>CAJTBE010000011.1:2432390-3040488 GCA_910574555.1 Trichaptum abietinum | reverse complement strand
TCTTCCTGGCGCCTGAAACAATTGTCAAACATAAATTCCAGAGTTCTTACTACGGGTTTTCGGAGGACTCGGACATACTATTTCAATCTGTTCCGAAAGCAATTTCTCTCTTGCCCGATTGCGCACGCTCTGCTCATTTTCCCTCAAGGTCCATGTACTTGAATTACCCTCCACCTTGAATGGTCCGCCGTAGCCGCTCGTGTCAATTCTCGTCACCGCAACCTGTCGATCTAGCTCTGCTTCTACATCCTTGAGAAGCAGATTGCCTCCGGTGGGAAGTGGGGGTAGATCTCGGTCTGGCAGTTGTTTGTTCGATAGGGAATTCTGGTCTGACGCGTGCAGAACGATCGGCATATATCGCAAGTGTTCATACTCCTGGTTTGTTCCTTCTGGACCATCCGAAACGTGTTTGAGTAAGGCTTTATACTGTAGCTCAAATGTACTTTAACAGGATGACTTACGGCCATCAGCGAATCAACAAGTATCGCGCCGATATGTGGGCAACACTCCTTATCTGCAACTTCGCTCACGTCGCTCACGTCGTAAGGCTTCAGAATAAGCTCTGTGATACGCATCACTACACCTGTTCGGTCGTCCAGCGTATTGGCAAGCCGGATTTTCTGCTTCGCGAATGACTGCATCATCGAAAGTACGTTCTCGGTGGACGACTGGCTGATTTAGGAGGTGGTCGTGAACTTCCCTTGCCCAGCTCGCTCTCAACTCACATCGTGTTATTCATCAGCGACACAAGACACTTCGATACTGATTGATCAAGGACAGTACCACCGTAGTCCTAGATTTAGGTCAGTAACACCACTACAGGCCGGAACAAATGACTATTCGAAAAGAGCTCACTCGAGTGGTTGATCCATCCCCTCGCACGAACGTACCACAGATCAAGTTTACTGTACCTTTGTAATACCGATACCGTATCCGTGAGACAGAACTCTAACTTCACCATCGAGTCCTTGATGCCAACCAGACGGCACGACAGCGCAACGTGTCCCTTCCGCACGACCTTGCTCGAGGTGAACTTGATAGCGTTGCCGACAAAGTTCGTAATAACCTGGCGCAGACGCAGCGAGTCACCGATGAGCTGATCAGGAATGTCTGGGTAAACGTCATATGTGAGGTCAAGGTTGTTTTGCGATGGTCGTACAACGAGAGTCTTGAGGTTACCGAAAACCGTGTGTCTCAGTGAATACCAAACTTGCTCTATCGTCATCCTGCCTGCTTCGAATGTAGTAATTAATCGAAATATTAGCAACTGAATTTGGAAGCATCGGCGGCGGATTTGCTTACTCTTCGAGATATCCAAAATATCGTCATTAATCAATAGCAGACTCCGAGCCAAACTATGCACCAGCAGAAGACTCTCGCGCTGACTCTTATTCAAATCGCTATCCAGCGTAAACTCATTCATACCAATGATACCGTTCATAGGGGTCGAATCTCATGAGACGTGTTCACCAAGAACTCCAACTTGGAGCGATTGGCAAGTTCGGCAGCTTCACGAGCGGCGGTGTTCTTCTAAATCGACTCGCGCAAGTAGTGCAGAATTTAATTGATTTGATGAGCTCAAAGGATTCCATCTCGCCTGAGCCTTCGACGGTGATGAAACACGTGAAGTCGCCGTTCATGGCTGCAGTACTGATCTGCGCGAAACCACGCATTTCGGTCGTCAAGTTTCCGGCCATGGTGTTAACAGCCATTCTATTCGGAGTGCGTTCAGTAAAAACCACACTACACAATTCAGCGGAATGCTAGTGAAATAAACATACGTGTTTTTTTGCTGTGACATGAACATTCTCGATTTCAGCTTGAACACCGAGTTTTTCCGTTCTGACTTCCCGCGCGACTTTGGTCACCCCCGCAGTGAAGAGAGCCAGCTGGTCAACCATGACGTTGATGGCCAAGACCAGAATATTGCCCTGAACGGACACGCCCACGATCTTCTGCGTCAAGTCGCCACGAGCGACGGTCGTAGTCGCGACAGCAATGGTATGCACTTGAAAGTTCAACTGCGTCAAAGAAAAAGTGAGACAATTCTCTCCAAGACAAAAGCGCAGCATAGGTTGACCGCCCATTTGCTGTACTAGTAGTCGCAGTCTCGAGCTCCATCGCCCCGCGAAGTTGTCCAGATCAATAATTGTCTAACACATTTAGCTTCGGTTAGATCTGTGTTGATATGATATGTTTGAAGAGCAAAGTATCCGAAATAGACGCATGTGGTTTCGCTGATGAATAAACCAGTATAAGCCTAGTAATATAATAGCAAGAAGAGAAGTCCGTACTTATAGTTCCAGAGGCTTCAAAGGTTGCGCTATTTCTCTTCCCTAGCATGCCCTCATAGATGTTCGCCACCGTAGTCCGATGCTTGTGAACTAGATGTAGCGCCTAGGTTCACGCTACCTTCCGGCGACTTGCTAGAGATTGGCCGGGAGATGCTGGCAGCTGTTTCATGGAAGGATGTTCGCCTCGCTTCATCGCGTTTTTCTCTATCGGAGGTGTATCGCATTCAACTAGAGGTATGAAGGTGTCTCGCGAGACGGTATGAGGTGGTGTTCCGAGGCCGAGGTCGGGGCCGGGGCCGTCAGCCTGCAATTGACGGACGCGAGATTTACTACGTTGCAATGGCGGTTTCGGCGCAGGAAACTGGTATGTGAAGCGAGGGGCATCCAAGGACACATGCGCAAGGCTGGCGCGGGATCGGTCGCGTAGTTCATCCACCTCCGAGTTCATCTGCCGCACTCCCTCATCAATAGCGTCCTCTGCCACCTCTTCCATCGTCAGCGGACGGCCCTTGCCCTTCCTTTCCTATAAGGCGGTGTCGACTCTAGTTGAAGACGAAGGATTGTTACTAATTCTTGATGAAGATTACAACAGTTGGTGATGCAACATGTATCGGCCTATCCTCAGCGGGTGTCGTTCGAAAGGTAGAAGTTGCTCGCTTCAGCGTGCACGTCAGAGCTCCTTTCACTATAACATGGCCGCCCGCCTTCTCCTCTCCAGGTACTGAAGACAAATGTGAGTGATAATATGAAACAAGAAGCACGTTCTCAGACATACACTATTGTTTTTTGTTCTCATTCGGAAATGTTGAAGTCTAGGCGAATTCAATACAAGCTTGAGGGTAGGATAAAACATAACTTGTTCAGGCCAATAAGTGGTCTTAGGGAATGGGTGGGGGATGGCGGAGAAGTGCTCATAACAAGACTGGAGAACGTACACTGTGTTGTTGAGGGGACGCAGTGGTAAAAAGTTCAAGTTCAAGCCTGAGTGCAGTCTGAGTCACGGTTGCCAGTGAACTCTTCAAGTTCCAATTTTAGATTTAAAGCTTGTTCACCACTGGAAGCATCATCATGGCAAGCAATCCGAACAGCAGACAGACACCATTGGCGACATCTTCCAAACCACTTTGATACCTCAGACTATGGTGATCATTCGAAAAGAAGCAATTCAATAATAAATTCAAATCATGAATCTCCTGGCAACTTTGAAAGACAAGTGCATGCGCACAACAATTTACTCGATAACTCAAGCACATTTGGTCAAACCTGCTACTGGTGGGCCTCAGCCTACTAGATCAAGCCTTGAGTCGTTCTCGAAGTTCTTGATGTCATCCGGTAAGGGTGAGTGGCTTTGGCTCAGGGCCAAAGCTACAGCAAACGTGCTGTGAACGTCGATAGCAGCATCTAGTATTCCAGTACAGCAGATCATGTAAGTGAGAACTTGAAGATGGTTGATCTTGAGCAACAAAATGATAACTTACACTGTATTTGTGCCGCTGATAGCTCGTTAGCTGCCCAGTCACTCATCGTGACCTCACTGCTCTTCTTGACGTTCAGCCTCAATACTTCTCCCACTATTTTTTCGAGCTTGACAGTCGGAGTCGGATGCTGGAACCAGAGACGAGGGTTTAAGAGCAGTTGGGACCAGGTCGGTTTTTTGGGCCAGACTTCCGGGTAGACAACGCGCGCCCAATCTGTCAGATCGACACAGGAGCGCACAGAGGTGCGAAACTTGCGCTTTATACGCACTGCGTCACCTGCCATTTCTTCTGTTAGGCCACCTCGCAGGAGAAAAGATAAGTTATTCATACCGTTAATTCCAGCTGATACTTTCATGACTGTACCATCCCCAAGGAGTTGCGCCAACGTAAGAGGAAGGTCAGTAAGAGTATGCGTCCTGACCAGATAAACCTGGTTTTGAACTGCAAGTTGGATGAGGTCTACGCGATGATTGGACCCTTTTCCGCCACTTGCCCACTCGATGTCGATCGAGATAAATCTCCTAGCTGGTACCTGTGGCAAAGATTCATATATTGCAGTCATTGCATTGTCCACATCCAAGCCCGTGCGACACTGTATCGGAACTATCTCATGGAGCCTATATTCATCTAATTCGGAGAGAGGTGTGGGTGGTACCCCGAGTAAATCAAGAAACGTTTGCAGTTTCTTGTGTATCTAGCAACAAGTCAGTGGACAGATCTTGATATGAATGAAACAAGTACCTTCGTTTGAGCCCTTGCTGTCCACCGTTGAACGCGCTGAAAGCGGAGGACGGTGCGGAGGTGCAGGCGTGCGTAATCAAGGGAGAGGAGGATGAGAAGGATAGTACGAAGATTTGAGAACATGATTCACGGTGGAATGGCTTGATGATGATCTTGGGGACGATACCCACTCCCACTTCACACTTATACAAAGTAGTTGAAGTTAGTTTTCTGATTTCCCATTCTTCTGGAAAGAGAGAGGGAGCTATTAGTGCTTTGTACTATGACTCGGATAAACCGCAAGTTGAACTGATAGGAGATAACAAATGATTTCTTCCGAATGACTTGATTATAAGGCTTCTTTTCATTTTAAGCACAAACGAACAAGAAAATGAGTCATGTTAACTCCGAAGAAGTCGGGAGGATACAACCCACTGCACAAGAAGCTGCTCCATCAGCTCTAGAAGGATTTCGAAGAAAGCCACGAGTAACTCACCATACAACCAGTCATCCCTGTACACAACCCGAAACCTGAACTAGAACCGTGCCAAAATGGGAAATGAGCCAACTTGAATGCATCCCAACCCGCTTCGGAAGGAGTAATTTGCATGAAGGCGCGTTTCTCGTCCTCGGGGCTGAGGGAATCGCGCTGTCGGCCGACGATCAACTCATACTGCACATTGAAACCGAGCGTTCTCCGTTTAGGCGGCAATAATGGCGGGGCAGAGGTGTTTGGCAAGGAATGGGGACACGACACGTTGGATGATGTCGAAAATGCAGTTATAATTTTTCCCTTCGCTGCATTTGCAAATTGAGTTGTGTGTCGCTTTGTCGACGTCTGGTGGACTTTGTGCATGCAAGCGGAATATTAGGACGCATCAAACTGCCCGGTGATACATAGCCCCGCATATACGAATCCGACCGCGCAACTTCGCAACCTTTTCTCTCCTCACTGTGGTAGGTGGTGAGAGAGCGTCGCTGTCCAGCATCCTTCCGATGTTTTTGGGCTCTTTACGCCGCTCAGGCCAGGCGAACTTAGGCTTAGATGTCGATTGAGCAGGGATCCCTGAAGTGAGTGTAGACGGTAGGGATAGAGACTCGTCCCGACTGACTGCTCAGTGCGAGTCCTGTGGCCGCTTATTGTTGAGCTTGAGATGGTCGAGGAAAAGAGGAACGATGAAACGAGAAGAAGCTGACGCGGCCATCGTTCCTTCAGGTGACCAGAAAGTCGGAGTCGTACTGAAAAGTTGTCACTGACGAGTCGGGGATGAATGAATGTGAAGAAAATCATACCCATTTGCAGATTCCATACGCGAACGGATGTGTCCAATCCCCCACCCCCCAGAAAATAGACAATATAATTTTCGGCGTAAATCTTTTGCAGATGTTCTCGGAGAACGTATAGACATTCCCTGTGCCAATGCTCCAAAGCTGAAGAAGCCTGTGAGTATTATTATTCAAAAACTAAAATGACAACTTACTCGAGAAGTACAGTTGTGGCTTTCGCTCACTGATTACCGCACGTGGCACATCCTCTCCTGTGAGCGCCGGTTCAGTAACTTGCCTCTTTGCACATTCCAAACGTCGGTGATGCGTCTCGCGATTCAAAACCTGGGAGGAACGGACCTCGGATGCAAGTGCAGCAACCAGTTTTAACGTCCTGCACTCTGAGCTGGTCATCAGCCACCACTGATGATGAGCTCTCTGGCGTAGCCCTATCCCTTTGAGAAGGTTCACTCATGATATATGGTGACGGATGTAATCACTCTACCATCACCAATTGCTGAAGGAATTCGTGTTGTCAACTGTGGAGGTGGACGTGTGCGCATGCGCTCCAGTATGCTCGCCATTGCTTTAGTCGGTAAGGGGATACGCGTCGGGATAAATCTGCGAGAGAAACCTGGGTCAAGACTTGGGGCAACCACCTGCTGTGGGCGCAGTAAATTGCGTAGACGGTAGTGGTTTCGTGTCCTCTGCAAAAGCGGTCGAACTCCTACCCCCTGGGTTTCCATACGAGCCGAGCGTGCCGCACGAGCCGAAACACGTCGACCCACAGGGAGCTTACAAAGTATCGTGCAGACGTACGTGAGCTGCGCAAGGCGTTGAAACCGATAGAACAATTGAGCGTGCCGAGACAGGCAGAGCGAGTGAGTTGGCAGATGCGTGGCGGAAGAAAAAGGAGAGTATACACAGCAAACTCAACAGTGAAACGAAAGGCCTACTACCTCTTGTAGTAGTAACCTCAGTTCTAGTTGGTGGCATTCACGAGTCGGGGCGTAGAGCAGTAGTAACTTGAAGCCTGAGCCTGTGAGACTCCGAGTCCGAGTCGGAGGCTCAGCTTCAACTTGAAGTTCTTGAATTGATGACGACTCGACTCCAACTCCGACTCCGACTCCGACCGTGACTCAGGCTCCGACTCCGACTCAGCCTGAGCCTCACTTGAACTTCAAGTTGAACTTTGAACTTGAATTTGAACTTGAAGTACCGCCGTCACGCCGGCCGGACAGCCTGAGTACCACTCACTGCTGGGCCAGCCTTCAAGCTCACTCAGATCCGGTGTCCGGCCTTGAACTCAGGCTCGGACTCGGACTCGGACTCGGACTCGGACTCGGACTCGGACTCGGACTCGGACTCGGACTCGGACTCGGACTCGGACTCGGACTTGGACTTGGCACCGTGACTACTACTAGAAGTATAGTACACTGAACACAACTTATTTGAAATTACTGCGCTACTCCGACTACTGATAGTAGTAGTACTACAGTTTTTTAATGAATTGTACTATGTTGAAAGAGAATTAGCATCAGTGCAGCCTGAGGCTAGGGACTCGGATCATGATTATGATAAACATACTCTTGTTGATGTTTATGACTCGGGGCTTGAACTTCAACTTGAAGTTGAAGTCTAACTTAGGTACGATTTATCGATCACTACCAGAGTAGCAGTAACAACCCAAGGTTAGTAACAATTCAACTTCAAGTCGATTTTAATCACCTTTGTCGAGAAGCTCATCATCCGCGTCGGAGTTGGCATGATGGTCCTCTCGGAGTCGGAGTCTACGCCTCTCAAGCTCGCCGTTGGGGCGAAATGCGATGAATGTTAAGAACCACACAATATAGAGCATTGCAACTCCAACTTGAAGTTGGATGTGTATCATTCTACTAGTAGTAGTGAAAGCTGTTGTGGATAGTAGTAGTAATGGTAGGCTGAAGATTTTCGGCAACTTCAAGTTGAAGCGACATCATGATTCTTTCCTCATTTTATATGTAGCTTTTTGAACCCTTCATTCTGGATCGTTCGAAAGATCACTCACCACTAATACTACTAGTACTACGGAGCGCCCTAACTTGAACTCCGAGATGAAGGACAATATATCCTCTTCAGTAATCCTACCAATAGGAACTTGAACCCGAGTCACATTCAAGTTGATCTTGAAGTTGACTTCTTGATTTCATTTTCCAAGGAACCACACCAATGATGATTGTGATGACTTGAAGTCTGTGATACTAGTACTAGTGTTGGGTTTCCGAAGAAGCCGGAAAGGTAGGACTTGAACTTGAACTTGAATTCACAAAATTATCCGAGTCGGCCTGCCACTCAGGCTACTACTAGTAGTGGCAGCCTGAGTGAGAACTTGAAGGTCTTATCATGAATGTCCATCAAAGGATCCGCTCATATGCTTTTACCTCTTCCATTGGTAGTAGTGCGGAAGCCGGAGGGAAGCTTCTCAAGTTCAAGTTCAAGTTGTCTCTGGAATGCGCAGTACTAATAGCTGCGCAGTGCTCCTCAGGCTGCCAGTGGCAGTGAATCGCACTCACCAGTGGCAAATGAAGGAACTTGACTGCACAGCCTACTAGTAGTAGTACAAGTAGTACTGCACATACTACTACTAGTAGTACTACTAGTAGTATAGTAGTCACGGTAGTAGTATTCACTGTCTTGTACAATCTTCTGCAATTTCAATCTCAGGGCCGGGTTATACTACTAGTAGTAGTACTGTGCTACATCATGCATAGTACTACTAGTAGTACGGCCGAGATTTTGCAAGTGGGGTCTTTCTGAGTGCCATCACATTTCGGTCATAGGCCGATCGGATAGCTTTGTCTAATTCTTATAAAATAAATAAAAATCATACAAATGTAGACAAGATCTTAGAGAAGTGCTACAACTTGAAGGCATTTTGTGTCTACTAAGGAAGCCGTGCTTGAATTGAAGCTCACAAAATGCTGAAATTTTTGCAAAGGTTGTCCCACTATAGTACTACTACACAATGACAGACGAGATCCCGTTCCGAGTCCACCTCAGCCTGAAGCTCCAGCTCGTCGCACCTCTAACTTCGCTCAAAGTATGGGCAAGCAATCAATATCATTTCTCTTTCATCAAGTCATACAACAACAACTGTGCTAATACACAGAGTACACGCAAAACGCCATCAAAGACAGAGCAGAAGACAATATACTACTAAAATGCATGCATGAGATATTGTAAAAAGGCATCGCCACTCCTACGCTTCTGCCAGTGCCAGTGGTCTAGATTCCTCCACCATGCCAAAGGTCACCTTCACATCTGCATTCGATAGTAGTGAAGGTATGGATTTCAGATCCTTCACAACCTGCCAAAAGGCTATTGCATAAGTAAAACTATCGCCTTCGGAGGTGTTCGGGTTAGTAACATCCGCCCGTATAATTCCTCCCGTGTGTGAGACGATACCAATTGCTCGTTTGTGCTCGTCAATAATTAAGCTGCCTGAATCCCCAGATACTGCAAATGGGCCGCCCGTGTGGAGCGTCCCGGACTGATCCGTCCTCCGTAGCGGAGGAATTTGCAGTGCAAGTACTCTAGTACCCTTATCCGGTCCAGTAAAAAAGGCAGCGACGTTGTTGGCACGTCCTAGTGTATGGCCACTTGCCCAGCCGTACTTGTACACTTTATAAGAGCGAAGTCGTATACTATCGGTAAATAGCCAGCGCCCGTTTTCCAGCTCCTGTTCGGTCATACTGTAGGGGAAGATGTCTTTCATTGGTGCGTATGTCTTGATGGGCACAAATCCATAATTTTCAACCGTCCAGCCGAGCCATGCGCGAATGGAAGTAGCATCTGCCGAAGTCTTCTGTACGTCAATAGACGGTGCAGCCCTTTCTATGTTCACGACATTATGAAAACCGTCGTAGTCGAGATCATCTGGCAACAATTTCGGATCCACCTTGACCAAACACCAGTCCCTCAAGTAGGGTTCTAGGGTTTGAAGCAAGTTGCCCTTCACTATGCCCGGAGAGTAAAAACTTCTCCGATACGATTGTCGATCCAGTCCCTAGGGCCACCGCGAAACATTCGTTCATAAGACCCAATCTCGCTTTTAGCCATATCCAAATCTGCCGTATCTGCATTCCTATCATCCTTCACCTCTCCCACCCAGCTCTAATCACCCCGAAGAGCAAGTCCAGTGTTTGCTGTGTGAACAGGTTGATAGGGTAGATGATACCCTTATCCTTCTCCTTCGGATCCGGATAATTGTAGATAGAGGTGTCTAGTATTCCGTGAGCTAAAGAAGGGTAAACGTGACCATGGCGGCAACAGAGGATGTACGCCACGAGATCGCCCTTCTCTGTCTTTCCGAGAGCGTAGAGTGTCCCTGTTGACCATATATTTCTGGAGTGTTCGTCCTTGGAGCTTATACAATTCCCCGGAGCAATGGAGAAAGAAGACATCAAACTGTTGTATAATGATGTCGAGGAACGAACAAAGGGTTGATGGATTGAAAATCTGAATGTAGGGACAATATCCATGGCGTCTACATGCTCTTCAACAACCTGAGTAGGCTCTTCAGTGAAGACGGTTGGCTTCAGGTTGAAGACTGGGTCTGAGGAGCCGTCCGTGGAGGTTGGCTGCAGGTTGGAGACTGGGTCTGAGGAGCCGTCCGTGGAGGTGCCAATATCCGGGGAGCCGTCTGTGGATGAGCCAATGTCGCCTGCGTCCGATGAGCCAACCGGGGAGCCGTCCGAGGAGGTGCCAATATCCGGGGAGCCGTCTGTGGATGAGCCAATGTCGCCTGCGTCCGATGGGCCAACCGGGGAGCCGTCCGTGGAGGTGAGAGTGGCGGGAAAGACATATCGCTCCCTCATCTCGACTTGAACGTTGTTAATGTCATATGTCACCAAAATATCCTTAGCGCGTTTCGAGATGCGGCACGCCTCTTCAGGTTTAAGCGAATCATTCTCGATTCCGACAAGAACGACAACGGGGATCACTCCTTTATCGTCTTCGTAGCCAACGCGGTTGGCTTCCAAACTGGTCCAACGCACGTTCTCCTCGTCAAGTACGTCAAGAATCTTTGGGCCCAAGATCTTCTCCCAGATAGGGACGATTTTGTGGTCGCCAACTATGTCTACGGATTTCTGCTGGTTTCGCTCTTTCCAATCGGGTCCGGTGCGCCCGACCAGGCGAGGCTTGCCCGGGAGGCCAAGGTAGTAGTTGTCTTGTTCTTCTGGTGACACGGTTGTCCTTCGTTCACGATCGGTGCTCTGAGACTTGTCAGGAAGGCCAATTCCCGTCTTCCGATCGGTGTTCCCTTCGATTGATGGCTTCTTTCCGTGAACAGTACGTGATGGATGGGTGCTGTGAGGCTTGTCACGATGGGTGCTGCGAGGCTTGCCAGTAGTAGAGTCGGTGGGTGGTGGCTTGCCAGTAGTAGGGTCGGTGGGTGATGGCTTGTTAAGATCGGCGCGCCGAGTATTGTTAGGGACAGCTCCGCCGATAGAGTTCGCAAAAATCCTCAGATTATCGTACTGGTTCGCCGACAACAGCGTTGTCGATGGCGGAGGCATTGGCCCCGTCCATGCCGGCACAGGCATCGGATAAATAGCAACTTCGCTAGCGAAGACAGGAGTCCAACTGGGAACATGTGAATTGTCACTGTTGTTCTCCGATCCTGAGTTACGCGAGCCGGGGCTTGCATGCTCTTCCGAGATCGAGCCAGGCGAGCTGGTGTCTGATCCGGTACTGGCAGAGACCGGCGATGAAGAGTCTGTTATTGTGGTGGTGAGCAACAATCAGTATTGCCACTGGCATTGTCAGTGAAAAAGAACGCAGGACTCACTTCCACCGCCGGCGCGAGCTTCAAGTTTACTAGGATCACTAAGTTTCGAATGCATTGTTGTGGCCATAGTAGGGATACTATTTTGCTGAATAATGCAAGTTCAGGAAGTTCAAATTGTGGTCGAGACGATTTAGGCAGTAGTCAAGACGAAATACACAAGAGGGTTCTGAGTGGGTGCCGCGAGGGGGCATTTCTGGTCTTATACCACTGCTCTAGTTTCCAGTCACACGCCACCGGCGCTGCCAGTGCCAGCCTGAGGTCAGGCTGAGTCACGCCGGTGGAGCTTCAAGTTGCCGGGGCCAGACTCTATCAAAATCCAACGAAGTTCCGTAGTTTCAACTTGAACACTATATTGGGTGGTTATAATTTAAAACCTAGTACTAGAAAAAAGTAAAAGCAAAATATAGTACTAGTAAACTCATAGGAAGAGGTAGAGGTACTAGTACTAGGTACTATGGGTACTACTAGTAGTAGTAGTTACAGCTTGAATACTACGCACATCTGGTTAGTAGTACAGTCTGGCTCAAGACCTGATATCCCTACGTTTCCCTGCCATATGCCAAATCCAGATGGGCAAATTCAGCGCATCCAAATATCGATTTCAATTGCTCTTCCCCTGTCCGAGCCCTCGCGCGTGAGATAAACTCCGCAACTTTCAACCGCCCATTATTTGACGGAAGAGGTAAATCTGGTCCCAACAAATCACTGCTGACCTCGTAAACACTCGCGACCACTTCCTGAAACGCGTCCGTATACTTTGCTTTCTCGGTTTCTGAAAGGGGTCTCCCATTGGAACCTTCGGCGTCCGAAGCGAACAGACTTGACAGCCTTGTAGCTGATTCGTAAATCTTCTCGACACTCCTCTCTCTCTCATGCGCGATTGCATTCAGTGCTTCACCCATGACAGATTTCCCGGTTACGACGTGCTTAAATATTTCATCGTTGGTGACTACCGCGAGCCATCTTTTCACTGTCGTATATCCGTGAATTAGAACACTCTGCGTTTTTTCCGCCTTCTCTAGAGCCCGAGAAAAAAAATTTCGTCGTTTGCGGTTCGGTGGGGATCACTTGATTGTCGGAGTTGCGGGTACGTTTCTTTTGAGGCTCATCCTCATCGTTCGGGGAATCCAAAGAGTCAAGCTTGCGACGTTCACCCGCGTGGCTAGAGGAATGGGTATCAGGTCCTTGTTCCACATTTCGTGGGTTTGCCGAAGCAATACTTTGATTCAATCGTGTACGGTGCCTTTCATATGCAACCATACGTCTATGTCGGAAGGATAATACAGTGGGTTCCAAATCGTTCGCCAGGTCGCTGGACGTAAGCAGACCGCTGCCTTCGAAAATAGCAATTGCGTTTTGAAGTTCATCATCAACAGTCTTGCTGTTCTCCTGCCGTGTCGTTACATCGTCTTTCACAAATTTCAGTAAACTGTCCAAGCCAATTGCCCCTACAGAGGGCCACCGAGTATACCCATCTGGGTAGATATCCACATTGCTGGTAAGATCAATGCGTGCTTGTTGCGCAGCTGTCTGATAATTGTGTGATCCTCCCAATCCCCTTCGTCCCTTCTCGACGGCATCGGGCAGTTTGTCGCGAAACGCGTGAATCATCTCCTCCAGAAGTTCGATATGGTTCCTATAGGCAACATAGTGGGCTAGGAACAAGGGAATGAAGAAATAGAATATCCCAAGCTTGTAAACGTCGAACTCGAGTCTGTCTCCAGTATAATACAGATGCGTCTGCACCTGTTGCCTTGGCAGAGAGGTGATGCTTTTCGACTAGGCGTCTTTCCGTCCCCTGGGTATAAAGCTTCTCCCATCGGAGACCTCTTTTGATACAGTTGGGATATCCTTCTGTACCTCGAGGTGTACCATGATACTTCAGGAAGATCTCCTTCATTTCTTTATTGAAACTTGACCATTCTAGCTTCCGCTGGCCTCGAAATTGATGGCATTTTTCCCTCTCAGTCTTCGAGAAACGGAGAAGGAAAAATGAGCCGTGAACTACGTAGCGTTGAAGGTCCTCCAGGAAAGACCGTAAAGTCACCGCATCCTTCGCCGCTTGATTCTAAAGAAAGGCAGTCAGATGTAGAACATCAATGTTGATGAGTATGACTGTTACGAACCCCAACGACACTTTCACATAATAGATCGACTGTTTCGAAGAGTTCTTCGACGAGCTCTTCCCGTTTATTGAAAGACTGTTTAAGGCTCGTAATTTCTTCAAACTTCGCAAGGTACGCCTTCTTCATTTCCATCATCTCGCTTTTCAGAGCTGCCACCGCTGCACGAAGATCGACGTCTTCCGACTGCACAATTGATACATCCTGCCCCTCCTCTTGCTCGACTTGCTCTTCCGTCCTAGCACGATCCGATACGCTTTCATAGTGGTTATTCTGTATTGCCTCGACGTGGTCATTTGTTTCAGAAGATAAAGACCTGAGTGTTTCCTTTTGCCGACATATGTTTTTCGTCAGAGTTTCCCTGGCAATAAAGGCTTATCGTTTGCGTTAATCGATAATCATTTCTACTTATCAATTGAAAATAATGCACACCTGAAGGACTCGAATTTGTCTCGTTGATCTCAGCTTTAACCTCCCAGATAGGTTCCTTCCTTGGGCCCTCCACATTATTTAGATTGAATTCCACTGGGTCGCGCGACAAGTTCCGCGCTCCTGACACCTTACCCCTCGGGCTGTTCAAGGAACTCGTTGACTGATCTCGCACTCTCGCGACGTTGTCGGATCGCTGACTTGAAGGAGCTGAGTGGGATGACGACAAGCCCTTGTAACTTGAGAAAGTTCGTGGCATTTCCTCGTGCGATAGTGGGTGCAGATGACGATTGTCACGCTGATCCAACGACTTCAAGTTGGGGAGGAAGCTTGAGCGCTTGTTGACTGAACCTTGGCTACCACTGCCAGTGTTTGCGAACAGTTTGGCCAAGCCCAAGACTACTATCACGTAGTACACTAGTAGTAGTATAGTGACGACTCTGGCATTCCATGTTCAAGTTGTCGATTGAAACCTCGCGCGACCTGCGTCTCAGACTGCGAGTGCTTTCCGAGTCGGCCCGAGTGGATCTACCACGGAAGTGTGTAGTGTCCTGTGTGTGGTATGAGCGACTTGGGTGGTCTGGGTTTTTTTCTTCAAGTTCTGAATCCAAATCATGCCAGTCTTCCACTGGCACTGGCAAGCGATGGTACCCGTCTACTTGAGAGCTGGCTGGGGAGTGAACACGGTGAGCGCCGGCCTGCCAGTGCCAGTGAGCGTTAATGCCTACTAAGTCGGCAGCCGACTCAGGTTTGACACGGCGCCGGCGGGTGTCAACAGTGCCAGTACTGGTAGTAGTACTACTAGTACCGTGACTCAGGCTGTGTCCACAACTCGAACATTGGCAGCCAGTGGGACTCCGAGTTCCAGACATTCCAGGCAACAGAGTTGCAGATTTAGTAGACTGCTGAACGTGAAGCGAGTACTACTAGTAGTAGTAATCACGATAGTAGTTGCCCTGAGTAGTAGTATTAGAAGAAGCGAACAACAACTTGAACCGTTTGAACTCAAAGTTGAGATTGTGACAACTTGCCAGTCTGAGTGGACAGAATTGGAGGCTTGAGACTGGATAATTCAGCTGCCAGTGGCTAGTAGTAGTACGGTACCCTGCCAGTGAGTACTAATAGTAGGTAGTAGTCGCCAAACATCACTGACATGCCAGTGGCATTCAAGTTCAATTTGAAACTCGGATCATCATCATGATGTCGGCTCCAAGTCCGAGTCCTCCGAGTCGGAGTCACTGGCAGTAGTACTACCGTACTCAGGCTACGTGGCAGCCTGAGGTGGCGTGAGTTATCACTTGAACTTGAAGTTCCACTCCGAGTCCGACTCAGGCTCCGAGTCGCCGGAGTCGGAGTCGTCGGACTTTCAACTTCAAGAACTTGAAGTTGCAGGATCCTCACTTCGTAGGTTTCAATCTACTTTGTAGTATGTGCTAAATGAAGAGTTTATCTTTATCATTGACAGTGTCTTCTTTCATACAATGTTTCGTGCATGTGCATGTCAGCAAATCGGTTAACATAAAATCTATCATAAAAGTCCAGGGATTCCTCAGGTGTCAATGACTTCGGAGGACATTCATCACCCTTCTGAACCCCAAGGAGGTGAGCTAAACGGAAGATGTCCCCTATATCTATCACAGATAACTTCGGAGCCTTGCAGTCACGGTCATAGTGACGTCTGCCACTGGCATTCACTCCAGGACAACATTCGACACGCTGCCAGGTGGTACTAGAAGTCTCTGACTCATAATCCGGCTCGACAATCCACATACTTGTTTTCGGGTCAGGCGAGTCGCCAACACGTTTGAAACACTGTATGAGAGCGCATTCCTGACGTTCCGCTTTGGCTGTGAAGGAGAAAAGAAGTATAACCCTAGCAACTCTCATTCCTGCGAACCCCTGTTTGCGTGAACTAACTCGGACAAGTACTGCATCTCGTCGAGGTTTTCCGCGCCAAGACGGATTGGACCTGATCACCTCCCTCATTGCTTGTTCTATAGGGATCGATTCACCACGGTAGGCAAAGAAAGCGGTGGCTGAATGGAAAATTGAAAAGTCATTGCTCATGTCTAATTCAAACTGCGCATGTCCTGGTTCAGTTCTGCCAGAATAAGCCCTTGAGTTGTAGGTGTGCTTTTCGTACTTGTTAAGTAAGTATACTTTGATGAGCTGTCGGAGCTGTCGGAACTCAGGATAGCCTTTCATCGCTGCAAGAGCGTTGAGCTGTTTAGGGTACACCTTACTGGACTCTGCAAGGATAACATCAAAGAAGTCAGTTGAGCAGCACCAAAAGCACGGGTTACTACTAGTAATAAGTAATACTCACGTTGCTTCGAAGCCATTAATATCAAGCTCAAAGGGTCATTTCTGCCGCCCACGCGGATCTGGCGTTCACCATGTCGTATGCCATGAACCGCACCACACTGCGGCCCATCCACTAAGCTTTCGGAATTGTCCAGGTCTGCAATTTCATTGAGTTCATGATTGCCCACAATGTCATCGAAGAAGTCCTCTGTATCATCAGCTGCGCCTGTCAATAGTACGCCACGGAGGTGCCTATGCTCTCCCCGAGTACTAGTAGAAATCTTCTCAGCGTCATCCGTGTCCGACTCTGAGATATTCTTGCGCAGAACATCACGCAAAGCTCTCCACGAAGCCTCCGCTATCTAATCGTCCAGCATTCCACGCCTTTCAAAGTCTGCCCTCGATGAATAAGTTTACTTAGTCGTTGGTTTGCTGTGATCATTTGACCCAAAGGATCATTTCTGTTTGAGCGTCGCCATGTTTCCTTGACCGCGTAAATGTGTTTATTCTCTGTGATCGATGAACACAGCCCGCTCGGTGCGGCGAAGAGAGGGATCATTGTAGGATAGTGGACCATGGCATGCTGTCGTGGCAGTGAGAAGTTATCCCGGATGCCCTTGGCTATGAATATTTGCCGAAATTGATGAAAGTGGTCCAGAGAGGCTTTGATCTGATCAAGAGTTGAGGCTGTAATCGTGTACCGACGTACAAGGTAACAAAAGTCCAGAAATGCACTCATTGTGGTGATTATATCATCGTGCACAATGCCCACAATAGCCGGAAGATACACCTAAGCGGTTTGCATCAAATATCAGCAATCCACCGCCTCGAATTAGGTAGAAAGGCCACATACTTTCATCAGTGCCTTAGAATCATTGCCTGTCCATTGCTTGAAGCCTCGGCCTTCGGGGAATCTGCGAAGTCCAGGAAAAGGAGCAGCGACTCTAATCCTGTAGAGGGTTAGCAATGGTATTTACATTATACGACTTGTGAGAGAATAGCACCTTTTATCCACAATATCCAGCTCTGTCGTGGTCAAGGTCTGGCAAATCCACTCGACAAGATGATCCTTGAACACGCCTTTGATGATTTGGTGTAGTAGGTCCGGAGATATGAGATCGCATATATCCGCTCGCGGAAAGTCATTGGTGAAAGGCTACGGGACAACCTGATTGTAAAATATGCATCCAGGGGAGACTTTGAAGCACATACCACGATTTCCTGATGGAATCCATACTCTTTTCGAATTGTTGCTCTACTTATGACGTTGTCATCCACCTGTTCTATCAATCGTTCGTGCAGCTCTTTTGTTCGAGGGTTTGTAACAAATTCCGGATTATCTAGGTTCTTGTGAGGTGCTGTACATCTATATCATATAGCCACAGTAAGCCATTCTCACGGACTTGTATGCGTTGCCTGAGGACAGTACTTACTTGCAGCACCATCCAGTGCATATTGCGCATAGACTCACCTGTTCCGGATAATCGGCTATATACGAGCCGAGTCCGAGAACCGACCTACGCAAGTGACCATCAGGGCACCGGAGAATGGTCTGTTCATTGTTTATGGACATGGCGGTCTTCAATGAACTCAAGATTCTCGATATAGATGAATGAAAAATTTGATGTCTAAAGCGACGGAAGTCATCTGACTTTTCGTACTGCCGCTCAGCTGCAAAAAAAGCGTCAAAACACAATTGAATGGCTCAGTTTTTGACACACACTCTTTGGTATTGCTAAAAATGCTACGAGCTGGACTGTATTCAACTTTTGGGACCGCCGGGCCTTGTTTGATACATTTCCTATTGAGAGATATAACGGATAATATTCGTTGTTGCCAGTTCCAACGGAAACTGTTGTCTTGTCGCTCCCCAAGATCACCGGAACGAACATGGACCCATGGACTGCTTCATCTTCGGCTGAGATTTTGTTCTAAGTCAAGGATAATCAGTACGCTTCCTCCAACTTTGAATGCTGCATTATTCATGACTTACAGCCTGTTCCCAAGCAAAATTTCCGGACATGTAATTTCTGAACACTCGTTCTTTGTCATTGATGTCATCAGATTCCTCCTTTGGCTGATATTCACGAAATGGGACATAGTCAAATTCGCCTTCTAAAGCCGTATTATCCACCAAATTTCGGATCACTTCCAAGGGATCCCGAAACCATACATCATATTCTTTCCTCTTCCATGACTCGGTGTTCTCGTCTGTCGCTTTTTTGGCCATTGTCGTCCGTGTAGAAGTTACTAAAGGATTTCCAAGGCACGTCACCAACTCTCGTAGCGTCAATGACATTGTACAACTTTTGTGCGTCTCCATCGAGTAGCGTACTAGTAGGATCCAGATCTGAGTCATCGTCGGGTTCAGTTACGTCCAACTCAGAATATCCGCCAGATTTTGCGTTCTTCACAGACTGAATTCGCTGGTAAGCCTTCATGATTCCGAGAAGCTTTGTTATATTACCAGCAGACATTTGCTCATCGCGATAAAGAAAGTCTGCTAGCTCAAAATCTGCTCGGCACGAATAGGGAGACCAGTCATTTGGTGCAGGTTCATTTCGCGGAACAGGTGGTTCTTCGTTTTTTAAGTTGTTTCCTTCCGCATCACACGGGGTGGCTGCTCGATGTTTTTCATCAGAGTGCTATCAAACCGAGGACAATATACTTGGTGCGCACCATTCATATATCTGTGATACACCTTTAGGTTACCATCACTCTCCTCATGATCTCCAATGTCGAAGTCCAAGTCTTCAGAGGATGCACTACGGCCACTGTCACTTCCGGTGCCAGAACGGGACCGAGAACCAGGTCTGTCTCGGTCGTGCAGCAACTCGCCTCGGCCTATACTGAGCATCGAGATATCCTGTGTAAGCATGGAAATATCGTAATCGTAGGAGTCAGAGCCGCTCTCAAAATGACCCTCTGTTGGAAGTTCGGACGACCTCGGTAGAGGTTGAGGAGTTGGAGCTCGTGTGGGTCGAATAGGTGAAGAATCATAGTCGTGACCACAGGCAGTAGATCTTGCCACGGATGACATCGGATGAGCTGAATATTCATGTCTTGCTCTTCCAGATTGACTCTTGAACGTCCTACTACAGCTGGGCAAGGTACATCGAATAGTTGGTGGAAAATGAAAGGGGTCGTGCTTTTTCCGTGTCGCTGGCATCAATGTAGCCTTCAGTAGTATATGTCGATGATTGGGACTCACAGCTGAGTGCCAGTGCCAGTGCCGTAAGGCTGCCAGTGAACCTGAGTGCCACTGCCACTGGCAGTGCGTGAGTCACACACTCAGGCTGGCAGTGGCAGCCTGGCCAGTGGCAGCCTGAGTGAGTGGGCGTAAATTTTCAACTTGTCTAAGATAGACGCCCTCGCCTCCCTGATCTTGAACTTGCACCTTCGATCCATCTTATTATCACCCAAGTCTCAAAACACTGCACAAAATGTCAACTCGAAGACAGACGAGGGCCAAGAACAGTAACCAGCACCCCGGAGCAGTAGTTGACCAACTCAGAACAAGACGAACAAAGGAGGAGATATTGCGGGAGAAGGAAGAAAAAGACAAAAGGAAAGTACAGCAGGCAGCGAGGCGGGATGAGGCATTGAAGGAGAAGGAGGAGAAGGAAAAACAGAAGGAAGAACGGGCAGCTTTCCGCAGAGCTGCGGCCCAGCAAGTCGCGGTCGCGAAAGAGAGGAAAAAACTCGCTGCGGAGCAGAAACGGGCAGCAAAAGAACAAGAGGCAGCTGACAAGGTACGCAAGAAGGTGACCGCAGCAGAAAACCAAGAAGCAGCGATGCTAGAGACCGTAGAGCTTGAAAACAATTTGTCGAAGGCTCTTGAGACACGCACCCAGATGGGCTCAACAGTGCCTAAACTCGCTGGAAAACGTGGACGTAGGAAGCCAAAGGGCGAAGCTAGTAGTAAGTCTTCAACTTCAGATCAGTAATTACATAGCTTTGAACTGGCGTAAGCAGGCTCGAAGAACGGTGTTAAAGACGTGTCGGGTTGTGAAGTTGAATACGACGAAGACTTAGACATTGGTGAGTTATATTGCCTATACATTTTCAGATGTTTTCAAAGCTTGGAGGTTGACTACTTTGACTCACAATATGAAGCGGCAAGTACGGATGCGTCAAACAGAAAGCCTGCAAAAAAGGCTAGGAAAGAAGATCCCAAAGGTGAACTTCCATTTCGCACCCGTGTGCAGACCGCAAAGACGTCGAGATCTGCCGCCACTCCAAGCAACACTTTCTTTCACGCACCTGCCGGACAGAACGAGAGCCTTTCTGGTGAAGAAACGGATATAATAGACTCGCCCGCTACGTCAAAGCGGGACGACAAGACAAAGCGACTTGCCAGGGCGCTTCGCAACACAGATGAATCCACTTTCATTGGTGAAGAGGATGGAGGACTTGAGGTGGCAGGGATAGACTCGAGAGGGATCAATTTGTGAGTTTAAATCTGAAATCTTGCAATGCGTACGGGATCAATTTCTGGTATGCACGATGTAATGGTAAGTGTGAAGCTTGATTTAGACTCAGCTAAAGCTCATAGTATGATCCAACTAGATTACTAATGTTCATGCAGTGCTGAGGAAGCGGATCATGGAGAACGGGATCAAATTTCCTTCTACCTACAACATTGACACTCTCGTCTTTGTTACCATATTATGAGCTTCGCTGACGCCAAGCTACACTAGACACAGCATCTCATTGCAAGACAATGAAAACTTAAGTCCTTGGGAGGATGAAGGGGAAACAATAACCCTCGCAAGCTATCATGGTGTAAAGAATAGCTCAATCAGCGTGCAACAGACAGCACATTTTGTCGATTCGGACACAAATATTGTGAGTTGACGGAACATTAGAATGGCAGATGCAGTCTGAATACCTTGCTTGTAGGGCGAAAGCGATCCGAGGAGGCTGACAAGGCCGGCTCAAGCTAGTGTGAGTGCGACTTATTACTGTTCGATTCACGTCAGTTACCCCATGACCGTTTGATCATATCCCTTCGTTATTATTTTTCTGCCAACTGTCGTGTAATGAACAGGATGGAGGTAGCAGCAACTTGAACTCAAAGAAAAGGAAGTTGCTGCGCGACACTCTCTCCGGGTCGCAGGTTTCAACGGTAAGCGACGTCATATCATTCCTACCTTTTCCAATCTACTAACCAATCCCTTTCCGTACTTGAGGATAAGAACAACGAAACAAAACCAGGTGGACAGGTGAGTGCCAGACAGTGAAGCACAGTGATCTTCATGCTACATCCTTCCTTCATTGTTTGCTGAATTGATCTTTGGACAGGGTGCAACCAAGAGAACTGCCAACTCGCAGCTCAGCGCACCGGTAAGTCCTATCTTACTCCAATTTCTCTCGTTTCCCCCTGATTTATGGTTGTAAGGTGCAATCACTAGCCTTGGAACCCCGTATACAGGTATGTGTGAGCGTCGATGCACCGTAGGCTCACCTCCGCTGTAGCAACTATTCGTTCCCTTCCTCACATCGGGTCGATCGCTAATTTGTGCCTATGAATAGGACATCATAGTCACAAAAAACAGAAAGAGAAAGTCGCCACCGGACACCGACTCCCAGGTTGATGTGGTAATTCTTCCACCTTCACGTGTTATGGATTCCTTCATGTTTATGTTTACTTTACACCATCTCAATAGGCTAGCAAGAGTGTCAAGGTCAAGAAGTCATTGTTCACTGGCATGGACACACAGGTCGGTGCCACAGTAAGTGCCAATTCTTTGGTAACCGGCATTTTAAGTTCGTTTCTGACCAGGCGGAAAGGACTTGAGTAAGAAGAGGAAACCCTCTGACATTCCTTATCGGCCTGAGGCCGACACGATGGTAATTGCTTCCTTTCGAGCTGCTCACTTGCCATGGATAACAGCTTTCTGACGTATTGCAGTCTGAGATTGGATCCGCTACCTCTCATCGCAAGAGGCAGTCGCTGGTGGCTGATAATGAAGCAAGTGTGGGTCGATTGATACACTCTAAATGTGAGCATTCACTCACTATTCTTATTAGACTGGTGGTCGAAAGATGCCGTTAGCACCTCTAACACAGTCGCTTGCAATGACGAGAGTATCCTGCACTCCCGGACCCGAAGTATTAGTGATTGGGGCTTATCCTGGTCATCGCAAAGTCTCTCGGACTACTAGCTCAGTGTGTCGAATCAAATTCATTACTATGACATATTTTTGCTGATTCACTTATATGCAGACATCAGTGGGGCTGGAGGACAAGGGTCGAAATGAAGGAAAGGAAGGATCTCGCGTGCCAGGCAGAAAAAGGGCGACGAACCAGTGTCTCCCTCCCGGTACTCAGGCCGGTTGGATTCATATTTTTTTACCTTCACTTTTCCGCGCAGTAGGAAAGTCCCTCACGCCATGGCAAAACCCGGACAATGAGCTCATCAGCACACTGTGGGGGAAAGTGTTTGATTCTGTGGAACTAAGTTACGAAACACAGTTCGCCGACATCTGTTCTCTAGTTGAGTCATTCTTAGTTATCTTCAAGTTACCTTTACCAGATTGAGATGCAATCCTTGTATTTCAGGCGGCCCAGAGATGCTCTGATAGCTGGCGCAAGAAACTGTTTGAGAAAGCTGAGCATTCAGTTGCGAGTTTTATCAGCGGCGAACAATCAAAGTCAATGCAAAAACGAAGCAATTGTGAAGACGTTGCAGACGCTAGTTGATAAGAAGAAAGCCGAACCGTTTCTATGGGAAAGCTGGTATAGTATGGAAAGGGTAAGTAAAATAGTACTTGTGGCATTTTGTGTCCATGCATTGACCCTGAATGTACAGAAGCAAGGTCTGTTCTGCTCTGACCTCGTGGTCTCAGTGTTGTCCGTACACATCGTCTTAGCCATGGGTCGGCATAAAGTACTGGACAAAAACTCCATAGGAAAGCCTATCGGTGCCCTCGCCCTTGCGGCAACAGCGGTATTTTTTTTCAGAACTTATAGTGGCTTTATTCGCTGATCTCCTCATGGATAGGTCAAGGTCGCCATTGATAAACAGGTGGCTCGGTTGCAAAATATCAAAGAAGAGCTTGGCGGCGCTGAGTGGTATTTCACTAGCGCTCTGTGGCAGCCTCATACGGACGACTATGTTAAATTGCTGTCGAATCCCTCTTTCTTCACTGAATCAAACTGGGAAAAGGTTCGATCCCACCTCCTAGCTTACGATGCCAGTAACGATATCGATGCTGGAAAGAACACCGAACTTTTTGGATCGGGTATCACTGGCAGGGACTTTTCCTTATATTTTGATGTTGCAGGTCCGGGTTCGACCTGCGAGAAAGCGTATGACGAAGGCGCTGGTAATTGGGAAGACGGGAGCGATGATAAGGGCGACGAGCGTGAAGGAGCTGAGCATAGAAGCGATGTTGAAGGTGATGCAGAGGACGAGGATGCCGATGCTAAAGGAGATGACGACCTGAGTGAGAGCGGGTACGAGGGCGCTGACAAGATTGAGGGTGAGGGTGAGGACGAGGGCGCGGACGAGGACGAGGACAAGGGCTCGGACGAGGACGAGGACAAGGGCGCGGACGAGGACGAGGACAAGGGCGCGGACGAGGACGAGGACAAGGGCTCGGACGAGGACGAGGACAAGGGCGCGGACGAGGACGAGGACAAGGGCGCGGACGAGGGCGAGGGCGCGGACGAGGACGAGGACGAGGACGAGGGCGCGGACAAGGACGAGGGCGAGGAGAAGGATCCAGGCGGAGATGGCGATAATGAGGAGGACGACGCTTCAAAATGGGATTCGGCCACGGAATGCGTCGACTTCTAAGAGCAAATCGTTCACTGGTGAGCCTCTCGTTTCGTTTCTGTCCGTGCGCTCAATAACTTATTACCATCGACTCGCAGAGCAACCTTCGTTTCTACTGGCACGCTAAAGAACATGCAGAATTGAAGGCACGGTAGCGAAATGGGCCTGCCACTGCCCGTGGCAGTGGTTCAGAATCGTGTCGTGGCGGGTTCCACGATAGTGACTGCTATGCTTAGTCTTGTGTAAATGACTGATGTACTTGAACACTGAGGCACTGATAGCTACTTACCGTTGTCTTATATTATTTCTGATGCAATGAAATACTTGGATCATTCTTATGCACTTGAACTCTTGAGCGCTGCAATTTGTCTTACAACACTTGTCTCCTGCTGTAATTAAAGGATGAAGCACTGAAGCACTGGAGCACTGGGGTGCAGATTGCCTGAAACACTTAGAGCACTGTTTCAGGCAACTCGTCCTTATTTCAGGCAACTCGTCCTTATTTCAGGCAACTCGTCCTTATTTCAGGCAACTCGTCCTGAATAATGGGAGGACATGCATGAATAAGGCAAGCTTGCCTTATTCAGACTTCAAGTCACTCAGGACGTTTAAGTAACGCTTAAGTCACTTTCAGCAGAAAGTAGTTTCCCTGATGTAGTAACTTCTCCTTAAAAGGCAAAACACGTGACACGAAGACTTTTGGCAGGGAATCCGTACGTTTACTATCGCTTTAGATACCCAGCTACCTACGGGTAGCGGGAACAAGCAGGGAGGGGCTGCGGTTGCACTCACAGCAGAGCCCGCTACCCGGTGTTGGAAGTGTTGTTGTGAGTGTAAAACAGAGTATTATATTTGTTGCACAGACTATACAGAACACATGTGGTGCTTGTGCTTGACACATCATCATCCTTACCATTCTTGCCATCCGAGCTATTGTCGAAGAACAGCTGACTGGGCAAGCTCGTTGATTACAAGCACGGCTCCGGACTATGCTGGGTCCTCGTCAGGCCAGGCGGAGGGTGACACGCGCTCATCCGGCGGTGGCGTGATCTTGGCATTCAATGAAGCTGAGCGGGTGTTCGTGATCATGAATATGTTACTCACTGCTCTATGATGCCGGTTGAGAGAAATGTCACTCTTACTGACAGGTGTTACAGAGGTGCCATTATTAACACTTGCCGATCCGGCTGTTCCCAGAGTAGTACCACCAGAAATGACAGTAGTACTGGCGTAGTTTGGTGTAACTGGCGTATTGGCAGGTGCAGTGCTACCTGTCTTCGCGGAAGCAATGTGCACATCCTCTTCTTCAAGGTGAGCGCCCATGCGGAGTGGCGTTGGTGTTGAGTCTGCCTCCGAATTTCCAACCCAAAGATGCGGTCATCAAGACTTGAGGCTCTTCATAATCTGGCTTACTAATCATATCAAGCTGTACGTTCAATTCTTCAGCTTGCGACTCAGCATGCGTTCCTCAGGGTCTTCTTCGCGCTCTGCTGGAGGAGCTGGAGGAGGAGGGGCTGGTGTGACAACAGGTGGCGCTGGAGGCGGGACAGGCGCACGAATAGTCGGGACTGACGAGGCTGAGGACACTGGTGGGCGTGTAGCAGCCCCTCGCGTCTTTGGAGGCGGCGGTGCTGGCGCTCTCTTCGGTGCAGGAGGTGGAGGCGGCCTCACAGCACTAGCAGTGGGTGTTGCTGGAGGTGCAACTGAGGAGGTGGGTGTCGGGGTGGGAGGTGCCGGTGTAACAGATCTACCATCCTTCAGCGCACGCTTGCTTTCCAATCTCTCCCTCCTCACACGTTCGCACTCTTCCGCATCCTTTTCGGCCTGCCGTGCCTTTTCTTCCGCCTCATTCTTATATTGTGCCAATCTCGTTTCCACAGAAGTATCCACCGCGGGCGACTCTGACGAAGGTGTACGTTCTTGCAGTTTTCGCTGAGCGTGCTCCCTGATATACGCTTGACGCTCTGGGCTTGGGTACAGCAGGTGCCGGAGGAGCCGTCGATAGGTGCATGAAGACATTTACATGAGCAAGTCAGCTGCCTAAGGCTATGGGCGCGTACCTCGACTTTGAGGAGGTTGTCCGCCTCTGCAAAGAACTCGTCTGATACGGCGACGATCTCCCCGCCGAGCGCTACGCTCGACACCTCTGTGCAATTCAAGGTGGTCAGTCATGCTGATGGTTCCTTCCTTCGTTCATTTGCGCTCTGGTGGCTGAATGGACTCGAACGTGCGAAGCGCTTCTCAGCAGCTCGTGTTCTCCGAGGATTGCACAATGCTCTTGTGTGTTCCCATGCATATCCTAAGCTCTCGAGAAGACTTATGGAGATGCACTGAAGCGCAAATGAACGGCTAATAATGGTCGACGCACCTGTTTGTGTTCCGAATGCATCCACAAAGCGATCTGTAGGCACAGACTTGTAAGACATGCTTCCAAGATAATCGTAATCTCAATGAAATCTCACTCGGTATCCTTGCAAAGATGGTGCAGATTGCTAGACTTGGCGTACTACCTGTCGCTGGTTCTTGTGAGGCGGTCGTTGCGGTACGACGATGGCAGACGACCGCGGTGAAAGGGGGGTAGGTAGGATAGACGTACACAGGTAGAGGTGCAAATACATACGCATGGCAGGCTACGGACCGGGAAGACAGACATGTTCGCGAATGTTCCAGAAGCAACGAGTCAGAGGTGCGGTTATTTGGTTGAACCGGCACGTGACGTCTACCTTCCTCAAAGGGTAGTAACTTCTCCTTAAAAGGCAAAACACGTGACACGAGGACTTTTGGCAGGGAATCCGGACAAACACGTCGTCATTAGATACCCGCTAGGGGTAGCGGGAATTATTATTGGGGTTTCCACTAACACTGCTGATACAAATTTCAGCTGTTTGAATGAAATGCACTGCAATTGAGCTCATCGGAGACTGTGCTGGAGATCAGGAAAGCCTAGGCGAATAAGCAATTGGAGATGTCAGTCATAGTGATAACTGGCTTCAGCAGCATTGCAAGAGGATAATTGATTCCCGATGACTCCCTTTGACCGATGACTTGCAGCTTTGATTGGCTGACAGTTGGGTGGCGAGTACCGGTGATAAGTTTCCTTCCTCCGCTTTGACGTCAACACCATAGCGTGACTCGTCCAGAATAAAATAAGAGGCTGGATGTGTTCGTTTGTTCGCCACAATTTCAAAGGGTATAAAGAGTGGAACATCGAGCGTCGCAGCCCCCGTAGCCTCTTGATCTCCCACCTCCACCATCACCACTCCGGCACTCACCCTTCAGCACCACCTCAGTACGACCCCTTCGATGAGCAGTGCTGCCACCCAGTCCCATCTCTAGGACATGAATCGGTGTGTACGTACTGTACTCGGGGCCTGTCCACAGCATCTCCTGGGTACTTCAGCCTCTGTGCACGTCATGCCTATACGCCATCATGGTGGCAGCAATGTCGCCCTCTGCATCGCGGAAGGTATGACGGAAGACGGCCGTCGGTCCCCTGCGTCTCGCAGGGCAACATACCCGATCGACGGCCACCCCGTACTCCCAAGCCGCGTCTGCATGCCCGGTGTTGTGGAAATGCAGATGTGCTGAACCTCCTTGGGGAAGCGGTCTCTGCGGCGGGGAAACATGCTTGTAGAATTAGGTCTTCGGACGGTCGCTGGGATGAATTCCGCGACCACCTCGTATGCCCAGGTCGCGTCTGCATGCCCGGCTATGCGGTAATGCACTGGCTAGTCGTCCCTCAATGGGCGATGGTCTCTGCGGCGGGGAAACATGCGTAGATTTAGGTAGAATCAGGATTCTGGATGGCGGTGGAGTGAGATCAATTCTCACTACCGGGAGGTTTTTGCGTCCAGCATGACCCAGCCGGGTCTAAACTTGGGTGCCGGTCATCCCCCCAAGGCTGACGCACTTTTCCTCCCCATCCTCCCTTCAATGGGCGAGAATCGTTTTTTTTTTTTGCGGGGAAAACCACAAACCCACCTCCGCATCTGCCATGTGTGATTTATCTTGTAAGACTGAAGAATGTCTCGGAAGCCTAAAGACGCAAAAAACCAATGCTGCGAACAATCTGCAAGACAAAAGACATTAGCTCAGTAAATTGGAAGAGTAGACGCAGTCACAACTTTGGAAACGGATAATGGGATATCCTTTGAGATATGCAGTATTCAGCAGTGCGTCAACAGGCTCGCAATGT
Organism: Trichaptum abietinum; assembly: GCA_910574555.1. Taxonomy (NCBI): domain Eukaryota; kingdom Fungi; phylum Basidiomycota; class Agaricomycetes; order Hymenochaetales; family Trichaptaceae; genus Trichaptum; species Trichaptum abietinum. The sequence goes on along the minus strand of CAJTBE010000011.1, from coordinate 3,012,066 downwards.
CTCAAAAGGACACCTGGATTTCGTAACAAATGTACAAGAACTTGCAGGTGGTTGGCAGAAACCCGTCGATGTAAATGCGCCACCGTCGACATCGAAGGAGCTAAACGTCAAGGAAACCTCGAGTAAGCTTGGGTAAAGTCGCAAAACTCTTTGTCCGGATTTTATGACTAAAGCTTACAGAAAACTGAAGATACTCTGGGCGCTTTCCCATGCGGCTTGTCTCACTTCGTAATTTCGATAGGATGGTCTCGACGCAGAAATGTTCCCCGGAGAGTCGTATTCGTCATTGACGTTCATGAAGCGCTTGAACACTTATGGGGCCATGTCTTCGAAATCTTTGAAAGAGGTGAAAGGCGTAGCGAAGAAGAGCGAGGACGAGAACTTGAGGGCGATGTACTCAAATTGCAAAAGATGTAAGGGTTTGTGTAGTATAAGTCTGGGGGCGTCGTTGCCAGAAGAGAGATAGTGAGGTAGTCACAGCGACATTCGATCCACAGAGAACAGCGTCGTCACACTTGACATCGTGGTCATCACAATCGTGGCCGAGTCCCGACACCCTTCGAGCATTCGAAGTAAATATATGATTATTAGTATGAAGGTAACGCCCGAGTCGATAGTCCATGCTATCCGCAGAGAATCGCTATTCACTATCGCTTGTAGCTCTGATACGCCAGAGACATTAGTGATAACAAGGTGTGATTGATATGCTCTTATAGTACACAGTACCCGAGCAACATGACTCTTTCAGAGCCGTCTATAAGCTGTTGATCTAGGTAATGAGTAATCCATGGAAATATAAGCAGAGTTTTAATAAGGAGTATTCTACAAACGCACAAATTCTTCGATCTCATCAACTTGAACCGCTGAACGGTGAAGCTTCAGTTTGAAGATCGTTAGATTTATGCGAGCATGAAAATTTGGATATTTAAAGAGCTTTATGGAAAACGATGATGAGATACCAGAATACAAAGTATATTGCTGGCAACATATGTCGCAGCGGCAAAGCCAGTACAAAAAAAAATTACATTAGGGTTGACTAAAAGTACTATGTAGTTATTTTCTAGTTTAGGGTAGGTGTGTTACCGAGCTCCAGTTACATTTCAATAGAGTCTCCTTTTCAGGAACTATGACGGTAGAGCAGAACGTTCACGACTGTGTCAATGCCTCTTCGCCACCGACCACGATGAGCAACCCTCCATCAAATCCCCCGCGACGACGTCTGTCATCTCGCAGAGGCTCTCTGTCTGCAGTTGACCCGTACGGGGTCAACGGTGAAGTAGAGACGGCACGCGCGACTGCAAGCCGGATTACCATTGTCCGCGTGCCTCAAGAGCCCCAGCCTCAGCCAAAGCCGCGCGAACGCGATGCTGCTCGACGCTCAAGTTGGGGCTCGAACGCGTCCTCTGGATCGAATGGACGTGCACCAGGTCGATTGTCGTTTGCCTTCACTTCCTTCAACCAGAACACTGGCCCTCCAAGCCCTGGGAGGAATGGGACCGCACCTCAGATCCCGAATCCACCTTCACCGGGCGGATATTCGCGTAGCAGCTCCCATCATAGTATAGATCGTGCGGGTTATCCTGGTGGACGTCCTCCACACCTTACGCCACAACAGATTTGCGATATTGCTGTGAGCGCGATCTCAAATTCTGCCTCTCCAAACCCACAGGAGGAAACAGCTACAGCCCCTTCCACATTCTTACTTCTCCCAGACGAACAGTATCTTCCCTTCCTCGACAGGCCATCTGAAGTTACATCGCTTCTCACCTCACCACCCACGTCTAGGCTAATGGCGCTCCTCTCACAGACCTTCCCAGCGGAATTACGCAGTCCGTATGACCCTGCACACCCACCCCAGTCCATCGGAACCGATCCTTCTAAATGGAGCTTTGCAGAGTTGTCTAAGTGGCTGCAAACAACCTCGCGTGAAGATGCGGATGATCGCATTTGGGTGTTGAAGGCTCGCGCTTGCGTGCTTACGCGCAGCGAGCTCATTTGGAGCCGTCTGAAGTCTGCTCTTGGCGTTCCTCCGGAGCTCGAGGAAGATGAATACGACGATTACGACGAAGATGACACTGTGCCTGTGGACTACGATGACGAGCCCGAGGCTTTCCTTGAGCCGATTCTTCTTGGCGACACGGCAACATGTGTCGCATCGCCTCTCACAACTCCTGATAATCCATTTGGTCACGGCAGTAGAGATGGAGTTATGGAGAGTATTGGTGAAAGTGCGGAGACTGAGGCGGATCAGGAAGACTCTTCTGAAGGGTCAAATAAAGAATTCGAGAAAACTATCCAAGGACTACGCATTTCAACGCCTATGCAACAAGTACTTCCTCGCTCCCGGCCGATTTCCCCTGCCGTGCCAACCCGTCGATCACTGAGCACGAACTCCGCGGAAGACACAGCTGAAGTTCGCCGACGCGATGCTCTAGCCGTGACCGGTACAGGCCGTGTGAGACGCTCAGCTCAACAAGAGCGAGGGACAGGAGATCCCCTATTCCCATCCTCGTTTGCAACACTCACTATGGGACCCAGTTTGGTTGCGAAGTATGTTTCTTCTCTCTTTTCATCCGTGTGTCATGACCTTGACGTGAGCTCTCACTTGCCTCTTAATGTCTCCTCTCCTCCACTGCTACCCTTGTGATCTACCTGCTACGAAGTAATCCCGCGCTGCGCTCGGGCCCGCATCACAAATTCAGACCGGGTGTTCAGCTCTCTGGCCGTCGCGGCAGATATGCGAATTCTCTGACGGGCGGCTGGGACACGGACGGCAATGATTATGCCATTTCTTTGGGAAGCGGAAGCGAACGCAGTTTCGTCGGACGCTAAAACGCCTTTCCCCCTACCAACCGGTCTCTAGCATCGACTGAAAAAAATTTCATCACTTTTCCCGGGTTCTGGCTAGTCTTGTACGTCAACATCATCATAAACGCTTCCTCGCATTCGGTTCATCTGCATAAAAACCTCGAATCCCGTATCTTTGCTATCACCGCTTTCATTTGTCTTTTCTATCTGCACAGAACGTCATGACTCATCAAATACGAGACATCTTTAAAAAGAGTTGTTGGTACTAGGACATGTAACTTTGTGAATTTGCTTTGGTCTCATTGTAAACTGCGTTGATTTGGTCTGTAGTGCTGTGGGTTGCGTCAGAGAGTAATAGATGTTCCAGCAAGTCCACCTACGTCACTATCCACTCCCGCTACCTTTTGAGCCACCCGTCTTCGACCCAGATGCAATTCCTGCGAACACCTCCACCGCTGCGCTCTGGCCACCCACTTGGTCCACAAAGCCCACGCCTTCCTTGTTTCCGCATCTCCCTTTCTCCTCTACACTCATCTTGAAGCTCGTCCCACGCCTGGGCGAGGCAGCATCGTGCGGGTGGTCAAATCCTAGTGTGTGGCGTGCCCGGAAGCCAGCGCGCGCTGCCTCAGAGTGCGGGTCCGGCGAGAATGCGCGCGTGTCAAGGACGTGCCCTTGGTCGAGCGTCTTGTGCGGGAAGCCGTTCGTGTCGCACTTGGAGAATGAGGTGTCGCTCTTCGGCTTGAAGGCAACGGGGCTGGTGTGGATGAGCCGGAACGATAGCGGGAGGTGGCGATGGACTATTCGATTTTGGTTCCATATTCCTGGTCTGACTATGTAAATCATTTTAGTACACAATTGTATTCTATGCATGTTGATGTCCGGCTTGGACTGGTGCTGTGCGTTTTTGATAAAGTGAGGAAGACGGAGGTCTGGTGGCAAGAGCAATTATGACAAAATCGCTTCCTTTACATGTAGTTGAGATATAGACCAGCACACCAAGCCCCACACGCGTAGCCATGACATAAGAATTAGGGAATGGTCAAGTTGAGCATTGTTTCATTCGCATGTCCGCAATTGTACATGTATATAGTATAAGATAGCAAGTGAGAAATCTTCCTACTAGTACACTTTGTTTGTAACTTCACTTGAATATGTTGCACATAATACTCTGAGCGCTGGACTCGAGCTTCAGGGAGCTGAGAGGTAGGTCTGCATAAACTGATCATAGTTGATCTGGATCCATCCTGTGCGGTTCGAGTCCAGGCGTTGGAAGGTCTCGGTGAGCTGCTTGACGACAACACAAGCACGGACGAAGCGGTCAAAGGTGATGCCAGTCGGGGGCCTGTTCACCTGCCCATGAGCAGGAGGCGCAGAAGCTGAGCACATGCGTGCCAATCAGTATAGACGATCATCAGCGTAGCAATGCACTTACTATATTTCCTTTGCAGAAGATCAAGAAGTTGCGGTTGAAGGTTATATCTGCGAGCATACCATCGTAAGTGGCGTACCAGGAGATCTACACAGCATATACTCACCCAAATTGAGCCAGTGCATTGCGGAACTCGCCCTGATCGATTAATCCGGAGCGATCTTGATCGAAATGGCGGAAAACGCCTTGCCAGTCCTAGTATGATGTTAGATGCTGAAGCTATATCCCAAAGTTCTTCATACAAATACTTGCCTTGATATAACTCCATAGGCCGGAAAACTTTCGAAGGGTCGTTAGTGTTGCATCATATTAGTCGAATATATGCGACGGACCTCGCTGAAGGCTATTGTACCGGTACGGTCGGTATCCTGTGAAGGTGTATTTAGGATGAAAGTTAATGACGAAATTAAACAGGTTGGGACGTACGAAAATCGACATAAGCATCTTCACAGTCTCCAAGTCGAACGCTGGCCGATACGTTGGTCATCAGTAAGAGAACATTATGAAGCTAAATTGGTATTCGACTTACAAGTCCAATCGCCATTTATTAACGCCCGTTGCAGCTCTTCAGCTGAGATATGCCCTGAGCGATCTGTATCTACTGACTCAAACCACTGCCATAGTCTGTCGCGACATTGCTTCAGTGTGCATGCGTCTATTGTGGATAACGAATACGTACTGAGGATCAGCTCCAGGGGGCGGTCCAGGTCGTTGAGGAGGGGCGAAGCCTCCTTCATTGTAACCTCCTGGGCCAGGCTGTCCTGGCTGTCCACCATAGCCTCCTTGTCCTCCATATCCACCGCCATATTGCTTGCGAGTCAAGCCATCGTAAGTATGGTGTCTCGGGGCAGGATTGTTCTCAGAAATTACTCACATTTCCTCCAGGCCCTCCGTATGACATAGTGCTCGTCGTGATGGTAAGAGTGGAAGGTGTTGATGGCCAAGAGTACGCGGTCACATTGATTCATGACCGCCCATGCTAATCCTAGACATTACCATCAATCAAGCAGGGTTAGAATAGCATATGATATTATATACTTTATCAATATACTCATCGCTGCGCATCAATAAGTACTGTTCCCAGCAGGCTGTGCTTTCAAGTTCAGCCACTGTACTAATCTGGACACACAGCCTTTAAGTTCCTTTGAGTATGGGCCGCTTAAACTGGCAGTGAACAGTGGCGCGGTCGGTCCTATAAGTAAGACGCGCTCACTCTTGGCCATCGATCTCTTTCATCTTGACTACTACAACACGAAACGCCATGTCATACGGAGGAGGTGTGAGTTAAATAAAGGCTTATATTATATATCATCTACAAGGCTGACAGATGGGCTATGGTCACAGTACGGAGGATATAGAGACGCACCTCCCGCTGGAGGATACGGCGGACAACCCGGAGGAGGATATGGCGGCGGGTATGGAGGAAGCAGCGGGGGTGCACCTTATGGAGGAGGAGGATATAGTGCACCGGGTGGATTTGCTCCAGCTCCGCCGCAAGGGCCACCTCCAGGAGCTGATCCTCAGTAAGTTGTGCTCTCCGAGTACACCGTATATGCGCTTCTTGACCTTATGCTACAGGCTCTGGCAATGGTTTTCTTCTGCTGACTCTGACCGCTCTGGTCAAATCTCCGCTGAGGAACTACAACAATGTCTCATCAACGGCGATTGGTCGCGTGAGTTTAATGGGCTTTGTAAATTCTGCACCTCTTTTGACGCCCTTGTTACTCTAGCATTCGACTTGGATACGGTGAAAATGCTGATGTCAATATTCGTATGTACAATTCAACTTCGATTGTAGTCGACTCCTAACAATTCGTCGTTCCTCCAGGATACCGATCGCAGCGGAACCATTGGTTTCAATGAGGTTTGTCATCACGCATGTATAGCGTTGAACAGGTCACATTGATACGTTTAGTAGTTCTCGGGTCTGTGGAAGTACATCAAGGTTAGGAGGCAATTAGAATGCTTGAGAATAGGAGTCTAACGTCATGCTAGGAGTGGCAAGGCGTCTTCCGTCATTTTGATCAAGATCGGTCGGGTTCCATTGAAGGTCATGAGCTTCGCAATGCGTTGTCGCAGTTCGGGTAAGTTGATCCAGGCCGAGAGCACACTGCAATCTAATACCAGTATTATTACAGGTATAATCTTTCTCCTCAGTTACTTGACCTTCTTCAAAAGAAATACGGTACGCATCTTTTTCTTCTGCTTTGTTCGTTTATTCTGATCGGACCCGGACCGGCTTCGCAGCATCCGGACCAGCTTCCGGCCGTGGAGGGTACGGACCTCCACCCGGAATTACATTCGACCGCTTCGTCCGCGCTTGCGTCGTCGTTAAACAGCTTACTGAATCTTTCAATCGCCTGGACACCAACCGCTCCGGGTGGATTCAGATTAATTACGATACATTCATGCAGACTGTCCTCGCTGCTCCTTAAGCCGATTTGGATAGGACTACGTACAGGCATCAGTTCTTTCGTGATGGCCTCCCGTGTTTAGACCCTGTTTGATTATGGTGTATGCTACAGCTTTGAATTTAAATCCGTCAATTAACATGTATGAAATGAATATACCAGTGTCAGTAGGGAGCCAGTTTACCTTCGAATTGCAAAGGTTACGCTGACTAATACTTGTATAGTCCAACATTAAGCGCAGCATCTGCAGTGCCCGCAGCCGAGTAAAATGCTGAGACCCCAAGGATAAGGTTGCAAAGTCTCTCTTAGTCTCCTACCATCATCTGGAATCTTGAACGCAGCTCAAAACTTCTCATGCTCTTAGACTTAAGCAGCCCTTCTTCAAGTGAGAGGAGCTTACCGGATACTGACGAGAATATTGAGAAGAACGTACCCGACTCGGGCGAAGAGTTTAACGGCGAAGAATACACTCTGCCAAGGAAAACGGTGATTGCTACGTACCGCGAAGTGTGGACACAGTTCTACGCTTGGGAGCAAGCATACTGCGAAACCTCTCTTTCTTCGCTAAATGTCATCTATGAGCAGGATGACGCATTTGATACTTTCGACCCTGTCTCTCAAGACGATTATCTATGGCCAAATAACGAGCTAAGCGAGGAGCAAGAGGACGAGCAAACGGTGGTCGTAGAAATATCTTCCGGACAGATTGAGAATGTGAAGGGAAAAATATTTCTTGCACCTGAGCTCACTCCTTGTCCAACTTATGAAGCTTGTACGCCGTCCACCATTAATATCGGGCCTCCCCGCCATGACTTGCTTGAGTGGGAAACACTGCGATTTTTCCCTTACTTGGACAATCCGGAATTTGGAATGAGAGAGATGGAAAAAATTGCTCGATTATACGATACGGGATTCTTTCAATGGACGGAACATTTGGAACTCAGAGATGCAGACGGTTGGTTCCTCCTTTCCACCTTCATCGTACACAGTATTTAACTCCGCCGAAATTGCAGTTGAGCAGATACAATACGAAACACTGAGAAGATTGTTGGGGTTACCGAACACAAAGCTTGCCAATATCGCTGGCATGAAAGATTCTCCGTTGATCGAAATAAACGAAGGTGATTCCTCTGGGCTTCTATGGGCGAACTCGCAGAGGTGACGACGTAAAATGCCATCTTCGTCCTCGACATCTAATATGTTATATCACAGGGATATGTTGCCTTGTCCTTGGACGGCATTCACCCAAGAGAAAGACTACATTAAGGAAGTATACCCGTCTACTTACCAGAATCCTTCTTCCGATGAACTCGCCCGTATCGAATCTCACGCGGAGTACTTCTGTGCGAGCTTAAACTGTATCACACCTCTCTGTCGGTCACACCCTGAGCCACCACCCAGGCGTGCTGAAATCTCGGAAGATCTACAAATGAACAGTGAGTTCTCAGTTGAGCCGACACCGTTTGAATAACTGTTATTTGGCTTCTATTAGACCCCAAGAAATGTAAACCAATAGTACCTGAACCCCGGTTAAAGAGCGATGATTTGAGAAAGAGTATTATACGTCCCTGTGGGAAAGATTGCTTTCTCATTTGCTCTATTGACCATCCTGTCAGTCTATGTAAATCATCTATTAATTACTCTAACGCCTTGCTATCCCAGCCCAGCATCAATTGGGATGATAAGGCAAACCTGTCGCTCCGCGCCATACTCTCCGTGTGTCCGGACTTAGCACCATGCCACCTTGTGTTTGCGTGTAGAAAGCCTTGCTACGAGGTCGCTTATTCTCTCTTCCTTGAACCAGTCATCTATTTTGCTCTGATGCGCTCTCGGATCTACAGGTGTTTCTTCAGCGACAGGCCTTTTTACCTGACTCCCGTATTGTCAAGCAGAGTACTACTGTCTCTAGAACCGTGTCGCAAAGTACGTCCGTACGCGTCGTGAGAAATGGATATTAACAGGGAGTGCACATAGAAGTTCAGAAAAAAATACACATGGACTATTTGTGAGTGAAAAGGTGTCGTAAAAGGTGTAGCAATTGCTTATCCATTAATCTTGAATAGGACGCAACCTTGCCGCCATGAAGGTCCCTGCGGCATCCAGAGCAACTGCTTGTGCTTCAAGACGCGCGTATACTGTCAAAGATCTTGCTGGTGTGATATAAACTGTACAGCGCCTTTTATAAATGTTGCTCTATACATTATCTGATCTTCTTCTAGGTATACACCGATGGGCAGGATGCAAATGTAGAGCTAAGAAGAAGAGTTTCTTTGAAAAAGGTCGCGATGCATGTGATAATGCAACATGCCCATGTGTATCTGCCTCGCGTGAATGCGATCCCGAACTGTGCAAGGGTTGCAAGTGCAAGAAGTTTGTTACTTGTTTTTCTTTTTCTTTCCCTTTTCCAGTATATGCATTGATGTGGGATCCGCGTTTTTTCCTCTCTCTCTATGACAAGAAGACGTAAGATAATGTTGTATTATTATAATGACCATAGCTAACGCATCCTCTGTAGTAGGCTCAAAATCGCCCGAGTGCAAGAATTCTCATATGCAGAGAGGTACAACTAAGGTACAACTTACAACTGTCACTGATGTTCCCAAACTGATGTACATCCAATAGTCTATGCGGATCGCTTCTTCGGACTATGGCTTTGGAGCTTTCACGAATCAAGAAGTGAAGAAAGATGACTTACTCGGGGGTAAGACGATTTGTTACTACTACAAGAACAGTAATGCTGAATTTACATTCAAGAATATGTTGCAGAGATTTACTTTTCTGAGGCGACTGACGTACGATCGTGAGTCGGAGAGCTATCGCGCTTTATTCTCGTCGGTGATCTAGTCTGCCTTAGGTTTCATGATAAATTCCGTAAAAGAAATTATGAGTTCTCTCTACAAACTCATGAAGAAACAAACATCCCGGATTCTATGAGAGTTGTGAACGATGAATATCTGGATGCAGCTTGTATCTCTAATGAGCTGCGGTTCCCTAACCATAGCCACGAGAAGCCGAACTGTGAAGCCAAAAGTAAATTTAAAGGCATTTCTCCCTTTGTTCAGGTGAACATTGAATCACTGATGCATTATTTACAGACAAGCTCATAAATGGTCAGTACAGGATTGGTATATATGCGACAGGTGTGTAGATGTGGTTTTACCAGGTTACTCTTTACTGATATTCTCGTAGGCAGGATCAAGAAAGACGAAGAAGTATTACTCGATTACGGGGCAGATTTTTTCAACGGTGAATAGCATGGAAGAAGGACCGACAGGTACTGAATGACCACAAACAATTGGTGAATAACCTTTGCTCTCATGAGCTTTCGTCTAATGTATACGAGACAATGAATGCTCTTAGTGTCTATGTTCCAAGCAATAATGTACGTTTTCGAAAAGCGAATCCATGTATTGTGCTAGGATAAAAATACAAATAGTCCGCGTATGCACGAATAATCACAGCATCCCAAAATGAAAGAGTGGACTGAAGGGTGTGTGCGAATGACAATTCAAGCGTCATGTATGGCGTCGGTATCCGGAGAAAGAGCGAAGATAATAAAGGTACTCGAAAATAGAAACTGTAGACGAACATGAACCAGACAGTCACCCATCATGCACCATCATGCCCGTCCTGGCCAGCACTTGTGTCATTTGTTAATGACGTTCTTGCACTCGTATGTTGACTGGTTGGATGCGTACGAAATGCTGACGGAGGGGAATATGGTACTTCTGATGCATAGGTAGGTGGGCCAGCAACACTTTCTGGCAAAGGGGGGACAGGAGGTACCGGTGGCACCGGTGGCACCGGCGGCAAAGGCCGGATCGACGTTTCTGGAGGAGCCATAACATTCACCGAGCCAGTTCGACTCGGAGGCCTGCTTCCACCTCCAGAACTGGGAGCGGGAGACGGCGGCGCAACGCCGAATGTCACCCTTCGACTTCCCCGGCCCTTTGAGCCGCTAGCGCTACTGCTTCCTTCTCGTTCTCTCGACTTGGAACGTGAGCGTGAACGCTTTGAGACTTTGAGGGAGCCAGAAAGCGAGCTCGCCTTAGACTTCTGTGTTGATCGACGCGAAAGTTGGCCCGATCCTGGTGCAGGCGTGCCGCTGCGCGAATCACCGCCGAGTCCGAAGTCAAAACGGAAGGGAGAGATCGGACGGAGGCCTAGTGTTAGTTGGGGAGTTGATATACGAGGTATGAGACTCTCGGTTGAGTTGGAAGGAGATGGCGGCGCTTCATCTTCTCCTTCTGTCCGCCCATGATCGAGATTGGAGGGTCCAGCAGGAAGCATTGGTGCAGGCTCAGAAGAGGATGCGAGATGAGGTGGTAGAGTAGGTAAGGCTCTTGGTGGACCGGTATGCCTCAAGAGTGGTGGGAGAGGTGGGTGTGAGAGCGGCGCAGGTATTAGCGGCGGGGATGGTTCGCGAGGGTAGCTCGCAGTTCTTCTTCGTAAATCTTCATCTGACGTAGGAGCTGTTGCGATCGGGATCGACGCTGATTCCGTATCAGTCGAGAACCGCGACTGTAATGCATTTCGTCCATCCGTTTCGTACAATATGTAACCGGTACCCGAGCCCGGGGTCACCGCAGGTGATGGCTGCACCGGGAATGGCACGGTACTTGTCCCAGCTATCGGTTGCTGCGCAATTGATGAAGCATATGCTGAAGCCCGTACTGAGTGAGGCTGTGCAGAATATTCGGAAGGCGGTCTAAAGAAATCCAGCGACGTAATGGGCAGACCCGGCCGCCCAAAGGTGTTATGTGTCAGAGCACTACCGGGTGGCTCTCGGTCTGCAGCGCTTTCGCTCGTCCGCTGCGTACGTGACGTATTTGAACGTGTGATGTCCATCGATGCAGCGAACGATACACCAGTATCCGAAGAAAGCCCGCGCGAGTGCCGCACTGCGTTGAGGACTGAGCCTTGCACGGACTCCCGGAGTATTGCAACGGGTTGCACAGAAGGGGGAGGAGTAGGAGCAATAGCGTTTACCTGGGGGAAAGTGGCTGAGAATCCAGAACGTAATGATTCAGGGATGGAGGGCATGGGCCCCTTGCGAAACCGAGCGTCGGGGGTTTTCGAGGCGGCCGGCGCGAGGTGAACATTAGGACCAGAAGACAACGCTTGTGTATTCTGGAGCCACGTTGGTGCACGGGTCAACGTCGACAAGTTTAGTGGTTGAGGTCTTGAAGGGGGGACTTCAGAGGTAGAAGGGGCGTTCGGGTCGGGAGACTGCGAGGTAGCCGACGGCGCCGTACTCCGCGAGGCTTCGCTAACGGCGACAGATGGGTAGCGGAACATTGACGCATCGGTGGATGGAGATGCTGCAGAGGGGGAAATAGGCGAATTGAGCGAAAGGGCGCGTTGGAATGCATTTGTCAGGGGTAGAGTCGGTGAGGTCGGTGAAGTCGGTAGTTGCGCATCTGATGAACTCTTGTTGACCAGAGTTGCGGTCTGCGACTGCTGAGATGCTCCAGTCTCTTGTCGATGAGGCTCAAGACCAGGATTAGGTTGTTGAATGCTGGAACTTGACGCAGCGGTAATGTGTAAAATGGTCGGCCTTTCAGGCTGAGCCTCGTCCTTGGACTTGAAGCTCTGCTCGCCGAGCGCAATGGGCCTCCCTAGAGAAGACAGACTATCGCTGCTGTCGTCGAATTCCGGTATCTTCTCCAATATTTTCCAGCTTTTGGGGACCTCCATCATGCTTGACACAAAAACTTCCTTCTCCTTTCCCTTCTCACTCGTGACCGGCGCTTTGTTACTATCCGGGTCCACATTCTGCGACTCTAACAACGGTGCCTGTGCATGCGCCTCTGCAGAATCGACGCGATTATGAGCTCTTCGCGAACTGGCGCGGCTTGAGGTTGAGCGCGAGGCACCACGGCGTTGGCGCCAGCGCATGACCGGTACGACGATCAATACGACGAAGAAAACCAGGGCTATACCACCTAACACTCCGAGTACGACATGGCCAGTATCTGCGCTATTGGTGCTTTCCACGACTGAGCCATCGGGAGACACAGTAATCACCTAGGTAGTAGACGCAATTAGTATGAAAAAAACTGCCGAAAAGCTGAGCATGTGTCGGATTGAAACTGACCGAAAGTTGACCACTGGTAGAAGTTGGCATGTGCGCCTGCGACTTCGACGGTCAACGTCGACAACGTCAACGTAGTGGAACGAAAGGAGGAGGCTTCGAAGCAGCGAGGGACAGCAAAAGTTGCCCCCATGGAGATATCTCGAGTAGCAGACCGAAGCCGGCTAACAAAAGCGCAGGGCGGTGCACGATACGTTGGAATGCTCCGCCGCCTCCGCAACCCGGCCGTGCTCATTCGTCGTCACGTCTCCCATCTTTGGCTCCCCCTCACCTTAACCACCTAAACCACGTTATATCAGTCTTTTGTCTCCATAACCTCCTCCACTCTCTGTTCCTAGTCGAAAATATAGCTATGTGTCTTCAGCATTTAGCTAAGTGTTTGAAAGGCGCGCGGAACACTGGCCAACCACAAGCGGCGCTTGAGCGGATATTTCATTTAGATTGCAAGCGTGCACCGCCGTTCAGGTAAGAGGCAGATATATCAGATCTTGCTGTCGATCCATTTGACTTGGCATCATGATACTTCAGGTACGGTCGTCTCAAATACCAGTTCGACCTTCAAATCTTTCAAGATTGCGACGTACGTTCATCTTTGATCTGAAGCTATTTCAGATGATGTTGTATATGGACCGTACATGTGGCATATCAAACAGAGAGGAGAGCTGAAGTACTTTGGTACGTTTTTCTTAACTACCAAGCCCTCCATTCGAAAACAATACATGATGTGACTTTCAGTCTCGGACGTCATCGAGTGAAACCAAACCGTGACTGCATTCCATTTATGCGAGTGTAGATTCGATTTCTCTTCACGAATGCAATGGTAGACAAGAGACGACAGCATCACTACGATCTGCTTCCAAGAAGCCTACGTTGCTTGATCCCCCTTCCTGGCCTTGTACACCTACCAGAAGAGTTCAGTCAGAGACTTTTCCTATCAGGGATGTCGTCTCCTTCACCTAGTAAACCCAACTCTACCCAGTTGCTATACAAACCTTGGTCGAATCTCGTAAATGCACCCATCTCCAGTGCGGCATATCCTAGAACTTGTAGACAAGCAAGTTAAAGAGATGCGCTCGAGTCAAAAGGGAACACTACGACCTCAGCGTACATAAGTCTGATTCGAAAAGTCTGGTTTCTGCCTGGCCTTCTCATACAACGCCACAGCAACTTGCTATCGAGGATTCCTATGCGTATGCTATGAATTCAAGAAAACAACGTCGCAACACCATATAGAAGATGTGCGGTTGTCTGATTGAACTTTGAACGTATGTTACAACATTTATGTGCATTCTATACCGTGTTCACATAGTAAACCATAGTACAAGGACGTTGGCATGGGACGGTGCGAGTTTTTACGAGGTCTTCAGACTTGATAGCAGCTGTTGCAGAACTACATATTTTACACCTGGAAGGCTCATCGCATGTCAATCATATGTACATGCACTTCGATCATAAGCTGAACCTGAAACTCATTAATAATGATACACACATACACAATGTCTTGTCTATGAAAAAGATCAAACAATCATGACTCTTCTTCTTTGTTACATCAAATCGTGTCGTCGTAAACTATGAATGGACCTGTTGCTGAATTTGCGCTTGTACTTGATGCTGCAGTCACCCCCTGAGCTCGTATCGACCTCATCTTGCGGAGCGGGATGCCAGGAAGCGACATCCAGGCTGCCTCCGGTTCTCTCGCCCCGGCTCTTCGGAGGTCTATCGTCATCCTATTGACCATTGTACACACGATCCTGTGAAGAAGAAGCCTCCGGATCAGACAATCACATCACGAACAGGACGATAGGACAAGAAAAGCCTACATCAACGTCGGCCTTGGAGGAGATGGACAAAGGTACGGGGAAACTGAGATCAGCTGGCGCGTTCGCGACGTTTGGAGGAAAAGAAGGCGACTTACAACGCGGTCGCGTACTTGAGCCCGGGCTAAGCGGGGTTGATGGAGTAACGTCAGCTCCTTTCATTCACAACCGCTGCCATCAGCATGGGACAATCCGTACGTACAGGAGCAAAGAGGATTAGTAATGCCCATAGTAGATTCACGGCGAAGATGATGCTGAAGAAGCGAAGGTCGAGAAGCTACAATCAGCATCAATTTTTCATAAAAAGAAGTATGTGATGCGCACGAGTTATACAAAACGCCTTGCATGGCGATGACAGCGCTTACTGTGCTGGTTCCTCGGCACGCAATACGGGCTTCCTCGATAGTACGTATGAGGATGAATGCCAGAAAACCAGTTTGCATGAACTGGAATGCGGCAGATCTAAGGTTCCCTCTGAGACCAAGAGAGAATAAGTAAAAGCCAAGTAGTAAAGTCAGATTAGACCTACAAGCTATCGGCCGTCTGCTGAATGCAGACTGCGGTAAGATTCGTTCAAATCTCGTAAGGTACGAAGATTGGGAGCTATGCTTACTGTGCAATGAGTCTGACCGGTCCCAACCCGTCGGTACATTCAAAGCTGTGAATATATCTATCTTGAGTTTTGCCTCTTGCAACGACATTATGCAAACGACGTACGATGTGCGCCTGGCGTTCCATAGATCCATAAGGCAACAACGAGTTCTGCGGTGAGGTAGGTGACCAAGAGGACGGCAACAAGTCTACTTCGCTGAAAGAGGGCAAAGACGCTAAATGAAACGCCCGTGTATGAGTTCGAGGAGTTTCGTCACGTATGAAGAAACTGAGGATAAGATAGGAATTACCGTAGTGCAATGACGATGTTTGGGAAGAACGTCAAGGGTGTCCCTGCTGCGAAAGGAAAGAACGGAGAGAATTGCTTGCAGCTGTAACGACCGTAAGTGTGAAATTGAGCGCTATTACTTCGGGTTAACGTACACCTATAGAAACATAAGCAACCAACAATCATCAGAACATTCACGAGCTTTTCACGGGCTTACCTCTGGAGTAAATAGAGGTGAAAACAGTCCTACAGCAAATATTAATGTGCGCCCAAATGGACGAACAGAGTGTTTACTTACCTGCTAATGAGACGCAGAATACACCAAGGGCGTAGTAACGGTTCTGCACGTTGTTAACTAGATAGTCACATTCACATCACAGCAAACGCTCTTACTATGAAGAAAAGATATGTGACTACAGAACTAAGTCAGTATACAGCAACGAGTAAGAAACATGCGTCTCACCGAGAGTGAATCTGCGTCTCCAAACGTATTTAATCTATTAAACGTCAGCATGAGGCTTATATTTAATCAGCAAACTAACCTCTTTCGGTAGAGTCAGGAGGTGGTCATAAAGATGAAGGGTGAATAAAGCAATGAACGCAGCCTGAGAACTGTCTGTGAGATTTCTTTTCAGGCATGGGACGAGCTCCGAACCTTTGTCGCCACCCTGCAGAAAACAGAAAACAAAAGATGTCAACAGCGCAGTCCATCGCGGTGATAACTCGTACAGTGCTCACAACTGCGGTGCTATGATTCTTGCCATGGCTAAGTCATCCGTGGGCATATTCGAAACATCTGCCATACTCTTGCAATATTCAATGGCTTAGATTTGACTCCAATGGGTAACGCGGTCGCGGGCTGATGAAGGCGGGGAGACCAGAATCGAATCGCCAGAGCTTCGATGGACACGTCGGTGTTCGATACTTATATATCGCAGGGCGAAAGGGCGGCCTCGTCAAAAAGAGTGGTCACTATGATAGCACCCGACGCTGATCAAAGCAAATGATGGCGGCCCGAAGCCATAGACGTTGGTGCGGAGAAACGCTAGATTGGGTGCTCCAGGATGTGAGACTCCCCAGTACTTCGGCTGGTTCAAGGAAACATTGTCTTCTGCAATCAGATCCTGATGAAAGAGTAGCCCACGATAGAGGTGTTCCAAAGGAGATGTTTATGCAGATGCCAGATGTAGACACAAAGTTGTTCGGCTTTCAAAGTGTGCGACAGTGATCTGATATTTCTGATTCTGGGGATTTCAACCCTCATCAGGACCACGAGTAGGAGCCTGTAGGAGCAGAGAGTTCTAGGCACAGTAATATTTAATTACGGTTAGAGTGCGGTCCAAATGCTATTAATGAGAAGTGCCAGAACTTGGGAGTCACGGTAATGTCTTGATCAGTGGACATTAATAGGTACGGCACAAGACATATCTTTCCCGACGTACAGTGGTGAAACTTGACAACGTCGAATGATTGATCTGAGTTCAAGTAAGATATTTCTGTGATTGTACCGGGAAAATGGTTGCGTTCGTATGGAGGGCCAGCTTGAGTTCAACTTTCGCAAGACTCTGTTTTGTAGTATATTTTTGGTTGTTTGGTCAGTGTTTGGGCAATATTCTCAGGGATGTACCGCCGCGGCGTCCGAGCACACTAACACCTCTGGATGCTAAAGCCTACTTTTCGGGGATTAGAAGTCGTGCAGGGCTTCAGAGAAGTTCAGATAGGTACTGGAAAGTCCTCCCCGGAAACGAGCTTGGATTATTTGTCGTATGTTAAAATCTATGTATGTATTCAAATTGGCGAAACATGTTACTAGTATGCATCATGGTCCTTACCGCACTTGAACTTCGATCTCACAAGACAGCACGCGTTTTGATATAAAGTAGAACTGCATACATATGTGCAGCTCCCAAGCCAGAAGTCTGGGTCATCTTCTATTAAATATAAGTAGCAATCGACTAACGCGAGCTTATCGTATGATACTGTTGTTTCTCCGGGAATGGAGCGTAATCATGATACAAAGATGGCTATGTTGAGGAAGAAAGAGCTGTGAGATAGTCGCCCTCTATTGGAAATGAGGATCGTATCTTACGGATAGCCTTTTGGTTCTCGGGAAGGATTTTGCAGGTAAATAGTTTTGCGAGCCTCGATCACGAAGTTCAGCATAGGCAACCAAACAAAGCAGATCAAGTCATGATGCGCAAAGTCGGGCTATAGAGTGATATTAGACTTTTTCTTTGGTTATCGTGTAATTAGAGCAAAGACACAACTGTGTATTCGAAGTGATTGATGTAAGGCGTCAACTGGAAGCACAATAATCACCCCTATCGCAATGGTAGAACAGATAGGCTTGATATTGTTAAAGTACCCTTTCCCCTAGCTGTACAGTTCTGCGGTAGACCCGACTGCCTTTCATATCTACATCGCGTTAATGTGAAAGACGCAATGAAGTACTCGCATAATGGCTCACGTGTAGTATACCAATACACTGGTGCTGCAGTGATTTGCACTGCCTATCCGGAGTTTCCTTCATGCTTTAAGATGTGCGGCTATAACGCTGAACTTCGATTGCGTGTGGAGTTATCCAGGAAAAGAAGGAGGCTCAGATGCGATCTCGAACGCGCGAGTGTCCGGAGAAGAATCGGTGATTATGGCCGCATATCTAAAAGAAGCGAAGAGGTCGTATAGTTGTGCCAGTCGCCGTTTGAGAGCGATCGTGCGCCGAGGGGCTTATCCCAGACTCATCTCCACCTTTTTCGCCAAGTGCCCAGACATCGAGCCTAAGGCCTTAGGAACACGAGGGATTCCGAGCAGGTGGGGAAGTTAGGCAGTGTCTGCGGTAGTGACGCTCCATAAGGATTTGAATCTGGATAGTTTGTTTGTTTGCTATCCGATTTCAAATAGAAACCAACTTCATCATTAAACATTGACTTGGTAAATGAGGGATATAAACTTTATCATACCTTTGCCCCATCCGTCGCCCATCGGGAAAGAGAATTATGGGACACCGATGATCGCCCCTCACTATGAGGTTCGAGAAGAGATGTCACCGCTTGTGGAAGTCGTGATATGGCGTAGGCGTACTCCAGTCGTAGCCTACTTTCCATTAGATGCCGTGCGATATGTATGGCGTTAACTGTAACTTTGTTTTATTTGATTGATATCAAGCGAAGGTAGATGACGTGTCTCTTCTGAATCTATGCTTCTTGACATGATATGGAGAGCAGTTTGGCGGCCAATTCTCAATCCTAGACGAGAACGGGCTTCAATCGATGAGGTAGATGATCAAGAAGAAGTTTGCTTGCTGGAAGCCTTGTTAATCAACTGATATCCAAAAATGGAAGGTTGAGTCACTGCCACTGCCAGCCACACGAATGAGCGCCTCTCTTCAATTCTTCCTCCTTACCTACAGTTTGGCCTTGGAATTCTTGAAGTTTTTATACATCTTGTAGAGAAATTGATGTGCCATACTATCTGAGTCGAATTCAAGACGTGGATCAATGGCTGTGAAACTCATAGGACGGTACCCTCAACCACGCCAGGTTTTCTCTTGATCATGGGGAAACCCCTGCCTTAGTTGAAAAGGGTTCATTCGATATCGAGTAAGACTGAAAACCTTCTCAGAAGTCATAAAAACTGATCAAGTCTTTTGAAGGCACATAGGCGTGTATTTTACGTCGCTAATGAGGTCATTGACCAAGTTTGTTCAGGAATAGATGTCATTCAACGGTTCGGTATTTGCCCATTTACTCAAATGCTTCGATGGGCCAGCTCAGCAGTAACCTCTTGAAGAACTACTTCTTGCGAACCTTGATATCATCGCCATGGGCAATGATGTGGGAGATCTAGACTCGGTGAGTTGTCGGGCCATCCACTTTTTGCGATCGAGGGTATAAAATTTGCTCAATTGTCTGAACATAGGTACATGTGCATTGGTAATAATTTAAGCCTATCAAAGCAGAAAACATTGCAAGAAGAACGAAGGAACACAACATCATAAGGCTACAGATCAAAGAACTCGCGCTATGAAATAAGGTAATAAAATCGCGATAACAGCCAATTCGCTCGCAATTACATCGGTTTTCGTAGGTTCGTCGTACTCGGACATGAAATCATCGGAGAAAGTCTATAAAAGAAAAAGAAAGGGGATGGTCTAATTAGTCCGACTCTCCTATTAGATTCCAAAAACGGCGCGCACATCCTCAAGGTCCTGCGGAGAATGGATATGAACTGGTTGCGGCTGAGCAAGGACTGGTCCAGGACCGGGCGAGGGTGTTCGTGGTGGCGCATGACCAGTTGGGCTTGGCGAGCGAGATGGACTGCGCGAGCGCGAACGCGGAGATGGGACGACAATTACCGGGGATGTCCTCTCCACAGGTCCGTTCCATCCCCACCCAAAGCCATGCGTGAAGCCTATCCGCTGGTTCCTCCCCCTAATTCGTTCGCGCAGTTCCGCAACCCGAATGCTAAGCTCCAGGCCCAGCTGACGCCCGTCTTCGATACTCAATGCCTCCGGTCGGGCACCAAGGTCCGCCAGCGCTTTTTCACGCCATTCCGAGCGTGCGTCATATCGCGTAGTCAAGAGCACACGCTGCACGGGTGGAACGACGAGGCGATCAAGTTCGCGAAACGCGAGATCTCGTATTTCGTCGCATTGCCAGATGTGTGCAAGCCGAAGGATGGACGTCCATGTTTCAACGTTGGCCTCGTATGTGGAATATTTCCTGATCAGTCAGATCAAGACGAACGATTGTCAGACACACAGCTAAGTTTCCAGAAGATCAAGACGGTGACTTACGGGTTGTAGAACACCCAGAGAAAGTTAGCAAAGTCTTGACTTGTGACCTGCGGTATCGTAATGGGGTACTTGTCCGATCCACCTTCTCGCACCGTTCCGGATGGAGTTGGCAACGACAGCATGTCTCGAAACAAGGGCGAGTCGCGGAGGAGGAAGTAGCGGTGAATGCGGAATAGTTTGTTCTCCACCTACGAAGTTGTCGGTGTCAGTATGCTTTGCCCTTGACAACTAGTGTCATGCATTCCCAATTCACTACTCACGCGAAAGACTACATCGCCGCTGGGGATGTAATACAGCTCATGGTGCTCTACTTTCTCCTCGACTTGCAAATCTCTCTCATCCTCTAGCGAGGACACTGAGTAACTGGGCGAGCTAGCGTTTGACGGCATCGCGAATTTGGATGACTGGAACAGCCAGGGTGGAGTTTGAAGCGAAGGATGAAGGGACAGTGAAGAGCGGGACGGAGCAAGGATGCACGGTTTGCGACTGCTTTAATAGGACCTTGAGTATGTCTGAGCGCAGCTGATCGCTATCACTGGCAAGGTGACGATGCAAATGTTACTCTCGGGACCAAACTGGTAGGCAGATGCCGACCGTGCTGTGCTTCTAAGATGCATCAGGTACGTGTAAACTTTAGCAGGTAGAGATAGATGGGCGTCCTCTGTGGTATCCAGTTCTTCATCACAAGACCAGAGCTCAAACACACATTACGTCGGGCAGTGCAATGGCTCCCAGGATTTGAGCAGTCAGATGCCTTCGGATTTCTGAGCTAGGATGGAATCGCTAATGTCGTGCTGAGCGTGTGATCTAAGGTTTAATTTTCTTACCAAAAGCACGTTCATGTGCTGCTTTTAGAAGGTAGTGCTGCCAGCTTTACACTGTGATTCGTCTCATTTCCTTAGCACACCCTTTCTTTCTCATAAGTGAAGTCCAAAATAGCTTAGCCGAAGCAACCCCGGAAGTCGAGAATCCCCGGCTAGCAGGACTGATAAATCGCGTTCTACGAAAGGAAGTGATGGCAAGGAGGATAAGGGCGACGTCGGGGTCGGTTCCCAGGCACCTTACGCAAATGAAGAGCGAAATAGCCATTGATCACCTCGGCGCCGGGTTCGCAGTAGCTCATCACCCGCTCTTCCATTCGCCGTATACAAGGGGATCCGAGCATTCATATCAAGCACCCTAAGTACCTGTCAGCAGACGATACAAAGTCGACAGCGCATGCAGGTGCGGCGCTGCAGTTTTAAATGACCGGGGGAGTTTAGATTTCTCCATTCTGTCACGAGACCACTACTAGATGTAGTAGGCTGGCACATGTTGAGGCGAAAATCATTAAAACCGCGTTCCACAAAACGAGGCAAAGGAGTGTACGCACCGCTCGAATATACACAGCCCGAGCATGCAAATTGGTGGCGCTCAGCTATGTGAGCAACGCAAGAATGCGTGTGAGAGACGGACGTGCTTGACATGTGTTTTGTCGCAAAGATTGAGGACTGCTGTCCGTCGAGCAGGTCCTAACGTTTTCGACGAGTCAGCACTAGACGAAAGGCATGAAGTGAAAAGACAATACAATACCGTGACAAACGGAAGAGCAGAGATCTTCTCCAAGCGACCCCACTTCATGCAATAGCTCATGTAGGCAATGAATCTCAGAGTGGGCAGCGAGCAGAGGACGATCCCTAATACGGGCTTGTCTCTTGCAAGCGACAAACTTTATCGATCAAACTGAATAACTTGAGCATTAGATTCAGCGGCTGGAAGAGAGTAGGCGCCAATCAGAAAAAGAATTGACGACAAGCCGAATTACTCACAAGCATGAGGATTATAATACATAGAAAGGGGCATGTATGAATGCTGAGCCAGAATAAATTAATAGACTCGCTTAGAGTAGCGATTGGTTTGCAAAACGGGTCTTCACGTGCGATTGCAGCGTCCTCCCGGGGCCAGTACGATGACATCGGAGTTCAGCCTATTATTGCGAGCATCTTGGATAGATGCTCTCAGCGCTCCATTCCATACTCCATGAGGTTTGGCCTTCGGTCTCTTCCTGCTCGACGAGGAGGTATGAAAAGCTGAGTCATGCTTCATACGGTAAGGTTCAGCACAGCGTGTCGGTGAAGGAGGCGCATCGTCTGTGTCAGAACCAGCCGCGAGAGTCATGTCTGAGGTCGTGGACTCTGCAAGTCTCGTTGATGAATCATCGGAGTCATCTCTTTCACCTTCTAAATAAGAGTTTGCGATCCTCGTTTCGAAGTTGCGCCTGCTGCAAGGCAGACTGGCGGGGAGCAAGGGGGAGCGAGTAATAAATCTAAATTCGTCCGGCATTTATGTGGACAGCAGACCCGGCTCCTTGCGCTTATGCTGCAACAGAAAATAGTCTTCTTCACGACCTGGCCCTTCAGGAAACCCGTCCAAGTGCAGCGATAAAGACGTAGACAGCCTCAAGTAGTCCACAGGCTGCTGATCCTTCAAGATAGACATACCAGAATCATGAGGATTAGGAAGAGTCAGGTTAATGGCGAGCTTCTCCAGTTCCTGTATGACAGCCAACAGACGGCTTTGCTGAATGGGAATGAGTAAAAAGCGATCGACAATCCAGATCACTATTGGATCAGACATACCTTAAGACGTTCCTCTTTCTCCCTGTTGCATAATTCAGATAGAAAAACAACAACATCCGCAATGGAAACTCGTTCTGATGGTTCTCTGTACCAACAATCATGACACATAGACCAAACCTCTTGCTGATATGTAGGCCAAGACACTAAGTCGACTGGTGTGACAGGGTACACGCCTTGAACGATTGCCCAGAGAACTTGGATATCGTTCCGTATAGTATAATAAGGCAGTTTCTTGGTCAACAACTCCTGGAAACGACAACAAGTATTATGAGATAACCTGAACACTCAACTCTTAAACACCACATACATACGTAAACAGTCATTCCGAATGCCCACACGTCGGACTGCTTTGAATGTTGCGCTGGCTCCTCTCTTATTTCGAGCAGCTCGACGGCCATCCACCGAGCAGAACCTCCCAAAGAATTCTGAGATGAACCCTTCGCATAGTATGACTGGGACGCAGTAATAATGTGTGACAATCCGAAATCACAAAGTAGGGGACGTCCAGAAGGAGATATTAAAACGTTGTCCTGCATTTTTATCAGATGCAGAAGCCGAAGACTTCGTCACAAGACTCACAGCCTTCATATCGGAGTGTATAATTCCGTTCTTGTGTAGGTACTCAAGTCCCTCGGCAATGCCAAAGATCTGCAAGAAGTCAATATAGTTGACACTGATGAAGGCTTACATACCAGAAAAAGCACGTCGCAGTTTGGATTCCTCTTCATGTAGCTTAAGGCTGTGCCGTTAATCATCCACTCTGAGATTAATGCCGGATAGTTGTTTCCTTCCAACGTGTAACCCCATAAAGGCAGGATATTTGGGTGGATTAGGGAAGACCATACACGAAGCTCTCGCGCAAGGGTCTAAGAAGAAGCAATTTCAGTACTGTCATAGAGGCAATGGAAGATTCAAGCACAAATACCTTCGCAAAATCTCGGTCACCCTGAATATGAGCCCTCAATCTCTTGATAGCTACCTGCACTTCACCATGACCTTCTTTCTCCACAAAGCCCGCAAATACGTCGCAGTAGCCACCGTGCGCTGTCATCACAGGCTCTATACGTTTGATTCGACCAGTAAAATCCAGATGCCCAAGATTTCGAAGAAGAGTCTGGAGAATGTTCACAGAACGTCTTGGACTGTGCCTAGGCTGGAGACTAGGGGGAATACCGCTGTAGTCCGTACCACTTGCCAGTGTGTCTGAGTTCATGGCCGTCTGACTCAAAGTGGGACAACGTGACGGTCAAGACTCAAGAGCAGGCAATTCATATTGAAATCACGATGCAGGATACATAGCCCCACAGACAAAGCAACGCAGCACAGCCTTTGAGAGAACTATTCAAAAACGTAGCTGCTATCAGTAGCATGTCTGACAACAGGATCCTTCTGATCGCACTCCGACTGAGCGCTCTTAAGAACAACAAGAACACCAAAATATCGGTCAGAACGCCGCTTCGCACAATATAAGAGAAGTGAGCTTGCCTAAAGTTACATTTTCGAAGAGAAACGTTACTCACGCCTTCGTCCAGCCCGTCACAACCGCTATTGGCGGTGTAGATTGTAAATGAATCCATTCATCACAACATACGAAAAGAAGCTAATCGCATGTAGAAAGTATAACCCTATGATAGCATACAAAGCGAATAAGGAAACGGGGATATAGGGAGAAAGAAGAAAGCACATATAAAGAAATTTTACACGAACAAAGATATAAAAAGCTTGCGATTGAACAAATCCATGAAAATGATGCATAACGAAGGAGGTGCGTCGAGTATTTGCATGTAACGTAGAGGGTGTGGGATAGCGTAGTGTGGTTCTTAACAAATTCAATAAATGATGCGGAGGTTTGCATTTGCATATGCAAAATGTTGGGTGACACTCATCTTTGAGGCGATAGCGAGCAGTGCATGTCTGCCAACACATCGTGTCGAACGGTCGAGCTGTGGCTATGTAGCGAAATGGAGAACAGCTCGAACCATCCTTATGGGGAATGTGACCAGGAGGCTGAGTCACCGGATAAGCCGCCCGAAGTCGAGCTTACTCACAAGTTTGCCTTCCTTATTCTCGCGCTTCGGAAATGCGTTCCAAAAGCGAAGAGTTTCATCGCCTGCGCCTGTTACAATGGTCTCGCCGTCAGGGCTCATCGCAAGGTAGAGGACACGATGCGTATGTCCTGTCAGGCTTGCAACCATATCAAGGGAGGGATATTTCCAGATACAGATCTGGTTCTGCGCGGTAGCACTTGAGAAACCATGGGTGCTGACGAGCTCATGAGAGGTTAAGGACCACGTAAGATTACAGACCTGATACATGATCAGATTAGCTTATTCTTGCGGTTCTAAGACCTGAGGACACACCTGAGACCCGGTATCCAAATCATTGAGCATTGTCCCATTGTAAACATTCCAAAAGCGTATTGTCTTGTCCTGCGTCCCTCCGCCTGTAGCGAGAACCCCTGACATATGTGGGTCCCATGCTAATGCCTTGACAGCAGCCGTATGCTCGTGAAACTTCCAGAGAGGTTGGTCATTAGGTCCGCCGTCCTCCCCGCCGCTCGCTATTCCAGAACCAGCTCCCGAACTGCCCCTTCCACCTGAACTAGACCCAAGTCCTGGCCGCCTGCTCCCTCGTAGATCCCAAATACACACTTTGTTGTCATTGCCACCGCTTGCCAACATCGCGCTCTCCGGACCACCTTCACTGCTCCATTTCAATCCACAAACTTCCTGTCTGTGGCCGATACATTTACGGAAGGGTCGATGTGTCGCTTCACGAACATCTCGGTGATGCACCATCCTATCTCGTGAGCCCGACGATAACACGTGAGCGTTCCAAGCGAGTGCACCTATACGTTGACTATGCGCCTGTGGATACGCTCGTAGCAATTTCAGAGTTGCCGCATCATAGATATTCAATCCACCAGATAGCGTCCCAACTGCAAGTGTGCTACCCTTCTGAACCCAGGATATCGAGCTAACTGTGTCTTGAACAGGGGCTAAATCAGTAAGTTTTGAGACGGCTGCAGTGTGCGCCGTCCATAAGTAGACGCAGCTGGCCAATCCAACTCCCAATAGGTTTGTACTACTCCAATCAACAAGATTAAGGTAGAAATCGTCTGCGAGATCTGGCGCATCCAATACGCGGTACGGAGTCTTGCATATTGAACGCACTTGGCGTCGTGGACTTTCTAGGAGACCCCGACTTTCGGCGCGCACAGGTGAGAGAGAGTAGACTTCGTCGGTGGTCGTGTCAAGCCGACGAGTGGGAGTGGAGGGATTGGAAGCGCCTGGAGAGTTGTATGTAAAGAGACGCTTCCTTGAAGGAGTAGAAGGGGCAGTAGGGGCATTCGAAGAGGTAGAGCCTGTTCGGACTGGGGATGACGGTCGCGCATCCGGTGGCGTGACTTCAGTATGAAGTATGGATGTGAACAGAGAGTTGGCTTGTTCTAAGGTGTATGTTAGTAAGATAGCAATATTCACATTCCATCGACCAGCGCACCTCTTAGAGCGTCCGACTCCGTAGGTATCAGCCGATGTGCCTTCGATGGTGTATGAGGGCCACCTTCTTCTAATAGATGATAGCTCGTTCGGATGTCGCCTTCTCGAGTAGGCACGAATCTACTTCACTGTCAAATCCTGCGCCCTGCTTTAGCACTTAACGCTACACACCTATCACCATAGTCTTTATTCACCCGCGACTCCGGAGAAGATGGACCCGCACTCTCATCTGTGACAGAGCGCGAGTCCAGTGAGGGCGTCGAAATATTGGCAACACCGAATATCGGATTAAAGCGCGGTCGAGTGCGCGCTGGTCCTTCATCGTCAGTATCTTGATTTGTGGCGCGTAGGCGCTTTCCGAATGGCGAGCTCTTGAGTCCCGACATAGTTGTTACGTGTTTCTTGCTCGATTAGCCTTGAGTGTTCGAGTTTGTGCTTGAGGTTAGAGGCCGGAGTCGATCGAAGTCCTGTTGTTGAAAATAGCTAATGTTGGTGTTCAGTACTGAAGTTTCAAGCTGAGATGTTGTGACAGAGAGTAGACATTAGAAGTGGAGAGATACCGACAGAACAAAGACGCGTGGATTAGACGACCAGCATGAATAAGAGAGGGCTGCCACAGGCCCAAGCAGTGGTTGGAGGCTAAGTTGAGCACAAGGTCTCTCGCTTCTAGAGACGCGTCGCGGTTGGCCAAAAAAGGCTGATATTATACATATAATTTGTCTTAAAATAGCTCAGGCTATTGGCCAGAATACCAACGCAATAACTCAACTGCCGTGAGCCATGTTCTTAACTTTTTTGTTGTTTTCGAGAGCTTCACAGTGAGATTACCTCTGATAACTCAAGAGAAAGACGACATTGTACATTATACGCTTACTAATAATATATTTTCGTAGACTATCATTGCCTTTTTGGGGTCATAATAGATAGTATAAACTGGACCCACACCAGGGATCCACTGTGGTTTTGCACCGTCATCATCTGCCAAGCTTGAGCCTTCATCTCGTTCGCTTTACCGCTTGAGCCATGTCAGAGCCACCCTGCCAGAGCGAAGGTAAGCAAGACAATAGACCTAGCTACTTGTCGCTTTGACGTGATGATCATACGCAGCCTGTAATTTACAGGCTTGTCTTAACAAAAACACTTACACACCTGATAAATGCGAAAAGCAGATGCGAAAGCTATACGAATGCTGTCGTTATATGTACGAGAAAACTGGTGGAAAGGGAGAGTCGACCGCGTGTCCGAACCAACGAGTTGTAGAAAGATGGCTAAAGGACCATTCATAACAAGTGACAAACATATCTACGGTAAGCCAACACATGATGATTTATGAGTAGGTTATTTGAAAAGAGTTCAGAGAGTATATGACATAGCTAGGGTCGCTAGAGAAGATAACATGTGAGGGAAGGGAGTTTTGAAAGTTGACTTCAATATCGAACATTCGGGTTGGTCCAATGAAGTTGTCAACAGAGTACAGCATATAGGCCTAAATCCAGATTTTAATTTACCAGTTGATTAGTACAAGTCTAAAAAGTGTTCTTCGACTCCCTGGCGGATACTTGGAGAATTGGGTCGCATATTGCAGTTCCGATTCCAGCACAATTGGCATATACTCCATAACGGCAGATCTGCTCCCGCCTCCCGCGAAGTAGGCAGTCGTACGCACGGCAAGTCACACCTTAAGATAGCCAACATCACCTGGATGTCGTGCTTGTGTTGGGAATACGGGAGATTCCCGCTCAGCAGTTCCTGATTCAGAGATGTAAGTCGCCTTTCGTGTTTAGTAATTCCAATGGGTCTAGGACCCAAGCACCTACATATAAAGTCATGCCCATCGCCCAAATGTCGGATTGCTTTGAGTGAAGCTGTGGATCGTCCATGTCTAATAGCTCCGGTGCCATCCACCTTGTCGAGCCTCGCACAGCACCATTCCCGGTAGTCGTGTTGAACGTTTGCGTCGCAATGAGCATACGAGAAATACCGAAATCGCACAGCAATGGCTCCCCGGATGAAGAAATTAGGATGTTGTCCTATCAAATATGATTTATACTTGAAAAAGAAATCATAGCGAGAGTCTACAACTTACCGGCTTGATATCCGAGTGCACGACATTCGACGCATGCAAATATGAAAGGCCCTCTGCTATGCCTAGAATCTGAAGCCTATTAGTGCATATGCAGCTATGTGGGGCTTCTAGGCTCACTATGCGTTTTCCGATTGGATTATGGGATATTGGGCGTATCATCGGAGCATGGCGCAAAAGTGCGGCCAGAGACCCGCTCTCTATCCATTCGGAGACGAGGCATGGATATTCAGCATCTTGAATATAGCCGAGGAACGGCAAAATATTCTTATGTTTGAGTTTTGACCAGATATATAACTCTCGGGCGATATGCTGGTCAAATAAAATTCATTAACCGGATCGACTTGATGTATGCGCTTTTACACACCTTCGTGAAATTAGTATCACAATGGATGTGTGCTCTAATACGTTTAACAGCAAACTTCTTCGCTGTTCCGACATAATGTCCTTCAACAACAACACCGATGAAGACATCGCATGATCCACCGTTTGCGTTCCCAATGGATGCACTGTATTTAATCTTGCCAGTCAGATTGAAATGCGGGATTCGCATTAGTACGTTGCGAAGCGGTTGTGGCAGCTCATGCATTTGCTCCGGCACATCGGCGGTAGAGATGCTTTCATTCAAGTTCCTTTCACTTTCCAGAGACAACTTCGCCGCTATAGATTGCAGATTTTCCACGTCCAATAACGGTTTTGGCGTTGTTGAAGAAGTGCTAGACGCCGGCGAATGGGTTCCCTTTATGCCACCATTCTCGTTCCCAGCAGAGTCTATTTTGCGTGCAAGTTCGATTAACGGAGCTTCTCCATCTGCGCTGGAACTCAGCAATTCAATCTCTCCAGAAATACCTCCGAGAAAGCGCATCTCCGGGGCTGACGTAGGCTCTAGTGCGTATACTACAGGTGGTATCGGCCTGGAT
The DNA here is from genome assembly GCA_910574555.1 of Trichaptum abietinum. NCBI lineage: Eukaryota > Fungi > Basidiomycota > Agaricomycetes > Hymenochaetales > Trichaptaceae > Trichaptum > Trichaptum abietinum. The sequence continues at coordinate 2,982,711 of CAJTBE010000011.1, read as the reverse complement.
CTGAGGACGCAGGCAACCCCGACTTCGCGACAACGATCGCAGGGTAGTCCACCTGTACACTAAGTATGAATCAGTTAATTTTACTATGTAGCAACTTGATGGACGATTGACGTATTGACTCGGATAAAGGGGTTCAGACTCACAAATGTCCTAGTCTCTGTGCACCTATGGCACGGCGCACTGGAGGCATCTCGAGTTCTTCTGCGAAGGTTCCGGGCCTGGCGCATACGGGGCAGTTTCAGTGCGCGTAAAGTGAAGGGTGCATTTCACTGGCATACCACAAGATGATAATCAGCGAAGACGATTCAGTATAAGGCGGCCCATGATGAGTTGAAGGCAGTGCTATAAGCTCGGACGCCGCGACCTGTACATTACTTCCGAATGCTATGGATCGTGGGAGATACGCTGCATCGCCTTCGGAAATAACTCTAAGATTTGCAAGTCAAATAGATTGGCGAATAAACTTCCACGACCCCACATAGCAACGGGTAAAGATAAGATCGGGATAGTGAGCATAAATAATGTGCCTGTGCGGGTCTTGAACTCATACACAAGAAATGAACCTCTTCGACACGCCATTATGAAGATCTTTATCTAGCCCGAGATGGACACTCGAGGCATCATGAAGCAAGCCTCACTCATGAAGGTACTACTTGTGTTTTATTATACGGTACCGTACACACCGACTTGGAAAACTATCCAGGACTCGCCGCGGCAGCTGGATTTGCAGCCATGCATGCATATGAGGCACATCTTCGTGCCACGGGACAGCCTGTCTCGCATGGAACAATGAAGGTAAGAGCTTTCTTCACAAGCTGTCCTACTAATTGTCTGAAATGCATTAAATTCAAGGAAATACTAGCAGCAATTGCCGCCGCAGAAGTCGACAAGCTCATTGAGACCAAAGGACTTGATTGGGCGGACCGTCACAAAGCCAGGAAGCTTGCGCGACACCATGCGCACCACCTGGCACACCAACGTTACGGCGAAGGAAACACTGGCTGGGAGTACGCCCGAGGGAACGCCGGTCCTGCTCAGGAGTACAATTATGGAGGAGGCCCCCCATACGGCGCACAAGGTTGTGGAAATTATGGATGGTATGACCAACGATACGGTGGAAACTTCGGAGGATATGGAGGTGGGGGCTACGGTGGGGGAGGATACGGCCCGCCTCCACTGGGCCCTCAAGGATACGGAGGCTACAGTGGACCGCAAGGTGGCTACTACCCGGAACCAAATCAAGGATACATTAATAGATGAGGATATTAGACTGAGTGTCTTAACGGTAGATAAATTGGGAGCTTACGCTTATAATGAGTTGATCGGGAGGCTACAATAAGAATTGTGTACTATGTGTATGCTGTTCCGAGTCGAGAGCAAACTCAGCTCAACAATAGGTCAAAGTCCTCCGATTCCTATCATCTGTACCGTTGAACCTCGAGGGAAACACTTCAAAAACCTGGAAAAAAGATTAGGGATTAGACACATTTCGTAGGTGGTAGTTGCACTAAGCAAGCTTGATTGTCAAGCCTGAGGATGCGTGGGATATTCAAGTTAGCACTGAATTTCATTTGAAGTCTAAATTAGCAAATCAAGATCAGCGCTGACCTAAAAATAGACTTCCCAATCCCGTCCATTCCCCCGACGAAAAGCATGTTGTTCTGTACCGTCATCATCAGGCAACAGACAACATACCAGACAACAGAGAGGTGTACGCTATTACCCTCGTAATTCCCCTTTATTTATGCTAATAAGCCTGGCTTCTCAGAGATAAGAATGGGCCTCTTTGACGTGTTTGAGGAGTTCAACCCCTTCGAGGAGCATGACGCCAAACGAAACTACGAAGATCTTTATCTTGCTGAGCAGCCGAAGCATGAATCTAGTCTTACCCATGAAGGTACCGAATATGCTAGCTATTTTGCGATGATGTTGAACTCAAGATGAAACCCAAGGACTCGCCGCAGCAGCCGGATTTGCAGCTATGCATGCATATGAGGCGCATCTTCGTGCCACGGGGCAACCAGTCTCACATGGAAAAATGAAGGTCAGAGCACTCAACGAAGGAACGTTAATTCCGTCAGCTAAAACTGTCGAAACCTGTGTAGGAAATCTTAGCTGCGATCGCAGCTGCAGAAGTTGACAAACTTGTCGAGACCAAAGGGCTTGACTGGGTCGACCGGCACAAGGCCAAGAAACTCGCAGAACAGCAGGCGCACTATCTAGCGTCTCAACGGTACGGCGAGGGAAATTCCGGCTGGGAATATGCGCAAGGAAATGCCGGTCCTGCTCAGGAATACAATTATGGCGGCGGTGCCCCGTATGGCGCTCAAGGTTGTGGAAACTATGGATGGTACGACCAACGGTACGGCGGAAATTCCGGAGGGTATGGAGGTGGTGGATATGGAGGTGGCGAAGGTGGATACGGAGGCAGCAGTGGTGGATATGGAGGCAGCAGTGGTGGATACGAGGGTGGCGGATATGGAGGCGGAGGGTACGGAGGTGGAGGATATGCTGCCCCTCCACCTGGTCCCCCTCAAGGATACGGCGACAGTTATGGCGGCGGCTATGGTGGACCTCCTCAAGGTGGCTACTATGAGGGATCCAACCAGGGGTACTACGAAGGCCGCGGCGGAGGATATTAAATTGAAGACGAATGACGTTTTCGCAGATGTTACTGTAGAATATGTACTCACGGTTTTATGTTAGTGTAAAGAATGATCCAGCAAGGCAAAATCAAGAGCTGCTCTAATGAGAGCAAGATTGAGACTACTGCGTTACAACGTATATAATGCTACACATCCACTTTAAGTTTATGACCTGTCCCAATGACTACAGCGCATCTATCGCAAAAATAGTCGGAATTACTGACGATCAGAAATAGAAAGCTGACGAAGAAGAGGGGTAAAAACAATAACATAGCACTCAACACAGCACAACAAGTAAGATGAGGGATTTGATATGAATGTAGTGAAGGGGACAGAAACCTATGTAATATAAGATAGACAGAAATAAAGATGATGGGAAGGTATCTCAAGCGCTCGCGACAATGACGGGTGGCATCGTCGAACCGGACTTCTTGGGACTGGTGTTTTTCTTGGCCTGTTGCCCCACAGTAGCCGTCCCCGAGACTGATCCATACAAAGGACCAGAACCAGGGGCAGGGCTGTACCCAGCACTGTCCGGCATTTGTATCATACCTGGACCTAACGGATATCCGAGCATTGAACCTGGGGGGCCGAGCAGGGCAGGGTCTCCAGCAGGATACGGGGCCAACGGCATCGGGCCTAAGTATCCGCCAGAAGGATGAACATCTTTCTTTGACTTGTCCTTCTTCTTTGACGATCCGCTCGGTCTGATGATCTGACCCAAAGGACCAATTTTCGTGCGCGCAGGGTTCGGGAGGTCGTCGGGGAGCGCAATCGGAGGTGCAACGGGGTTTGGGATTGGGCCTTGTAGAGGAGGTGGTGATGGGGTAGTGCCTTCCGGTTCGACTTCGGCGATGATTTGCATCTCGAGAGATGACGTAGGTGAGAGGGGGCGAGAAGGTATGGATGGCTGTGGTCGAGATACTGCTGGATGGGATGGCGGAGGTGGCCGGATGAATGGAGGTGGTAAGGGTGGCATCGAGCGTGAGGCTTGCTCATTGAATCGACGAACATAGAATGGTTTGAGAAGCCCGGGTACAGACTGGAGATGGGATGATTCAACCGGGATGAAAGGAGGCGGAGGAGGATATGGAGGAGGGGGCTCTTTTGGTTTCATCTCTTGGGCACTGTGTTGCTTGTGCTTGCCCTTGAGAAGCTTCTTCGGTATAGTGAGACTCGACAGCCCAAGTTCGCTCGCGATGCCAAGCTCGCGAAGACCAAGGAAGTCTTCGCCAAAGGAATCAGCGAAATTGCCCCTATATTTCGATTGCTCAGAGATTGAAAAACACGCCAATAATCAGTACGGTCACATACATGAGCAGTTCGCCGTCCTCTTCCTCGTCCTCCGCGAAGAATGCGTCGTCGTCGAGAGCATCAACAGCAGTCTGTACAACATGTAAGATACAAATGATTTTATTGCATTCGTCGTAAAACGAACGTACCACTTCACGATAAGCATTGACCAATTTCTTTTCCAGATCTGTCAGACGATTGCCGTATCGAACAACATCTTCAGTGATGTATCGTTCAAGATCACGGATATGAGTGATACCGCTCTCGAACAAGGTGTGTAGAATGATTTCCTATGGTATAGGTGAATCAAATGTGAGAGATTTTAATAAGAACAACCAACCTCTGCAGTCATCTTGTGCGAGTACTTATCGCACAAGTAGCGTAGGGTTCGACCGACATTTGAAAAGTACTCAGTCGCCACGCCTGTAAAAACATCCAATGCCGCTTTTGAGGTACCTAAGGAGTGTCGGTGATCAGGATGGTTACATTAAAATGTTCCATTTATCCCAACGACTCACTTTGAAAACCGGAATGCTCAAGGATTTTTGTGCCCATCCAATGTAAACACTCGTCCGCGTCTTGCTCGCCAATCTCAAGTCCAGTTCCTCGGGTTCTCCAAGGTCTTTCATCCACATTGGCGTCCAAATCTGCATCGTCCTCTGCATCACCAGGGGCACTAATACCTGCCGGTATTCGAAGTTCCGGTGGCTCCACTGATCCACCACCATTCGGTCCTGAGCCTTCCTCTGACCCCAGATTTAAGGAAAGAAACTTGTCATGAGTCCTCCGCACCCGTCTCAACGATCTAATATTGCTATTGACCAGCCCTAGTAATGACCGCGGTTGCTGTCCCCCACTTTCTGGAGGACGGGCCTTCTTCCGCTTCTTCACTGGTTTCGGCATTGGGATAGTCGCAGGCGGTGTAGGTGACTGTGGCCGAAAGTGTGCTTCACAGTCGTATGATGAAGCAAATTTGAGTTTTGGGATACCATTAGAAAGCAGGGGAGGGGATATAGAAGCATCCCACCATAAGGCGACGGGATCAGGAGTATCATTGGGATCGGAAAGCAATTGAGAAAGACAAGATCGTCGCACTCGCTCTCGCGACCTAGAGCGGGATCGTGTGCGAGCTTTCTTTCGAGGGAATGCATCTCCATTCATGGCTCTGGACCGCAATCAGCATAGCAATCAAAACAGCGAATGCGGCACTCACAGTTTACGCTTTTCACCGATATCACCATTGAGAGCAAAGAGCTCGTCCTCGGACCCGCCTGCTACACGATCAAGCCTATCTAGAACCGAAGGATCCAAGGATGACGGTCCTGCAACATTTCTTAGGCCACGATCAAGGTCAGCGAAAGTCGCCATTCCCGACGGAGTACGCAGGAATGCCGGGGATTCAGGAAAAGGGACTTCCTGTCTCAACGCTGGAGGCGAGACCCTCTTCCCGTTCAAAGCATGTTTAGACACAATCACCGATTCTCCGGGTCTCGGCCTAATGGGTGGCGGCGAGGAATGTTGTCGCGAGTGGCCGTTGACCATAAACCCATTAATGCGAGGCGGCAAAGAACCGAGTTCTGATGGCACAGGAGGATCGAGTCTGTCTCTTCTATCAGTGATATTCTTGAGTAATCTTTTAGATTTCTCTCGAAGGCGTGTAGCACAGAGGCGAAGTGGATGGTTCTAATGGTTCGTGAGCACAATAAACTTCTATTCGCAAAGAGATTTGCACGAACGTCACCGGTGTTGTAGGTAAAGCAATTATTCCAAATTAGATCAAGATCTTCTGCAAACTCCCTTTTAGACTTATACTGCTTCTGCTTCACCTTCTTCAGCATCGTTTGGAAGTCCATCGGGGTTGATATAACTGAGCTGATTGTCAGCGTCTTGTAATTGTTGGTTAAGGGCATCTCACTTTCAAAGTAGTCCGGGTAGTCTATCCTCGATACCGGCTTCAGGAAGGCTTCAGCATCATGATTGTCCTAGAACAATTGCACGAACATAAGTTCAATATGTGCCACACACATTCGGACATGAGCTAAACGCACAATAGTTACAGCCCGAAGGTCTTGCAGTATGCCCTCCAGAGAGTCATAGAATGCATCCGAGAGTCTCGTGTCATGTCCCTGGTCGTGATACAGACGTAAGTTAAAGCAGTCGAACTTGGTGCAATCCCGGTACGCACGCGGTTGTCCTTAACAGTCGTTAGCAGGCGTTTGAGGTCGCCCTCCGGGGCGTGAACCTTCAGACGCTGCACCGACAGCGACTGAAGCAGGTTCTGCATCGTTTAAGTCGGTTTACATGTCAATATGTGATGGATGGCTTGTGGTCGGGTACGTACATTCATGCCTCTGCTATAGCGCACTTGGGTGAGCGGGACAAGGTCCCTAAATTCGCACTCCGACACAGCACCGTGTCTATTATGTGAGATCCCAATTCGGAAAGTATGCTAGCTCTGTACCACACTCAAGCCTGAGAAGTTTAAATTCGAACCGCAATACTGTGACATAGCTTCAAGTCCTATAGGCATAATTTTCCCTTGCATAGCCATCCAAAGATACACCAATAGCTCTCCACTAAGAAACGCGAACATTGCACATTATTAGGGTAGTTTTTATGAGCATAATACATTGCAATTTCTCCTATAATTAGTCTTCGTCCCAATTCCCCGACTGCTGAGGAACCTTGGGTCCGCCAGCCGGCTTGCTCATGATTATACTATCAACAGAAAGGACCTGTACTGCAGCTTCCGTCGCTAGGCGGATTGCCCACGACTTCGCAGCCAAAGAGTCCAAGATACCAGCATCCTTCGCATCTAGTGTCCCATCACCGTCACCTTCACACTCGATATCCACGCCAATGTTCTCGCCCCCTTTACCCGCACGTTCCTGGTGTGCTGACCACACAGCGCTGAGCACTGCATTACCCTCAGCGCCGCCACGCGCATTCTCAGCCAACGTGCGTGGAACAACTTCAAGTGCTGTCGCAAAGCGTTTTACTCCGTGTTGAGCAAGACCCTTAAGTCCACTGCCGTATGTCTCTACGCGCCGTGCAAGTTCGAGCTCAGTTGCTCCTGCGCCGGGAACCAGACGTGGATCTTTCAGAAGAGCTTTCAACACCGAAACACCGTCATCCACGGCGCGCTCCAGATCATCTAGCCGGTTGGTCGTCGCGCCACGCAATACGATAGTAGCAGTGCGTGTCTTTTCTCCGGGTGTTGAAGCGTCGTAGCCCTCCTCGCCAGGAGCTAGTTGTCTCAGAACAGTAACGCGGTCCCCACCGATCTCCGTCACTTCCATGATATCAACAAATCCAGCCTCTTCCGGTGTAGGAGCGCCCATGCGTGCAAGGGGCGTTGCGTTTACAACACGGCATAATCTCCGAAGTTCAAACTTGCTTAAGACTTTCAAGACGGCGATTCCCATACGATTAAGGAAATGCAAGGCGAGTTCGCCAACTGACGAGCCAGCGATAATGACTTTAACACCTGAATCGGCGATTTCTTTAAAAATCTAGGAATTGAAGTATAAGCATCACAATTTTTGTATCAGTAAATGGCTCTACCTTTTCCATATGCTTCTCTTCTCCAGACGTGAAATTGAGCATTTCCTCCGCATTATGCAAGAGAACCGTTCCCTTCGTCTCGGTTTGTGCGATGTCCAAACCAGAGGTATAAACGGCGACTTTTGCTCTCCTTGCGCTCTTAATGATGCCGTCAGGCTCGCGATTGAACACCATTCCGCGAACAACTCTGCTCCCGGGAAGACTGCCGCCCATGATCTTCACAACCCGCACATTGTCTACGTTGAAATTTTTGGGATTTTGCGGCATTACAATCAGAGCGGCTTCAGCAACAAGAGACGCCAAGATGTCTTCGGCGCCGTACTGCTTTGAAGAGATGGCGGACTTCAGAGCTGTTGTCAGGGAAGACTGTGTTAAGGGAGAAGGAAGGGATGCAACGGATAAGGTCTCGAGCTCTTCTAAAGCTTTTTTCGAAGCCAACTCATAGCCTTGAGTCACCTCGCTCGGATGTAAGCCCATGATCAATAAATGTTCAGCGACTTTTAATAGTTCGCCAGCCAGAATGAGAACCAAATTCGTTGAATCGCCCATCTATGCGCGTCATTGTAAGCAATGGAAGAAGATCATGCACTGTATTAACGTACCTCAGTTTCCTGAGCCTGTGACGCCATCACTAATAATTTCGCAGCAGGATGAACGACCTCAACCTCCCTAATGATTGTCGCAGCATCGGACGTCACGAAGAGTTTGCCCAAGTGGTTGATAATCAGCTTGTTTCGGCCTAATTCCTGATGTCAGAAGACATATATCTAAAGGTAACGGATGCTCGACTCACCATTGGGACCAAAACTCGTGCGTACAAGATCAGAGAGTTCTGATACGGCCTGTATATTGCGCAGGACTGCATCCTCTAGGCCAGACATATGCTAAGTATGCATTGTCAATAAACATAGTCTCCAGAGTAACAACATGACACAAACTTTGTAGCCATCCTTAAAGAGTTGTAAGTTGTTTGATTTGGGGACTTTTAAAGCCATTTTGAAGGAAGAATGAAAGACGAAAGACAACCCTAGTCAATTGAAGGACGTCGCGACTTTTCAAGAGACGCGTTCCTGCCTTTTCCGTATTTTAAGTTTTCCGATTTCTTAGTACTACGGTACGTTTCATTCGTAAAAGCCTGAGTATTTCTGCATGTACTAGAATCTTAGTTATGCCACTCATTGGATCGAGGCTCATATCCGCCTTATTCTTTTTATGATTTAGCAACTATTAGCAAGAATAACGTGAAGCTATTCTCTGACGGGGGTGCAATGTAATGTAGGCTTATTTTTTAATATTACAGTATTTCCCGTTTTGGTCCCCTTTCGCTTTACCCTGAAGCAAAGTTGCAGTAACCCGATCCTCTACCCTCAGGCTGCCCACACCCTCTTTCGAATCCAACGTCGATTCAACTTCAACTGCATCTTTCTTCCCGACATTTCTCGACGAGATCCAAATTCGATAGCTGAATTACATTGCTTGGACTACACAATCTATAGTCATATATAGAACCGCCACCATGGCTAGGAGTTTGTCCAGTTTACCTTCCGACATCGTGGAGATCATAGCAAAGTATCTGCCACCTTACGATGTCCTACATTTGAGTAGTGTAAGTGCGTAACATGCTGTTTGATCGCTGTAGCATGCTGAGATATAGTTCGTTATAGACGTGTAAGACCTTGCGGCCAATATTCCACAACAAATCGGTGTGGTTGCAAGTTTCCGACGCTGTGTCTTATTCGCGACCCCTGCCTTACACAGCGAATGAGGCTTTGAATCTAACTATCTCCGATCTTCATCACGCCTGTCTTCGTGCGGAGCGCATAGCCAAGAAATGGGCTGAGCCTGAGATACAGCCTAGCAAGCGACCTCCTGTCAGGATATGTTTTCCCGACAACCGCATTGTCTCCTATTTCTCATTTATTCCTGGACTCCTCCACCTCATGGTTTATGATGTGTGCAATGTATTGAGCTGCTGGACGGTGGAGGGAAAGCGTTTGGCGAAATTGAAGGTCTTTGGACGCGCGGTTCTTACACGTTGGAGACCTGTGGAAGAGTTCGAGAGGGCTCACTGGGGCCTCCAGAAGAACCAGCGAGCCATTGAAATCACGGTAGAATCTCCAAGGTACTTTCACTCCTCACTCTCCAATGATCACATTTTAAACATATTACAGACAGCCAAATCGACCCACACGTTGTGATTTCATTCTGCTAGTTTACTCGTCAGACGAAGCCAAATTTACCCCAATCTATTCCTTCATTGTACCTGCACCATTCGAGCCCTTCTCGTCGTTGGGTATGGAAGAAATTTATGGCGCGCTTGTCATTCTTTCTAGCGGTGGTGCTGACCCAATCTCTGATCATGTCGGGATTTACATTACGGACCGGAAAACCAAACGCGCTATATGTGTGGATACGGGCCTTAGTCCAGAGGCAGTTCCTCAAGCTCTTGTATCGAGTCAGTACATGGTATTATATTGGGAGACACGTCGCGGAGCACATACCTATATGTACGATACAGTTTCCCTGCGTACGGCTCTGGACCGTTGGGGATTACCGCAAGACGATCCTCAACTCGATAACCCAATTCATCTGGCACCATGCGAGGTTCGCGAAATGCCCTTCGTTACAGTCGCAGGTCCTTCATATAAAAAGATTCATGGAGATCGAGAGTCGAGATCAGACACAGAAATTGAAACTGATGACGATGGACCGGTTGAAGAAACTCAGGCCGGTGACAGTAATCTCAATATGAGTAATGATTGGAACTGGTACCCAGTCATCATTCCCAAATGGTCGACCTTTCGCGAAGACCTTCGACAACACAGGACTCGTTCGATCATGACATTTTCGTGCAGTCCGTCCCATCTGATGCATGACATATTCGAGGAACAGGTCTGGCTTGATCTCGATGAACACTTCCCTCCTGCTCTGAATGTAACCAATGGCGGATTGGGTCTCCCGAATGTACAAGGAAACGCTAACGGCCCATTACAGCATAACGGGATCACGCTCCAGCAGGGCCAGCAGTTGAATGCTCTCCTTCAGAACATGCAGGCCACAACACTCGTGCAACAGGGGTTGAACGACTTGATCGCTAATGCACCTCAAGAGATGCATGATGTACTTACCATGTTTCTACCCATTCCTCAACAAAACTTGCAACTCCCGGCTGCTGATACTGGAGCGGAAGGAGTGGATGTTGCCGAGGCGAATGGCGCTGCTGCTGCTGCGAACGAAGGAGATGCTCAAGCCGCATGGGATGGCCCGCATCTGCCTGTAGACCCCAACGCCACTGATCTTGCTGCTCATGGGGCTCTACCTCCGCCTCCCGGTGACTTGGAGTATACGTTCGACCCGAATGTTATGTATCTTCCACCGCCACCGTTGACGACAATCGCACATCATTATTTTGAATACGACTCTTTCCCCCGGTCATCTACTCTACGCCGTACTCTTATCGCGGAGGTCCCACTACGACGACCACAAAATATTCGCATGTTCCGCGGTACGGGGATCATGACTCCTGCGAATGTCGAACCTCGAGATGACGATGCCCCATTTATCGCCACCTCGAACGAGGAAGTAGTCGGTGCAAACGTGCTGGATGATCCTCATAGTACCGCAGTAAATGGTGACATGGATCTAGACGAAGTCATTTTTGGAGCTTTCGACAGTTTCGTGCAAGATCCCTTTAATGGAATCCCTGTCATGGGCTATGGTGGACGCTGTGCAATGTGGGTAGAAGAGCATGAGAAGGAGAGCAAGCGTGGTGAGCCACGGTCACGACCGATACCTGTAGTGAAAGTTGCGACGTTCCCGCCGTTTGAGAAGACTGTGGGTGCTGAGGGTCGTAAGGGTCGTAGCGTTTTCGTTCATGCGGAGCTCGAGGTAGCGAGGGGGAAAGTATGTACGCTCGCTGTCCCAGACTGTGTGGACCTCGATCGTGCATATTCCTTTGACTTAGACGACATGAGGGGAGTTGTTGGTATGGCAACATCGCTTGGGGAGATTTGGTTAATTGACTACTCATAAACTGCATTTACGTCGTGTTACTGGGACTTTGAAGAACTTTTGTACATTTCAACTTTTTCCATATTTTACTCACGCATAATACTGTGTTTCTAACTTGTCCCTTAGACTGCAGACTCTCTTGTCATAACATACTTAGATAGCATGTCGATTAATTTCGTTAGTCTGAAGTTGATGCGCGCTAGAGCACTGGCATACAATACAATATATATATAACCCCGGGCCATCATGATATATGTGAACGCCTCTCCATTAAAAGCTTCATATACATCCTTCAAAATTATATTCGCCGAACCCATCACGTACAACTTGAACTTGTCAAATCAAAAGTATCGGACATAGATCGCTAGCCTAAGTACATGTGCGGTACTTAGATATGAAACTTTCATCGAGGGCAGTGGGCACAATCGGTCGTTGTATCAAGTTCAGGTTGAGCTCTAGGCGCACCCAGGCATCCAGCTGTTATCCTCACCATCTAGCTTGTTCCTAAGTAGGTTGTGAATACGAAAAGTAAAGAGCAATGCGATGGAGGTGGTGAGCTGATATATTCTCGGTGAATTGATTCCTTGGCATGCCCCTGTCCCTGGTTCAACCTATCGCAATAAAATCGAACGGTCGTTCGTGCGCTCAGGCTTGCGCTTCATCCCCCACCATCACTGCATCGAAAATGCGGATTGCATTCTACAGCACAAAGGAGGTATGCCTCAGTCTTGTAAGCCAAAAAGAAGGAGTCGTACAAATTCAATCAATTCTCTAGTATGATGCGCATACGTTCGATAAAGGCGACCCACATCAAATTACCTACATTCCTCACCGACTGGATGGTCATACGGCGCCTTTAGCGTCGGGACACGATGCTGTATGCATATTCGTCAACGATTTGGCGGATGAGAAGACGTTGCAGGAGCTGTACAATGCGGGTATACGATATATCGCTTTACGGGTGAGTCCTAGTTATTGTAACCTTGTCTAGACGATATTCAACGATCGTGCCATCAGTGTGCAGGTTTTAACAACGTAGGCGCCCTCATCGTGTTATATGGACAATATAGGACCTGATTCATGCAGGTAGATCTAAAGAAAGCGTCAGAGCTTGGGATTCCAGTTGTCCGTGTCCCGGCATATTCGCCAGAAGCTGGTGCGTCTTCTTCAAGTTCCTGTGTACTCACACTTATCCGGACTTAATCTTCGCTTCTTTTCCAGTTGCCGAGGTTTGCATATACCCATCCGTGTCGTCATTGATAATTAACACACGCTTTAGTTTGCCGTCGGAACGATCTTGACTGTCGTTCGTAAATAGTACGTCTTTCGCATCCTCCGCAATTGTGCATACTATAGCTCACCGGCCGGTCACAGCCATAAAGCATACAACCGCGTCCGCGAAGGCAACTTCCTTCTATCTGGGCTCGTCGGCTTCAATCTGCAGGGGAAGACAGTCGGAATAATCGGGACCGGCAAGATAGGCATGATCACGGGCAAGATTCTCTCACATGGCTTTGGGTGTACCGTCCTCGCATACGACCCCTATCCGAACGAAGCTGCAGCATTGGAAGCGGGGCTGGCTTATGTCGATTTGCCTGAGTTGCTAAGTCGCTCAGACATCATTTCGCTTCACTGCCCACTGTTACCTTCGACAAAGTACCTATTGAATGAGGAGACGCTCGGGCTCACGAAGAAGGGCGTTGTCATCGTGAATACGAGCAGAGGTGCATTGATTGACACCACTGCGCTAATACAAAACCTCAAGAGCGGACATATTGGCGCAGTAGGGCTGGATGTGTATGAGCACGAAGAAGAGTATTTCTTCCGAGATGGGAGCGGAACGATCATGCACGACGATGTCTTCAGCCGTCTCCTTAGTTTCTATAATGTATTCGTTTCCGGACATCAGGCCTTCCTCACAAAGGAGGTGAGTAACCTCATCCTGCACAATGATGGATGGACTAAGTCTGCTGTTAGGCACTCGATTCAATTGCGAAGACGACACTACAGAACTTGTCAGACTTAGAACAGGGAAAGGAGTGTCCGAATCTAGTCAAAGCCTGATACTTGCGGCTGATGCGCCTTTCATGAATTTGTATACCACCACTCTCTTTTAATTTGACCCATTCAATAGAAGGCTGATAGAGAATTGTTTGTACTCTTGATTACATAGTGTGTACCGCTCGAGCGGATTTGTCTTTGCGGTTATCCTAATTGCATGTATAACATCTGGTTGAAGAACAGGTCTGCATAGACTGTGTGTGATACTAAGCTTGTATGGGGTGAGAGGAGCAGCGAGAGGGAAGATGCAAGATGTGAGCTAAAAGAAGATAAACACTATTTTATGACAATAAGAAAACCATGGAGAGCAATGAAGATGATGCAATCAATACCACCAAATATCTTCGCATCCACAGATAAGGACCAGAGTAGAGCAATAAAGAGCATAGTCAGATTCGGCCAGCTCGATATGCATGTTAAATATCGTGAAACAATTTTGCGGGCGAAGTGTCGTTCCTGTAGTCATTCGCTTTCTTCGTCTTCTTCGTCCTCTTCTTTCATGATGAGGACGAACGTTTGGTTGTCTACAACTTCGAGCGATTCCATGCTCGCATGATTGTCGCAAGGGATGTAACATGTTTTCCCTCTACTGTCCTTGACGACCATCTGAAGAGTTGCCCTGTGTCGTAATGCAAGTTAGTTAAGATGACACGGAGGCAACAATATGCAGAACAGACCTGCGATAGTCAATCCTGAAGTGTTTCTTGCATGCACCCCGAAGAACAGCCGAAACTGTATGCTTGCAGCGAACACTGAAGCTGATCGGTTCTAAATCTAGATACGGTGCTTCTATAGCAATAAGGACCCGTCCTGGAGCACTAACAGATGCTGCAGATTGGTCCGCTTCTTGCAATGAATTCGTTACTCGGGAAGTTGACGGTGTGCGCTCTTAAAGGAGACAGCATTGAGGTCAAGAATAAGCACTGGAAGAATGGACATACCCTGTTGTTCGTGGGTACGATCTTCAACGTCGTATTGTTGCGTTGTTTCATCTGCTGCAACCGCAGTATTCAATTCGCTTTCGGTTATGGTAGCGTCGTCTTCAATTTGCGTGTCGGGCTCATCATCGAGCTCATCACTGAATAGATGAAGAGGATCTAGGTATAATGAGGTTAGCTCACGCCATAAATGAAAGTAATTATCGGACCTAATTCACGCTCGTCTGTAAGTTCGGCTGCTACCACTGTTGCCGAGCTCTCGCGACTAAAGGTCATCAAAGGTGTCCTATGCGTCTCGCTCGCCTTGGGTTCTGGTACAACGATATATCTTGCGCTATCACTGTCGCTTCTCGTCTGGTGCTCTACTTCATCTTCTTCGTCTATTTCTGTGTCCGGACGGGTAACATATCTTGAGTTACGCGGCGTCGATGCATCTAGCAGTGACGAAGAAACCGTATGTCAACAATTCATATTATCCTTAAAAAACTCAGCTCACTCAAATTCATGATTCTTCCCTCTGAATTCTTCGACCGTATTCGTACGTTACCAATAATGTCCTTGATATCGTCCCAAGAATCCTCATGAATCCGCGCGAATTGTCCCCTACATATATCGAGTTCGTTCGTTTCAACGACGACACATTCTTTGGTTAAACTCCATTCTCTTGAAGCGAGAGATAGTAGACTCTGAGCAGCATGTATATGTTAGATCACCCTCGAAGCTGCTTGACGAGGACTCACGGAAAATCGATGGATATGATTGAGACCAAGAATAAGGCTCTCCTCGCCATAATGCAACACAACATAGCTGTTCTTCGATTTCAAAGACGAGTCAATAGTTGATGTTGCGCGCATTTCCTTATGACGTTGTTGTCAAAGGATTAAATGTAGCTCTCAGTATACTCAGAGAAGGCGACAGAGTGAAGACAATGAAATCGCGCTGTCGCGTCGCGACGTGTCAACATCACCGGCACGTGATTTCAGGGTTGATCCTGCTTCAAGTTCGCCTAAAGAAGGCATCCCTTATATCTCTCTCATCGAACAGTCATGAACTGTCCACCTTGTCACTCACTGCCTTGTTTTTTTGCACGAAAAATGAGCTCCCTCTTTCAGGATCGACTTGGAAACGGGCCTATGGCTTGGAGATGTTGTTCTGGTTCTGGTGGCTGATGTTAACCACAACTGAAATACCCGAGAAAGTCCACATTTTCATCTTGTGGTTCTTTGCATAGTTCAAAACCTCCCCACTTTCGAGCTGTTGACCACCACCACTCTTTCTCTTCTATCTCTACCCTACTCCTGTGTACCAGCCTCAGCACATCATGGACGCGGATAACGTGGAAGCTACAAACCCCGTCACCCCAGAAGAAGTCCCCGTTCAAATCGATTCTGTTACAGCCTTCCTTCGCTTGAAAGTCCGTGAGCAGATTGCAGTCATTCTGCTTCTTCCAGCAGATGCTTTCTTGTTTCTGGTCTTCAAAATGCTACGTGCTTGTTCCTCACTTCGGAACAGCTTCATCGTCAAGCGGATTGAGTACGAAATTGTTGACAGAAAGGAACGTCTCAAGGAAATCACATTACCGTTTCGGATCGCCGGTCAAGAGTTTATACATGCCAAGCGGCTAAGCCTGAAGAGCTGCTTCTCGAAGTACCGCGCCATACTGAGTTACTATTGGCAGAAGTTGAGGTACTTTTGGCAGAAGTGCACTTGGCGCAACTTCTACAGGTGCAGTCGTATCCTTCGAGTTTATGACAAAATTCCGTACGAGCATATCGATTGGGCTGCGTGTTGCTTCCCGGAACATCGCAAGCCTAAATTCAAAGAAGGGTGAGTAGTTTAGCTGACGCTTTATTCGCCGTTTCTGATGAATCGACAGGCACGTTTGCGTACGTCTTCGGTGGAGGAAGGGACCCGTAGGCACAAGGAGCAAGAGGACGGATCCTTGGGAGTTGCACGAGTCGCTCATGACTACAGAATGTTTCCCAGTAGATTCGGATGGAAGCTTACGCATTGATCAAATCTTAAAGAGATGGAATATCGATGAGCTGGAGGTTAGAATTTGAGATTCGTTTACTTAATGAAACACCATCCCTAACAAAGCTGATCTTTAGTTCTTGATTCCAGGCCGCTGGGATCTTTTCACACCTTCTGACCCTAATCGCTTGTCTCCATTGGCTCTGTACACGCTAACACAGCAGCACGGGTATATAACTGTCGTCGGTGCGTATTAAGCTCGCGTAGTGTAAAGATACTTCTAATTTTGATTTCTATGTAGAACACGAGGACAAGATTACTTGTGCGCGCAACTACTTTGATTACTGGTACAGAGCATCCTTTGCGGGCTACTTGTTTCGCTCAACAGCTTTTCTTATGATGATTCTGCTCATATATGCTGTCATCAGCTACGTGAGCATCAAGTACAGCTTGTGG
This sequence comes from Trichaptum abietinum, assembly GCA_910574555.1. Taxonomy (NCBI): domain Eukaryota; kingdom Fungi; phylum Basidiomycota; class Agaricomycetes; order Hymenochaetales; family Trichaptaceae; genus Trichaptum; species Trichaptum abietinum. The sequence continues at coordinate 2,965,769 of CAJTBE010000011.1, read as the reverse complement.
TTCAGCGTTGCCTTTATGTTCCCTGCTTGTTTGCTATCCTTTTTTCCCAACCGACGCGTGTATGGTTGGCTTCGGGAATATGAAGTTTTTTTCCTTAAGTAGTTTTTCTGTTCTCTATTCATGCGCTCCTTTTTATGCCACTTATGCAATATGTCTCTACAGTATGCCTACTTTCCTGTACTTTCCTGTACTTTTACCTTTGGAAAAGCGACCATGTAATACATAAAGAACTTGGAATGATCAACAATGTGTTGGATCTATGTAGTGTCACACGAGGATAACACGAGGATAAGCCTAGACTCGAAGCTTCGAGGGCTATCAAAATGTATTGACAGTGGGCTCCGAGTCCCAAGATAGAAAACGCCCTGATTGCGTTTGTTTGTCACGCCTTTGTTCAGAATAAGTATATAGAATACAGCAGCTTGAATTCGGACACGTATAATGACGCTCTTGCCCCTTGTCCTGAACCACGAACATCTCACTTCTGCAAACTTGATGCCACACGCTAGGTGTCGACCTCTGTCTTTGACCTAATTTCAAGTATCGAGAATAAGTTTCCGGACTTGATAACGATGCCGAAGCGCGAGCCAACACCCCCCTTAGACGATGACTTCAAATACCTTATAGTAAACTATCCGTATCCTTTGCATGCAAGCATGGTGATACCGGAAGAGCGATTCGCATTTGCACACTGGATTGCGTCGTGCATTGACCAAGATTATCTGTTTGCTATCTATCATAAACCTTCAGTGCGTTGTGGCATCTAGTAGCTGTAACTGCGTATTCTGGAGCTCATGCATGCGCAGGCACCCAACATGGTGATCATTGAAGTTTCAAAGGACTGTCCAAAGGTGCCTGCTTTACTTGGTCTCCACAAATGGGGTGAATTCTTGAAGAACCCAGGACCCGACGAAAAGAATAAAGAAAGCCGGGTATATTACTGCACTTTGAGTACGGGCCGCGAAGTGCAGAAGTCTGGTGAGTTGTGAATATCATGCACCAATGACAGACGGTGATAGTTTAATTCCCAAGGTTGGAAGCGTATTGATGTTGAGGATCATTGGTTCAAAGGTTACCATCCAGAACAAAGGTTTGAGCCCTCCTCCTGTTCCTTGCCGATATAAGTACTGACCTTTCAATACAGCATTTTCGTGACGAGTCCGTATCCGAAGACTTCTTTCTGCGACACTCCTTCCGAAAATCATGCAGATTACCGTCTCTGCCGCCCACTGCCTATGAGTATTTTTCCGAGGCTCAAACCGACCGCCATTAAGCCAGTACCAGGTTTGATAACAGTATTAAGATCGCAAGGGACATAATGCTAATTCGAATAACACAGTTGGGTCTGCCGCTTGGGCTGATAGGAAGAAAGCCGGTATTCTGGCACCACCGATTATTGCACCGTCCCCGTCAAAACCCAAGAAGTCCTGGGCGGACATCATGTCCGGAGAAACGAAAGCAACCAAATCTCCCAGGGCTGAAGTAGAATGTTAGGTCACCTACTTGATAAAGCTGCTGTCGAGATCTGACGACTTTCTATTAGGGCCGTCGAGGACATCTTCCGAAGGCTCCGGTCATTCGCCTATATGCGCTTCAGGGCTTACAGGTAAACCACCCCTGGGGCCTCCGCCCGGTCTCGGGCCTCCACCAGGTTTACCTGCGGTTCGAAAGTCGAGCTCGGGTTCGGGGTGGGATACACCACCGGGGACAATGTCGACATCACTCCCTCCCCTGGACTATATGGAACTTCCCAGCAGTGCGGAGATTATCCTCCCAAACGGCATGGAGTCAATCACTTTAGAAGATAGAGAAGATAAAGAAGAGGCGTACGAGTCACTGTGGACCGACAAAGAGCCTCTCAAGGTTGATTGGGATAAGCCTATCTGTCCTGAACACAAAGTGGCCTGCAAAGGTAAGTTGTGCACTGTGATGGCCAAAATCGAAAGGGATAAGAAACGAGAAGAGGAAAGAGCAAAGGGCGGTAGTAACGATGACGGGTGGAATTCGGTCAGAGGTAGTAAGAATAGAGGTCGTAAGTCCGAGTCAAAGACCTTATCTTGTTTTATCTCGAATACTCAAACTGTGCCAACAGGTGGGCGTGGCGGAGCATACACAGCCAGAGGGGGGAAGTCCTGGGGTAGAGGACGGGGAAGGGGTGGATGGTGAACTTGGCCTTCCATCTCATTTACTATCCAACCTTACTGAAACAATCCGATTATCAAAGAATGCGCGACCGCAGGTTCTAGTCCCTTCTGCTTCAGGTTGAAGAGCTTGTTTCTTCTATTTACTATTTTCTTGCCTCTCCTCATCAGAATGTCCAAATAGCTCCGGCCATTACCATTATATGCATATACACGCGCAGTGGTAATGCCCGTCGATAACTGTATAAAAATTCATGATTGGAATAAATGTGATTATGATCCTTGTCATTGCGATTTTGCGTAGCCGTCTTCCAAGCGAATTTTGTGCGTAGAGCGGACATCCCATGGCACTTCCTCTTCCCAATGTGTTATGAATACGACAGCTTGCTTTGGATCCAATTGTTCGCGTAGGTATTCGCTCGTAGCTGCAATCATGCGACTATCCATACCCGCAAAGACTTCATCGAGAATGAGCAATGGCGCTTTGCTCACAAGGGCACGCATGAGCAGAACAAGGCTCTGCTCTCCCGGCGGGAGTGATGCAAACGGCTTAGCATCGAAGCCCTCCGCTTCATTTTCAGAACTCCACCGCTTAGGGCCTAGGTGATCAAGTAGCTCGGTGATGCGCCTATCCATTTCTGCTGTCCTTGGGCGGTAAGAAAAAGTGCTCTCGAACCCTGTCGCGATTGTATCGCGGACGGACAGTGCACTTGGCCCGAGACGCCGCGGAAATGCGTTGAAGATCTCGGGAGAGGCTGCGCCTATCAACCGCTGTAGAGACGTTGTTGGCTGACGTCTCCGATGTTGGGAGAAGAGAACAAGGTGAGGCTGCGTGTAGGACTGAGGGTGGTCGCCCATGAGCATAGATAGAAGAGTTGTTTTCCCTGAACCTGTTTTAGAGTAATATTAATTTATATAACAATGTCCAATCATTTCTTAAGTACCGTTAGGTCCCTGAAGGTGCCATCTCTCGCCTTCTTTGATTGTCCAATTTATGTTCTTAAGTACCTATCAGACATGCTTCAACTCTCCTTGCCCGGATGAGATTTAACTTGTCTTCACTTACGTGTCGATCGTGATACTTCACATTGACGTCCTTCATACACACAAGCTCCTTTCCTTCGCGTGTAGTGAGTGAATCCGCAGAAGCACCACTACCGCTGGCTTTCCGCTGATCTAGAGTGGGCATAAGAGAATCTCGAGTCTGAGTGCGTATCTTCTGGCCGTCGATTAGAAGGACGTGACTTATCCAGTCTGGAAGAGGATCTTGAGGACGAAGCGCCATGAGCACACGAGGCTTCTGAGTTTCATGGATTTCGTGGAGGAGATTTGTCAGCTTAGGTCGATGCTGTACATCAAGACCAGCTAAGAAGAAGGAAATAGCTATCAGGCCGTTGAGCGGGGAGGAGGGGACAAGGATATTTACTCAAAGGCTCATCTAAGAGAAGCAGTTCAGGCCTGCCCATTAGTGCCTTAGCAATTCGTGCGCGCCGCGTCTGTCCGTTACTCAGGACAATGAATGGCAGATCCAGCAGACTCTTTAGGTCAAGTCTCTCCGCAAGCACATCGAGCTGTGCAAGAGCTGAATCACTTGTGTCGTCAGCGAAGAGCGTTTCGCGTAGCGTGAGTCTGTCTTCGTCTCGTACGGCACCATAGCGCGCAGTGTAATCGTAGAAAGCCCCACCAGCACCTCGACGTTGAGCTGCAAAAGAGACGAGGGCGATAGATTTATGAGGATCCCTCGGAGGGTCGGAATTAAACAAAAAGGGGTACAGTCCATCTTTAGGTGGTGGAGACAAACGCATGTAGCCCAGAAGCATCTGTCCGTTGATAGATTCAGCAGAACGAAGGGGACTGTGAAGAGTTGCTAATGTAGAAAAGGAATGTTGACTTTACCTCCAACAAAAGCGATTTTTCGTTCCCAGCTGAACCAACAATGGCCCAGCTTTCACCTTCATTTATCGTCCAATCGAGCTCTTTGAAAACAGGTGTAGCGTTTCCACCATCGCCAAACCGATATACGTCTGCTGTAGGAATTCGAAGGATAGGATTTCGACTCTTGTTTGATGAAGCTATAGCAGATGCAGAAAGATAACGAGAAGATACCTTTAGTGCCTTTCTAGCACAAGTTACGGTATTTGAAAGTCTCAGAAGTACGCTGTGAGGCGAAGGAGAAAACATTGGGAGGCTTGACGCTTGAACATGAACAATCCCGATAAACCCGCCGAATCACTTGTATAGCCTTTATGTAGAATATCGACTGCCAGTAAGTCACTTTAAAGTGAATGTGCTGCGTTTTGTAGCGAAAGCCAGCGGAGATTGTCGGAAGAAGTACTTATTTGACTAGCAGCTAGTAGTAGTACATTCTGCCTAGGACACTTGGTGGTGAACCGTCAAAAACCTGCCAGTGGTTACGGTGTACACTTGAGAGTTTAAAGTTTAACTTCCCGCGGCAAATTTAATACTCAATTAGCGCAAAGTTGTCCAATGAGGGAACATTTAAAGTTGAATGCTGCGCGAAAAGGTGATGTGTTATCCGCCCGGGATAGAGATGGCAAAATGACCATGTACATAAAGCTAACGTCCAACAGGCGCTACGTAAGTAAGATACCTAACGCCTTAACCAACGATTGACCAAGTTAGATTATAAGAAGAGAATCGAGCGAGCGAGGGACAAGACATTACAACAAGTTGTCAATGAATGGAGCAAAAGAGGTATGTAGTGTAGCATAGATCAAGCAGACAGACGGTCTTAACAAATGACCGCAAGGCCTTAAAATAGGCAAACGAAGTTGCTAGGGAAGATGGTCCTGCCGGGTATGCGACGAGAATCATCCAATAGGACACCAGTCCACCAACCATCTTCTGGTGTGGAAGTAACAGCTATAACATCTCCTGATTGGAAATCAAACTCTTCCTCAATAGTAGCTTGGTAGTCATATAGAGCTTTCACTGTTGTAGAAAAATCGCTGAGTAACGAAAAAGAAGGAAACACGCGAATGTGACTTACCATAGAACAATACTGGTCGTCCATCGATGTATTGTCCTGTTGGAGCACCTGGAGCAGGAGGAGGGATAGGAGATGGACTCCTGCGTACTTGCTGCGGCTGCGGGCTAGGTGCGCGGAATCCGTGGCTGACATTGGGGCCACCATTCATATTCGGATTATAATAGGCAGTCGCAGATGGTCCGCGCGATAGCGTCCCATTCGCAGGCGGTGCGTAAGCCGGTTGTTGTTGTGGAGGAGGAGCGTAAGAGACTTGGCCGGGTGGAGGTGCATACTGTTGAGGTGGTGGCGGAGGTTGCTGAGGAGGGGCAGCATGAGGATTATACCAGACAGATTGCTGACGTTGTGGGCCAGGTCCTGGTGCTGGAGTCTGCGCGTAAGGCGGTTGTTGTTGAGGTTGACCAGGATAAGGGCCAGGGGGCGGTCCACCGTATGAGGGCTGCCCAATTGCAGGCGGCGGGCCGACTGGAGGTGCCATGCTGACGCTTTGAGAGCGTTGTGGACCACCATACGATTGTTGGTGCATGTGTGACGGTTGTTGGACTGGCGGCTGCGCTTGAGGCGGCTGCTGTGGCTGTCTTGCATATTGTTCAGCCATAGTATCATGCGCAACACGACCCGATTCGTCTAAAGAAATACCCAAATTCTTCGATGGACTTGTCATACGACCAGGACCACTCATCGATGGCGGAGGGCCCGTGAAACTCATGCGGCTTGGGTTGTTCATTGGAGGGGGATTGGGCTGTGGACTAGGTGTCCGACCACCCGAACCAATGCCCGCGAAGCCTTCGCGACTCCTTGGTCGCTCAATCAGACTTGCCCTATTAGCATTCGCTTGAGCGATATTCGACCCAAGGCTCTGACTATGACTATGCGACGGGCCGACACTAGGGCTATTCGACCTGCTAATCGGCGCCTTCCGTTCTCCGGGAAGGGCAGGAGAGTAGGATGCCAAAACTTCTTCGACAGGGAGCGGAGACGTTGGTTTGCTCTGCGGTGGCTGCATAAATGCGGCAACAGGGGGCGCTGCTCCACTCGGGTTTACGGCGGGTGATGTTGGGCGGGAGGCCGAGGGCGGATACGAGCCTACCACAGATTCAGCAGTTTGATGCAATGGACTCGCCGGGGGTGGTGCATTCAGCGAATTACCACCTGCTGAGCCAGGAGGTCCAGAACTACGTCCAACTGCGGTCGAGATCGGAGCTGGTGATACATGTCCTGGTCTGGTTACATTCGTACTGGTGCGTCTAGTTGGACCCGTTGCAGCACTGTTCACCAGCTGTGTCATCTGTCGCTTAAGAGGATCATCCTCCGCGCCAACCTTCGATCCGGCTGTAGAGGGTACTGAGCCAGGTCTACCCATAGAGACAGGAGAAATGTACCCCGGTCCGGAGCGAGCTTGTTCTTGGGGGTCCTTGTCAGGATCGACTTCATATGCATTATCGCCAACCTTGAGCATGGACTTGACTGCCGGTGCAGGAGTTGGGTGACCTGTCGGTGGGCCAACGATGCCCTGCTGCATTTGGGATCCCGCAACTGAAGTCGGCGATGCGGCGTAGACAGAGTCGCCATTCACGCCGTTCACAGGCGCAGTGGACGAGGGGCGGCTCTGCTCGCCGTCTCTAGACACTCCGTTGGTAATTCCACCCGCACCGAATCCTGCCATACCAGCATCTGCCGGCTCTTCCTCTGGAACCTGCGTCCGCATAACCTGCGCCATCGACATCTGACGTTGCGACGTGCGGGGGAACTGCGCATAGCGTGGGATCTGCCGAGACTGCGAAGTTTGAGTAGCCTCTGGATTTGTGTAGTTAATGAACTTCGGTGGGTCAGGGATTTCGCTGCCAGTACCATAGTCCCGAACGAAGTTTTCCATGTCACGCTCAGGCTCGAGTTGTTCCAGCGCAACACGAATATGCTCGCAAGACTAATTATAGGTGTTAATATTGTATGGAAGCCATGCACTGATACGAGAACATACCTCATCGTCAGAAACACAGACAGTCGAGACAGCGTTGGCATACGCCCAGACATTGTCTTTCATGAATTCTATCCGTTCCTCCTCTAAGTCCTGACATCCATCGCAGAATGACTTCCAATCACGCTCCCATTTCTCTACAGTTCGTTGAAGTTCTCGCGCAAAATTTGCGAAGTCGCGCTCATTGGCAGTGACAGTCTGACGAGCGCGATCGAGCTTAGTCTGAATCTTCTCGAGGTCCTTACCCTGCACAAGCGTCGATTGTGCAGTGTACGAGTTGATGCGCATGCAGTCGGACTCGTATTTCTCTCTGGCCCGCGCAACGTGCTGTTCTTGAGCTTGCTTGTTTTTGTATGCCTTTTCAATAAGACCCTGTGCAACACGTTTGAAATGTGTCTGCCTGGTGGAGAAAGCAGCGATTGGGTTTTCGAGCTCTGCCCGTAGCTGTTGTGCAAGATTTTGATGTGAAATAGCTTGCCTGTCTGTTTCAAGGCGGAGGGTATCTAGAGAGTTTCTGAGTTCTCTGTATCTACATCAGTACCACATCTTAACATAAGGCTTGTCCGCACATACCCGATCTCGTCTCTCCCTAACGCCTGCTTCGCCAACTTGGACATACGCTTTGAATAGTCTTCCTCTATAGAAGCTCTGAGAATATGAAGATGATATCACACTTAGTACCAAAGGAATAGTTAGAGCGAATGAATGACATACCGCTCCTTCCAGAAAGCTTTCAGCTCTTCGACCGTCCTCAATCCGCCGCGCATTCGCGCGAAGAGGACATCCACGCCTCCGTCACCTGGGCCCCAGAAAGCATTGCAGAAGTCCAACGATCGGTTCGATAAGTCAGGTGAGTTTACACGAGCATACTTTGACAACGACGTTGTAGAAGACTGGCGACGCGCAGTCATCGTAAACGTTGACAAGTAAGAGGGAAATAGGGTGCAGTGCCGGCGATGCGAGACTTGACTCAATAGAACCAAAGATTATAATGCGAGGTAACGCGCTTGTGACAGAGTTGCCTTATCTGTAATGACTTCAAAATCCATATAAATTGATACTACTCGAATACACTCCAAATATCTTGATGGTTGACTATAATAATAAGACTCCTGGCCTGAAAGCTCCTCTGCATGGAGAAGTTGTAACTCAGATGAGAAATCTGATCCAGCTTTTACTGAGTTATTATGCTGCATCTGTATATTGAAGGCTGGAAACTATACATCGTTTCACATCATACATCATGGCCCTTGATGTTTAACATCGCTACAACAAGAAAAGAATCATACGCTCTTTCTCAAGCATTTGATACGCGTGAACTGAGCAAAATTTGCACAGCAATCGGATCTTGCTCGCTACGACTGGTCCAATGCCATGAGTCGGTGGGCGATAGCAGACGAAGGGATGGTTGAGCTTGGTTTTTCGTTCGCGCCATTCAGAAAGCTGATCAACGGAATAAATTATGTCAAAAAATGCGATGATAGAATCCGAGGTAAAGGAAGCGAACAGTGGGTCTGTAAGAAGCATCATAGCTGTTGGATGCGTTGTTGCATCTTTTCCTTCACAGTCTGGTATGCCTCCATTATTGTCCGCTCGTTGATGACTATATCAGTCGGATCATTTCTAGGCCTACTGACACGGGATGCGATAGCTGTTGAGTCTGTCTCCACAATAATGCTGTACAAAATTAACATAATCAATTAATGCAGGACGTAAATTTTGGCTTCAACTCACCCATCATCAATAGTCTCATCCAGACAAAGAATGACGAGGTCGTAGTTCTCCAAAACCGCTCGTTTCTCCACTTGGTTTTTTAGCAATGCGGTGAGTGCATCGTAGAACGAGTTAAGCGCCATATGCAACATGAGTTCATTCTCCTCAGCGTTGCCAATGATATAGAAGGCGAGATCGGGCGAGTGCTTATACACTGCCAGATGACCGTCGTACAGAATGATATCATCTATTAAACAGAAAGTATTCTGTTAGTCAAAGCGGAAGTAAAAGAAGAAACTCTGATACGCACTTCCTGCCTTCTTTGTTTTATCCCATAAACCCTTCTCGAATGCTTTCTGCTCTTTCAAATTCAGAAGACCCTTCGGTTCGCCATAGGGTGAGCCTTTGGGACGATAGTATTTCGCTAGAACGCGCTGGCCATCTGAATCGAGAATGAGAAACGCGGTGGTTGTGTATAGTGTCAAGTTTGGCTGCAGATTATAGGGTGAGGCGAACTCGAAATCCCAACACAAAACTTATACGAACCATTTTGTTGTCCTTAGTCTACAAAACCTAGCTGGCAATTTGGGTGCAGGAATGTACATAAGGTGATGTTGGTCGCATAGACGCGTTTCGTGGCACTGGCCCCGGTTCGGTTATCCCCGAACACGTCAAGCACTGCCGAGCACCCTGTCACCAGCTCTTGGCTTTCTACTACTTCCACTTTGCCTTTCTCTTTTCCTTGTTCTACAGAATAAATATCTTCGTTCATCTACGTACACTCCCAGAAGCTGGTATACGAGCACCCGTAGTGTCGTTTGGGCGAGTCGACCGCCTGACTTATGGATGCAGACAAATTTAATCGACTTTCTGCTCTCTGATGCCTTTCTTTCGAGTGCGTTGCTATTCACTCTTGCCTTCATATCGGTAAAGGTCATCCCTTTTCAACGCTCCGCCATTCACGGTGCACGAAGGAGTGTGAGAGATGTCGTCTTCGGGTCCAATGGACACAGAGACAGGGCTCTCTCTGCGTTCTATCACTATGAAAAGCTTGCCACTATCGACGTGGAACAAATGCGGAGATCTTACTCACGACTAAGACGCACGCACAAACGGATAGGATACGAACTCGGGTATCCAAGCAAATTAGACAAACTTGTCTTTATCGCACGTGTAAACTCCATTGTCTCCAAGTCGATCGCTCGTGTAGTACAGGAAGACGCAGGCACTACCAACGAATACCCTGCGTATCCAATGGACAACGCGGACATCAGCAAGGTCAGAGAAGCTCTAAAACATCTCATACGAGATTGGAGCTCTACTGGTGCCAAAGAGAGAAATGCGACTTTCAAGCCTATCATCCAGGCTCTCTCCAGCATTGAGCCCACTCGCAGACGGGGCTTGAAAGTTCTAGTTCCTGGTAGCGGCCTTGGACGCCTTGCATGGCAAATAAATCAAATGGGTAAGCTTTCTCTTCTGTTCCTTGTAGTTGTCAGCGAGTCTGACAACAGATTTACAGGTTTTGATGTTACCGCCGTCGAGTTGTCGCCGTTCATGAACTTCGCCTTCCGATTTCTCCTCTCACCACTAGCTACGCAAGAGCCTGAACAACATACAATACATCCATACGCACACTGGTTTTCGCATCAACGTTCGAACGGAAATCTCTTTCGACCAATATCCTTCCCCGACGTGATCCCTCGTCTTTCTAGCTCTTTTCACCATATAGAAGGCGATTTTCTAACACTAGAGACGGTCAAGCCAGTCTTTGACGGTCGCTTCGACAGTCCTGGATATGATTTCATAGTGACACTATTCTTCATCGACACCTCGTTGAACATCATCGCCACACTGGAGAAGATACGCGACCTCCTTCGACCTGGTGGGACATGGATAAATCTGGGCCCTTTGCTCTGGACTGGTGGCTCCCAGGCGTCCATGGAACTCAGTCTGGATGAATTACTAGAATTGGCGGAGAAGGTGGGATTTGATGTAGACATGGCCAGCCGGAGGACGCTCGATTGCGAATATACCGCAGACGCCAAAGCAATGATGAAGTGGATTTACAATGCAGAGTTCTGGACAGCAAAGCTAAAGACGTGAGATCTCAGGCTTTTGACTTGATCAGACGTTCTGGCCTCGTGTCTGCTGTTGCCGAACGTTCCAAGATAAAATGACCTGCCTCAGATTATTCCTCCGACCTTGGCGCTAATGTCGACTTGGCACATACTGTGCGTTCGTACCATCTACCTTATATCACAAATTTGGAAGGCTGGCCGGTGGGAAGTAGGAAAACACCCAATCCTCCGACTTTGCTCAATCCGACACCTCACTGATGCCAACGACGTGCAGGATTATATGTGTACAAAATTACATGTCTTGCAATCAATCAGTACCAACTTTTGCTTCGCCACCGGCGCCATGCTAAAGGCCGAGCTCTCCTCGAGCATTAATAGGCAAGAAACGGCTTCTCATCGAATACTTGCTTATCGAGCTTTCCTCGTGCAATGCAAAGTTATCAATTCTGAGAAATATAAGCCCAGGCGAAGCTTCAGCAGCAGCATCACAACTCAAAGCTCACTTTCACCTCTCAGTCGTCGTCTATAAAACTACATTACAATGAACTTCTTTGGCAACTCCAACAACAAACAGGAAGGTGAACAGGAACCCCACAAAGCGCATGTGTCTCATGGCTGTAAGTCACTACAATCCATCCCCCAAACTGACAGAAGTACTGACGTCCGATACTCTAGTGATTGCTGCAGCGGCGGCCTTCGAGTTGACGAAGTCGCATGAGGAACATGAGAAGAAAGAGGGCAAGGAGGTGAAGCATGAAACGCTTAAGGTCAGTTCAAAATGAACCATCCGCGCGCGGATTTACAGATTTCTGACTTCTGACCCTATCGTTGGTTTACTCAGGAGCTTGCGGCAGCTGCGGTAGGATATGAAGTAACGATGTTGGCCGAATCAAAGGGTCGCGACGAGGTTGATCACCTGAAGCAAGCACACGATAAGAAGAAGCTTGCTCAGGAGCAGGCGACGCAAAAGAAGTACTGTGCACCATACAAACCTAAAGCTGAAGTTGTCTATGAGGAGGAAGTTGTTGCCGAGGAGGAAACCACCTACTGATTGAACTTCTTAATCAGAATCGATGAACTCGCACATGTAAGCAGATTCAAGCGTGTGCGATGGTACATGGGATAGTACATGGGCTGTTCATACGTACAGTATACTGTGCATTTACTGAATAAAATAAATATGGTGATCTCCTTGAACGTGACGAAATTGAGAACAGTCATATCTCCTATATTTACACATGAGTTTCCCCTGCAACTGGAGATACAAAAAGCATAACAAATTTCAATCGCTGTATCAGTCCTCGACCTCAAAGCAGTTGATTGCCAACGGTCCGTCGACTCCGCCGCACACTGCGAAGGAGGGTTAAAACCGTTTAAAAGAGCAAGTAAATCAACAACTCACCGGCCTGAGTCTCGCAACACAAAGCAATGAGCCCAGTCGGACTGCAGTCCGCAAAGTTTAACATCAGTTCGTTTTCAGATGCATTTCAATAAGGTCCATACCACGGGGTCAGCTCTGAGCAGAAGCTGCCGACAGTCGTAGAGTTGGGGAAATCAAGCCCGCAAATGCCATGCCACACAGCGAAGTTGTCTGAAAAGTGACCGAAGGATTCGCAGCAGAAATGCTCCGGCTGAGCTGCAGGACAGCTATCTGCCAATACAAGTGCAGCAGGGAGTACCGCTGCAACAGCAACGTAGAAGAAAATATGGCGAGAGAACATTGTGAAGTGATACGAGGGATTGCAATCTCAAGGTCTCAGCTGTTTTTGACTACTAGTAGTAGTAGGCTGGGTGGTTGCGTTGAGTAGACTTAACTTGCACAACTTCGTGAGTTCCTATAGCTCCGCCAACTCCAGGGAAATCGGTGATATCAAAGCCCGAGGATAACGGAGACACAAATGAAGCACACAAGAAGGCCAGTGTGACCCAGGCTTGCCAACTCATGGCAACTCTTTCGCCAACCCCCATACTAATAGAGGGCGCTGACGTTAACGGTCGGCGTTTTATGGGGAACGCGGATGAGATATCAAGCCTTTCGATGCAAAGCGTCCTGTAGCTTTCGGTTTCAGTTGGACTAAAGGATGTTGATGCATTCGAGGTGCCTGGGAGGCATGCGGTCGTAGAATGAATGACAGTGCAGACTAATGAATAAAAGCATGCCGCAGTTGTATTTGAGAAATGCATAGTACTAATGCAGATCTATCGTTAACACATGTGCACACGAAAGTACAAAATCTGGAAGCCCAAACAAAACAGTGAGTGCGAGAATGAAAGTTATAAAGAAGAAAAGACTCGTTCGATCAATTCTCACCACCGTCTAATCCAAGCTCACGAAGCCCGTAGGACACAGCCCTGGCCCCCCGCCTTTCACGGGGAGGTGAGCTAGCTCCTTGAGGTCCTTTCCTCCGTCCACTCTTTCAAATACCTTGATGCCACCGCCATTCGCGCCTGCAGCGATCAGGTACCGGTCATCCGGTCCGAATAACACGAAGCCACGCAGGTGATCCAGGCCTGTCTCGACTTCTTTCACAACAGGTATAGTTGAAGAAGGCGAGGAAGGAGATATAGTCGAATAGATGGTGATAACATCTCCACCGGGCCGCGGGATGTTGCGTGTTGAAGCGTAAAGGTAAGGAGTTGAGAATGTAGAATTAGGCAGGGAGATGACGAGTTCGGCAGCAAGCATCGTAAGGGGAGGTACATCGGGAGGCGCTGATAGGGTGGAAGAAGTAGCAAGTAACGAAGGTGTCGAAACAGGAGAGGATAAAGGAGGAAACGAATGTGCGGTTAATTGATTGGTTAGCTCTAACACAGTGTAGAGAACGCCGTCTATGTGAAAAATATGAGAGAATGATACATTGTGTAATGCTTGATCACGCACCATAAACAACAACATGCCTTGGTCCTCCTCCAAGGTGGGTGTCGAACGATACTAATCCTGCTTTCTCATAAGTTCCTTCTCCATTCTTCACGAGGCGCCAAATCTTATCGGCTCCTAGGTCCGGCACCAAGACCTCGTCCTCAGCGTCCTCCCGTTTTACACGGTAGACTTGATGTGGATGCGACATCTCTTGTCTTTCGCTGCATGGGCCAGTTCCTGAGAAGCTGAGTACCGGTTGCAGTTCTTTCAATCCTACGGAGTCAGGAGTGGAAAAGATGCTGTAGATCGCAACAGATCCACTCATATACTACAAGTCACCGGGGTATTCAGCTATCGAACGCAACTTTAGGATGTAGGACGTACGTTTCCAGCTAGAACTTCATCATCAACTGCCAATACATTGCAAGGACTATCGCCGCCACTTGGCACATCCGCAACTACCTTTCCTTCCCCAGTTACGAGGTCGTATTTGAGTGCAAGAAGGCGGCCATCCGACTGTTCAAGACCAGTGAAGAATAACGATGGATCGGAGGGGTGCTTCGTCAGCCATGATGGATGGAATCCGACGTTAACCTCCGAAGCAATTGTCAAAGCAGAATCACTTGGTTTCGAAGGGTCGAATTCCAGTGTGTAGATCGAGTTGGTGTATGAAGCCACAAGTAATTTGAAGGTCATCTTGTCTCGAATTTCGTGGCGCGGATTCTTCAACAACGATCCTGTGAAGGAGGACGCGATGGTGGTGGTAAAGTACGCGAACGCGTCGACCACACTGCTGACAATCGTACCCATCGCCAGCGGCAGCGTCGGAAGCCGAGCGCGATACCGCGATTGCGCACGGTTGTAACTTATATGGTGAACGGTTGTACATGCAGGGCAGTGACCGAAGAAATTCCGAGAAGCTCAGGAGAGATTAAGCCTTCTAAGACGGACGTGTCATTATTTCGCTTGTCTGCGTTACTGGTCGCCCGTCATATTTCAGCGAAGAGAGAGGTATCAAAAAGATGAAAAGAGAGGAAGGCTGTTCAGCACGCGCGACCAAGGGGACACCTTCTACGCGAGCCCACGTGCTTCACCTTCAGAATACATTCAAGTTGCCTTCGTGCAGTCTTTCGACTTTTAGCACCTCAGGCCTTCAAGTTAGGAACCATGCCCATGATTTCTCGACGTTCGAGGTTCATCCTCCATTACTCCGTCTCGCATCTCGACGGCTCTTCTCCTAGTGGTCCAAGTACTCACCGAGAAATCGCCAGTAATAAATAACAGTCATATCTGCGATTAACTTCAATGGCCGACCTTGACGCCTACCAGGCCAGAGAAATAGGTGAAGTCAAGACCACAAACTGAAATCCAACAATAGTTATGGAAACAAGCGTGACAGCTCCGATGGCCTCCCGTAGTTGATCGTACTTGCCCGGGACCGAAGGGATAAGGAGTACGCTCCCGTGTACACACATCAGGCACCCATATCAGACCCATATCTATGTTCTGAGACTTCTTTTTCAACCACCAGTTAGATTAGGGTGCACAACCAACAGAAAAGCCACGTATACTCAAGATCCCACCCAAAAACTAAGCAGAGCCGGCTTGTCGCCACGTCGGTATGTAGAGGAAGTAATGTATATTTGTCCTTATAGTGAACGTGTTGGAAAGGTGCCAAAGGGATGGCAGGAGTGTTACCTTGCATAAACTCACATACATACAGTACTGCTACATCTTTCTATCTGTAACAGGGACAACTCAATGTCAAATACAGAACAACGAAAAGATAATGGCTGACTTTATCACTGACAATCCTAAGACTATCTCTGTCCATGCGTAAACGATGCGTGATTGTGTTTCGAGAAACTTGCTGATCAGAAGTCAAGGATTTGCACCCTCCATGCGTCTTCCGACGTTGTAATCTCGGGCTTCGTAATCCGCTCCACTGCGCTCTTTCTCTCCCGCTTCCTTTCATCCATCCGCTCCGCCCAGCTCATTGCACCTGCGGAACCGTTAATCCCAACATTTGTCCCAATATCACCAGAATCATTCTTTGCCGGCCAAACTTCGTCAAGAGCTTTCTGTAGCCCCACTCGGAAATCGTGAATCTCCCGCTGCAGATTACGCGCTTCTTCTCTATGTTCTGAGCTGAATTGGACTAGATGCAGGAGTAACTCCGCTGCATCGGCTATGTTCCAGGAGCGCAGTTAGTAAGAGAACGAAGACGAGATGTAGATGGTGCGTACCCTGGACAGTGTCGAAACGTGGTACAAGTTTCCCAATAGATTTTAAAAGGTACTCTTCTTCATCGATAGTACCTTTCCTTCCAGAGCCGACCTTGCGCTCCATCTTCCGCTTCGATCGCGATGTACGCCTTGACGTAACATTAGAAGAAAGAAAGGAAGAACAGGTCCTTAACTTACTTCGATGTCCTTGAAGAAGTCGACGGTGCTACCGTATATCGCGTGAATGCAGTGGCGGGCATGGACACATCTGTCAATACATCCACGTCATGTAGTGTTGGATCATCTTCAAGCGCATAGAAGGCGTCTAACAATCGAGTTCGTGAACAATGAGGAGAGAAGCTGCGTAGGGAAGCTATGGATTACCTGGCTCTTCCACCTTCTTTATCCTCAATTCTCGGAGTCGTTCGACTTGCTTCTGAAGCTGTGTCCGCATTTCATCCAGGTCTTCGGCGATTTGTGTTCGTGTATCTAGTATGGCTGGGTATATAATTTCTTCTAGAAGAGAAGGAACCCGGTGCAGTGTGATCTAATCCTCCGTGTAATGAGCAAATGAACCATAGGTGTATACGCAGACATTACATACCACACGACGAGCCTCCGAGAATAGATTGCCCTGAGCGAGAGCTAAGATACATTGGCGAACGTTCTTCGCATAATCGAGGAAGACCTGGGCTGCATCTTGATATCTCTTCTTTGACAATAGATCATCTAATAATGTTTTAGGTCTGAGGCTGTCCAATCTGTAACAAGCGCAGGCTTACCTGCAACGCGATATGCCATGTCCTGCAACTCCTCGTCTTCAATGTTCTCTCGCATAGCGAGGTCAAACAGGTCTCGCCACAGCAGTGCACGTTCAAGTGCGACCATAGCCTTCTGCGGTAATTGGGCATCGATGAACACTATAAAGAACATCAGCACCATAATTCTGGGGACAGAAGCAAGACAATACCGAGTGCAGCCTGTCTAAACTCTCGCCTGTCAAAGAGATGTTCACCGTACACTTCTAGAACGCGCTAGTAAATCAATAGATAGGTAAGTGTTGTTATTATCCATTTATTAAGTGCCTTTCACCTTATGGTTGTCCTCATTATCCTCCCAGATCGTTAAGGCCTCTGCATACAGTTTATGCTTTTCGACATAAGAAATTGCTTCGTCGAAATACTCGTGACCTAAGCGTTGTTGAATAATGGAAATAACATTGCTCTCAGTGTCATACTCACCTGCAAGACTCAAGTTTTTCAAAGCCAACGGATGCCTTTTCAAGTGGTCATCTATCCTAAACTTTTGATAGTACTTCGGTAAAGCTCTTAGTTCTCGGAGGAACGGCAGATATTCCCTCGGATCCTGTACAATTCATTTAGCCTTCCAAGAATACCGCAAATAAGGAAAGCGTACTCGTTGCGAATGTTGGGCGATCATAAGAACAAGCGAGAAATCATACATCCCGAGCGCTGTGTCAAATAACCGATCTGCATCCACGAGAAAGATAACATATTTGACAGCTTCCTCGACGAGTTCCTGATTTATATCTGTACCCAACGAGATGTCAGTGAAAACGATTTGCAGGAATCTGCCAAATAAAACAAACTTCGAAGTCGCAGAAGTAGAGACAAGCTGGCTTCATAATCAGCAGGCTTTTTGACGACGTAAGCCGTCAAGATCGAATTGACATATCGTGTCAGATCGCGGTCCTCCAGTGCTTCTCGAACGGCGTCGCAGTATGCCGTAATGGTGTCTGTAGCCAAAGCCGACTGACTAGAAAGATTTGAGAACTTCGCAGTTCAACATATTTAACGCCGATACAGACATACCCAATACTCGTGAGGAACAAATTCAGGAAGTCGACATCATCGATCTGCTCCACGAAAGACGAAACATTATCCAGTAGCGCTTGAGGATCATGTTCTATGAAGATGGAGAAGTCTATCCTATGCTTTCGGCAAGCAAGGAACGCTTTCTTGTAATTTCGCCTGTTATACATGTCAAACGAAATGATGAAAGTTTCAAGATCATAGGACGCACGAATCAAGGTCTTGCTTGACGACACGCAGGATCATAGGCCGCGGGTTTATTGTCTCTAAGTTCCCTCGCGGCATCTGCAAAACCAAGCTCATCGTGCTAGGCACTGCGGTAACAATGCGCGAACCGCGCTCAACACGACGTCTTTCCCATTGGGGGGATTCAGAAGTTCCACCTTCCGTCGAACCGTCACCTGAAGATAAGAACTCGAGGATAGCGGATGTTGGAGCGAAGAATGCTTCGTGCGAGGCAACGGTATAAATCACGAAGCCACTTGTAAGTACGAAGGAAGTGCAATTATTTGCTAGGATACGCGGCCTATGCGGGTACGATTAGGTGGAGATTGTATCAAGAAATTATGATGAGGGCGTACTCTCTTCCACCAGTAGTACAAATGAGACGACTTGATTCCGACCTCCCCACGAAGAGATGCGCGGATTCCTCTACGAGGATACACTCGACTTCAAAGCAAAATTCGGTGAAATATGCCACTTGCACGGGCGATGCGTCAACTTGGTACAGAAATCAGGACCTTCCGAAATTTTGATGACGTGAGAACTGAAGTCTTACCAGTAGTAATTTTCCCCTCGGATGACTGCCAATAAACCTGCTGGCTCGAGTTGACGAGACGGCCACCAGCACTTGGCAACCGAATCAATCTTGAAGCCTCCGCCTCTTTCCCTATGACATCCAGTATAGCGACTTGGTCGACATCAGAACCAGACGCAAGGCAAGCGACTTCGAAATCGCTCGATGCAGACTGCTTTCTCCAGATACAGATTTGACGCGCATCGAGACCAGCCCAATCCTCGAGTAGACTGGAGAGATCTATTTCGCATACTTTTACAGGGTCCAAGGCCTTGGAGCGACTGAAATCAATTCGAGTACGGAGATTCCACATCTGTAAGTGCCCGGATGCATGTAACACAGCGATATGGTCACCCTCCGAGGAAAATGTTACATGCGTAGGAGCGCGGTTTCTCATTAACTCCTTCGACGATGTACTGAGTCTCACTAACAGTTGACATGACGACATAGGTGGGGGAACATTTTGAGTGCGGAATGGCGTCAGGAGGAGTGAGGCTGAATAAAGAGAATCAGCCCGTTTCTCGGTTTCTCCGCACAAGCTCGTACGTACCGCCATCTACGACTGCAACGGCTCCTGTATCGTTAGGGGAATCCTCTCGGGAGTAGAAGGTATCCCAAGCTAGTATTCGCTCAAGGACCGAAGCTTAACTCAGAGTTCAGTGACGGCATATGCCTGATAAAGGGTAGAAGTACGAACTCTGAGTGAGGAGCAGGAATCGCAGAGGATTTTCTGGGTGCCAGATGAGCGAAACGAAGCGCCCTGTACCATTTCCTGGAGGTGCTACAATCTCTTGTTTAAGGTACCTATACAAAGATGAGTATACGAGCTAAATCAGTTAGAAAATGAACCGTACCAGTGATAGTTGCCGGTTGTCCATAGCTGGACTTTCATCAATGGAATCAGACAATATGTTTTCTTTCATATCGTTGCAGTTGACTTACCGATGTCAAATTCATCTCTCTCTATCCAAACAGCCAAGATATTCGAGTCCGAGTTCCAATGAAGCTCTCGTACTTTGTATCCCCATTGCCTACTCGCATCGCCAGCCTGTAATTTCCCTACTTCACGCAGCGCAAACTCTCCATGACGTAACCCATTACGCTCGAAGAACACAACATCATGACGACCCTCTCTACCCCCACCACCACCTTCAAACCCAAATCGTTGGGTGCTAGCAATTAAATTGCCGCTGGGACGCCACGATAGCCCGTGCTCAAGTCCAGCGACAGGCTCAGACGTATTCTGCAGTACTCCTTGACGGTCGTAGACCCTGAGCACCCGACGGTTCATGGCTTCGACTGTCTCAAGTGAGGAGACGACAAAGTACGCCCCATCTCCTCGCCATGATATTCGAGGCATACGATCGTCGTCCGGGCTAGATCCGATTGCATTTGCCGGAGTCTGAGGCGCTTGCGCAGCTAACTTGCCCAGAGAGCCGTGGAATTGCGTCTGCTTGGATCCCCACCCGACATTGACAGGTTGATCTAAGATGGGCAAGAAGTTTAGATTGCATGAACTCTCGATTAATGGCGAAAGGTTGGCCCACCTTCTCCTTCGCCGGAAGAATGGAGTAGGCCTTCGGATAGGACATCGAAGTTGTTTGTCATGAGAAGTAGCTTATCATCGCCTGATTTGCGGTCAGGTAAGAAAGGCAAACTACCAATAATACCATACCTGTGATAATAACAAGCACCGAGTCATCCGGGTTCCAAGCTGCTGCCTGAATACCGTTGTCGATAGTGCCTACGCTATCATACTGAAAGGTTGGATGTCATGAATGTTCGAAATGCATATAATGAATTGTAGCGCACCGGCCCAAGGCCCTCCTCGTCGATCTGGACTAGTCCAATATCTCCTCCCAAAGTCAAAAGGGCCAACGATCGCGTTTCATTGAGTAAGTGAAACGAGACGATTTGAGACTTGTCACCAGCCAGATACGAGGGTACGGTAAAAGAAAGTAGAGGAACGGGGAGCTCCTGCGCTTAAAAGTAGCTGAGCTTCACGAGTCTGAAAGCATTCATATATTCTACTTACCTCCTCCCCCCAACCATATTGAAACCTGAATATCTCAAGGTCTACATCGACATCCCCTCCTTCTCTCTCTGAAAGGGCATAAGTACCATTCGCCTCGACATCATACGCAGCAAAGGAGATATGATTGTTTGTAAAGGTATGAGATCTTGATGACGATATCGTCAAGTTTCTCATTGTTGATTTTCAGACTTGGCGGAGACCGAGTCAACTTGAATGGACTTTATGTCAGAAACTTCTTCGAGCACATAAGCTTCATCGTTGGATAGTATGTTAGAACAACTCTGAACTCACAGTTGCAACTAGAACAGA
Organism: Trichaptum abietinum; assembly: GCA_910574555.1. Taxonomy (NCBI): domain Eukaryota; kingdom Fungi; phylum Basidiomycota; class Agaricomycetes; order Hymenochaetales; family Trichaptaceae; genus Trichaptum; species Trichaptum abietinum. The sequence continues at coordinate 2,944,795 of CAJTBE010000011.1, read as the reverse complement.
CTGACTAGCATATGTGAGGTGCTCGTATTATAGTAATGCTCGTTGGACCTCGTCACGGTCTTGAAATCTAGTGTCAGGGCAAATTTTGCCCAAACTAACTTGAACCCTAAATTAGGGTTCAGTGGCATAAGTTCGAGTTCATCGATTGCCGTTCAAGCTGAGCGATGTTTTCTACCTTCGTCGTCGACTTCATCATCTCCGCGCTGCCTCATTCAAACAATTAGAGATAGACGATACCAGGGCCATTAACGATGGCGTGCTGCTACATTATCAACAAAAAGGGTACACTATTACGCAAGCTATACATGTACAGGTATTAACAGCAATGTCCATCTCATCCTAGCCTTCCTCTCTACTTCCTAGCCATCTTTCCCCTGCTGCGCGGAGACAACATCATACGATGAGGACTGTGCGGTTCGTTATATAAGCCTTCTGGTAGGTCGATATCGACCCATTCGCCTACCCTTGCCTTTGGGTCCAAGAACTCAGTATTTTCCTTGAGCAGATTTTCGGCCAACTTCGTGCGCTTGTTTGGCGGCGAACGAGTTTCGATGCTCTCTCTTGGGCCGCGAACACGACGTACTCTGGGGCGATCAGGTGTTTCCATCGAAGCCTTCCCTTTCCTGTCGACTAGATGCGTTCCATGGCCAGGCTCCTCCTCCTCTCTCTGACGCTTTCTCTCTCGCCTGCGGCCCCGCTCAACCGGGCTTGGCGTCGCTTTTGTTGCTACAACAGAAATTGACTTTGTCTCCGCCGATTTCACCGAGAGTCCAGGCGACTCGGATTGCGTCAGTAAGGGGAGGTCCATGCGTTTGCCGTGATCGGATGCAATCTGTGTGTTGATGGGGAGAGGTCGGTTTCCTGCCGTTGCCGGGTTTCTGCGCCATTTTGCAAAGGGCTGGCGCTGCGGGTCATTTACCCTACGATATGACTCGGTCTTCGTCTTTTCTGGTACACAAATGTGCCGTTTAAGCTCGCATACTTCCCTTTGTGTCTCTTCTAGAGCGTTACCGAGACGCTCGTTTGCAGCCACAGATTTGCTCAGTAGTATTAGCGACCACTCGAGCTCAGCCGTCCTTTCGTCCAGAAGGTTCTTCAGTTGCTGCGTCCTTTCGTTTATCCTGTCCTCCCATTTATTTTCAATCCACTCCAGCTGTGCATCGAACTTCTTTTCCCATTGAACAAGCCTTTCTTCCACACGCTTGTCGATCGTAAACTTGACATGTTCTTCACGAACTGCTTTGCGTTGGCTAATCTCATCCGAGATTGTCGGTGATGATTTGTTGGCTTGAGAAGGCTTCTCTGTCTGAGGAGCGGAAACGAGTGTGGCTGAGGTGGACGAAGCATATGTTTCTTCAGGCGCAGGTACGATGCTTGCTGTTGAATATCCATATTGATCAACCTTTCCTTAAAGGAAGCAGAGCAGTGCAACGCACCTTTAGTAGAGGAGATTAACGTAGAGGAAATTGGTGTAAGTATCTGACTCCGTCTTCGTCCAGGAAGTCGGATCGTAAGCCTCTTCTTTTTCTCGTCCTCTTGGACAATGGGGACGGTGTTTTCATCTCCAGTAGACTCTCGGGGTGATGGAATGAGAATCTCTTTCACCTTCATTGTCGGAGTCTTGAGAGCCGCCACAGCCGCAGCTTTCTGTCTTTGTGGCGCGAAGATTGCCTGTGAGTTCTTTATCTCCGGAAGTACCTAAATATGTTGACGTACTTAATGACGAGATTGTTTATTTCCTTCATGAGAGTCGTGAAAGCTGCCGTTCTCCTTCTAGGTGTCAAAACGGTTTTGGGTTCTATGTCGGTCTGCTGTAGGATGGGGTGGCGCCACATCACAATTGCCTTTAGTTTGGTTTCTCCAATACAGCGAAGTACACGCACTTTCTTCGTCTTTGTATCTTGGCTCATAATTTCGCACAGAGGAGAGCAAGTGTAATTGCAAATCTTGTCGAGAGTGATGGAAGTTGCAGTGGAAGAAGTACTGAGTGCGATGACAGAAGTTCTCACCGAGACGTTGAGGTGAAGGAAAGAGGCTAAGGTCCTGAATCTCTTGTGCTTAGGCCAATTAATTGTGGACAATAGATCATTTCGCCACATGTCCGTTTTAGGTATATATGGTCCAGTGAGTGGTTGGCCCGCTTCCGATAGGTGGCTCACTGGCCGTCACGGTATACCCTCTGAAGCGTGACAAGCGATGCGCTGATCGCTATGATCGCAAGGCCCGTCGTCGGCGTCCTTGATAACGATATCCAAAATTCTGGCAAGAAGCAACAGATATTTGTCAGTAGATTAAACCGCTACACAAGTAGTTCAAAATGAACAAACATGACAACATTAACGGTGCACATTTAAATATAGATTCATACATATGATATTGCTAACTGCAGATTATTTGTTTACATGTATAGCAACTTGCAAAACATCGAGGAGGAAAAAGCTGCTGGCCACATATACTCGCGTTATGCACAGCCTCAGTAATTTGTGGTCCTTTGTGACACAACTTGAAACAGTGTGACTTAGTGTGGCCCAAGCTGGTTGTGACTTCATCGCCGAAGACCACTACTTCCTCTTGTCCTCGTACTACCAACATCCAACACACATCAGCTCTCGTGCATCCCAAATTCACGCTCTACCGATCTTGTTCAACTCACAATAACGATGAAAGAGACAACAATCATCACAAAGAAAAAGGAATCAAAGAACAGGACTGCCCCATATGCAGTACGTTGCTTCCGATTGTCCTTCTGTGGTATGTAACAACCGCCACTTAACCTCAATTGTACGAACAGCGAAAGAATGCGGGGGTTCGCTTCAAAGACGATACTCAAACATTCGGAGATGAGCTTGCTGAGCTCTTTATCACTCCGAAGCGCAACACGAAGGCCCGCCGGAGTCTTGGTGTGCCTACACTTCCTGGCCCGGCGTATGATGGGGATATCGACATGGACAGACCTCAGAACAGTGAGTTCTCTGGTATCTTGACCTTTAATGATCTAGGGTATTAAACTACCATATGATAGCCATCAAAGAAAGGCGAAGGTCCGAGAGGTTGAAAGCTTTGCAATGCCGTATGTTTTAGCTAGACTGCAATCTGATATGGCCAGCTAAAGCCCTTCTTAGGCACCACATTAGATGGTCAAGAGGAAGAAGAGCATGTCGGATTGTATCCCCCACCTACACCTATCAAAACGCGTAGATTCCGCCAGGTGTACGAGCCGCAAGGTATGCACAGTCGTTCACTTCAGATCCATCTCGCTCATATATTTGCCGTAGGAGACGCGAAGGAGTACATCAGCAAGATAAATGCACTCAAGAAGAAAGTCACCGAACTTCAAAGTCATCTACTCATCCAAACTACGGCGTTAAATGTGTCAGAGGAACGTAGCAGACAGCTTCTGAAGCGTGTCGAGTTTTTGGAGCAGCAGAATGTCGCCCTTACGGGTAATATTAGATCGTTAAAAGCATCGAATGATGTGGCAGAACTCGGTATCTCCGGCGTGCTTCGCTCGCCCTCTCCTCAATCTCCAGAGACAGAGTCTTTAACCATGACTCCGACGGATACTCCTATACTCCCTCAACGAATCATCGACGAAGATTACGACGAAGGTATGGATCTATATCACCTCCGCGTGGCGCGCGAACGTGTGAATCAGGTTTACGGTATCGACGATAGTATGGACGCAGACGAGACATTGGACCAGATCTCTAGTGGTCTCTCCGAGCACTGGAGGATTGAAGACAAACCCGAACCAGCGATTCAACCTAGAAGTGGGCCCAAAGCTCCTAGTCACAACCACGTATTCTCGCCAATCCCTGTCCCGCTCCTCTTCTAATCACTACATACCTCGAACTCATCTTCTCACCTTTTATGTCTGTGTTATCGTTGTGTCCAATTGCATCTCCTTGTATTATAGTCATACAGCAAGCGTTTTCTTTGTTATTTCCACAGCAGCTTTTTGTACCACTAGTTTTCCATTGTCTATCTGCGTTTCTTGTCTTTGTCTCTTTACCACTAGCATCTTTTGCGTCAATTCATTTTTCTCGGACAGGATATATGTTACAGTGTAAACTCTATATAAGCATCACTATATATAAGCATACCTTGCTTTATGCATAGAATTCACTGTCTACCAGCTTGGTAGTTAAGGATTTGGGTCGTTATAAGCATAAATTGCATAGAAGCATTAGCATAGCTTTGTGGTTGGAATTTAATAGGGATATGCTTATAACCCGGTGAATTTTTGTGTGGTTCGACCACACAAAGGAAGTTTTTTGATTAGTTTATTTCTTTAAAAAATATTTTACTTCTACTATAGGACTTATAAGCTCTTATAATGGTGATATTAGCCTCAAGAAGCTTACGAAAATGAGTTTCAGTACTAAAATATGTGGTTACAGTTAATATATTCCCTAATTTGTAACTTACAGATTTATTATGTAATTAATTTGCTATTTTGCACAAGCATAACGGGCTATAAGCATAACATATATTGTCCACCGAGGGTCATGCTTATATAGAGTTTACACTGTATGGTCGACCTCCGTTGAGAAGCAAGATTAGTATCTGATCACTCTGAGGTTAACTTGCGTGGGAAGTCGTAACTTGAAAATGACCACATGAGGTAACTTGAACTTGAACCAGACTCGTGTCCGTTTTCTGTCTGTCCCGGCCGAGGCTGATGTCTTCTTCTTCACTGGCAAGTTCTCCTGCTCTACCACGTCGAGGAAATATTAGCTCTAACCGACTAAAAATCCGATGATAAGAAGTATCTCCAGACATACTTCTGATATCTCGAAAGTAAGACATCTTAGATCTGTATGCTGTGCTTCCAAACCTCGAAGGTAGTAATTTCGTTCGCGGCGACGTACTCGTGAAACCTGAAAAGTCGATAATTCGGTAGATTTCAGCACGCCGTATCACAGCTACCGCTGTCCGGTGTTCGCGTTCTCGAGTTAGGCCAACTTATTGCAGGACCATTTGCTGGACAATTACTCGGGTAAGCTTGCGGTATCAAGTCGTCAGGGGGGTAATGCTAACTTTCTCATTAAAGACAGTATGGTGCAGAGATTATCAAAGTAGAACCACCAAAGACGGGCGATCCTTTGAGAGTGTGGCGAGAACTTGATGTAGATGGTGTAAGCCCTTGGTTTCGCAGTATCGGACGCAACAAGAAGAGCGTTACAATTGATCTGCGCCGTGAAGAAGGCAGAAAGTATGCACGCCGCGTTGCTCTCGTCTAATGAATTCAATTTATTGACATGGATCACTGTAGGCTTGTCAGGGACCTCGCTCTTAAAAGTGATGTTCTGATTGAGAACTTCAAGCCAGGAAGTATGGATTTCGTTTACTTAGGCTGAGGAATCCCTTGCTAATTTCATTGCAGCGTTGGAAAAGTGGGGCCTTGGGCCTGACGACCTCCATCCAGGGAATCCGGATCTCATATTCACCCGGGTCAGTGGATATGGTCAGACCGGACCTTGGAAGAATCGTGGCGGGTATGCCTCCGTATGTGAGGCCGAGTCTGGCTTCAGATTCATAAACGGTTATCCTGACCCAGAAACTGGACTACTTTATGGGGCTCCTGTTCGACCGAACATTAGCCTGGGTGACTCGGTTGCCGGGCTACATGCTGCCTTTGGGACAGTAGGTCTCCCCGATCATTCTAGGTCGTTTGAGGTGATAGCTATGAACGTTCATAGGTGCTGGCTCTTCTTGCAAAAAACAAAGGAAACGGCGGACAAACGGTAGACGTCAGCATCATGGAGAGGTTTGTAATCTACCCTGAGCTTTTTCACTTTAATGATTTTCTAAATGGCCAGAGTAGCATGTTGAACCTTATGGAAGGTATCATCCCCGAATATTCTCGTAAAGGCGTCATCCGGGGACCTTCGGGTTCGTCTGTTACCGGCATTGTGCCGACAAACGCATATCCTACCTCCGAACCGTCAGCGTTTGTCGTCATCGGGGCGAATGGGGACTCTATCTATGAACGGCTTATGAAGGCCATCGGTCGACCAGATCTTACTGGTCCGACCTATTCTCACAATCAACATCGCGTCGCTCGTCAGACTGAGATCGAAGAAGCCATCTCGTCTTGGACAAAGCGGCACACACCGGAGGAGGTCTGTAAGGCCATGGACAAAGCTCGCGTCCCCGTTGGACGTATAATGAATGTCAAAGATATAATGGAAAACGAGCATGTTCGTAAGCGGAGGATGCTTGAGACTGTGCACATTCCTTCAACGGACCAAGGTCCACCAAGAGAAAGTACTGAAAATCTACTGGGAAAGACAGAGGGTTGGACTTTGGATATCCCCCGGGCTCATCCGCTATTGGAATGCGACGCACGAACACGTTGGGCAGGGCCTGACCTTGGATTTCATAATGAGGAAGTATTCTCGGGTTTACTAGGACTGTCTCATGAAGATATGAGCAGACTGCAGGCGGACGGTATTATTGGACATTAGCAATTGATACTTTATGGTTTCATCGGGACCTCATCTACTTTATCAAACCAGGAACATAGCGCGTTGATGTGAAGATACATATATCATTGACTAGTCGACGATACATGTTACTGGTCAGGAGTATCTCGATCGCTTTCACCAAATGGTGTCGGAGAGAAGATTGGCGACGTCTTGTCCCCAAATCGTTTGTGCACCAGCTACAGATAACGTCAGCGGCCAACACCTTGAACATATCGCAGAACGAACCGGAAGGGTGGTAGTTGTTACTAAAATATATCAAAGAGGTTAGCTTCAAAAAACGAAGTGGCTTATTTCGGCACATACCCCCAGAAGTCACCGGCGTTACCGTATGACGTGTTGTCGACGAAGCCGTACGCAGTAGCATCGTCCAAAACCGTTGAAAAGGCGGACCAGGAGTCCCAAAGCCAAGTGTTAATCTGCAGATACTATGTGAGTCAAACGAAAGGACTATCTATAATGATAGATATTTACATCAGAGTTGTTGCTCTTGAATTGCGAAACATGGGTGGCAAGCCTGTTATTGAAGTCAATAATGACGGCCTTCTCAGCAGCCTGGGCTGCAGCGCCGGATTCAGCCATCTATGTGATCTTCAGTAAAGCCACGACTTGAGAACGAATTGCAATTAGACGTCTATACGTACTAAAGGCGAACGATCTACAGGCGGGACGTTGATGAATAAGAAGTTGCGTGCGCCAACATCACTTCTCCAAATATCAATAGACAGTATCAGAGGACTGTACTAGAGTCGGCTTACTACTAAGGGTATGTTAGAGGGAACATGCGAAATTATAATAAAGGTAATTGCACTCACGACTTTCTGGACATCAGTGAAGTACGCGCCGAGGAGCAATTCGGCGAACCTATATATACCATCAGATTAGATTCACTAAGATGAAGTTTCCCCACTTACGCGCTACGGTTACCACTCGAGGACCAGGTGTTTCCAATATCGTTAATTCCTATCCAGAATGAGAACAGAGAATTTGTGCTTGTCCAAGGTGCAGTTGCAGGTTTCGTGGCAGCCCCGGAAAGGAATTCGTTGACTTGGTCGGTCAGGGTCAAGATAGTCGAGGAAGAGGGAGGGACGAGAGAGGCATCGATAGTCGCGCCACCGTATGCGTAGTTATACGTGAGGATTAGCGACTTGTTATATACAACGGTGTCCACATCAATCCAATTGACACCACCGCCACCGGTGTATCCCTGAACGAGAAGTAAGCGACCATTGGATCTGGAGGCAATATGTAGTGCCTACTGGGTAAGCAGGGTTTCCAAGAGGGTTTCCGACAGACGGAAGTGTTCCGGTAGGATCAAAATCTGTTTGAGTGTAGGAATCACCACTTTCCGAAACGATGAGTGTTTTTCCAAGTTCTATGCAAGCTAGTTGGCATACAAGCTGAACCAGAAATTTGGAGTAACAGACGGTCCAGAGGGAGACGCTGTTGTTGTTGTCGACTTGCTGGTTGTAGATGTTGTGGTTGCTGCACCTGCAAGACACTGAGAGTAATCTGAAGTACCAAAAGTTATGAGAGACCCGAGTTAAACATCGTTCAGCCTCTCACAGTCGTTCAAGGACGTGCAAACGGTTCTGCAGAAGTTCTTCAGTAGATAACCTCGCTGTGAGGAAAAGAGATAGGAGGACTAACCCTGATACGCAAGTTGTTTCACCACTCCATCCGATACCACCGCCTGGCAATGTCCAGTGGTAATTCAGCCAGTGGTTCAAAGGAAGAAATGTGACGCTTTAGATGGAGTGCAACATACATTGTTGCCATTCGCCTTGTTGGGCCAAAACAATAGGTACAAGTAGTACACAGGCGGTAAGGAATTGCGAGATCATCGCTCGATGTCGCAGACCAGCACAATACAGTAACTTGTTGCTGCGAGCCAAGTCGCCTGCTGGAGGCTTTTTAATACCTTTGCCTCATCGAAAGTTTAGAGCGGTAGGTGGAGTTCTTCTTCAAATCTTGTGACCTTGATCCTCCCTTTCGCTCGGAATTATTAAATGTGGTCGCCAACGTAGCGTAAAAGAAGCAGTGGAATAGACCGGCTTTTAACCGACTTCAATCCATATTCGCGTTCGGAGCGTTTTGATCACTGCAGATGTGAGAATAGCCTTCGTTGAAGTTACTACCTTAAGTTCTTTGAATCCGTAGAGGTCATGCGTCATTATGAACATGGATGAGAGCATTGTCGTCGACGATGGCAGTTCCGAGTCGTCACCAGTTGTAGTATATTTGCGGAGTTCGAAATAGGAGCTTTCAAGTAGTCTTTCAAGTTACGAGAGGACACAACTTAGAAATGGCGAACTGACATAGCAATGTTGCTATACGAAGTCTGAGTCTCTGGAAGTTATCACAGTTAACAATATCCATAGCTTCAGGCTTCAGCTCGGCGCTCCATCAATAAATGCCGGTCCGCTCGAATTACTTACATGTATAACCGAACGGAACATGTGCTCAGTTGTAAAGGCAGGTCAAAGCAGGTCAAAATTTACACCGAAAATATTCCAGCATACTCCAGCAGATGAAATGAACCGAGTAAATATGAAATATTGTCTTCAGCCTCTATAATTCTAAAACAACGTCCCAGTCCGCCGAGACAATGAAGCCAGGGTTTTTGATAGTCAACACGCTCGCCGTACCCTCCTTGCCCGATGACCCCACTCCTGCCTCGAACTCCCAATCGAGACCCTTTCCATCCCCAGTCGTTAGTTTCGACGGCTTGCCGCTTAACCCTAAGATCACAATCCTCTCAACTTTCACCGAGGACATGGTCTTCGCGAAACCGTTGGACGCGTCGTATTTTGAGAGCGAAACTCCATCAACAGCGCCATCCGGATGCTGGGTCACAAGATCCTTGCTCGACAACCTCAATCCCTTACCCTTCTTCGGGCTTTCTGCGACAAACTCGCGCCAGATGATGTTTCCGGTTTCGTGTGAAAACGTCTCACCATCGTCCAAGTATAACTCTCCTCGTGCGGCGTTCTTGCTGTCGAGGGCAACCCGAAGAGTGAAAGGGTCGAACTTCATAAGCGGAGATGATCTGCGGGGGCGCTCACGCGTTGAAATGATAGAGCCACCACGAATAAACAAAGGTAGTTGGTGGAGTTCTGCCTTCACAGTTATTTCCTTCTGACCTCCCTTGTACATGTAGCCACTGAAATAATCATAGTACACCTAAGAGAAGGGTTTAGATAATACCATCTCAGATACTCAAAACATAGCAAACCTGTTTATCTGAGAGATAGACCGTGGTTTCGGTAGCTCCCTTGGTGGTCACTGGCTTAACGAGCAAACCCGATGAACCGATGTAGTATTGATCGTCGATTGAAAAGCCTTTAGAATCTTTAGGGAATACCACGAATTGTGGGCTTAGAACAGGTTAGCAGACTAGAAATGCCGAAGTACGTTTCAAGCTTACCGAAGAAGCGGCACTCCGGTAACACTGGTTTCGCGGAATGCAGTATACCAAACTGGCAAAAGTTTATAGCGCAGCCGAAGAATATCCCGAACAATGCTTTTATACGGTTCATCTAGAAGGTACGGCTCACGACGTTTGGTGTCGATGTGCGCATGAGCGCGGAAGAATGGCGCAAAAGCACCAACCTGGTACCAACGAACGAGCATTTCTGGCTCAGGGTTACCGAAGAAGCCGCCCACATCAGCTGCAATGAAAGTTCATTCATTATTAAACATATGGACAGCCCTTGACAGACTCACCGCCAGAGAATGACATGCCACCGAGGCTGTTAGCGAGGACCATCTTGATGCCCACGGCCATATGCTCCCAAGTACCTAAGTTATCACCGGTCCACATGGCGCCGAATCGCTGCGAGCCAGCATAAAATGAACGAGTCAAGACAAAGGGACGTTTGGGAGGGTCCGACCGAGCATAGAGACCCTGCCATGTTTGATTCGAGAATAGCATGCCGTTTATATTATGGACATCACGATGCTCCCAGCCTCCGTAGTGTACGTTGTCCTTAGGCATCGTGATTTCCGGGCCGTTAAACACTGAGGGCTAAGTAAAGTATCAGAATGAATCCACGGACACCCCAAGAGCAAACCCATACCTCATTCATATCATTCCAAACACCAACATTCTCAGTGCTATCAACCCAGGTGAACTTGTCAGAAGGCGTGGTCTTGAAAAGGCCTTTCCACCAGTCCCAACTCTTCGGATTGAAGAAATCCACCCAGGAACTGCTGCCAGTCCAACACCAGCCTTCATATTCACCTTCACCACTTGATGGCTTCACAAGAACTTGAAGTTCAGAAGCTTCCTTGTACACTGGGTACATCTGCGTGCGCTTTTGATGAGGGTCAACGATGACAACCATCTGGACGGATCAGAGAGTGAGACACGCGACTTAAAAAAATGAAAGTAGAAAGTACCTTGCGTCCGATAGCTTCAACATCTTTGATCATGTCAACAGGATCTGGGAAGTTCTTTTTGTCCCAGATAAAGTATTTGTGCTCCTCAGCATATTCGATATCCAACCAGAAGACATCGACGGGGAAGTCGTCGTCGTCGAAACGCATCTGCACGCCGCGAACATCTTCAGAGCTGATATAGTTCCAACGACACTGATGATAGCCAAGTGCCCAATGAGCCGGGAGAACTGGAGCTCCTGTTAAACGCGCATACTGTGCGAACACGTCCTCTGGTGTTGGGCCGGGAAGGATGAAGGTATCCAGGATACCAGACTCAGCGACCCAGTGCGTAGCTGACGCGCCCTCCTTAGGATGCGCAACGTCGATCCATGTCTCCGAGCCCACAACATGGAATACACCGACTGTAGACGTCGTCGAATGTGCGTACATGAGCGGAATTGAGCCGTACAGTGACATGGGCGACGACGCTAGGTACTCGAACACGTCGGCATTGTGCAAGCGGTATGGTTCATCGAAGAACGCGTCCTCCCCCGTAGTAGTAGGCAAATCAAGATTTGTTGCGCGTTGAGGGATGCCATAAACATGGCCATGCCTAGGGAAGTCAATATCAAGAGATAGAGACTCCGGTCCTGAGAGTTTTGTTTTTAACAAGAGAGGAAGAGTACAGAGATAAAGTGTACGCACCCTTTGGCTTCTTGTCAGTCCATGAGAGGAATGTCTCCTCCCACCAACCATCGGGCTCACCCTCAAACCAAGAGGCGGCACTCGGGACCTCCATAACCTTCTGAGCATCTTCGTCCACACCTTCCTCTGATTTTGCCTCCTCGACCTTCGCTTGTTCCCTCGTCCGGAAATGTTCCATATGTAACAGGCCGCGACCATTGAGTACGACTTCCTCTTTTCCGCCTCTCAAGAGAGTGACTTTCAAAGGCTCGAAGTTCACAACAACTGCAATGTCCTTCTTCTCTCCGTATGTAGCACGGACATCGTTCTTCCCTACATTCCACTGGATATCGTTGCTGACCTTCGGATCTGCAATGAGAGCCCAGGATGCCGCCTCATCATAGCGCTTCCTCAATCCATCAACTTCGTCCATTCGCACACGCACGACACCATCCTGAAGAACTTGTAAATCAAGCCTGAACTTGATTTCCGGGTAGATCGAAGATTTGACTGCTGCAGAGAATGCAGCTTCACCAGAAGCGACGGAGACGGAAGAGGGGTCCACTGAGTATGGTGACTTCCAGCTAGTGCCAGCGGCCTGTGCTCGAGCTGCCAGTGCACGACCTCTCCGACAAAACGCTGACTGCGAGCATGTTTTCCAGTCTTGCGTTTTTAAAGCCAATATGACTGGAAGATAGCATAACGCTAAGATAAATTCTGATAGCAGCCTTACTTTCATCTTGAGCTGACCATGAAGAGAGCTGGAAATATGGATACGAAAGGATGCTCGTTAGCGCGACAATGATGTGGACGTGGCACGTCGGGTAATTCGCACCAACTGTACGCGTTTATCCACTCTGCTCACACCTTTTTCCCTTGAGTAGTACGACTATAGCTTCTCGACGCGTTATAGGAACAGAAAAGATGAGGGGGTGGAGAGCTAAAGCAATACCAGGTGCCAGTGGTTATCTTTATATGAAGCCTACCCTCGACAACTTCGGAAGTTCAAGTTGGCCTACTTGATGATCGTCGTATATTTCGCCCGCCCTAAGGGTGCCAATACGACGGTGAACGGATGCACGTATCACTGGCAGAAAGTTCAACTCTTATCAACACAACACGCTTTGCACCTAACCTTTTGCTTGATCCATGTCATCCGAGAAATCTATCGTCTTTGATTTATCGCACAAGCTGGAGCAAGACATGCAAGTCTATCCTGGCGATCCAACTTTCTCCTGCTGCTCTGTAGCAAATATCAAGGAACACGGGTACAATGTAACACACCTATCCCTTGGCTCTCATACTGGGACACATTTAGACGCACCTTACCACTTTTTGGACGATGGATTAACTGTTGACAAGCTCGATCTTGCCACCCTCGTTGGCCCCGCCGCTATACTTGATTTAACGTCGAAAGGACCTCGAGAACGGATATCTTGGGAAGACCTTCAGCGGTCAGGAGTATTGTCTACCGCTACCGGTCGGCAATGGCATATAGTGATCATTCACACTGGCTGGTCGAAATACTGGAAGACGCCCATCTACTTAGATCACCCGTTCCTCGATAGTGAAGCCGCAAAGAACCTATTGGACATCGGCTTTCGCGTTATTGCGATTGATACCCTTAGTCCTGACGAAACTGTTCTCGATGGTCAGGAGGGCGGCTTTGGCGTACACGAGACGGTCTTAGGTGCGGGTGCAACAATTGTGGAGAATTTGACGGGCCTGGACCAACTACCTCAGGATAAGGATATCCACGTCAGTTTCTTGCCGTTGAATCTGACGGGCTGTGATGGCTCTCCGATTCGAGCTGTTGCTTGGACTTCAGTGAATGCTTCACGGTGACCTATAATTGTACAGCGGTCAAGAATAGGCTAGCTGGCTTCATTAGGATGATGTACATATGGTCCTGTTCGTCGCAGAGTACTTCTATGCCTACCGCCCATCTCTTGCATCAACTGTCTAGAGAGTTGGTGTGAGTAAGGCACAACACGTTGGCAGTTCTTCTGTGGATGAAGATGCTAAGGCTTGTACTCTAAGAACTGCCCCTTCGCTCTGCGCTCGCTGGGATGTGCGTTCATTTAATCGAATTTTCCAGTCATTTGACACATTCTTTGGTATCGAAGCATTTTTTCCGTCAAGTCTATCCTATGCCTTCCACCCCTCTCGCGACTATTCGATGAAGGACTTCACCCGTAGGTCCAATCAAAATTAGAGCCCTGTCGCCTGTTCATAAATGCCTGAAAGCGTGGGAGCTCGTCAGGAGGACGCGAAGAACAAGCATCAAGCTTCTTCGAAGTTCACGATATCCAAATCATCTGAACTCTCAAGCTCCGATCCATTTTGTGCTACACGGCTCCGTATCATAAGAACGTACTACTGGTGCGTTGATAGTACATTTAATTTATCGCACTACTAAATTGCCAGTGGATCACACAGTAGCAAGGACTTGGATTTCGCATTTTATATGAATGGAAGGAAAGCGCTCGGTAATTCGATAAATCTTACCACTGAAGTTTGCTCGCATTACGGACCACTGTACCTTGCCCAAGCCGCGCCCTTCTCATTTGGTGATCATTGCCTCTTCCGACGTTGTAATGTTCTCCAAGGCTCCTATCGGACATCGCCCTACGCCAAAGGAAAGATCATACATGGCAAATCAAACTCTAAGCTCAAGGGCTGCCTCATGTCCATACACCGTCTGACTAAGGTCCGACGAGAAACGCAAATCATGATGAAGATAGGGATGTCTGAACAAAACAGTTCCTTATACGGGACCGCGCCCAATATTTTCTTCGACCTGATTGACATGACCACATATCCTCATCATCGTTCGTAATCACCTCCCAAATTCCTATCACGATCGAAGCTGATCTTACCTTTACTCTATTTTGGTGGACATGTAACATGACACAGGCTTCCTTGAGGAGGCCTTCAGAATATTTATCTTAAAGGCAGCGACTTTACTCTGAGAGGTCGCACAGAGTGAGCCCTTCCTCTGCTCTCTTTCACGTGTATCCTTTCCTTCCGAAAGACATGGATGCGACAGAACTGTCTCAAGTTTTGCGTGAAGCTGGTCCTCAGCTGTAAGTCCGTTTCTCTTATTTATGTCCTGGGACGCGAGTTACTAAACTGTCCTGACAGTATGGGAACGAAGGTACTAGTATGAGCTCCAATGTGTCCCCACCATTAAGCTGATCCTCATGATCAATAGTACGCCTCCCTGGCGACGTATACTCTGCTTGTATACGATCATCTCTTGACCTTACCTGATGAAGTATGCTGTGAATCTCTCATGTTTGTGCGCTGATTGCTCATGATGATGCGTATACGTAGTTCGAGTATATTTGGAAAAGGAAGATGACCCCATTCACCCTTCTCTTCACCATAGTATGTGAGATACATCGTTTGCAACCTCCCAGGCACTGAAGACTCTGACAGAACCGATACTACGCACTTCTGGCCATCTCCGTGATAATTTCAGGTACGCTCATGCCTTACTTTTATGTAGCAAATCTAAGCTTCCTGAAAAGCCAACTTATCTCCATTGTACACACCTGAGGTACGAGCATAGTGACATATCAACACAACTCAAAACTGACTCTTTCTCTACTAGATGTATGTCAATTGCCTTTGTGGCTGCACAGAGTTACGAACTGAAGCTCCCCAGATGCGGACGTTTTGCGCGATTCTTTCCGTTCGCTGGAGGGATAGTCCTTACTTTTGCTCCTGATACAGTTCTTGCGTTACGGTCACTACTCAACCTTTTCTCTTGCGACCCGCTCACTCACTTAATGTCGTATAGCGTTTACGCATTGTATGACCGAAATAAGATCATAGCCGCGATCCTAAGCATATATCTTGTCGCCGAATTTGGTGTCGCGATGTGGATTTATATCACTCCTGGTGGTCATCGTAAGTCGGGTTGATCTAATTTTCTCGTCCTCGTTCTTAAGAAAGCTCGATCCAGCTTTGATCCTTCCCCCTGGCGTTCAAGAGGTCAACGCTTTTCATTGTGAGTAACCTACCAAGCCTCATATTCCTCACATTGCTAAAAAAAAATCGAAGTGTGTATATTTGAAACGGCCGATAAACTGTAAGAAAATCCCTCAGGAACTATTACAGTATCACTAACTCTTTAACAGGGGCAACTTGAGATCTGCTGCGTTTCAATTCATGCAGACTATCTACGACACTAGTGTCTTCGCGCTTATTGGACTTAAAGCATTGTCCGATAGACGAAAGATTTCTCGCCGCGGGGGGGATGTTAAATCACTCATTGCCGTTCAAGGACTACGGTACTACGGGTTCGTACTTGAGGTCTTCTCTTTGTTTATATTGTTCTGAAGTGGGCGGATATATACGTAGAGTCATCTTCACTTCAAACCTGGCATGGGCATTGATGATTCTCTTGGCTCCTGTGAGTATTACTGGCTACGGAACACAGATATAATTCTTACCAACGTCCGGACCCCCGTAGACTGGCCTGAAGTATGCAATGGCTGGGTAAGTCTCGTACATTACCCTCGCTCGTTTACGGCACAGGATATTGAACTTTTCTTTGGCTCCAATGAAGCCCAACCCTCATGTACGTATAACGTCTATCGTTTCATTGTGCATAATTGACAGGAGTCAATAGGCTCGCTTGCTCGATGGTTAACCGTATGACAATCTCCCTGCGGAGCTATAGCTCTGTTGAAGTTTCCAGCGGTAATCCAGAGTCGGCACTGCCTAACAGGGGGGGCAAGTACGTCGATTACAATACTCCGAGTGGCCCGACCGGCACCGCTACCTTCTCTACCTTCCTCGGTATTGTCGATCAGTCCCATTCGTCTGGCACTACAGACTCTTATGAGTTGAATTCGAGAATGACGAATGACATCGAGAGTGTGCCTCGCTGAAGGATAAATTTGGCTTACTACCAGTCCATTATTGATGCATGCATTTGTTTCTGCTCAATTACATATCAAAGATTTTTTTCTCACTCCTAAAACATGCACCGACACTGCCTGGTCGACTTGAACTTGATGCTTCTTACCACTGTAGTAGTATTCATATTGGAGCCTGCCCTCGATACTACATTCAGTTCTTTTTAGCCTGCCCTCATGATAAAGCCTACTACTAGTATAGTCACGGTATGTACTTGTAAGCATGTCTACATCATCATACTCTACGTTCACGCCTTGTCAATTGAAACCATTTCGATACAGTCCCATCTATCAGAAAATCTGGGACTATCACTTGCTTCTATTTGTGTTTCACCGGCTTCCCTTCATCTTATTCAACCATCGATGACAGATCTGTATGATGCATGGCGAGTAGTCATGGTTTTCGCAATCACGTCTTTCACCTTTATGATGCTCCTCAATTTTTTAGAGAAACTGTCTGACTCAATGCGTTCGAAAACAACATATACGTGCAGAAGCTCATTTCCAGGAAATGGCGAGATGTTGATGCAAATATGTACCCCGCTACTGGCATCCCGTTTACGGATAAATCAGGGAGCCGCGCCCGAGCCTCGGCCTCAGGCTCGGACTCCGAGTCATGGCATGATTGGTCGAACTTAAACTAAAGCAGGGCCATATTCCTACAATTCAATTCGCCATCCCATCATATAAAATGCCCGCCTCTCGAAAAAAACCAACACGTCGACGCTACGGCGGCGTTGATCCCAACGTTGATCCTAAGGGCGACAAACTTATAAGGGCTTCTCGCGAGGCTACACAAGAGCCCTTTACTGCGTCATGGTCTTTCGTCCACACCTTCAACTGCAAAGTATGAATAATAGCGAAACAGCTGACCTATCTCAGATTCTGCGGAGCGCTGGTCCTCAACTGTAAGATAACCCTCTGAGTCTGATTTTATACCAATTCTTTGGTGGCACGAAGATAATCATCGGTCTCAGTCTAGGAACGAAGGTCAGGATGATGCACGTTGTGCCATTCACTACTGATCTTGGACCGAGACAGTATGCAGCCTTGGCGGCATATACTCTTATGATATATGATCACCTCCTGACCTTACCTGACGAGGTACGCTGTTGTTCGATATGTCCGCATGCTCCAGCGTCTTACTTACACTTTCGTTTTAGATCGAGTATATATGGAAGAGGAGGATTACCCCTTTCACCTTCCTTTTCATCATTGTGAGCTTGAGAGTAGAAATCCAGCATTTCCATTAATTGATGTCCAAAAGAATCGATACTACGCAATTTTGGCAATCTCCGTGATCATTACGGGTGCGTCCAACATACTGTTTACCACTTAATGTTTCTAAGACGTAGACAAAGCAATGATCTCGCCAATCTTTACACCCGAGGTAAGCCTATAATCGACCTAGTCACCAATTTATCTGAATATCAAACACGTCACTAGATGTGCGTTCAAGTTTACCATCAGACAATGGCCAATCACATAACTTACTTTCCCTCAGTTGTAGTCACTTCGCAAAATTCTTCCCTTACGCGGGAGGTATGGTCCTCACCTTCGCACCTGACGCAGTTTTGGCCCTACGGTACGCATATCACTTATCTCGTGGCACTCGTTCTGAGATTTGACCTTCTTTTCCTAGCGTTTACGCGTTATATGATCGGAATAGACTAATAGCTGCGATTCTGAGTTTCTATCTCGTCGCGGAGTTTGGCGTTGCAATGTGGATATATCTTACACCTGGCGGCCACCGTGAGTGAAAATCTAGTACCATTGATCAGCTTGTCTTGATGAAGGATCCTTGCAGCTTTGATCCTCCCTCCAGGTGCACAAGAAATCAGTACTGTCCACTGTGAGACAAACTGCATCAAGGACGCATATAAACATTCCTAAATTTCTTGTCATAGTGTGCATATACGAAAGGGCGGATGAGCTGTAAGTGCGCATAAATCATCCGGTTGAATCATTGATTTCATCCGGAATTCTTTTAGAGGTAACTTGCGATCGGCTACGTTCCAGTTCATGCAAACAATCTACGACACTTGCGTCTTTGCACTCATAGGCGTAAAGGCTCTATCAAGCACAAGTACTACAAGAAAAGCATCGCGACGTGGGGGTCACGGTGATGTCAAGTCATTGCTTGCTGTTCAAGGGTTGCGCTACTACGGGTTCGTAATATGGCTTTGGAACCCGCCGACATCGTCTTACGTTCAAGTACAGGGCTATCTTCACGTCAAATCTTGCATGGGCTTTGATGATCATCTTCGCTCCCGTGAGTGACAAAATAGCAACTCTTATTATTGTGTGTTCACTTAGAGCTTGGACGTCATGATTCCTTTCAGACGGGTCTCAAATACGCAATGGCAGGGTAAGTCAACGCTGTATATAATGATTTCGTAGCAAACTGACCCGTTGCTTCAAATCGAAATGAAGGCCAACACTGATGTAGGTTCTGACACTTGACAGCTATTTCCGTAACTGATGCCCGTCTTCTAGGCTAGCTTGCTCAATGGTCAATCGAATGACAATCTCTCTGCGGAGCTATAGTACGGTGGAACGCTCAAGTGCCAACCCCGAATCAGAGACACCGAGCTCTGGGAGAAAGTATACAGAAAATAGCGGAACCGCTGAGCCGACATTGACAGGCGCATTCTCTACGGTCTTTGGTATTGTTGACCAGTCTGTCGCCGTCGGGTACACAGATGCGTATGAGCTCAACACAAGAATATCTAGTGAACGGGAGGACGGCCGTTTGACTCAATAAAGGTGCCTTGTGATATTAGTTTAGTGGAATCTTGTAACAATATTGCTTTGTATTATCTAGTTTTATCTCATTTCTACACAAAAATCCCATATGAAGGGCTCGTGAGTTCTGATAGATTAATTGCGCCTGAAACCGAGGGAAAAGAATGCAGACGGTCAGAGCAGCTTAAACAAAACTATGTGCTGCAGTAGTATACATGCATACTAATCAAGAGAGTCGGAGTGTAGAAACAAGAAAAATAGACGACCTGCGTCGATATTATTTAACTGGAGAAGAACCCGACGAGGAAGAAGTGCAGCTCATCATTGGTGATGGGGAATCATACGTATACGTCGTCTGTTCCCCCTTCGTATCCTGCAGCGGAATGGGAAATGGCCGTATAGGTTTCGACCATGCACTACTGGGGCATTTTTCACCTGCTCGACGCCGGTCTATTGTCAACCTATTGACAGTTGTGCAGACGAGCCGGATGATCGGGAATGAGCAAATGACAAAACAATAGCGCCGAACGAGTTAATCGCATGAGTGTTGGTCTGAGACAATCGAATATCAATAACCTTAGTTTCATTTCACAGGAGGTAAGTTCACAATGTTACCGAGAACATCCTAGACAGAAGATAAGGTAAGTCAATCTTACCCGAGAAGAAAAGGCGAAAAATGTCATCAATGCCTAGAGGAGATCGGCAGTGAAGATGATACTGATGATAACGCTCATTCATGAATCATAACTAACATGAATGCTTAGTGAAGTATGCATGATTTACGAGTGGTAGATCGCAACCTGCTGGTCAAGACAGCTGCGATTCAGCACTCACCACGGTTTCTCAATCGTAACTCATTTGCTATGCAAGCAAGATGAAGACACTCGCGTCGTAGATCGTCTGCAAGAGCTGAAAGGCACCAGGCTTCGCATTCCCTTGATTACCATCGAAGTACTTAGCGGCTGAGATGCACGGATTACTTTGTGGCTGAGACAACCCAGAGGTGATGGGCTGAAAACTCGCAAACTGTCTACTGCCGCTTCGCTGGACATTGCAAACCAATAAAGAACGATAGGAAATTCATGAGCGAAGCCTCTTTTAATGTAGAGCTTGATGATGCTTACTGTGTAAAGTATCTATGTTTTCTCCGTCCGACGGTAGTTTGATAGCTTCAATGCCAACGAACATGTGTGATGATGGTAAAAACAACAGGTCATTTGCTCCCGAATCAGTGCGTTGTTGGATAGCTTGGCAAGGACTTCATCAGGTCGAGTCTAACCCTGATCAGTCTGTATAGATATCGATTCAATTTGTGAATAGAAGGGAGAGGTTGTGTTGTAGTCTCGGAGGCCCATTCCTGTAGGAGCCTCAGGTTCATTGCACTAATACATAAAAAGCCAGTACATCAATCAGAGGTACTCACTCTATTATGTGCAAACTTGTCACAACTTGAAGCTAAGAAGGTAAGCTTGCACACGTCTGCCAGTGGTAAAGTATACGCACAATAAGAAAATGGACTAATTGGATTAGAAGTTACTTCCAAATTCGCTGCGAGAGCCCTCTTGAGTCTTGACTTCTTCCCCTTCCCACTGCGCGTTGACATTATATTCTTCTTCAATGTCTCTCTTCACCGTTAGGAAACCCTTAGCAAAGTCACGAAATAGTCATTAAGATTGCAATCTAAAGGGTGGAAAACACGAAAAGGGATTGACACGGGTGACAATGATGGTGGTCTTGCCGAAGTAGTGACTTCACGGTGCGCGCGGAACTCGTCGTTCGCTTCCGTCCGCAGCTTCGACACCCAGGCTACGCTGGCCGCACCTCAGTTGAGATTTGTGCAGAGGACTCACTTTAATCCAACCTTGAGTGAGTTACAAAGTTCTGTACGTATACCTATACGTATAAACGCGGATAAATGTGGTGTTTAACCATGCTAGGTGATAGGAGCAGGTGAAGTAGATTTGGCCAGCGACAAACGACGACGAACGACGCCATTACGATTCTTCCACGAGATGAGCTCCGGCCTGACGAGTCCAAGTCCTGCGTTGACAGAGGGGTCTCCGTTGCTTGAGGGCGACATTGAGAGCGGTACCTACGTGCACCCGGGAAGCAAAAAGCCGCGAGGTGCGTCACTTTCGAGAAGCTAAATTCACTTCCTGATGCGATGTGTTCCCTAAGATGCGTTGAAACCACTCGTGCAGAACACGAAGTGGGCGAAGGCAAAGTACTACCTGCCGTTCCTAGCATGGATGCCAAATTACAAGCTATCAATGTAGGCGCCCTATGTTATTTTCATTAGAACTCAAATATGAACGGTCTTCACATGTAGGGTGCCAGGAGACTTCTTGGCAGGCCTTTCGGTAGCATGCATCCTTGTTCCGCAGTCGATTTCCTACGCAACTTCATTGGCGAAATTAAGTCCACATACGGGTTTGGTACGTTGCTTAATGCTTGTATATCATGGTCAAGACTCGCTCAAACGGTTCATTGCAGTTTGCAGCAGCCATACCCGGGATCGTCTATGCGCTACTCGGAACATCGCGCCAGCTGAATGTCGCGCCCGAGGCCGCTCTTTCTCTGCTAGTCGGCCAGGCCGTCGCTGCTGCACAACATGGCAGTGCGCACGATCCTCCTCTTCATCCGGACGTAATTGCCATTGCCGTCAGTACGATAACGACCTTCCAAGTTGGCGCATTTGCCTTTCTCCTCGGACTGTTCAGGTTGGGATTTATCGACGTGTTGCTCAGCCGTGCGCTACTGAAGGGCTTTATGGCGGCTATCGCGGTGGTGATAATGATGTAAGTGATGCAATCCTCGATGGTGTATGACGAATCTATCTCATATTGTCACAAGTGAGCAACTTATTCCGATGCTCGGCCTCGTTGCCCTCGAAAAAATCGCAGACCCGGAGACGACGCTCGAGAAACTCATCTTTCTTATACGCAACGCAGTCACTCACGAACACCGACCTACGACACTTGTTAGCTTTGGTTCTTTAGGCGTTCTTGTGCTATTGCGATGGGTCAAGAATTTGTGCAAAAGATATTGGTTTATCTATCGAATCCCGGAAGTGTTGGTGGTTGTAGTTCTCACTACCAGTGCGTACTTCGCGACATATCGTACCAGCACAAGGCATCTGACGCAGCGATTCGTCTTCAGTCCTCTCCGATGCTTTTAACTGGGATGACTATGGAATCCAGATTCTGGGTGCTGTTCCTATAAAAACGAACGAAGCCTTCGTCAAGTTTCCAATCCGAAAGACTACGTTGCGATATCTCCAGGACACTACGTCTACGGCAATGTGCGATTTGTTTTTACTCAATACATCCTTTTTCTCCGGCTGAAACCTCTCTCGTTTTCTTTATCTAGCTTGATCACAGTCATTGGTTTTCTTGATAGTATAGTTGCCGCGAAGCAGAATGCGCAGCGATTTGGTTACTCGGTCTCTCCGAACCGCGAATTAGTTGCTCTTGGAGCTGGTAATATCGTATCTTCGTTTTTCCCGGGTCTCCTGCCTGCATATGGCTCAATCACCAGGTCGCGTATCAACGCAGATGTTGGAGGACGCTCGCAGATGGCCTCAATGTTCTGTTCTGCGTTGGTCCTGATCTCCACTTTCTTCTTCTTACCCACGTTATACTACCTCCCGCGATGCGTGCTTGCCTCGATGTAAGTTGATTTAAAAGGTCATTTCGCTTACCGTTTATGAACTAATCCACGACCAGAGTCATCCTCATCGTCTTTAATTTGATTGCTGAAGTACCCCACGATTTGCTTTACTTCTGGAAGTAAGTTCCCTTCATGATCATTCTATGCTAACATCGAGTAATCGCCTTCTAGGATGAGAGCATGGACAGACCTCGGTCTCGTTGCTATCACATTTATTTGTACGATACTCTGGAATGTCGAGGTTGGAGTGGTCGTCAGCATCATTTGCTCCCTACTTCTCGTCGTGCATAAGTCATCTAAACCGCGAGTCTTGATCCTTGTAAGTTCATGTCTTAAAATTCGCGTCTTGCGCAATATTGGCCGAGCTGTAACCGACCATTGATCTTAGGGTCGTATCCCCGGTACGAATCGGTGGAAACCTGTGAATGAGAATCCAGAGGCCGAGGAAGATATCCCTGGCGCTTTGATAGTTCGACTCCGAGATAGCCTTGATTTTGGTTAGCGATTCTCACTCACCATTTCTACTTTCTAAGTTTCTTACTATTCACTATTAGCGAATGCCGCACAGCTCAAAGGTGCTTGTCCCTATCTTGCTCTATGTGAAAACTCAAACCACTTACGGCCCACTTAGAACGCCTTCGTCGCCTCGAACTATACGGGGAGTCTCCAAGTCACCCCTCCGAAGCCCCAAGAAGAGATCCAGCGAGCGCGGTCGTGTTCCATCTGGGCGATGTAGCTACTTGTGACGCTAGGTCTGTATTCAACTCTCGAATTCACCGAATGGTTGTCTAATCTTGGTTTACTAGTGCTGCGCAGATATTCCTCGAACTGTTAGACCACTACAAGGCATGGAACTCTTCTCAAACGAAATGCCCTATTTGACTAAAGTTTTCCATTACATTCACAGTCCCGCGGCACTGCTGTATTCCTTGCACATTTGCGCGATGCACCCCGCGAGGTATTTGAGCGGGCCGGCATAATTGACCTCGTAGGAGAAGATGCATTCTACGATGATGTTGCGTCGGCGATCTCACATATAGAAATGGTGGAGTTGGCTGCTTCTGTGGATGGGATCCACTAGGCATCATTTCTTCTGCGAATAATCCCGCGTCCTTTGTCGGACAATCTTTGTTTTCATACCTTGTTTAAGTGGCAAGCTACTCGATGATGTTTGCATATACATACTGATACACTCACGAAATGATAGAGTAAAGACACGTAATTAATTCCTTGCATTTCGGAACCGAATATAGACTTCAATGGACTTCACCACTTTCGTGTACCTTCAAATCACCCGTGAAGATCATTGATTCTCAATCATTAATAGGTACGATTGACTGCGTGAAGTTGGAATACTATTCACCTTCTGCTTCACAATCCGACGGAAGTGGGGAATACCGCTTTGTGAGTCACCTTGCATCTATCATTGGCAAATTCTAACAATTTGCGTACGTATACGACAAGGCTAGGAACAATACTAGTGATGCGCGCTCGTCATCTACGGGACCACGGGTCTTCAAGCTGAAGCGAGGGAATTTCAGGTTCGGCCTCAAGATTGTAGTGTATCCCCCAATTCCTTGCCCAGCAGTACGCCCCTCCTCTTACCTTACCTTCGCTTTCTGACTGTACTTAGGCTTGCGGTATTGTGGGAGATCTTGTGTATCTCCGCCAGCAAAATGTAGTACACTTGGATACGAAAGCTGTATGTCATCTCTGCGACGTATCGCATGTTTCCGGACGTTAACAAGGTGAACACAGGACAGTGTACTCGTCGATGCTGGAGGGAGCCGTCGGCTTTGTGGCTGCGGAATTTCCCGTATCGTCCTAGCTTCAGATTCGGCCATGGAACGAGAGGCTCTTTGCGCTGGATGTCAAGTGAGCTATTTGAATTCAATCAAATACAAAGAACACACAAGGAATCAAATATGTGGCTTTTTGAAATGACCATCTGAGTGAATATCCCGTGCTATACTTCTCATTTTCACGTATGCTGACACCCTTTGACACAATAATCAGCAGCTTCTGACGTAGCAGTCACCTTATGCGGCCAATAAGAATGAGGTTCAAATTATGTTTGCTATCGTACAATACACTTTGCCAGGGCGGCCCTCATCCTTTCAAGTCTGGGCAACGAAACGTCAAGATTTCTGGGGTATCTCTTACTCATGCTAGGCGAAGAACTCTCGAAAACGAGCTGCAAGTTCAGAGAGTACAGAAGCACTCAGAGACTTTGCCTCTCGAAGAGTCGCATACTCTTCAACTCCATCTTTAGGTGCTCTCGTACTTTGGTTCTTGCTGAATTCTTGATGTCAGGGTACACAGCTAGTACTCATTGTGTGGGAAGATCACCGCTCTAAATCTGCTTACTCTGCCACTAGCGACAAGTCGTTCGGTCGCAGTGCGATTTCTATCAAACATCATCCGGTGGATGCGTTAAGAAGCACAGAGACACATCTTCAATCAACTGTCCAAGAGGCGGCAGGAAAACATGACCACGTTACAGAATCTTCAAGTTTGCAGCGCTTCTCCGGTACTACGGCTATTGATATCAGTCGTTGTTGGCAAACAAATTAAGGCGTTCACTACGATCATTTCCTGTACGCGCATCCACAAACATTTCAGACCATATATGTTAATTAATTCGAGTGGGCTTTAGAGCCGGCACGGTATAGCAAGGCTCATTACAATAATGGTCTACACGTTCAAATGTTGGAAGCAAGCGTAGTCGTTACGATCACTAATAATATAAACATAGTATGGATTCTACAGCGGGTTACCAAAAATGATCGTCACCCCTCAAATTTGACCCATCTTCTCGGAACATTATTTCTTTTTGTCAAATTACCCCCGGGTTTTCTATATTATTTGTACATGATAAATTAATAAGAACACAAGTAAAGACAGGCATAATAGCCCTTGTGGTTGACAAAGAAAAGTTGTTTATTTAGCGTGGGAAAGTTGCCAAAATGCCTTAGTTGCGAGTTGGTATGATTTTTCATGCCAGCTTCCGCAAGGCATTTATCTCTGTAAATCAATGGTTGGGTAGGGTAGATGTTCAAATACATGAGATAAATATTGCAAGAGAAAATTCACACAAAACAAAAAGATACAGCTGAAGAAGTTTCAAACCTATGAATTAAAACCAAAATTTGGTTTATTTTGGTGTTTCAAGACTGCAAATGCAAATAATTTATTATGTTAGCCTGGGACAAGTCTGAAACTTATACAGTCTATCAGAGTTACGTTGACCTTTATTCACGGAAAGTTTCAAGGTGCCTGGCTCCCAAATGAGCATTTCCAACAGCATATACTGTCAAAAAATGTGACAAATTTGGTACTTCCGGAAACTCAGGAACACCTTCATATATTTTATTCCTGTGATAGCATGGGCTTCATTTCTGTGCTCATGCATGCACAATGAAGTGCTGAATATACACAAATATTTTTGAGATTTTAGCTTCTGTGTGGAAGCAACAAGACTTAAAAAACCTGTTTTTGCGGGGGTGACGATCATTTTTGGTAACCCGCTGTAACAAGGAATCGGAACGGCATCATGATGCCGGAGCACATCAACACCGGCGCGGGCCGAGCACAAGTGCCACTGGCAGTTGGGCAGCGGGCCTTGTTCTCCACTACCACAACCTTGGTACTCCGTCCCTCGTAGACTTTTCAGTGTCAATATACTGCCATCATGCCCAGGGTCTCGATAAACTGTTTCAGGCATTCGGAAAAGGATGGGTCTTGGAAAATGCAGCACAGCGTGCTTGGGCGTTGAGCAGTTGCCGATGATGATCATGAAATATTCTGGTGAGCACTGAGATAGAAATTCGACACCTTTGGCATTGCGTTGCTTCCTGATAATATATCAATCGCTTGTGAGCCAGAAGGCTGGCAACTTCAGGCTCGCATTGTTTGTAAGTAACCCCCCCCCCCCCCCCCCCCCCCTCCTCTCCCTCCCTCTCCAAGGCTTCCTGTCAAAAGTTCGGCAACTGCACACGGAAGAGACCGCAGATCAGCACAGCAGCGCGGCCAAGCTACTACACGAACTTTACATTGTCTTGCTACATATAGCTAAAGAAACACTGTGTGAATGTCCGCTGCTGGGTAGGCCACCTCTTTACTAGGAGGAGCGCCCTATGCAGTGCTCTCGCTAAGGACTTAAGATGTCAATGCACGTCTTAAGTCGTCGATTCTCAGCTTTCCTTTCGCCTTCGCATTCATTCGTGCCCCTCTCAGAGCGACTTAAATCAACACATTTACCCACTTCATTATCATGGCTTCGAATTCATTGGATCCTCTCAACGTCACCCTGGTGGTCAGAAGGAAAAGCAGCTCTGTGCTTGTACTCCGTTCAATCCTCGCAAAGCTAAAGCATCTTGACCTAACGGGCAAGATACGGTTCGAGTCAGCTGTCATGAAGACTCATGGAGGATATGCTGATGTATTTATTGGCTATGCGACATCGATGGAAGCACAGAGACCCGGAGAAGTCAAGGTGGCCATCAAAAGGCTGCGCATCCACATTCAAGGCGACTCTGACTTTGCAAAGGTGAATTCCTATAAACATCGTTCATAAGAAAAGGTTGTGCTTATATATGTGATAGAACCTTTCGAAGGAGATTCGCGTTTGGTCGAGACTGGATCATCCTAATGTTCTGGCCTTTCTTGGTTATGCATTAGAGGGCGAAGACTACCCATTGCTGATTTCTGAATGGATGGAGAATGGGACTTCGATGTCCTATGTAAATGAAAATCCCGAATGTGATATAACGAACATGGTAAGCTCGAGGTATTACTTTTGCTACACAGACGCTAGAGCAGATACAAAGATCCTCGGTATTGCGAAGGGCCTTGCTTACCTTCATAGTCAAGGCGTGGTACATGCAGATATGAAAGCTGTAAGATTCACTTCTGTTATTATTGGTTATTTTACTGACATTGAGAGTTTAGGACAACGTGCTTGTATCTGCTTCTGGACAACCCCGAATCTGCGATTTTGGGATATCCTCAATCCTTGCCGCCTCAACAACATTTGGAGCCACCAGCTCTCACAGTTATGGGGCAAGGGGATCTTTGCGGTGGATGGCTATCGAGTTCTTTGAGTTTACCAGTACTCCGGTCCTGCATTCCGAGAGGACAGACGTTTGGGCATTCGGGATGACCGTCAATGTTAGTTTATTTATCTTTATAAGACATTTCACCGGCCTTTGGTACTCACGTTCTCAATAGGAATTGCTTACAAGACAGATACCGTATGCTCACATAAAGCTTGATCCCCAAGTTCTACTCGCAATAATGCGTGGTATCCTGCCTCCTCAGCCAGAGCAAACACTGGATCTTCCAGATTATGCGCCTCTGGCGCGGGTATGGTATATATGTCAAGAGTGCTGGAGGAATGATCCAGCTGCAAGGCCCACGATGCAGAGTATTGTCTTCGCGTTGTCCGTCATCCAGAGGTCAGATTTGCGGTTGTATGCAAGAAAAGAAGTGAGTGAGTTGTACCTTTTAGGTAAGGCAAAGTCTAAAGTCCCTTATGTCAGTTGCTGCAAACTGCCGTAGACAATCCTCTAGCTT
Source organism: Trichaptum abietinum (assembly GCA_910574555.1). Lineage (NCBI taxonomy): Eukaryota > Fungi > Basidiomycota > Agaricomycetes > Hymenochaetales > Trichaptaceae > Trichaptum > Trichaptum abietinum. Next base: position 2,916,327 of record CAJTBE010000011.1, on the reverse strand, counting down.
TCAGAACGTGGGCGGTGTCGGACACAGACTTTGATGCAGAATTTTCTTTCGATAGAGATACATCACTAGAGGGACGCGGGCCCGCCCTGCGTGCTTCTGAAAACCGGCCACATACGATTAGTCCAAGTTTTTCAAAGACTTCGATCGACGCGCAGGAACTTTCTCAATCAACATCTTTAAGCGATCCTGCCACATCCTCTGTCCAAGAAATCAATGTGATCCTCAACGAATGGGGTTCAGGAAGGTCGCGGAGCGTTCCGTTTCAACTACCGTCTCCCGTGACCTCTGATGGTGGAAAACTGATGCTTTCCCCTACGATGCATTCGCCCTCGGCCTCATCACTTTCTACAGATGACACAATACTTAAAGAGGGATATCTAGCGGAAGTTCTCGACGATCCTGTTTTCAGGCTGTACACGACCAGGTACTTCGTCCTAGGACCTTCATCTCTGAGGTACTATAGACGGGTAAGCAGCTTATCTCTTAGGCTGACTTCTCTATCAGTCTGCTTATATGTTCATGATCCTCTCATCTACTCATCTACTGCAGCTTGGTGGGGAATTGATGGGGAAGGTTGACGTCATTCATGTTCAGCTTCCTGACGAGCAAGGAAGAAGACGAGGCTATGAGAATGCATTCATGCTCATCACATCGCAGTGCAGCATAGGATCATCCGACGAAGCGGCAAGTCGCATACTGTACTCCGAAAGCCAGTCTGAATGCGAAGAATGGGTGACAGCCTTGCAACAGATGGCGAAGAATCCAGATAATGAGGAAACCATCGGACGGTCGTATACTTTTCCCCATGGGTTGGTGACTGGACAGGAACTTGGAACTCCGGGAGGCAGCGCTTCGGCGTCGACAGTCTCGTTTGGCACGTACCTGAAGCAGTCACGAAAGACGGTATCGCATAAATCGAGGCTGACTGCGATCTTCCGAAGATTCACATCGTGATACGAGCGCTCATTGCATCCTATACCCTCTTCTTCTCCTTCAATGTTGCCTTTCAATTATTGATACGAAGACTCGACCATCGTAAGATATTGATACCAATCTGTACGCCTGACGGCCGAGATCAAATGCAAGCAAAACATTTACTATACTTCTTCGTCAGCCTCACTATTTTGGTTGTCACCAAATACCAATCATGGACAACGAGAACCCTTCCCGCACTACTAAACCGCAGACACGAAGATTCTCTCGCAGGCATGCAATGCGATGCGGGGTCCACGTTATTGACCGTATCATACCAGTGACAACAGCCTCGTCGAGCTTCCCTTTTCAGGCTGCATCAACTACCTATCAACTGAGTTGCAGCTGCAATCGCCACCGAATGCAGTCTTGCGCTAGAACTGACTCGGGATAGGTGGCGTCGAAAGCCCCGCCGTAACATCAAGGGTCGTGTCAGCCCGACGTGTTCGCGAACTCTCATTCAACTCCGAGAGAGGCGATTTCGCCTCATAAACTGCAATGCATTGCAAGATTGGCATATGGACTCTAAGCTGATTGACGCACAAATCGGTCCACGGGCGGTGATGGCGGTGATACCGAGGGCCTCGCAGACGAGTAATGTGCCCATAACCCGGAGTACTGTGCTTGTGCGAAGCCAATATATATGTACGTGCGGAGTCTATGGTTTCTGCGCTTCCGAGCGTGTTTGGATCTGGTCATCTGCGCATAGCCTGAGATTGTACTTCGCCGCATGAAGCTGCTATCCTATTTCCGTCCTCCCAAGCCCCGCATAACGTTCGATGGTACGGAGTTCGAAGCAGTCTGCCAGTGGTTTTTGCGTTACAACGTAAATGCTAGTTGGTGATCATGATACTGGGATCAAGGGAAGGCGGTCTGAGATCCGCTTCTGCCTGTGGCACCATATACCCTTCCTGAAAACTTCTTGCGATCATGTTCGGGTGGTGGTGCTCTAAGACAAGCATATATAGAAATGTGCGAACTTGCGAACTCAGCGCAGGAGGAGGCACGGGAGTCTGTCTTAAGAAAGGATCAACATCTAGTTAGCGTGAACTTATGTCTGTTTTGAATTGGAGGGGGGGGGGTGGCCATGGCCATGATTATGTTATGCAAATGCAAATGAATTTTACCAACCCCAGCAAAAGAAGGGGGGGGGAGTGTTAAGGAGCGTAACAACACATCTAGTGTGTGGCCGTACAAAGAATCAAATGGATCCGAATAAACAAATCAGTGTAGTATGTACTTAAAGAGCGTATAGAGCAGTTAGTTGTGCGAACGACAAGGCGATAAAGTAAGTATAAAACAAGGGCGTCGTCGAAGGAATATACGGGATGATATTGATATCGGGGTGGGATGTTCACGTGGATTAAGGATTGAGACAACAAAGATGCGGGTAGAATGGTGACAATAGATGAATAAATGCTGAGTGTTGGCACAGATCGACGACCTGGTCGCTTTTGCGAAGGAAGTAGAGAGAGGAAATGCAATCGATACAATTTCATACAGTACTGTAACAGGATTCAAAACTCGGACTGGGGTAGCAAACGGGAAGCAACGAAAAGATGAACTTGAAAACAAAAGAAAAACATCAGTGAACGAAAAATTCAAAACAAATGGCAGAAACAAAGGATGACCGTGTGAATAACACGGATTCACGGATTCACTCTTTCGCTTTCTTTCACCTCCCACTCCCGATAGAAACAGTCGCGAACCGGCGGGACAGCGCACCAGCGAAGCGCTGGAACGCGCCCCCCGCACTGTCACTTTCACGGCTCACACCTCCGACGCCGACGCCGGCTCGTCCTTCAGCCGCCGCCTCCAGAGGATCACTCCACATCCCCCCGAACTCCGTCGCCATGTCCACGCTCTTCGCCGCCTTCGCATGGTGGCCCGCAAGCCTGCTGTGCCCCGACCGGCCGAGGCTCTTCGCCTTGTGCTTGTGCTTGCCCGCCGGCTGGCCTCTCGCTTTGGCTTTTGCGAGGGAAGACGGGTGCTTCGGGGTGTACCCGATCCCCTCGCCCGGCCGCGGGACGGAGAAGTTCGGGAGGTACGTCGTCTCGAACGTCATCTGCGTGGCGCGTGGCGCGGTCTGGGCTGTCGTAGTCGTGGTCGTATTCGTGGTTGTAGTCATAGTCGTGGCCAGAGTCTGCGCGTTCTGCGCGGAGGGGTGGGGGAGGAACGAGGAGGCGAGTGCAAACCCGGGACCTGCGCCCGACGGCGGCGCGATGCCGAGCGTGGAGAGCGCCTTTGCGCTCGGGATGGCGTTCTTGTGGAATGGCGAGGAGGGGCGCGAGGCGCTGAAGACGGGGAGAGGCGGGGGTGGCGCGAAGGGGCGCGAAGGGGAGAAGGAGGCGGAGGTGCCGATGAGGGAGACGTTCGACGCTGATGCCGACGCCGATGCTGAGGCGTGCCACCCTGATCCTGACCCAGACCCGGAGTGCGCGGAGCGCGAACTCGAGTCTGACGACGACTTCGCTGTCACTGCAGACGTGAACACATACGCAGCTCCGGATCCGGACCCGGAGGCATCGCGGTTGACGACTTGGACGTGCATGTACGACGTGCTTAGCGAGTCGTGCGCAGATGAAGCGGCGGGAGAGGGATGGTGGATGAATCTGGTGCTGGTGGTGCCCTCAGCGCGGATCGCAGCCTCCGCTGATATATGAGAAAAAGGCGAGAAGGGTCGGTCTCTCTCTCCTTCATCGATATCGTGTTGCTCCGTGTCCTCAACGTACCCGCCCATCGGAGACACAACATCTTGCGATGCCGACGAGGCGGGCTCGAATGACGCGATCTCGGGCTCGTCACCTTCGCAGCTCTGATTCTCGCCTTCACTTGCACGTCCACCCTCACCTTCATACCCAACATCCAAGCTCAAATCCGGACACGACGTGAACGCACGCCAGCTCTTCGGCTTGCACCTCAGGCTCTGCTCCCCCTCATCTCCCTGTCCATCCTCACTATCATGGTCCAACTCTAACAATGACGGGGAATCGTGGTCAGAGGGCACAGTCCCTCCCGATTCCATAGCAGCCTCAACCTCTCCCTGTCCCTCCTCTGCGCTCACAGAAGTGTTAATTCGTATAAAATCACCGTCCTCCACAGCGCCATCAGCTCTTCGTGCAGGACTCTCCGGGCGCACCGCCACCAATACCGGGACCGGCGGTAACTCGCGCGCCGTACGTATACCCTGCGCCCGCTCCCGCTCCTGTCTCTGCACGAGCGCGCGGAGACTTGCCTTCGAGTCCGGGTCCGGGCTCGGGTCGAGCGACGGAGGGAGGTGGTACGGCTGCTGGACCTAATGAAGGATGAGAAAGAAAACTATGTCAGAGTCTATCTCCCTGGTACCACCTGTTCGGAAAAGCGCGGGGTGGATTTGCGACCTGATGATGATATGAACTTACCTCTGCATCAACGCCAGGACTACCTGCAGGACTTGCCCCGTGCGCGAGCCCCTGTCCACGCGCATGCGCATCCGAGCCCGAAACAGCTGCGGTGTACGGCGGCGGGTCGCTCAGCGGCCGGTAGCGCGGCGCGGGCGGGCGCGTGGGCGAGAGGGACAGCGGCGCGGTGGGCGTCAGGAGCGCGGCGAAGATCGCGTCTTCGTGGTCGCTTCGCATGCGCAGCGGAACCTCCTGCGCGTCGGCGTCGGTGTCGGCGGTGGTGATGTCCCCGTCGGTCTGGCTGCGGACGTGCGGGTCGTGCGGGGGCTGCGATGTGTGGGAGAAGATATCGCCCTCGCTTCCTATGACGCGCCGTCCTACAGATGGGAGAGGGATTGAGTTGGCGGACCCGGACCCGGACCAGGAGGTGTCGAGCCGCAGGACGGGGACGCCTGCCGAGCTCGCAGGTGCAGGTGCAGGTGTGGATATGGGTGCGAGTCTTGGTGCGGGAGGCGGCACCATCCCATCGTCTTGCACGGCCGGGTCAGGGACATGGCTTGCTATCGGTGGCAACGGCGGTACAGGCGGCACGTCTGCAGGGTCCATCGCCGCCCCCAGACCGGCGGGAGACACAGAGACGAGCGCGAGAGCAGAGGACGGCGGCGTCGTGGCCGGCGTAGCGCACAGCACCGGGTCGACGGGCGTCCGTTCGCGTGTGCGGCCCCGGGGCCGAGTCTGCGCGGCGGGGGGTGAGGTTACGGTGGGGACAGTTGCGGGAGTGGGGGTGGGAGTGGTGGTGGTGGTGGTGACGATCCGAGGTCGAGTTCGAGTCTGCGTCTGAGGCGCGGGCGGGGGAGGGGGCGGGGTTGGTGGGAGGTTCCTGCGCCTCTGTGAACGGCCCCGCGTATTCTGTGCGGGTACGGTGTGCTCAGACTCGGACTGACGTCGTGCGCTCACTTCTGCCTCCGGTCTCGCTTCCTCTTCACGCATCTCCAAGCCCGGCTCCATCTCCGGCGACGCCAATGCATGCGAGAACGCGAGCAGCTCCCTCTCCCTCCCGCCCGTGCCCACGCCCAATTCCGCCTGCTCCCGTGCGCCCGCATCATGGACAGAGCCAGAGCCAGAGACAGATTGAGAGGGCGGGAAGACGTCCCCGAAACACACGGCCGCCCAGCACCGCCCCGGGTCCTCGCGCAGGGCGGTGTCGAGCGCGAGCGCGGCCCAGTCGACGAGCGCCGAGGCGCGTGTGCCCGGGAGCAACAGCTGCGAGAGGGATGGAGATGGAGATTGCGATTGCGATTGGAGTTGGGATTGAGTGGGGACGGAGAGGTGTTGAGCGTGTGTATGGGATTGGGAGGACTGGAGGCGCGACGGCGGCGGTGACGACGGTGGGTCGACTTGGAGAAGTTGATTTGACTCTGCATCTGATTCTGCTAAGGATGATGCTTCCTCCTCTAGCAGCACCTGGGTGTATGCGCCCCCGCTTCCGCCGACTTGCTCTTCTCCTCCCTCGAGATCAACGCCCTCGCCCTCGTCCTCATCTTCAAAATCCAAGTCCAGATGCGAAACGACGTCCGCGTCCGTCCCCCCGTCCTCGCCCGTATCCATGAACGACATATCCCGCTCGAGCAGCCCAAGCGCCTCCGACTGACCCCCCGCGGCGTACCCATCCGTCGCCCACATCCACCCACTCGCACTTTCGCCTACACTTTCCTCCACCGCCTGCGTCTCCCTCTCTCCGCCCGCAAACCCGAGCTCTCGCCAGGACTCCCGGTCACGCTCCCGGTCGTGGTCGTGGTCCACCGCCGGTCGGTACGACGGACGAGCCAGGCCGAGGCCGATCATCGCGCGCGCCATCTCCTCCGCGTCCGTGTTCCCGATCGCCGTGCGCGCTTTGCGGAGTGCCCTCGAGGGCGAGTCTGGATGTCCGGTGCTTGCTGATGGACCGGACTCGGGCTCGGGTTCGGGGTGTACGCTCAGGCTGCCGAAGCCCGTGCTCGTGTCGGTGGACGCGAGGGAGAGGTCGCTCAGGGGGGACCAGTCCGGTACAGTCGCGCAGACCAGCGCTTGATCGATGTGTTCATGGTCGCGGACGTGTTCGCGATCGAGAAGAGCAAAGTCCCATTCACACACGCCACCCCTCCTTCTCTCCCTCTTCTCTGCAAACTCTCTGCGCCCGCGTCCCACTCCGTATTCGTATTCGCATTCGTATTCATAGCCATATCCAAACGGTGCGTCCTCGAGGTCGCGGCGCTGGTCTTCAGCTAAGCCGGAGACGGGGAGTGGGGATTGATGGAGGAGGAGCTTCGAGCTGGACGCGACGGGGATAGGGACGGGGGCGTGTGCGTAGAGATCGTCGTCGGCCTCGGCGTAGTCGTCGAACAGGCTGTACCTGTATGCGTATGCGTGCTCGTCGTCACATGCATACGAGCCTTTTGGCGACGCGGGCGAAGACGCATGCGCAGGAGGAGGGCCCTGGGCGGCGCTGCGCATGTGGACGCCGTAGAGCGCGGGAGAGGCGGGCGAGTAGAGACGGCTGGCGTGCGCGTCGTCGATGCTCCATTTGCGCGGAGGTGGGCTTGACGTGCTGGAGAGCACAGACATAGGCGGTGATGGAGATGCGGTGTATGCGCGCCCTGCGCTGGGCACGGATCTCGTCTTGGAGGACATTGTGCACGCTGAGTTGGGTATCGACAAGAGGGGGGGAGGGGATGGTGCAAGTGTTTACCCCTTATGCGCGCATCCGGCGGACACTGGCAGGCAAGTGGACCAGTGTGGAGAATCAGACAAAAAGGAAGCCGAAGTCGAAGTCGAAGTCGTAGTCGCAGTCGGAGGCGAATCGCAGTTGTTGGTAGACGTCGAGGGGGGTGTCAACGCCGGCGAGTCCCAGGGCTGTCAGCTCCGGCCTATAGTGGTGTACGTCCCGCGATATGGGCGGTGTGCGTAGAGGAGGGTGATATACGGTGGGTGATATACGGTGGGAGGTTCGCGTGCAAGCGTTGTATATGAACGAAATCAAACGTTAACGAGAGTCTGAGTGTCGGCGAGCTCAGTTTCAGCCTAACTATGTTGTACGAGATCTGATATAGGCTGAAAAGATCTAAACCGAGGGCCGAGTGAGGTTGATGTCCATCAGTGGGGTGCACGCATGAACAGACTAAGGATAGACGCTGCGCCTTACCACCAAATAATTCCGCCGCGTGCCTCAAGCTCTCTCTATCACTCGGCGTCAATCCTCGAGTCTAGCCAAGCCGTCCCTCGGCGTAATGAATGTGGAAATGGCCAACAAGTCGCCGGCTGCCAGTGGGAGAAAACACAAAAAGGAAGGTGTCAGGCCCAGCCTGCGGGCTGCTCTTATACGGTACGATTGATCAGCGCAAGGCAGTAGTGGGATTGTATCACGATGCGCTTTAGCCTCTCGCATACATATACCCTTCACCGTCTTCCCCGCGGCTAAGGCGCCCCGGGTCGAGTCGAGTGTTCGACGCACTGGCAGGGAAATCAACGTTCGGTGCAAGGACGGATAATGTGTAGCGAAGGACCGCCCAGCTGAAACGCGGTTCGAGCTCCAAGTCGAGCGAGCGCCCTTCTATCACGTACGATCATCGTTGCCCTTAGTGCAGAGTTAACGCGGAGAGCCGCTGGGCCGCTGTTAGAACCTCGGTGTACATCTACTGGCACTCTATCCCGAGCGAAGCAGAGCGCTTCTCTAATGTCTTCGAGTCTGTTTCAGACTTTGCATAGACGGCGGTGTCGCGATCCCACGACGACGCTTCCGTACGCGTACATGTATAGCGACGATGCGCAGAGAACCACGCTATAACGACATCAACAAGAACGGTCCATTGTTCGAGTCTGTTCGGATCGGAGTCAAAGAGCTGTGGATGAACACATATCCCCAAGCTAATTTGTATCCTTCGACGTCGAAAGAAGCCCCTTCGCTCGTTATATATGTACTACTGTATACGTTGCTCGTATCTATTGCTGCAAGCGCCGAATCGTGAGTTGAACGGGATAGATGGGAGGAAAAAACGGCGCGCCCGGATAATCTCCTCAGTGACTGAGGTACTGAGGTGTCAATCAGCGACTGCAGGAAGCCGCCACAGCGGCGCCGTTGGTTCTCCGCACGTTGAATCATCGACGCTCGGGGGTGCGGCGGCTCTGCCAGCCTGAGTATATGCGTGTTCCAGTACTGTACATATAGTATATATGTGCGGACTCGGATGCTGGCTCAGAATATATGCACACATACACGGTACGGCCAGGTTAGTTGGGGGGAAACAATCTTCTTATATTCATGGCTGAGGATCCAACCATCCGGCAGTACATACTGTATAACAAACTATAAACATACAACACAGCCTCAGGGTCCAAATATATTTCAAAGATAAAGATTTGCAATGTCCCCGGACGCGCCGATCCGATCCAAAGACCACCAAGCCTTCCCCGCATTGCACGCGTTCCCGAGCCCGGGGGTAGTACCCCTTTTATGTTCGGTGCCCTTCACGACAATCGGACACTGACTTGACTTCAAGTCATAACCACAAATCGCCCGTTCCACATTCCCCAAAACGTAAGACACCAAACGTTCTGTCTGCCTCAGGCACAACCTGTCAATATCATAAGTACATAATTTGGAATGTCCCCGGGCCCGTCCTAGGCGTTCTCACTGAACCCGTAGCAACACAAAGTCCTCAGCATGCCAGTGCCAACTCAAGCTCGAACGACGCCAGTATGTAGATAAGATGCATAAAAAAGTCAATCATCATTGTGACCGCGCGTAGGCCCGGGGGCGTTCCTTTCATCTTGACCTGGGAATCCGACTCAGACTCCGGACGATGCAAAAAATACGCTCTGATTTGGTGTATAAGGAAAGAAGAAAGAACGAAAACATCTCGACGATCAATAAACTCTAGGTAAAAGGAGGAGAAAGAAAGAAAGAAGATAATAAGAAGGTATCGACAGCGAATAAACAGCACGAAGCATGAACGATGTAGTATGAGTTTGAATCCTGGATCCGGTGGAGTGAAAGAAGGTGAAAAAAAATCCGAGGGCAGAATGAAGGCTGGCGGGAAAAACAAAAACAGTTGATGATAGTGAAAGTGAGATTAGATGGATGAACGTATGTGTGTGATGATTGTTGATTGCAATGCTGTGATATATTTATGGGATGATGCTTGCGAGCGAGAAAACGAAAAAAAAAAAGAGTGGTAGGTATGTAGGTAGCGAACTATAGAAGATGCTGATGTGATCGAGATGATTTCCGATTGTTTCCAGAGCAAAAGGCAATGCGCAAAGATGTGAGTGCGAGAATGAAGGGTTATCGAAACCTGAACGACGAGGAGAGAATTGCTGATGGATCTTTTATATACAAAAAAACCCTCCACATAGCGTTGCCTTTTATCCGCAACCTCCACCGGCATTGGCAAATGATTGAAAGTCAACATGATGAAATGATAACTTAACGATGGCAAGATGATGGTAAGTACGAAGAAGTAAGGGAGGATACCAAAAAACCAGCACCGGCAACTCAAGAGAGAACCCCCGCAGCACGAGGTCAAGGGGACTGATCGAAGACATGGTTGTGGCGTTGGCGGATAAGGACCACTGGCTTGACGGCACCTCCATTTTCAGACCACACTTGATGGGATACGATCGCGAGTATGGTGAACGAGTCCGGCGGTACCATTGATGGTGATAATCGCAATCCAAAATACAGCGATTCGAATGTCGCCCCCTTATATTCGCAACAACGCATGCAGGACTGATAACCAAATGGGCGTGTACGACATAGGTAGTGCAGGGCGGGGAGAATGGAGATAGCAAATGAGGAAGAAGTGCGCACGCGAGGGGAACTACGACTAGGTATGTATGTGTGTGAATGTATGTGTGTTCAAAAAGCATGGTGTCGAAATGATGTGTGATGAATGTGTATGAATGTGCTTGACAAAGGGGACTGGTAGATTGTGGAGTGAAAACATGCATAGAAACGCGAAAAGAGCAAGAGCGAGAAAGCATGCGAGAGATGCAAAGGAAGAGACAAGAAAGAACCCCGAAAGAAAGACGGCAGATGCGTTGAGGATAGATATCATCGTTTGGCGCCGAAGAGAGATCCCGAAATGTGCGACGAGGATGTATATGTGCAGTATATGCATGCGCAAGATACAATACGCATCCTATTGCGTGCGATGGTAGTCTTGCCCGATATGAAATCTGAACTGAGCCAAAGCCTATAATCCACGTCATGAAGACGGCGTCGCGACGACAGACACAGACACCGTACTCGGATTCGCAGACTTCTCTGGGTCGCCGGTCATCGCCAGTGTGTCCGGAACGTGCAGCTCCTTTACACAAATAAGCTCCTCAACACCATTAGCATGCAGCTTCTCGTCCACTTCGCTCGAGTGCAGAGGCGCGGTGGCAGGCTCTGAGCCTTCCACTGTATTCCTAGTCTGCGTCGATGTAGGTTCAGTTGGTACTTCGTCCTCCGGAGATAGCGGTTCGGTCTCTTCCACCAGTGGGATCGACTCCGGCGTAGGCTCGGAGAGCTCGTGAACTTCCGCAGCTGCCTCACTCGGTTCCTGCTCATGCTCGACTATGGCCGCATTGGCATCAGCAAACGACTGCACGACAATTGGGGACGGAGACGGCGGCAGAGGCGCTGAGAGTGCTATCTGGAAGCCCTCGCCCTCCTGCTCCTCGTCACTCTCCACCCGAATCTCGATCTCCTGCCCTTCATCAGGGTACCGACCATTTACATCCACGTTATCGGCATCACCGCACTCTGGCTTCAACCTCTCTCGGCTCCCCGTCACTGTCTTCACCTCTTCGACGACCGTCGTCGAGGTCGTCACGCCCAGTATAGCCGGACCCGAAGCCGTGCTCGACACCGAATTCCCATGCGAGTCCGTCATCGCGGGCCCGGCGCTGACGGTGCGCCGCTTCAGCTTCTTCGCGAGCACGCGCGCGTAGTGCGTGAAGCTGCGCTTCAAAGCCGGTCGACTCGAGCGGCCCGTGCCGTCCTTGCCCTGATCAGCGCCAGAAGCCGCATTCAGAGGTGTGCCGAAGGTGAACGCAGCGCTCATCCCGACCTCGATGGTGGTCGTTTGTTCCCGCAAGGGCATGGCAGATGCATGAGCACCGGACGAGGATGCTGAGTGCGACGAGGCTGATAGGGACGGGAACGACGGATTGCGCGAGGGCGAGGGGAGAGGAGACCGTCGCGGGCTAGGTAGAGGTGAAACAGACGATGGCGAGAGGGGTGCGGGAGAAGGTGAAGGTGAAGGAGAGCCCGACGGCGATTGGAACCCAGTTCGCAGAATCGACAGCCGCTTGCTCGCGTTATTTCTGAGCTTGTTCCCGCCTGACGCAGGGCCGAGCGTCTGGCTCTTCCGTCTCTCCTGCTTCGTAGTTGAGGCATCGCTCTCGGTGCCGCCAGAGACAGCGGCCGACGCAGACGTTGAAGTCACGACCGTAGATGTACCAATGCTGATTGTCGCAAACGAGTTTGGGGGTGGCGGCAGCGCATCACCTGAGCCCGTCGCAGTACGGGGACGCCCTTTCTTTCCTTTCGAGGAGGCCGAAGCCTCCGTACTCTGCCCGATCTCTGACTCGCTCTTACTTGCATGGATGACCGTTGCAATCGTCGGTCCGCTCGCGCTAGCACCAGCGTTCTCTGCGCTCGCTCTTTTCTCTTCAATCGTCTTCGCCTGGACTTGCACTCCAATCACAAGCGGGTCCTCACTCGAAACGAGCGCGTCTCGTTCCACAGCTGCCCTCAGCGCCTGCTTCGACCGCGTCCGCGTCATAGCCCTCGGTCGTCCCCTCCTCACTTCAACCGCGCCAGCAACGCCATTGGTCCCAGTCTTGCCTATCGCACCCACCTTCTCGCTGACCACTTCCGCAAGATTCGACACCGCCTGCACCGCGCCCGCAAAGTGCGCGCCGACCCGCGTCAGTGTGTTCCGCCGCCCGATGATGGTCTGCTTCTGCGTCGTGTGGTTCAGCTCCTCGTCGTGGTAGTGGCTCGTCCCACCGTGCGAGCGAGAGAACGACGAGATCGTCGAGTTGCTGGCCAGCGTAGACGCCGAGGCGGCGCCTGATTGTACTTTGTACATTGCATTATTGCTGACCGGGATGGGCGTGGCAGGTAACACGGTCGGTGCAATCCATGGCACCGGAGATGCAGCACCATCAACTGCGTTACTCAGGTCGGGATACTACACAGGTTTCCCGGAGAAAAGAGCAATTTGCAAATATAAAAGATCAATGGTTGAAGAACAGCCATCAGTATTCGAGTTATTTGTCGTCAAACAAAGCGTACGCACTGTTCCGACACGAGAGATGCTAATGCTCCCGCGATGGCGCTTTCTAGCCGCCACTGTCGCCGTTAGAGGAGCAGAGTCATTAATACCGTTAACAGTGGGTGCAACAGGAAGTGGGGCAGGATGGCCATCCTCTTCTTTGGTCAATGTCTCCTCCTTCGCCTCTTCCTGAGCGCGTCTTTCACTCGCTTCCTCAATTTCGCGGAATGCCTGTTTCAGCGTTGCCGTCGTTCATTAAAGCATTACGAGAAAAGAAAGAACCAGGAAATGAATGTGGATCAACTTTATGAGCTTTAAGGAAGCGCAAGTGAAAGTAGCTCACCCGCTCGAGCTTCTCGTCCGTCAAAGTGAGCATACCCTGCTCTGCTAGTCGTTCGTCCGAGTGCGATCGTATGAGGGACATGTTCGACGTCTTGGTGAAACAACTTCGCTTGTAAGGGGGTGGGTGAGAGGGGCGAAGAAAGTCGCTTGATGGTGTCCTGTCTCGGCTTCTTTTCCTTTTCGCTTGTCTTCTAAACTGCCTTCTCTCCGAAGCAGAGACAATCGCGGCGTGTTCTTGTAGGCTCTATGTGGGGTTAAGAAGGCAAGGCACTCTTGCGGCAAAAGGGCGCTGAAAGGTGTGGAAAAATGACGATGTTGCTGCAAGAGGAGAGTAGAAGACTCTTCGAAGTTCGACTTTCAAAAGGAAGATAAAGGCAAGAACGCAAGAAGGGTAGTACGCAGATGTAGAAGAAGAAATATAAAGGAGGGGGAGCGTGTCCAAAGAAGTGTCGGCCCTTTACGCGCTTTACACCTCAGGCTTCGCGATCAATTTCCCAGTTCGATAGAGAAGGAGACCGGGAATTCCGAATTCGCTTTCGCTGGACACTTTCTACTTGTACGTCTCAAATACGTGCTGTATCCACAAGAGCAATGAATCCAGTGCAAGCACGCACAGACGCGCACGCGCGGGTCTCGGTGGCACGGCCGCAGAAGAACCAGGCGGTGTAAGTAGAATCAACGGAATCGGACGCGCGGGCGACTCGGAACAAAGGCACGGCTTGCTGCTGCCTTACCACCGACGACCGTCTCCCGACAACTTCCAAGCGAGCGCGGAGCAACGACGACTGCAGCACACGTCGCGTCAAATGCGACTTGTTGCTGAAATGTGTCGTTGTCGAGCACCGTCCAGGGTCTTCGCGACTTTGTTCGAGCTGGGGCACGTTCCCGTTTTCTTGTTCTCTCGGGACACTGGCAGGGACGGGCACGAGGTGCAGGGCGCAGTCGACGATGGCGGCGGTGCTGTCGCGAGCGATGTGCTGAGGGGAAAAGTTCAGAGAAGTAATAAATGACCCAATTTCCATTCGAATTAATTCCCGCACCGTTTCCAAACTCCTGGTTGATCCAACGCTGATCCCATCATAAAAATTCTCCTGTCATCTCATCATTTTAACATCTCTGGTACAGTGCCTGGCTATTTGTAGAATAGTATTGCTTTTCTGGGAGCTTACTGATTACTTATTACTAAATGCTCATGTTTAGCTTCCATTCTTAGTTTAGTGCTGGACGTTAAAATCCTTATTGGGAAGAATACTATCCATTTCAAGTTGGCGCTTACTTCGCCAGCTTTTCTATCTTCTTTGCGAACGCGCGAAACGCTTGCATCTGTTGGAAGACTCTCACATTCAATCGCCTGAGCACCAGATAAAAGCAAATGTATTCAGAAGAAAGAAGAAATCCATGCGCTCTTGCGCGGGAACTCGTGGAAAACAGCCATAAACTAATTGGTAATTGAAAGGGCATCTGCTCAAATCTCTTGTTGACAATTGTCTGTGGGATTTAAGAACCGCAATAAAAGTGGGGGATATTCTTTATGCACTTTCAGACGAGAGGAGGCGCTCGGCGTGAAGATCATCGCCTATAATGGTGCAGTACCAGTGGTAGTCCAGTCTGTCTGTGCTATGTAGTTACGAGGCCCTCCTTCGCGTCCCTGACTATACAGATTGACCACCGGAAACGACCAAAGATGGGTGATTACAAGGAAATCGTCTGGACGATCTGCCGAGAGGAAGAGAAGCCTGCACAGTCCACACAAATAGTGCCCAATCAAGAGGTAAATCTTCTAAAGAATGAAAACAACGTTGACTGCCGAGAAGCGGATTTTCCATTCTGCTTCATATATGCCAGAGCGCCAACCGAAACAGTCGAAGCAGAGGCGTGGCCTTCCGGAGTTCCGAGTTCATCTCGAGACGCCGAACTTAAGGGGAAAGAATACGAACGCCCGACAGCCCCGTCACTCTTTGTATGATTCGCCATCTGTTGCAAGGCTAGCACCCATTCCTTGCATTCCGACTGGCTTTCGGCGTATAGTATACGAAGGGAAGCTTCATCTGACAACCCCATGCTCCTTTGGGTGATGAGCAGTAAGGCATTCTGGTATCCTCGCTTTCTTCCGGACTCGTCAGGTAGTTGAGCGCCTATAACGTTGATCGTACCCAGCAGTTCCCCACCAAGCTAACAAAAAAAAGTGGTGAGTTAACCATCGTACTAAAGATTGCTAAAGGATAGGTTACTTACCTGTCTATAGTACCTTAGAGATGACGGACCTAGGACGTAGTACCTTGTCGTATAAAGTCTGAAGACAGGGTCGTCAGTGACTTCCGCCAGATAGCCCTCTTTCAGTACGATGTTATCCACAATGGGCAGAGAGGATGAGGACGGGTTGGTCGAGGAGAATAGCATTATGCTACCACTAACAGGCGAGTTGAACACCGGCGACGGTTGTTCAAATCGTACGCGCCATGGCTTGCCAGAACCCCATTCCTGTTTCGTTCCATCGAGCGTCCGAAGAGATAGTTCGGCGGGGAAATTTGCTGAAGACTGTCCATTGTTTATTCCTGCAGAAAATTCCTGCGCGTTGCTTGCAAGAGTTATCCGGCTATTTGATAACGAAGGGTTATTGAAGAGATACTCATGGCCCTCTGGTACGGAATTCGTGCGGAACGGGTGATTCGAAGCAAGATCGGAATTCGCTTGAGTCTGGAGCCAAAAATCATTAGAATCATCTCCGAGATAAAGAGACGCCTGATAATACAACATTAGTTGTTGCCTTGCAGTTAGTGCGCGACTAACTCACATTCTCCTCTGCGGATTTGACAACAGATAATGCACTGACGACAGTCGGCATTGTAGGCCTTGCTTGCGGGTCTCTTCTCCAACACGCCAGACAGATAGACCAGATTTGTGATAGGGGCGCGTAGTCCGGAAGATCAGAAAACGACTCTGGACGAGTAGGTAAAATTCCGTGCATAATTGTAAGTAGAACTTGGGGTTCAAGTTTAATCTGCGCATAAGGTATCTGTTTTGAAAGTAATTCCTAGACTTCAGTTAGCAAAGCAGGTAAGGCGCCAAAAAGGGGAGCACTCTCACATAAATGGTCATTCCGAACGCCCATACGTCTGATTTCTCGGAGTGAAGGACGGGAGGGTCCGTCATCTCGAAGAACTCAACGGCCATCCATCGCAAGGATCCCCTTGTGCCATAGTTGTGTGAGCTGGTAGCTCCGAATGTCGATGAGGCAGCAAGAACGGATGATATCCCAAAGTCACAGATTTGAGGTTGTCCGCAAGCAGACACGAGAACATTATCCTAATAGGAATTTAATTAAGTATTGGTCCATCATATCAAAGATGAAATCGTACAGCTTTCATATCTGCGTGTACCACGCCTTGGCTGTGCAAATAAGCGAGGCCTTCCGCGATACCGAGGATCTACAAAGACACATACGTCAGACTCTCGTCACAAAACTCATGCATTGGTCTTACCATGCATGTTATATCACATTCAGGGTTCTCATTCACATAGGACATCGCAGTTCCGTTCTCCATCCATTCAGAAATCAGCAGAGGGTAGTCTTCGCCTTCTAATGCATATCCGAGAAAAGCTAGGACATTGGGATGCTTCAGCCTTGACCAGACGCGGATCTCCTTCGAAAGACTCTGGGACAATAAAGCAATTTCGCTTGAGCTCTCGTGTAGGTCATCGCAGAGAAAAGGAAAAGAAAGGCACCTTTGCGAAGTCTGAATCACCTTGAATATGGATGCGCAGTCGCTTAATGGCCACCTTTACCTCACCAGACTCCTGTAGTTCTGATGCCACGTAGCCTATGAACACATCCGCATATCCGCCGTGGGTTTTCATGACTGCCGACTCGAACCGAATCTTGTCCGTCAAGTCAAGATGCTTGAGCTTCGCGAGGATCGTGCGGAGCACTTGCGCCGAATCGGCTTTCCTTTTGACTATCATGGTGACACTAGGCTCTAGGAGTGATTGCAAAGGCATTCGAAGGAAGGAGGGTACAGCACGAGAAGGTCAAAGAAGCAGGAGGAGGTAAGAGACAGAACAGAGGAGGTCGGTCGACGTCGACAATGAGAAGAGCGGGGCGTCTTCGTCGAAAACCGCGCTGCGCCCTGTCCTATGTATAGTGTTGAGGCTGTGACAAGCCAATTCGAGCACCCATTACTAGGAGCAATACAACCTGATTTACCGGCCCTGATATCTCAGGCTGTAACGCTCATGGCTGTACGCAGAAGTTGATGCATTGATAACTTTAGCTTTCCTAGTAGAATCACGGCGCAACATCCCAGGGAGGTTAGTTCACTTCCTTTTCAAACACAATCAATCCTTGAAATGAACCATGGGGCTGGCAAATGGCTGTGTCCAAACGTAGTGTTCGACACATTGTCAATTTAGTCCTAACTTCTAAGTAAGTGAACAAGCCATGGTAGAAATTTCAAATACTTCATACCTTTTACATGTAATCGTAAAAGATCCTTCCAGGAAACAATGTCATTCGAGCAGTAAAAGACAGTGTATGTGTTGACGTATAAGAGAGGTACCAGCTTATATTCCGGCCGAAGAGTTCAAGTTGGGGTCGCGGCGGCGGCAATTTGAAGTAATTCCCACGGTGCACCCCAGCCGCTTCACACTGTCACAGCGTACATCAGGGAAACTACTTTCTGCTGAAAGTGACTTAAGCGTTACTTAAACGTCCTGAGTGACTTGAAGTCTGAATAAGGCAAGCTTGCCTTATTCATGCATGTCCTCCCATTATTCCCGAGACCCGTAAGGGTAGAGGGTTATGTCGTGCTAAATGAAACACCAGTTTACAAGCAAAAACTGAAATTGCACGTGACATTTTTCACGCTAGCCTCTGCCTAATCCTTTTTCCCTTTTTGTATATCCTACGTCTTCACCACCTAAACCGTGACATTGCTACGGCAACTCTGTTTCATGTTGCGAATAAGGCTTTGCAACGTTCATACATGAACGTGAAACTGAAAGTCTTGATTTGTTTCAGCGGCAGCTTCGCTCTTGCTCGATACTCTCTTCCGTTTATTTGGATACTCTATTCCGTTTAACGATGACAGACATGGTGCTCGTCGCTATATCACTGGTCGACGACTGCACTTAAGCTGAGGGCAGGATGCGTAGTGAAGATATTCAACTCGGGCTCGTTAGCAAGCTTCGGTGTTAGTGAGTGTTTCAAATTTTGATGTCAGTGCTTTCGGAGCGTTGACATAAACTGGTAGGCTTTTGACTGCGGTGCCGCGTTCCACTCAGGTCAAATGTCTGTGGAACTCAGTCTCTCTCGCGTGGAGGCTGCAAGTGCTTTCCTCCGGTCCACCGCGGGTACAATCGTGATTCACTTACCGATTACTTGCGCAAACCCAACTTGCGACAACATACTGTATTTTGTTCTATTACCACGCCCACATTGATATATGCCATCCTGAGCCTCCTCTCGAGTTAGCCCGGTCTATTGAAGTAGTGCATCGTATCAATCAGGAGTTGGGAAGTGACGGCCAGTTTTTCTTTTCTTTTCCTTGTGGTCATCTGGTTTGCTCAAAGCGTGTGATCGGGCCTGGATAATGATGACTCTCGCTCCATTAAAACTGTTCTGATTATGATACCCTGTAGATTATGACACCGCGACATCGTCACGGTGAGCGTCGTTTAAAAATAGGCGGAGAATTTGTAGGTACTGTACGAATTGGACTATTGGAAGCCAATAGAAGCCAACGTAGTACATCACAACCTTATCAAGAGTTGACGGAACACAATGGATGCCTGGACCACAGCTCGATTTTAACCAGGCAGCCTGGTTAAAATCGAGCTGTGTTACACACTTCTGGCTGTGGTATCACTGCCGGCTTCTGGTAAGTCGGACCGCCCTCTCGAACTGGATTTGAGGCTGGACGGCTGGCGCATAGGTGACAAGCACCGGCGATTATCCGTTCTCCTCTGACCTTGATAAGCACTGCACGACACCCGTCCACAACGAAATAACAAGCCCAAAGCGTCTGTTTGTTCGCCACAAATTCAGATGGTATAAAGGAGTCGATGGCTGGGCGTCAACTCCACCTCTTGGCCTCCTACCTCCACCACGACCAACTTCTTCCGCCAGCATGGACCCCTTCGACAGGTAGTCGATCCACCGAGTCTCACCACCACTCTCGACATCGGTGTGTTCGTACTCTCCCTGGGGCCTGTCCATAACATCTCCTGGGTACTTCAGCCACCGTGCACGTCATGCTTGTACGCCGTCATGGTCGCAGCAATGCCACTTCTTGGCTTCCCCCCTCTACCATCGTTGACTTCCAGCCACCGACTCCAGCATCCAGCATGTCGGTACTCGTCCTTCAGCGCCTTTTTACCAGAACCCCTACCAACGGGTAGTCGAGCCACCGAGTCATACCACCACGTTCGACATCGGTGTGCTCGTACTTTCCTTGCTACCCTGCCCACAGTATATCCTGTGTACTTCAGCCACTGTGAACGTCATGTCTGTACGCCGTCATGGTCGCAGCAATGCTACCCTCTGCACCGCGGATAGCGTGATGGAAGACGGCCGTCGGTCCACTGCTACCAGCAGTCTGATTGAATGAGTTACATGTTAGCTGTGTAGCATTTATTGTATTCCTCTCAGCAAAAGCTGGTTGAATGAGGGAAGGGTGTCCCAGCCTTGCTGGCCTCTGATAAAGGGTTTGCACCTATAGGTTACAAGACTATATCCGGGGTGCATTGGTTATATAGGTTACCGGCAGTCTATGCACTGCCGGATTGAGTATATACACAAAGCTATATACAAGTTACTGAAAGAGGAACGTGAAGCTACTTTACAGCCACCGTTTGAAAGAGGCATTTACTCTCAGGATCACGGTTCAAGTGGCACGAGTCACGCAGTGACAGCGCTACGCGCCACAGGCAGTTACTATAAGGCGCTTAATTGGCTGCGAACGACCGCCGCATTGCATTTGAAAAGCAGAACAAAGTTTGATTAAAACAATAACAAAAACATAGAATAAAAAGAGCTAATTATCTACGCGCACAGATGCGTAAGGTACCAAACGAGTCAGTAGCAGCTACGACCCCCAGCTCGCAAAGATAACAGGTCCTCACGATCCACGCTTGCAGTATAGCAGGCCAAAAAAATGTCGCACCGTCGCTCAAAAAATGTCGCACCGTCGCTCAAAAAATGTTGCACCGTCGCTCAAAAAATTCTTGCACCGTCTCTTGTAGCGAACATACAAAGATGATCACCTGATGGATTGTCCTACGCACGAGAGCGTCGAGCACGCGACGGCTTGGCGTTCTCCTTCGCGCCAAGGGAACGACGAGACCTGGTACTCCTGACCGTTTCTTCTGCTTGAAGGGACACCTTGCGATTCGCGCCAGCCCGTGCATTTGCACGAGCAGAGCCAGTCAGCGGGGTATTACTTGCTGAAGAGACTCCAGAGCTAAGGATGGCCTCGAAAACGAAGGCTACATCCTCAGCGACTGAGGTATACTCGGCAAGCGCTACCTTGTCGAACTCCTCCTCGGCGGACTTGCGCCACCAGAAGAGGCAAAGTACAATGAGCATAAGCCCATTGCTTCCGCCGAGGCGGGCTTCCTGCCAAGATTCGCCGGCTGGAATCTGCTGGGGAAGAGGCCAGTCGTCGAGGATCGGAACCCGCCACTGGGGTTGGATCGTCGACCACCAGGCTCGTACCTGGCTAGGGAACGTCGCAAGGTCGACGCACGGAGGAACCCTACCGATAGGGCGTGCGTTTTTCATCCACCAAGCAACAGCTTGAGGACGGTCGTTCGTTCCAATGCGTTTCTCGTGCTATGGCATGGTATGAGATGACATTATGAAATAAAAAGATGGTTCACGCACCGGCTGCCAGGCCATTTCCAATGCGACGAATGCACTCAATACTGCATCCTCTACTTCACCACGAAATTTCTTAAGAAGGTGCTTCAATGGAAGTTGAAGCCACGCAGGTACCTTGGAGAGATCCAAGGTGTCCAAATTCACGGACGGAATTGATTCTCGCGCCGAGGTGGCCAAGGATATGGCAGGCGGGGTATCATCAAGACTGGCATGGTTGTCAACTTCCATAGGTGTCGCTAGGCTGGCATGGTCGTCAACTTCCATAGGAACATCGTCAGAGGGTGGAGGGACTGGAAATTCGACAGTTGCCGCTGCGAGGGCATTGCTAGGAAGGGGGGGAGATGGGGAACGAACGACAGCAGAGTCTGTAGAGGATGACACGCTATCAGGTGTCAACGCCACCGTTGCCACCGTGACGTTACCTCCGGTGCCAGTTGCTGACGCGACGTCATCGCACTCCGGCCCACTAGAGTTGCCGGTTGCTACCGGTTCAAGACTCAGCATTTTACCGGAGTCCGGCTCAATCGTGTCACCGGTGGCCTCACTATCTTGACCTTGATCTTCGACTCTCTTCTCGACACTATGTACGTCGAATTTCTTCAGTTCTTCGCCATACTTCGATCAACAAGATGAACTTACTATGATACGCCTTGCTTAGACTGTCTGGGATGGCGCTCCCGAGGAGCCAGAGAAGTCTGAGCGCGGCCAACGGAGAATGCGCGGTCGTCTTCTAACTCTGGCTCCTTTTCTTCCTCTTGTCCCCCCGACCTCGCAGTCAAGCGTCTCTTTGCGTCCTCGATACCGAGCTCACTTAACAAGCGTGCGTTTCTTGCCATATTAGCCAGCCGGCGTAATTCTGCCTCTGACAACCATTCTCCCTGTGCAGTCCTGTACAGTATTAAGCCATCGGAAGCCACTTTCGATTCAACAATACGACGTTCAGGAGACAATGTTGGTGAGAAAATGTCCATATCATCGTCATCGTCGTTGTCGTGGATAGTGTACTCGGTATTCTCTAATGTTGACGCTATAGGATCTTCGCTACCGCCTTCGTCATCGGAATCAGAGTTGCGCAAGGTTCCCGCGCTCGGGCTGTTATCCTTGCGAGTACGTTTGCGTACAGTCGGCTTTTGAACAGTAGACGAAGGTAGGCTTTTGGATGGCGGTGCCGTCGGTGATACGTTCGAGGTGGTACCGCTGGCAGGGAATGGTATATTCGCATACTTCTCGCGATCTTCCTGAGCTGTGGTTTTGTGAGTTATTTATGTGATATCGTTCTCAGGTGAAGAACTCACTATAACATGCTTTCGCAAACGACTTGAACTTTTCATGGACATCTTTCTTGTAGCTTGGATGGTGCTTTTTGAAGGTATGATTTCCCGCAACTGTCCTTCCAGCGCCGATACTAATTACATTTAATCAGCCATGGACTTTAGACATGACGACAGATAAACTAACGTGAGGAATACCATTCTCCCTTCTCTCTTCGGTTCGGGACCAGCAATTAAGACGTGGCTCTTGAGTCCAGTGAGTTCCTCAATATCTCTCACAATCTCGGTCATAACTGATTCAACGTTGTCAATAGCCCTAATTAATCGGTGAGTTTTGGTTGTATGATAATATGATATGGTACTTACGATTGAACTTCTCTAGCCTCAATGCGACGTTTTTGCTCGTCTAAATCAAGCTCATCTTCGTCTGGCAAGAGCATTGGGTTTGTGTCGGAATCGTCGTCTTTCAGCGCATTACGATAGTGTTCCACTTCTTCCTTGACGTCGGCAGACTCAGCCTCGAAGAACTGCTTCATCCTCATATTCCTATAGGCGAGGATGTCCTTCTTCTTGAGATCAGGTTCGGCCTCGAGCTTCGCATTCCATTCCTCTTCGATAACGGCCTTCCATTTGCTTTTATAGTACAGCTCAGAGTAGGCTTGCGTGAGCTGGAGCCTCTGACGCCTCTTGACCTCAAGTCGACCACGAAGGAGCTCGCGAAAGGTGACCCGAGTGGCCCTCAACAGACCATTTTTTGTCGCACCGCGACCTCCACTGTGGTTGTTCATCCATGCGCTGACGCGCTATATGCAAGTATATCAATTAAGTGTGACTTGAGGCATAATAAGGCTCACGTACATCCCTCTCAAAAGCCAGCAATGTCTGGTCTTTTTGAGGAAATTTTTCAAAGTATTCCTCGTGCATCTTTCCCAGAAATATGCGGGTCTTCTTGCACTCCTGTGCAGCCTCGTAGGCTGGCATACTATCTCTCATGAACTTAAGACGGTCTTCATCAGCCCAAGGTGGACGAGGCATAGTTGCGTTGTGAAGAGGGGGAGCGTTGCGAAGAGAGGGAGGTTCGAGGAGACTCGAGTTGCGTAGGGCGTTTTGGTGGGTTAGCTCAGTAAATATCTTTGTTGTTCAAAACATACTGACTATATTTTCATCGCCATATGGACAATGGTGCACATCGTGAACTCAGCAGGCCCACTAATTCCTCGGTTTTGTGATACTCAAAATTGTCCGTTCGTCGCGGAATCGAGTTCTATTTACTTGAACTTAACCGCCGCCGCCTCTCCTTGGTAGCTAGTCGGTGAGTCCATATGGCTGCTGAAAATATAATCCGAAATGCTAATTGAGAAGTTCTATTTTAACTGCGGAGGTGACCTGAATTTGTCTTCAATGAGGATGTCTCTGTATGAATCGTACTCAAGCACTGTTGCTCCAAGGTAAGTATATCTGAATTAGAATATTATTGCTCTCTCTTGTCTACAAAGCGTGCATATGACTATCAGTTCCAGTTAACTTCGTAACGGGAGAACCGAGTAATTGCGCATCCGAATCTAAATTAGGTAGGTGATCATATTACTTCGACTTTCTGTTTCAGCAGCTGATTGAGTTCTCAAGGTATGTAGCTATATTGGTAATTGATTCTCTATCTAACTGACACTTTTCGTTTCGCGACAATCTTACCAATAGCAGGTCAAGTCTGTACCGATTGGTGGCAAGAAAATGTTACTTCTCCCGCGGAGTTTTGGGTTTCTTCCGTAATCTGGAGTGGGTCGATTACTTTCTCACTAGAATCCTGTGAGGTGCGTTGAGTCCCCACTTTCTTCCCCCTTCAACCTCACTAACTCGACTCAAGCTCACCATGCCAGGCCCATCGGACAACGAGGGCTCTTCTCAAACGTCTCAGGATTGCTCCACTCAGACGAGTACGGATGAGGACGGTTGGCTTGTCCGCACACTGGTCTTCAGCCTGCGTATCTTTTTGGTTATTTTCGTTGCATTTGCTCGTGCTGTGGTCATTGTAGCCAACGACAAAATCCCCGACACGCTCTTCGACCAAGCCATCCCAGCCGCCATCTCCAACAATTCATCCCCCATCCCGAGTAGTAATTTGGATTCATTGGAAGCTCATCAGGCTAGGACAACATCCGCTCCTCCTCAAACCTTTTATGTCGTTTTCATTGGACGTGAAGTCGGATATACGACTAGCAGGTCAGATTTCTTCATTCTCAAATAACTTCATCAGAACTCATTTTTGTCTTCACTTCTCAGTACACTCATGACGAGTCTTGTGAACGGCATCCCCAACAATTATTCACAAAGGTTCAACACTTTTGACGATGCTCTGCATGCGTACACAGTAGCGGTTCAGCATGGTAATGTCCGCCGGGTTCGGACTGCCATCCAACCATCAGGGCATGTGTAAGTCGGCTTACTTTTCATTAATTAAAAGATGTCTGCTGATCTGCCTACTTTATCAGAGAGTTCGTGTACGAGTACATGAGTTCTGCCGCGGGCATACGCAACCTGGATCAGCCGCACGTGGCTCCTCATCCTTTATCGACCACCTCATTTCCACCCGACCTCCTTCCACCGACCCCCTGCAACTCCGAGATACGTGTCAGTCGCACAGAAGCAGCAGCAGCAGACGCCAGTGTTTCCTCTGTTTCGTCGGTTACCGAGTCAAGCGGTCTCGTTATTCCTGCTGACCACTGGACTTTGGTCAACACTTGCGAGGCCAGTGCTGATACCGTCATCATCGCCAGCACTTCGACAATGGTATCTACGAACGGACCATCTGCTGCATCAAGTTCATCGACAGTCGTCGTGTTGGACAGTGACGATGATTCGGTGAACTCATCGAGTCTGGCCAACAATTCGGTTGCTTCTTTGCCTAGTGCACACTCGTCAGATGTCTACTACACTGATAAGAGGTACGATCTAGCATTTGCGGCTTACATTGAGGAAGAGGATAGCAATGCAGTCGGTGTAATGGGTGATTCAAGCGCTACCATGTCGTAGATTAGATTTCTGTTGTTTGCGGCTGCTCTGTCAGTTAGGCTGAGATTAGCTGATTGGGTCTATTATCTTTCTCTCTGTCTTCGTTTCTTGATCTTGTATTTCCTTTCCTCTCATTAACCCCCCTTTTTTTCTTGACGCATAAGTGGCTGCGTAATTTCAGTTCCTTTCTTGGTCCCCCTTTTTTCGTGCTGCTATGTGCATCGTGGTATTGCAATGTTTCGTGCCTCCTTTAAATGTTCGTGGTAGTTGAAAATGTGCTGGATCTCAATAATACATTTGTGATCGTAACTTCTACTCAGAGTGATTGCAGTGCAATTACGAAGATTATCTTATTGGGACTTCGTGACAATTATCTGGAATGAATTCAGCTTCAGCGAGCAAGTGGTACCTGAACAAGTTGTTCTACCACTTCTCTCCGAAAATTGTATATTGCTTGAAAGTCGAGTGAGGCAGCTATGGAGCACATACAGGGAGGTTGATACTGCTCTCGTTGAAGCAAGAATACGACACCTAAAATTTTGCGCGGGTAGGTATCGGCCCAGAGGCAAACCGCACTTGCAAAAGCCATGCATATAGTCTGTGTCTCAGACATTGCACGAAGCCGTGCGGTAACACGAACAAGTGCTATATTCAAAGTATGTTCAAACGCATACATTTACGCTAGCAACACAAGGATTCAAATCCATTAGTAGTCATGACATTCCGTGCGAATGCAACTGTCTAATATACCTGTGTGCATATTTGCCTATGAGCATAATTATGAACCCCAGTTCAACACACGCAACTTGACAATGCAACCCTATTGCAGTTCGCACTGATCAAGATACACCAGTCGTCCGTATTATACTTTTAAGCATGTAAGATATACCTACGAACGGGTTATGAGTGTCAAAGAGTAGGTAGAGTTGGTTGATGGTACATACTTAGTCTATTGACAATGCAATTCTACCGCAACTCGCAACTCAGTAGCGTCATAATCATAAAAGACAGCCTAATCATGAACATTTAATGCAACGGGATTAAGATGATAAAGCAAACGTACCAAGCTGACTGGCCTGACATCACAAGTAAAAGCAAACAAGATCCACCGCCATTTGCAACTTTGATTATACCAGCACATCCCCGCCGCACTTGTACTTGCGCTTCTCGACTTGAACAAGCAGCCAATTAGTTGCATATGATAATTACAAGTAAGACATACTTACAGCATTTCACTGAAGTAATTGCATTGGGTATTGATAACATATGCCACTGAGGGTATCGTCAGATGAGTACTTTGGTTGAAGTTGAGAGTGTAGGTAATGTACTTACGGCCACTAAGCGATTTCGTGTCAACTTGGCAGACTGGCTAAAACAAATGCAGGAGAATATACTTACTAGCAAACCTATATGAGTAAAGATCTAATGAGCCTTTTGTTTAAGTTGTATGACTTGTAAGAACAGATGAAATGAGAATACATAGTTAAAATACACCTACGCAGCACTGTCCTATCCACGTACAACCTATACAGGCACCGACTGCTCAGCGACTGTCGTACTCTAGCATAAGCATAGATATAGAAACTTACAAGATACTCATAAGTAGTCTATATATGTGGCACTTCTCAATCTATATCCGAAGATGAGTTAACAATCGATGAAAGCATGAGTTCAACACAAGAACTTACGTTCGTTTTAATAGCACGCACATGTCGTGGCATTTGGAGCTGTTGGATGCCTAAAATGAGGGTCATTAGTCTTCAAGTGTGTAAGTAAGTATGCACAAGTTACTTATCTTGTTGTCTCGTCCATAATCTTTTGGTCAAACAAAGCGATAGCGCAGCAAGTACATGGTGAGCGTTAGAGTCACCTCCAACTTAGATTCCAACATAGACGTCACATCTAAACATAGATGATTGGATCAATGATTGGATCAATAATCAGATCACTAACGAAATATTTACTATATAAGGCAAGGCCCAGGTTGCCAGGGAGTTTGTCAAGAATAGATTGATCTCTTCCTCGGACACGTGGCACATGTTACTCGCAAGACACGCTTGGTTTCGAAGAGTTTGGTTATCCTTCTACCCTCTACGATCCAAGACGTCCGGCAAGCGAAAGTAACTCTGACAGTATGTCCTTCCATTGTCTGACACTTGAGACGTCACATGCAGACCTAACAGCTATCTAGACCATGGGAATTTCAAGCACAACAACGTCCTCCACGACTATCATTCCTATATGCCTCACCGAAAGGCCGCAAAGCTATCAAGCATATCAACCTCACGCGAGGCCCTGCCTGATTCTGACGATGAGCTCAATGAGCCTCCCGGAACCGGATGGGTGAAGACGACTTCTCGAACAGTCTACACAGAAGTTCGTGCTTCGCGTCGCAATGGGAAGAATACGAGATTCTCAGAGGACGAAGAGGGAATGCAAGTTATATCGATGCCCTTCCGTAGCTATTCTGTCAGCGAATTGCAAACTAAGAATTACGACGCCTGGCTCGATTCAAACTTACAGGATGAAACAGTCCTCGACGATCATGCCGACTACGACACCACGGGCCCACCATCCGGAAGAGACAGCAATCGTGACGAAGATGAAGACTATGCAAGTGATGCTAGCTCAGAGTCGGATGGGGATGGTGGCTCATCAATCGTTCATGATCTATCTGCATTCACAGCAGAAAAAAGGATCCGGGTATGTTAAAATATCATTTTTCTATTCAAACATTCGCTGACAATTCTGTCTCATCTAGACCAAGGCATTATCAGACTGGGTCCCTCTACGAGACTCTCTCGTTGACGAGTTGATGCGTGGAGATGGCATCGATGTTCAGAAAAGCTGCGGGGACTGCGGTAATTTGTTCGACGAGGGTGAAGGTCGACCGTATCGATGCGGTGACTGCGTTTCCGCCATTTATCGATGCAAGAGCTGCATGTGTATCGAACATGCAGACAAGCCCCTTCACTGCATCTATGTGAGCTATCTGGTGTTTTTTGGCTCTTAATCATATGCTAATCGATTGTGTAGGTTTGGAGGGGCTTCTGGGACAAATTCGACTCCGTCAACCTTGGACTCACCTTCGACGTCGGCCACGGAGGAAAGAGATGTCCATCAGTGGACACTCAAGCACCTCCTTACGCTCTAATCGTCATCTCTTCGAATGGGATTCACCACGTAAACGTTCGATGGTGTTCGTGCAGTAAGTCGCTGGGCAAGGCAAGCGAACACTGGGTGCAGTTGATGCGAATGCGATGGTTTCCTGCTTCGCATAGCAAGCCGAAAACTGCTGTGACTTTTGACTGCTTGAACTTGTTTCACAAGCTCACGTTACAAGGGAAACTGACTGGACACGACTTCTACCAAACCCTACTTCATTTGACGGACAACACGGACTTAGACCCACCTCGGGTGAGTATACATAGTCAAATTAATGTTGCTCGTTCTGATTCACTTTCATAGAAACGCTATGAGGAATTCATGAGGGCTTGTCGCCTTTGGCGACATTTGAAGTTGTTGAAGCGAGCGGGTATTGGGCTCAACCCCCAAGGAGTTGCGAGCGCGCAGCCGGGATCATGTGCTGTCGAATGTCCCGCCTGCCCGAATCCCGTGGTCGCACCACGTTTGCCTGATGTGTGCGATCCAGGAATTGGAGAGGATATCAAGGATAAATCGTAAGTATCTTAATTCTCTCCTTTCGAATGATCTGACTTACGTTTCAGATGGCTGGACACCATCGTCTTAATGTTAGATGCGAACTTTAGGTTGAAATCCAAGGATCGCGGCATCGAGTCAGACCCAGCACTGGGCTCGGGACTGGCATACTACGTGGAAGAAGACAAATATCAGGAATATTTAAAGACTTGTTCTGATCAGACGGAGGTGAGTTCTTTTTGCTGAAGCTGTATCATTGAAGACGCACGTTAACATGGACATGACTTCGCAGGTTAATTACTGTGATTCTGGCCTTCACGCAGTCGACCACGCCAATACTCGTGGTGGCGATCTTTACAATGCAAGTGGCGTTGGTGCGTGTCAGTGCCGCCATATGATGATGCGTAAGCTCGGTGTAGGTGACTTACAAAAGGGCGAAAGGTGTGCTTTAATTATATTCAGTCGACCTTCGCTAACATTGCGCTCTAGATATGCGAACATGGACTACATTTTTTGGTCCACGTTATACGGCTATGAGGGTCCCAGCGTGACTGTCTCATATGACATCGTGTGCCAATGGCATATCAACCTTCTAAAGCGGTTCGTCGACTTGCCCGAAGACATTCAAGGCAAGATTGACAAGTTTGTCATTAAATTTGTTATTCCAAAATTTCATATCTCTGCGCATGGCGACAAGTGCCAATCACTATTTTCCCTCAACCTTCGGCGGCGTATGGCACGAACAGATGGGGAGAATATTGAACGCGGGTGGGCATACATGAACCCGGCGTCCTTGTCAACACGAGAGATGGGACCTGGTGCTCGGAGGGACACACTTGATTGTCAGTGGTCGGGCTGGAACTGGAGAATACTCGTTCGGCTAGGTATGTACTTTTTATCTCATAATCTAACCTGTTATTGATGAGACACATTTACAGGTGGTAGCATCCTTCGACGTCTGTATGAGGCTGTCGCAGAAGCACGTGTGCACAGAGCGCACCACATCGAGTTTTCGAAGACATTTTCTGATGAGAATATTGTCGAATGGACTGAAATGGTTCGGGTTTGGAACGATGACCCAAAGGGTTCTCCAAACCCATACGAAGAGCCGGTTCTTTGTAAGTTGCTTTTTGATTCTCGTCATATTTGTCTCTGATATGTATATTACATATAGCGACAACCCTAGCTGACGTCAAGCGTGAATTGAACAAGGAGGAAGACGATGAGCTGAAAAGAGGTGTCTTACCTCTGCACCAGATGTCGGCGGCGCTTTTTTTGGCAACTGGGCTGGAATTGGAAGAACAACAGTACGTATAATCTTGTTACTTGGCTCTGATCATTTACTAACGTGAGTTTTTATCTTCTAGACGAGTACTCGCAAATACTTACAAGCATGTTCGCGCAAAAAAAAATAACAGTCGGACCTTCAACATTGATAAGAAGGACCGAGATGTTCGGAGAAAGATCATTCTATGGAGAACGATCCAGCAACTGTACATGCCTTGCGCGACTGCCGTGCGCGCAAGCAATGCTGCGAAACGAGCTGCAAGACTCGAGCGACAGTCAGAAACTGCTCTGGGTGTCACGAGCTCCACCCGCGTTGCACCCGACATTGCTTCATATAGCCTTGAAGCTGTAGAAGATTCAGCAACAGAGTCAGCCGTAGATATGGACCTTTGTCTCCCATCTTCCTTGCCCGAAAGTCTGCGAATCGATCCAGCACTTGCTACGTTGGTCGAAAAGGAGCGTCGCCTTCGCCTTCCTCAGTGCCGCGAGGCACTCGCTTCCCTACGAAGACGCTTGCGCATCTGCGCAAGGTTGTTCGACAGCAAAAAACTGCACACGGCAGGGACCGGGACTCGGCCTAACACTCGCATGCAGGCGCTTTTGGACAAGCATGCTTTGTATCGCGAACGAGACGTCGAGCGTTACAGAGCCGCTCGAAACGCGCTTATTCGTCTTGACCCCCAAGGAACTTGGCAATTAACCCTCAAGCCACTTATGCAGCAAGACATTCATCCTCCCATACGAGGTCAGGAGGAGTCCGCGAAAGGAAGAGCTAAGGGTAAACGAAGCAGGAAGGGCACGGTTTTAGAGTCCGAAGGCAGAAGGACTCTGTCGTGGATTTGGAGAGCAATCCCGCAAGCACAAGGTGCGGGAGATGAAGTGGCTGCCGCGAAGGAGCTTGAAGATGGTAAGCCATTTTATCTATATTGATCCACACCTTTATTCATTATCTATTTTGTCATAGGGCTTCGGGTTGAATGGGCAAAGTCTCTTGCTCGCGCTGAACGCTGGGAGGAAGAAGTCCTGCTGCTCCGCGAGGAGATGCGCCGTACTTTAGTATTCCTGAACCATCAAGCTCAGTGGTGGCGCACGCAAGGGACTTTAAGAGATAATTGCGAGGCTGTTCTTGCGTCCGGACTACGTGCGTATGCGGAGAAACAAGCGACTATGCGCGAACGCCTTGCGGACGACTTTGCATCTATGTGGTTGGTAGGTATTTCTGACTCAAAGCTATCTCTGCCTGTAACATGGCCAGCGAAGTACATTTGTGTCCAGCAAACGTCAAAGAAGGTGAAACGTCGGCACAAAAGAAACAAGGCTCGCGCGCGCGTTATCAATTACGTTGAAGGCCCAAGCTCTGTCCCTCCGCCTCCGCCCTCATGACTTCTTTAATTTTCTACCTGCTTGCTTCATGTACTTAATTATTGTAAAGCTATTATGATAATAATAATTCATTTCGTGCATCTTATGCTTTGTGTACTTTACCTCCGTAAGACTCAAGAGACGTGCGATTTTGGACTTAAGCATAGAAATGCTCGAGGGCCGGTTCTACCTGATACCCGTGTTCCCGATGGGACGTGAGACTCTGCCCTTTGTCGTGGTCCGGTCTTACTCTGTAACCGAGTTCCCATGAATTAAGTATTGATTAGCTGGAATAGCCTGAGTA
The DNA here is from genome assembly GCA_910574555.1 of Trichaptum abietinum. Lineage (NCBI taxonomy): Eukaryota > Fungi > Basidiomycota > Agaricomycetes > Hymenochaetales > Trichaptaceae > Trichaptum > Trichaptum abietinum. The sequence continues at coordinate 2,884,561 of CAJTBE010000011.1, read as the reverse complement.
TAAATATTGCAATACACTATTTCACAGTTTCATAACCCCAATTTGCCTAATATATGACCCCAATACTAATTTTTAGCTGCTCCGAAATTCTGGCCAGGACCTGTATCAATCTACAGCAAGGCTGCCCCAGTCATTAATTCTTCCAACAGCCTTTGCTGAATGGAATACAATAAGTTCTACACAGCTGGACTGCAGCTCATTCAATGATACTCTCTACACTGTCTAACAGATGCTGTATTTCATTCAATCAAATATTTCAGGTGCTCAAGCAAATGCTGTATGTCATTCAATAGAATGGCTGGTAGGACTGGTCGGTCCCCATGCGGGGCAACACACACCCGCGACCGGCGGCCACCTCGTACTCCCAAACCGCGTTTGCATGCCCGGTTTCGTGGAATTGCAGAGTGCTGAACCTCCTGGGGGGAAGAGGTCTCTGTGGCGGGGAAACATGCGTGTAGAATTAGGTCTTCGGACGGCCGCTGGGACGACGAGTTCAGCGGCCACCTCGTATACCCAGGCCGCGTTTGCATGCCTGGCTCTGCGGTAATGCACTGACTGGCTGTCCCTTAACGGGCAGTCGGCCTCTGCGACGGGGAAACATGCATAGAGTTGAGTAGAAGTAGGATTCTGGATGGTGGTGGAGCAAGTCCGACACTTGCTACCGGGATTTTTTCGCGTTCAGCAAGACCCAATTCGGTCTAAACTTGGGTGCTGGTTATCCCCCCCAAGGCTGACGTGGTTTTTTATCCACATCCTCCCTTCAATGGGAAGAATAGTTTTTTTTTTTTTTTTTTTTTTTTTTTTTGCGGGGAGCATGCAACAAATCCCACCCTCTGCATCATACTTGTGTGATCCAAGTCTTGAGTGATTGAAACTAAAAGCTTAAAGTGCAACTTGAAGATGCCTTGCAAGTCGAGTGCTGTTGACTTGTACACAATTCTGACAAAGATTATGGATCCATTTAACAGGGCATTTATTGAAAAGCCAAGTAGTTACTATAGCTAACTTAATTTACTGTGGAAGGCCTGCATACCCCTCAATGCTCTGGGCTGGCTGGCAGAGAAAGAAAAAAATGGGACAAAGGTTACTACAACCAACTTGAAGTGGCAGCAACTTGAACGTAAAGAGAGCCAAGGACAGCAGTGCGGATGGCAGTGAAGCCTTAATTAATTTTTTTATTTCCTTTTACGCCCCGAGGAGGTCTCGGGTTATGCCTGCGCAACGCAGGCCCCTCGGGGCGTTATTCAGGACGAGTTGCCTGAAATAAGGACGAGTTGCCTGAAATAAGGACAAGTTGCCTGAAACAGTGCTCTAAGTGTTTCAGGCAATCTGCACCCCAGTGCTCCAGTGCTTCAGTGCTTCATCCTTTAATTACAGCAGGAGACAAGTGTTGTAAGACAAATTGCAGCGCTCAAGAGTTCAAGTGCATAAGAATGATCCAAGTATTTCATTGCATCAGAAATAATATAAGACAACGGTAAGTAGCTATCAGTGCCTCAGTGTTCAAGTACATCAGTCATTTACACAAGACTAAGCATAGCAGACACTATCGTGGAACCCGCCACGACACGATTCTGAACCACTGCCACGGGCAGTGGCAGGCCCATTTCGCTACCGTGCCTTCAATTCTGCATGTTCTTTAGCGTGCCAGTAGAAACGAAGGTTGCTCTGCGAGTCGATGGTAATAAGTTATTGAGCGCACGGACAGAAACGAAACGAGAGGCTCACCAGTGAACGATTTGCTCTTAGAAGTCGACGCATTCCGTGGCCGAATCCCATTTTGAAGCGTCGTCCTCCTCATTATCGCCATCTCCGCCTGGATCCTTCTCCTCGCCCTCGTCCTTGTCCGCGCCCTCGTCCTCGTCCTCGTCCTCGTCCGCGCCCTCGCCCCTCGTCCGCGCCCTTGTCCTCGTCCTCGTCCGAGCCCTTGTCCTTGTCCTCGTCCGCGCCCTTGTCCTCGTCCTCGTCCGCGCCCTTGTCCTCGTCCTCGTCCGAGCCCTTGTCCTCGTCCTCGTCCGCGCCCTCGTCCTCACCCTCACCCTCAATCTTGTCAGCGCCCTCGTACCCGCTCTCACTCAGGTCGTCATCTCCTTTAGCATCGGCATCCTCGTCCTCTGCATCACCTTCAACATCGCTTCTATGCTCAGCTCCTTCACGCTCGTCGCCCTTATCATCGCTCCCGTCTTCCCAATTACCAGCGCCTTCGTCATACGCTTTCTCGCAGGTCGAACCCGGACCTGCAACATCAAAATATAAGGAAAAGTCCCTGCCAGTGATACCCGATCCAAAAAGTTCGGTGTTCTTTCCAGCATCGATATCGTTACTGGCATCGTAAGCTAGGAGGTGGGATCGAACCTTTTCCCAGTTTGATTCAGTGAAGAAAGAGGGATTCGACAGCAATTTAACATAGTCGTCCGTATGAGGCTGCCACAGAGCGCTAGTGAAATACCACTCAGCGCCGCCAAGCTCTTCTTTGATATTTTGCAACCGAGCCACCTGTTTATCAATGGCGACCTTGACCTATCCATGAGGAGATCAGCGAATAAAGCCACTATAAGTTCTGAAAAAAAATACCGCTGTTGCCGCAAGGGCGAGGGCACCGATAGGCTTTCCTATGGAGTTTTTGTCCAGTACTTTATGCCGACCCATGGCTAAGACGATGTGTACGGACAACACTGAGACCACGAGGTCAGAGCAGAACAGTCCTTGCTTCTGTACATTCAGGGTCAATGCATGGACACAAAATGCCACAAGTACTATTTTACTTACCCTTTCCATACTATACCAGCTTTCCCATAGAAACGGTTCGGCTTTCTTCTTATCAACTAGCGTCTGCAACGTCTTCACAATTGCTTCGTTTTGCATTGACTTTGATTGTTCGCCGCTGATAAAACTCGCAACTGAATGCTCAGCTTTCTCAAACAGTTTCTTGCGCCAGCTATCAGAGCATCTCTGGGCCGCCTGAAATACAAGGATTGCATCTCAATCTGGTAAAGGTAACTTGAAGATAACTAAGAATGACTCAACTAGAGAACAGATGTCGGCGAACTGTGTTTCGTAACTTAGTTCCACAGAATCAAACACTTTCCCCCACAGTGTGCTGATTGTTAGAGTCCGAAGTCAAGAGGACAACGCACGAAAATATTATTGCTAAAAGAGTAGTCTACTTATACTAAAGACTTCGGATCTAGCTAATAAATTTTATGCCTTTTGAAATACATTATGTGTCACTTCCATGTGACCGTAACATGAAACAAAGTATGCGACGTGAATCGCACACCTTCAACACCCCTCCTCGATTGAGGTCGCATTAATTAATGATAAAAACCCTGCACCAAACCCGATGCAACTCCCTTTTTGGTTACCGGGTGCTCCCCTTTACCGGGTTACCACACCCCCTTTTGCTCCCATGCCTATAACCGGCACCCTTTTCCCATTCCAAGCTTCCTTTACCGTAAGCTTCCCCTTTTATTATTCAAATTCGGAGTCAGAAAAGGTCGGCACCGACTGTGTATACAGACTTTGACTTTGCCTTCGGTTCCGGTTCCGAGTCCGAGTCCTTTCCGGAGTCCCCCTTTTTCTTTGGGCAATTAGCCTTTCTATGCCCTTTTTTCCCACAGATCCAACAGCTCCGGTCCTGTACCGCAAGTGCTGTCTCTGTTTGGGCGCTTTCGCCAAATGTGGAAGCTTGATTCCCGCGCCGAGCTGCCTCATTCAGTAGTCTCTGGATGACAAAATCCACGGTGAGATCGCTTGTTGCCGCTGAGTCCAATGAGATTACGAGATTCTCGTATTCGGCCCCCAAACCGGTTGTCAATGCCAAGATGACATCCTTGTCACCAAGTGTGACGCCAAGCTCCTCCAATTCCCAGTGTAGTCCCATGATGTAACTGATCCATTCTTGCATGGGCAGCTCCGGGTCCTTGCTACTCGTGAGAAACTTCCGTTTCAGGGCGATCTCGGTAGCCAATCCGCGTGCTCGATGCACAGATTTCAACTTGAGCCAAATTTCTCGCGGGTCCCTGTTACGGGTATATGCCAGCTGTGACGTTTCCATGTGCTCGATCATCAAGGCACGGGCATAGGCCATTTTCTTCTTCGTATCCTCGTCTATTACTGCTGCCGCAGTGTCAGAGGTCCCCCTCTTCTTCCCACTTTCCTTCCCCTCGGTTACTTCCCTCTTCCTCTCCTCCGGGTCCACCACTGACCACAAATCCTTACGAACCAGTAAGGCTTCCATTCTCACGGCCCATTCCGAGTAGTTGCCAGTGCCTAATCGGCACGCGCGCGACCTTTGGCTGTTGTTGCCGTCCAAGTCAGACATGAGAGGGATAGTGAGGTAGTAAGCAAGTCCGAAAGTAGTAAGTCACGGTGCGTCAAAGATTTCGGTGTCGCGCAGCTTTAGAGCTCAAGGCTCATAACCTGTTAGAGTCCGAAGTCAAGAGGACAACGCACGAAAATATTATTGCTAAAAGAGTAGTCTACTTATACTAAAGACTTCGGATCTAGCTAATAAATTTTATGCCTTTTGAAATACATTATGTGTCACTTCCATGTGACCGTAACATGAAACAAAGTATGCGACGTGAATCGCACACCTTCAACACTGATGAGCTCATTGTCCGGGTTTTGCCATGGCGTGAGGGACTTTCCTACTGCGCGGAAAAGTGAAGGTAAAAAAATATGAATCCAACCGGCCTGAGTACCGGGAGGGAGACACTGGTTCGTCGCCCTTTTTCTGCCTGGCACGCGAGATCCTTCCTTTCCTTCATTTCGACCCTTGTCCTCCAGCCCCACTGATGTCTGCATATAAGTGAATCAGCAAAAATATGTCATAGTAATGAATTTGATTCGACACACTGAGCTAGTAGTCCGAGAGACTTTGCGATGACCAGGATAAGCCCCAATCACTAATACTTTGGGTCCGGGAGTGCAGGATACTCTCGTCATTGCAAGCGACTGTGTTAGAGGTGCTAACGGCATCTTTCGACCACCAGTCTAATAAGAATAGTGAGTGAATGCTCACATTTAGAGTGTATCAATCGACCCACACTTGCTTCATTATCAGCCACCAGCGACTGCCTCTTGCGATGAGAGGTAGCGGATCCAATCTCAGACTGCAATACGTCAGAAAGCTGTTATCCATGGCAAGTGAGCAGCTCGAAAGGAAGCAATTACCATCGTGTCGGCCTCAGGCCGATAAGGAATGTCAGAGGGTTTCCTCTTCTTACTCAAGTCCTTTCCGCCTGGTCAGAAACGAACTTAAAATGCCGGTTACCAAAGAATTGGCACTTACTGTGGCACCGACCTGTGTGTCCATGCCAGTGAACAATGACTTCTTGACCTTGACACTCTTGCTAGCCTATTGAGATGGTGTAAAGTAAACATAAACATGAAGGAATCCATAACACGTGAAGGTGGAAGAATTACCACATCAACCTGGGAGTCGGTGTCCGGTGGCGACTTTCTCTTTCTGTTTTTTGTGACTATAATGTCCTATTCATAGGCACAAATTAGCGATCGACCCGATGTGAGGAAGGGAACGAATAGTTGCTACAGCGGAGGTGAGCCTACGGTGCATCGACGCTCACACATACCTGTATACGGGGTTCCAAGGCTAGTGATTGCACCTTACAACCATAAATCAGGGGGAAACGAGAGAAATTGGAGTAAGATAGGACTTACCGGTGCGCTGAGCTGCGAGTTGGCAGTTCTCTTGGTTGCACCCTGTCCAAAGATCAATTCAGCAAACAATGAAGGAAGGATGTAGCATGAAGATCACTGTGCTTCACTGTCTGGCACTCACCTGTCCACCTGGTTTTGTTTCGTTGTTCTTATCCTCAAGTACGGAAAGGGATTGGTTAGTAGATTGGAAAAGGTAGGAATGATATGACGTCGCTTACCGTTGAAACCTGCGACCCGGAGAGAGTGTCGCGCAGCAACTTCCTTTTCTTTGAGTTCAAGTTGCTGCTACCTCCATCCTGTTCATTACACGACAGTTGGCAGAAAAATAATAACGAAGGGATATGATCAAACGGTCATGGGGTAACTGACGTGAATCGAACAGTAATAAGTCGCACTCACACTAGCTTGAGCCGGCCTTGTCAGCCTCCTCGGATCGCTTTCGCCCTACAAGCAAGGTATTCAGACTGCATCTGCCATTCTAATGTTCCGTCAACTCACAATATTTGTGTCCGAATCGACAAAATGTGCTGTCTGTTGCACGCTGATTGAGCTATTCTTTACACCATGATAGCTTGCGAGGGTTATTGTTTCCCCTTCATCCTCCCAAGGACTTAAGTTTTCATTGTCTTGCAATGAGATGCTGTGTCTAGTGTAGCTTGGCGTCAGCGAAGCTCATAATATGGTAACAAAGACGAGAGTGTCAATGTTGTATGTAGAAGGAAATTTGATCCCGTTCTCCATGATCCGCTTCCTCAGCATGAACATTAGTAATCTAGTTGGATCATACTATGAGCTTTAGCTGAGTCTAAATCAAGCTTCACACTTACCATTACATCGTGCATACCAGAAATTGATCCCGTACGCATTGCAAGATTTCAGATTTAAACTCACAAATTGATCCCTCTCGAGTCTATCCCTGCCACCTCAAGTCCTCCATCCTCTTCACCAATGAAAGTGGATTCATCTGTGTTGCGAAGCGCCCTGGCAAGTCACTTTGTCTTGTCGTCCCGCTTTGACGTAGCGGGCGAGTCTATTATATCCGTTTCTTCACCAGAAAGGCTCTCATTCTGTCCGGCAGGTGCGTGAAACAAAGTGTTGCTTGGAGTGGCGGCAGATCTCGACGTCTTTGCGGTCTGCACACGGGTGCGAAATGGAAGTTCACCTTTGGGATCTTCTTTCCTAGCCTTTTTTGCAGGCTTTCTGTTTGACGCATCCGTACTTGCCGCTTCATATTGTGAGTCAAAGTAGTCAACCTCCAAGCTTTGAAAACATCTGAAAATGTATAGGCAATATAACTCACACCATGTCTAAGTCTTCGTCGTATTCAACTTCACAACCCGACACGTCTTTAACACCGTTCTTCGAGCCTGCTTACGCCAGTTCAAAGCTATGTAATTACTGATCTGAAGTTGAAGACTTACTACTAGCTTCGCCCTTTGGCTTCCTACGTCCACGTTTTCCAGCGAGTTTAGGCACTGTTGAGCCCATCTGGGTGCGTGTCTCAAGAGCCTTCGACAAATTGTTTTCAAGCTCTACGGTCTCTAGCATCGCTGCTTCTTGGTTTTCTGCTGCGGTCACCTTCTTGCGTACCTTGTCAGCTGCCTCTTGTTCTTTTGCTGCCCGTTTCTGCTCCGCAGCGAGTTTTTTCCTCTCTTTCGCAACCGCGACTTGCTGGGCCGCAGCTCTGCGGAAAGCTGCCCGTTCTTCCTTCTGTTTTTCCTTCTCCTCCTTCTCCTTCAATGCCTCATCCCGCCTCGCTGCCTGCTGTACTTTCCTTTTGTCTTTTTCTTCCTTCTCCCGCAATATCTCCTCCTTTGTTCGTCTTGTTCTGAGTTGGTCAACTACTGCTCCGGGGTGCTGGTTACTGTTCTTGGCCCTTGTCTGTCTTCGAGTTGACATTTTGTGCAGTGTTTTGAGATTTGGGTGATAATAAGATGGATCGAAGGTGCAAGTTCAAGATCAGGGAGGCGAGGGCGTCTATCTTAGACAAGTTGAAAATTTACGCCCACTCACTCAGGCTGCCACTGGCCAGGCTGCCACTGCCAGCCTGAGTGTGTGACTCACGCACTGCCAGTGGCAGTGGCACTCAGGTTCACTGGCAGCCTTCAAGTTACGGCACTGGCACTGGCACTCAGCTGTGAGTCCCAATCATCGACATATACTACTGAAGGCTACATTGATGCCAGCAACACGGAAAAAGCACGACCCCTTTATTTTCCACCAACTATTCGATGTACCTTGCCCAGCTGTAGCAGGACGTTCAAGAGTCAATCTGGAAGAGCAAGACATTAATATTGGCTCATCCGATGTCATCCGTGGCAAGATCTACTGCCTGTGGTCACGACTATGATTCTTCACCTATTCGACCCACACGAGCTCCAACTCCTCAACCTCTACCGAGGTCGTCCGAACTTCCAACAGAGGGTCATTTTGAGAGCGGCTCTGACTCCTACGATTACGATATTTCCATGCTTACACAGGATATCTCGATGCTCAGTATAGGCCGAGACGAGTTGCTTCAAGACCTAGACAGACCTGATTCTCTGTCCCATTCTGGCACCGGAAGTGACAGTGGCCGTAGTGCATCCTCTGAAGACTTGGACTTCGACATTGGAGATCATGAGGAGAGTGATGGTAACCTAAAGGTGTATCACAGATATATGAATGGTGCGCACCAAGTATATTGTCCTCGGTTTGATAGCACTCTGATGAAAAACATCGAGCAGCCACCCCGTGTGATGCGGAAGGAAACAACTTAAAAAATGAAGAACCACCTGTTCCGCGAAATGAACCTGCACCAAATGACTGGTCTCCCTATTCGTGCCGAGCAGATTTTGAGCTAGCAGACTTTCTTTATCGCGATGAGCAAATGTCTGCTGGTAATATAACAAAGCTTCTCGGAATCATGAAGGCTTACCAGCGAATTCAGTCTGTGAAGAACGCAAAATCTGGCGGATATTCTGAGTTGGACGTAACTGAACCCGACGATGACTCAGATCTGGATCCTACTAGTACGCTACTCGATGGAGACGCACAAAAGTTGTACAATGTCATTGACGCTACGAGAGTTGGTGACGTGCCTTGGAAATCCTTTAGTAACTTCTACACGGACGACAATGGCCAAAAAGCGACAGACGAGAACACCGAGTCATGGAAGAGGAAAGAATATGATGTATGGTTTCGGGATCCCTTGGAAGTGATCCGAAATTTGGTGGATAATACGGCTTTAGAAGGCGAATTTGACTATGTCCCATTTCGTGAATATCAGCCAAAGGAGGAATCTGATGACATATGACAAAGAACGAGTGTTCAGAAATTACATGTCCGGAAATTTCGCTTGGGAACAGGCTGTAAGTCATGAATAATGCAGCATTCAAAGTTGGAGGAAGCGTACTGATTATCCTTGACTTAGAACAAAATCTCAGCCGAAGATGAAGCAGTCCATGGGTCCATGTTCGTTCCGGTGATCTTGGGGAGCGACAAGACAACAGTTTCCGTTGGAACTGGCAACAACGAATATTATCCGTTATATCTCTCAATAGGAAATGTATCAAACAAGGCCCGGCGGTCCCAAAAGTTGAATACAGTCCAGCTCGTAGCATTTTTAGCAATACCAAAGAGTGTGTGTCAAAAACTGAGCCATTCAATTGTGTTTTGACGCTTTTTTTGCAGCTGAGCGGCAGTACGAAAAGTCAGATGACTTCCGTCGCTTTAGACATCAAATTTTTCATTCATCTATATCGAGAATCTTGAGTTCATTGAAGACCGCCATGTCCATAAACAATGAACAGACCATTCTCCGGTGCCCTGATGGTCACTTGCGTAGGTCGGTTCTCGGACTCGGCTCGTATATAGCCGATTATCCGGAACAGGTGAGTCTATGCGCAATATGCACTGGATGGTGCTGCAAGTAAGTACTGTCCTCAGGCAACGCATACAAGTCCGTGAGAATGGCTTACTGTGGCTATATGATATAGATGTACAGCACCTCACAAGAACCTAGATAATCCGGAATTTGTTACAAACCCTCGAACAAAAGAGCTGCACGAACGATTGATAGAACAGGTGGATGACAACGTCATAAGTAGAGCAACAATTCGAAAAGAGTATGGATTCCATCAGGAAATCGTGGTATGTGCTTCAAAGTCTCCCCTGGATGCATATTTTACAATCAGGTTGTCCCGTAGCCTTTCACCAATGACTTTCCGCGAGCGGATATATGCGATCTCATATCTCCGGACCTACTACACCAAATCATCAAAGGCGTGTTCAAGGATCATCTTGTCGAGTGGATTTGCCAGACCTTGACCACGACAGAGCTGGATATTGTGGATAAAAGGTGCTATTCTCTCACAAGTCGTATAATGTAAATACCATTGCTAACCCTCTACAGGATTAGAGTCGCTGCTCCTTTTCCTGGACTTCGCAGATTCCCCGAAGGCCAAGGCTTCAAGCAATGGACAGGCAATGATTCTAAGGCACTGATGAAAGTATGTGGCCTTTCTACCTAATTCGAGGCGGTGGATTGCTGATATTTGATGCAAACCGCTTAGGTGTATCTTCCGGCTATTGTGGGCATTGTGCACGATGATATAATCACCACAATGAGTGCATTTCTGGACTTTTGTTACCTTGTACGTCGGTACACGATTACAGCCTCAACTCTTGATCAGATCAAAGCCTCTCTGGACCACTTTCATCAATTTCGGCAAATATTCATAGCCAAGGGCATCCGGGATAACTTCTCACTGCCACGACAGCATGCCATGGTCCACTATCCTACAATGATCCCTCTCTTCGCCGCACCGAGCGGGCTGTGTTCATCGATCACAGAGAATAAACACATTTACGCGGTCAAGGAAACATGGCGACGCTCAAACAGAAATGATCCTTTGGGTCAAATGATCACAGCAAACCAACGACTAAGTAAACTTATTGCATCGAGGGCAGACTTTGAAAGGCGTGGAATGCTGGACAATTCGTTGGCGGAGGCTTCGTGGAGAGCTTTGCGTGATGTTCTGCGCAAGAATATCTCAGAGTCGGACACGGATGACGCTGAGAAGATTTCTACTAGTACTCGGGGAGAGCATAGGCACCTCCGTGGCGTACTATTGACAGGCGCAGCTGATGATACAGAGGACTTCTTTGATGACATTGTGGGCAATCATGAACTCAATGAAATTGCAGACCTGGACAATTCCGAAAGCTTAGTGGATGGGCCGCAGTGTGGTGCGGTTCATGGCATACGACATGCTGAACGCCAGATCCGCGTGGGCGGCAGAAATGACCCTTTGAGCTTGATATTAATGGCTTCGAAGCAACGTGAGTATTACTTATTACTAGTAGTAACCCGTGCTTTTGGTGCTGCTCAACTGACTTCTTTGATGTTATCCTTGCAGAGTCCAGTAAGGTGTACCCTAAACAGCTCAACGCTCTTGCAGCGATGAAAGGCTATCCTGAGTTCCGACAGCTCCGACAGCTCATCAAAGTATACTTACTTAACAAGTACGAAAAGCACACCTACAACTCAAGGGCTTATTCTGGCAGAACTGAACCAGGACATGCGCAGTTTGAATTAGACATGAGCAATGACTTTTCAATTTTCCATTCAGCCACCGCTTTCTTTGCCTACCGTGGTGAATCGATCCCTATAGAACAAGCAATGAGGGAGGTGATCAGGTCCAATCCGTCTTGGCGCGGAAAACCTCGACGAGATGCAGTACTTGTCCGAGTTAGTTCACGCAAACAGGGGTTCGCAGGAATGAGAGTTGCTAGGGTTATACTTCTTTTCTCCTTCACAGCCAAAGCGGAACGTCAGGAATGCGCTCTCATACAGTGTTTCAAACGTGTTGGCGACTCGCCTGACCCGAAAACAAGTATGTGGATTGTCGAGCCGGATTATGAGTCAGAGACTTCTAGTACCACCTGGCAGCGTGTCGAATGTTGTCCTGGAGTGAATGCCAGTGGCAGACGTCACTATGACCGTGACTGCAAGGCTCCGAAGTTATCTGTGATAGATATAGGGGACATCTTCCGTTTAGCTCACCTCCTTGGGGTTCAGAAGGGTGATGAATGTCCTCCGAAGTCATTGACACCTGAGGAATCCCTGGACTTTTATGATAGATTTTATGTTAACCGATTTGCTGACATGCACATGCACGAAACATTGTATGAAAGAAGACACTGTCAATGATAAAGATAAACTCTTCATTTAGCACATACTACAAAGTAGATTGAAACCTACGAAGTGAGGATCCTGCAACTTCAAGTTCTTGAAGTTGAAAGTCCGACGACTCCGACCGACTCTGGCGACTCGGAGCCTGAGTCGGACTCGGAGTGGAACTTCAAGTTCAAGTGATAACTCACGCCACCTCAGGCTGCCACGTAGCCTGAGTACGGTAGTACTACTGCCAGTGACTCCGACTCGGAGGACTCGGACTTGGAGCCGACATCATGATGATGATCCGAGTTTCAAATTGAACTTGAATGCCACTGGCATGTCAGTGATGTTTGGCGACTACTACCTACTATTAGTACTCACTGGCAGGGTACCGTACTACTACTAGCCACTGGCAGCTGAATTATCCAGTCTCAAGCCTCCAATTCTGTCCACTCAGACTGGCAAGTTGTCACAATCTCAACTTTGAGTTCAAACGGTTGTTGTTCGCTTCTTCTAATACTACTACTCAGGGCAACTACTATCGTGATTACTACTACTAGTAGTACTCGCTTCACGTTCAGCAGTCTACTAAATCTGCAACTCTGTTGCCTGGAATGTCTGGAACTCGGAGTCCCACTGGCTGCCAATGTTCGAGTTGTGGACACAGCCTGAGTCACGGTACTAGTAGTACTACTACCAGTACTGGCACTGTTGACACCCGCCGGCGCCGTGTCAAACCTGAGTCGGCTGCCGACTTAGGCATTAACGCTCACTGGCACTGGCAGGCCGGCGCTCACCGTGTTCACTCCCCAGCCAGCTCTCAAGTAGACGGGTACCATCGCTTGCCAGTGCCAGTGGAAGACTGGCATGATTTGGATTCAGAACTTGAAGAAAAAAACCCAGACCACCCAAGTCGCTCATACCACACACAGGACACTACACACTTCCGTGGTAGATCCACTCGGGCCGACTCGGAAAGCACTCGCAGTCTGAGACGCAGGTCGCGCGAGGTTTCAATCGACAACTTGAACATGGAATGCCAGAGTCGTCACTATACTACTACTAGTGTACTACGTGATAGTAGTATTGGGCTTGGCCAAACTGTTCGCAACACTGGCAGTGGTAGCCAAGGTTCAGTCAACAAGCGCTCAAGCTTCCTCCCCAACTTGAAGTCGTTGGATCAGCGTGACAATCGTCATCTGCACCCACTATCGCACGAGGAAATGCCACGAACTTTCTCAAGTTACAAGGGCTTGTCGTCATCCCACTCAGCTCCTTCAAGTCAGCGATCCGACAACGTCGCGAGAGTGCGAGATCAGTCAACGAGTTCCTTGAACAGCCCAAGGGGTAAGGTGTCAGGAGCGCGGAACTTGTCGCGCGACCCAGTGGAATTCAATCTAAATAATGCGGAGGGCCCAAGGAAGGAACCTATCTGGGAGGTTAAAGCTGAGATCAACGAGACAAATTCGAGTCCTTCAGGTGTGCATTATTTTCAATTGATAAGTAGAAATGATTATCGATTAACGCAAACGATAAGCCTTTATCGCCAGGGAAACTCTGACGAAAAACATATGTCGGCAAAATGAAACACTCAGGTCTTTATCTTCTGAAACAAATGACCACGTCGAGGCAATACAGAATAACCACTATGAAAGCGTATCGGATCGTGCTAGGACGGAAGAGAAAGTCGAGCAAGAGGAGGGGCAGGATGCATCAATTGTGCAGTCGGAAGACGTCGATCTTCGTGCAGCGGTGGCAGCTCTGAAAAGCGAGATGATGGAAATGAAGAAGGCGTACCTTGCGAAGTTTGAAGAAATTACGAGCCTTAAACAGTCTTTCAATAAACAGGAAGAGCTCGTCGAACAACTCTTCGAAACAGTCGATCTATTATGTGAAAGTGTCGTTGGGGTTCGTAACAGTCATACTCATCAACATTGATGTTCTACATCTGACTGCCTTTCTTTAGAATCAAGCGGCGAAGGATGCGGTGACTTTACGGTCTTTCCTGGAGGACCTTCAACGCTACGTAGTTCACGGCTCATTTTTCCTTCTCCGTTTCTCGAAGACTGAGAGGGAAAAATGCCATCAATTTCGAGGCCAGCGGAAGCTAGAATGGTCAAGTTTCAATAAAGAAATGAAGGAGATCTTCCTGAAGTATCATGGTACACCTCGAGGTATAGAAGGATACTCCCAACTGTATCAAAAGAGGTCTCCGTTGGGAGAAGCTTTATACCCAGGGGACGGAAAGACGCCTAGTCGAAAAGCATCACCTCTGCCAAGGCAACAGGTGCAGACGCATCTGTATTATACTGGAGACAGACTCGAGTTCGACGTTTACAAGCTTGGGATATTCTATTTCTTCATTCCCTTGTTCCTAGCCCACTATGTTGCCTATAGGAACCATATCGAACTTCTGGAGGAGATGATTCACGCGTTTCGCGACAAACTGCCCGATGCCGTCGAGAAGGAACGAAGGGGATTGGGAGGATCACACAATTATCAGACAGCTGCGCAACAAGCACGCATTGATCTTACCAGCAATGTGGATATCTACCCAGATGGGTATACTCGGTGGCCCTCTGTAGGGGCAATTGGCTTGGACAGTTTACTGAAATTGGTGAAAGACGACGTAACGGCACGGCGGGAGAACAGCAAGACTGTTGATGATGAACTTCAAAACGCAATTGCTATTTTCGAAGGCAGCGGTCTGCTTACGTCCAGCGACCTGGCGAACGATTTGGAACCCACTGTATTACCCTTCCGACATAGACGTATGGTTGCATATGAAAGGCACCGTACACGATTGAATCAAAGTATTGCTTCGGCAAACCCACGAAATGTAGAACAAGGACCTGATACCCATTCCTCTAGCCACGCGGGTGAACGTCGCAAGCTTGACTCTTTGGATTCCCCGAACGATGAGGATGAGCCTCAAAAGAAACGTACCCGCAACTCCGACAATCAAGTGATCCCCACCGAACCGCAAACGACGAAATTTTTTTCTCGGGCTCTAGAGAAGGCGGAAAAAACGCAGAGTGTTCTAATTCACGGATATACGACAGTGAAAAGATGGCTCGCGGTAGTCACCAACGATGAAATATTTAAGCACGTCGTAACCGGGAAATCTGTCATGGGTGAAGCACTGAATGCAATCGCGCATGAGAGAGAGAGGAGTGTCGAGAAGATTTACGAATCCGCTACAAGGCTGTCAAGTCTGTTCGCTTCGGACGCCGAAGGTTCCAATGGGAGACCCCTTTCAGAAACCGAGAAAGCAAAGTATACGGACGCGTTTCAGGAAGTGGTCGCGAGTGTTTACGAGGTCAGCGGTGATTTGTTGGGACCAGATTTACCTCTTCCGTCAAATAATGGGCGGTTGAAAGTTGCGGAGTTCATCTCACGCGCGAGGGCTCGGACAGGGGAAGAGCAGTTGAAACCGATATTTGGATGCACTGAATTTGCCCATCTGGATTTGGCATAGCAGGGAAACGTAGGGATATCGGGTCTTGAGCCAGACTGTACTACTATTCAGATGTGCGTATTCTAGCTGTATCTACTACTAGTACCCATAGTACCTACTAGGAGTACTAGTACCTCTACCTCTTCCTAAATTTAACTAGTACTACATTTTGCTTCTACTTTGTTCTAGTACTAGGTTTTAAATTATAACCACCCCAATATCAGTGTTGAAACTACGGAACTTCGTTGGACTAGTTGATAGTAGAGTCTGGCCCCGGCAAGCTCCACTCAGCCTGAGGCTGGCACTGGCAGTGGCAGTGCCAACTTCAAGTTGAAGCTGACTCAGTGACTCGGAGTGCAGTGACTCGCCGGAGCACTCAGGAGCCTGAGGCCGGCCGCAGTGCCAGCGCCGGTGGCGTGTGACTGGAAACTAGAGCAATGGTATAAGAGACAGAAATGCCCCCTTGGGGCGCTCACTCAGAACCCTCTTGCATATTTCGTCTTGACTACTGCCTAAATCGTCTCGACCACAACTATGATGTCAATGAGTTCTTACCAACAGGCTCCCAGTGGACGTGAGTCCTGCGTTCTTTTTCACTGACAATGCCAGTGGCAATACTGATTGTTGCTCACCACCACTATAACAGAATCTTCACCGTTGGGCCCTGCCAGTACCAGATCAGACACCAGCTCACCTGGCTCAATCTCGGGATCGGAGCCCAATAGTGGCCTCAGTGACCATTCGGTTGTAATCCATATGACTCCTGCCAGCGAAACGGAGACCATAACTCGAACTCGAGTGAGGAAGATAGTACTAGACTTCGGACCAGAGCCTTCTGGTGGCAGCACCACCAAGCCACATCAGAAACCGCCATCAAACAAAAGCTGGCAGACGGGAGCTGTCCCTCCTAACAACTCGGAGGTTCAGACAATTGGTCGGAAGCCAGGAGGTGTAACTAGCGAGTCTCAGAAGACTGTTCAGAAGTCGGGAGGTGTCCTTCCTGGCGAGTCTCAGAGCACCGTTCTTGAACGAAGGACAAGCTTGTCACCAGAAGAACAAGAGAACTACTACACTGGCTTTGCTGGCAAGCCTCGCCTGGTTGGGCGCACCGGTCCCGACTGGAAACAGCGAAATGCGCGGAAATTCGCATTCACAGTTGGAGCTCACCCCATCGTCCCTCTCTGGGAGAAGATCTTGGGCCCGAAGATTCTTGACGTACTTGACAAGGAGAAAGTGCGTTGGAACAGTTTGGAAGTCAACCGCGTTGACTATGAAGACGATAAAGAAGATCAGATCCACGTTGTCGTTCTTGTCGGGGTCGATAAAGATTCGCTTGAACCTGAAGAGGGGTGCCGCATCTCGGCAAGCGCTAAGGGAATTTTGTTGGCATATGACATTCGCGATGTTCAGGTCGAGATGAGGGAGCGATATGTCGAGCCCGCCACCGGCTCCCCGGGCGACGTCGCCTCCAAAGCTGACAAAAATGTATCGGTTCACACTGGCAGCGGTCCTACGTTGCACTCGGACAACATGAACGATGCCTCTAACGGCAACAACGTCGATGACCCTACTCAGGCTCCTACCACTACTAGTGGCGATATCTCCGCCAATACATTTGATCTGGCAACCGGCCTTGAGACACCACCAAAGCAGCCTGCGGATGACGTGCCAGAGGAGGAACGCATGGATATTTGCCCTGCGAAACGCTATTTCCGATTTTGGAACCAACTTGAAAATCGCACTCGTCTGCATCGTGATCATTCCTTGCTGAATCGATACGTGTCGTCTTTCTGCATGGCTCCGGGAAGTATGATTGCCTCCAAGAGCGAAGATCAGCGTGACATATGGTCAACGGGGTCACTCATTGTGCTCGGAAAGTCACGGTCTGGAGGCTCTGTCAGGGCGTACATGCTCGCTTGCCGCCATGGCCACATCTATCCTGTTTTCGAACGCGCGTTTGTAAACTCCACTATGTACTCCTTCAAAGGTGACGACGAAGAAAAAGGACGCGATCCGGACTATCCTATTCACCTCTTCACCTGCCGCAGTTTGAAATCGTACTTGGATTCGCTCGAATATGACTTGAGAGTTGCCGGGATTGCGAATCTTCAGGATGCTAGCGTCATTGACGACGTGAAAAAGGCTGAGACGTTGCTCCATGATGTTTCACTTGCTTATTATAAAGACGCTCCTGCTAGTAGGACGGATACGCAGTGGATGGACAAGCGTATCGGATACATCCAGCACTCTCCGGGATTACGCTCGGGGAACATTGAGTCTGGAGAACCTTACATGAGGGATTGGAGCATGATCCTTTTGGAAAAGGAAACGTACGAGGAACGTTTTGACCTCGATGGCGCTTTTAAACCTTTTGCCAAACCAGCCGTACCTGTCAATTACGTGGACTTAGATAGGGCAAGTCCGGGGGGTCAGCCTAGGTCTGAATTATCAGTGAATGCTATCTGTCAACATCTTAACTGGGATTATTACAACGATACACACTTCGGACTTATGCCCATTTCCAGATTCGCACCACAACGAGACATCTTCCCCATGTCGATTTCCCAGGAACAATACGCTCTGCACGGGTATTGGCCAATTAACGCCGATATAGAAGGACGAAGGTTTAAAGTGTATAAGTATGGCTGGGCAACTGGCCATACGATAGGCACAGCCAACAACGTCCCTGCCTTTCTTTCTGCAGAGGATCGCAAGAACAGACTACTTGCACTGCAAATTCCTCCCGGGCCGGGTGGGCTACCGCAGCATCCGCAGGAGGAGCCACTTCCAATTCCGTCTCGTGAAGCGTTTGCGAGACGTGGGGATTCAGGCAGTTTAATTATTGACGAGCACAAACGAGCTCTCGGTATCGTCTCTCACATCGGGTCTGCTGTATCGGTGGAAAGCCCTTACCGGGAATGTGATAATTTTACTTATGCAATAGCCTTCTGGCAGGTTAAGGAAGATGTTGAAAACTCTTTTTTCGATACAGTGTTGATGTTCGGCATGGAGGAGCACAGCGTTCAACCTTCTCCGGCGTCAGTGGCAGCCCAAGTCACAGCGTAGGAGAGTCTGCCAGTGGAGTGTTGTTACTCTTTTACAATATCTCATACATGTGAATTAGTATATTGTCTTCTGCTCTGTCTTTGATGGTGGTTTGCGTGCGCTTTGTGTACTTTTACAGCCGGTGTTGATGTATGACTTTATGAAAATGATAACGATCGTTTGCCCATACTACTTCTTAGTAGTACATACTAGTAGTATATCTCCCTGTAAATGAATGTGTGCGTCATCAACTTGAAAATAACTTTTCAAAGAAATTCAGGTCGAGAACCCACATCATGATCAGGCTTCAAGTTACTACAGCACCATCATCACCATGATGCCAAAGCCTGAGTTCAAGGCCGGACACCGGACCTGAGATGCTTCAAGTTGAAGGACAGCCTCACTGCCACTCACTGCAGGCTGCCACCTCATATTGACTCGCGAGACACCCTCATACCCCTAGTTGAATGTGAGGCACCTCAGACAGTGAAAAACAAGATGACGCAAGGCGAACATCCATCCATGAGACAAGCTGCCAGCTTCTCTTGGCCAACCTCTAGCAAGTCGTCAGAAGGTAGCGTGAATCTAGTTAGGCGGCTCAAGATTCAGACCTAATCCCACCGGTAGTAACGTAAAGGAGCGCAGCAAAAGAATCAACTGTGCGCACTTCCTCCACCTGCGCAGCGGAACTACTTGAATTCGTCCCCTGCCTTCGGAGTCGGGCTCGTACCGCAGCAAACCGGTTATCCCGGTCCATCACTTGCGCCATTGGTGCCGCAGAAGACTGGTTACATTGACATGCACTGGCGATGATGTCGAGCTCATCCATGCCGGCCAATCCTTCGGTACCGATGCAAGGTAGAACACTGCAGTTCGTTGGAGGTTATCGGGGGTTTTTGTTCAGAGTGGCCTTGAGAAGAATGATCTTGCAAAAGATTGGTATGTTAATGTTCTCGCAAACCTGATCTTTCACTGAATATTTGTTTTTAGGGCCCTTGCTGATCGGGATAACAAGGGTAAACTGAATCTAGCTGAGTTTCATGTTGCTATGGGTTTCATTTATCGCAGCAAGTCTCCTTGATAATTATATATGTATACAATTGATATTAACGACCTTTTCAAGAATTGACTGTCATGGAGATTCCGGATGAACTTCCTCAAGAACTAGTGCCTCCTTCAGCTCGTGATCGTGACACATCCGTCAGCTTCCTCAAGGACATCCCGAAGCACGACAACTCGCGGCCGAGCTCTGCGGGAAGCGGTGTTGCGATTTCGCGTTCAAAGGTCCGATCTTTCAATGACGCTTCGGTGCTGAGTGTAGGTGGAAGAAAAGATGCAACAGTCTACAAGTACACCGAGAATGACGATGACGATTCATATTACAAGAGTCGCCGAAGGCTTGTTGACCGACGTGATGTGCGTGTTGGAAATGAGTCCTCTTCGCAGGATCTTGAGAGCATGAAACGCCAGCTTGAAGGAGCTGCTCAGGCTTTGGAGCGTGCTACAGACGAAAGCTCTCAGAGAACAAGGGAAGACGAGGAGCTTGAGCGTGAGATGGAAGACCTCAGATACAGAGCGAAGCGAATCCAGGAAGGCCTTAAGTACGTCAGCCGTGGACCAAGGAGCACCGAGAAGGATGAGGAGAGGCGGAAACTAGAGCGTGACTTATTGCACCTCATGCACGAGAGGATCCCGGAAGTACAGAAGAAGATGGAAGATCGGGAGCGTAGGCGCGAACGGGAGAAGAGGGAGTGGACGAAAGACCGGGATAGGCGGAATGAGCGCTTCGGGCGGTACGACGAGAGAAGCTACGACAGGGAACGTGACTATGGGCGGCATGATTGCGACAGGGACCGCGAGAGAGAGCGGAGTCGTGATAGGGATAGGGACTACGACAGAGACAGGGATTATGACAGGGATTGGCCTTATTCGCGCAATCGCGAACGCGGCCGTTCTTGGGACAGGGAGAAAGATCGTGAGCACGAACGTGAACGTGAACGCGACCGCGACCGCCCTCGCAGCCCGCCTGCCGCAGCTCGTTCTCCGCCGCCTCCACCACCAACCCTTGTGGCTTCTCCGGCACCTGCTGTACCCAAGCCCGGAGCGTTAAGCGTATATCAGGGAGCAGGCTCAACTGCAAGAACGTATGCGCGCGTTAGGTGTCATTACACCTTCGCCAAAGTCGCCCGCGGTGGATACTTCTGTGGAAACGTGACTGGCACAATATAAGGAGGCGGAAGAAAATGCGCACCGGCGAAAAGGATGCGGAAGAGCGCGAACGGCTGAGGAGGGCGATATTGGAAAGCGAGCGTGCGCTAAAGGATGGTAGATCTGTTACACCGGCACCTCCCACCCCGACAACCACCTCCTCAGCTGCACCTCCAGCACCAACACCCACTGCTAGTGCTGTGAGGCCGCCTCCGCCTCCTGCGCCGAAGAGAGCGCCAGCACCGCCGCCTCCAAAGACACGTGGGGCTGCTACACCACCGGTGTCCTCAGCCTCGTCAGTCGCGACTATTCGTGCGCCTGTCCCGCCTCCAGCGCCACCTGTTGTCACACCGGCACCTCCCCCTTCTCCTCCAGCTCCTCCAGCAGAGCCCGAAGAAGAATGAGGAACGCATGCTGAGGGAGCGTGAGGAGCGGCTGCGGAAGCAGCGTGAAGCTCGGGCAGAGCGGCTTCGCCAACTTGAGCGTGAGGAAGAAGAGGCACGTCGCCAGGATGAAGATTTTGAAAGACTTCAGGAGGAAAGGTTGGCAGCCGCAAGAAGTCCCGCTGCAAGTGCACCATCCAGTGCAGTAACCCCTACCCCTCCCGCACCCGCACCCGCATCTGCACCTCCTCCACCCGTGCCTCCAGTAGCACCCTCTTTGCCAAACCTAGTCCCGAGTTAACAAGCATCGGGCCGCAGGTGGTGAACTTCAATGAGCATGCGAGGGAAAGAAATAAGTGCGACTTTTGAAGTCACTGGAATAATAAGGATGGACAGTTATACGAAACGCACAAGGCAAATGTGCTTACTTCGCTCAGGTGATAGCAAAAGGCACGAACATCCTTATCAGCGAAGGCGAGAGGAAAACAGCACGCAATTTACAGTACTGACGTACTGACGTACTGGTGTACTGATTTGTACTTACTATGACATTTGAATTGTACATGCTTGTACTTAGTCTTTACTTATGCTTGACTGACCTCCTGATGTACTGACGTACTGAGTGTGTCCTGAAAATCTGCTTATTTCAGTGTGTTCAGGCCATCAGTTGATTTCAGACAGGCATAGCAACACATCAGCAGATTTCAGACAGGCATGGCAACGCTTCAGTCCATTTAAGGCAGCGTCAGGACGCGTCAGTCGCCGTAAGCAAAAAGTAGTTTCCCTGATGTACAGAAACGATGGAACACTGTGTAGCGTCAACTTTATCCAAGACAAAGACTGCGAAACACTCACTTCTCTAGCAAAGTCAGTGGTCGAACCAAGAATCGCCTGATTTTGAAACTTGAAGAGCGGCCATCACACCGTCTGTCCCAGGAGAGACGAGAGAGTGAGAGCTATATTAGCTATCTTCCGATGTTCCTCTCTTCCAGTCTTGCAGGGTACGTGAACGACAACCTTCAGTGGTGTATCATATTCTTTTCTTGATCCTGGAGAGGTGCCAAAGATCTGTAGCGCTACAAGGTGTGTCCACTCATTCCTTTGATGCGCGAAACTTTTGAAAGGCTCTTAAATTCTCTTCACTAGATACCCGGATTAATAACACACTTCCTGGTTATCCAAGACGCCTTCTGTGCTCTATTATTATAAAAGTAGAATGTTGCAAGCTGAAGGCGCCGAAGCTCATCTGTCCGAAAGCATTGAGAACGCAGAGGATGAAGAGTGGCAAAAGGTCGAATGGTGAGTACAAACAATTATCTAGCTTGTTCACACATGCCAAAGCGCTGAGGATACATCATGCTGTAGGTTCAAAGTACGCTTAAAGCCTCATGCGCTCCCCGATACACTCAACATGTCCAGCTTGCCTCCTCTCCCGCGAGAAAAGACTCTCATACTGGTCATCGCAGATTTCTTCTCCTACTTGTTAAGTTGCACAGATGGCTTTATCCGCGATACACATTCCATAGGTGGCATGGAAAGAACTAATACGCTCTGCGGCTATCGTGCTCAACTAGCCGAATGGTTGGGAAGTATTCCAATAATCCAAGTTGCGAAGAGCTGAATTGCGTCGGCTGTCTCTTCAATTAAGAAGCAGATAGAGACATCCCCTGTGAGGATTTCTCTACGTCTTGAATCTGTGATATAACACTGTACCTTTATCACTCACAAATACATGTGTAGAATGTTTATCTGGTTGGGGGCTGCTCGACCTGGTCTCGCAACTCAGGGAATGTGTAGCAGATACGGGCGTAGAGATTACCACTCCCGATGGTCAAATGTGAGTAGATATTATGATGATGATTTCTAAATGTGTACTTATTCCGACCATAGCGCCAAAACTGCAGCGGAAGGTGCCATATCGTACTACATTAACAGCTACGTCTCTTCGAGGCTGTCCAGGTCTGTTGTTGGCGTAATCGGGGGCGTTGTATACGATCCGAGGATCCGACGCGCATGTCAGTCACTCATCCCTTACTATGTATAGACAAGACGGTACAGCTGTACTGCAGTGCGTATCTCTTGTTATTCTGAAGAAACTACGCAGAATATAAGTTACCCCGCCGGAATGCCGACTCGGACAAGCCGACAACACCAACACGGATCAAAGCACAGCATTAAGTTATAGAGCGAACATGTAATTATTAGCACATTGATACATGTATAATAGATCTATGCAAGCATGTAACTGGGACGAAGAGGCATTTGTGAGGTTTCAGTGTTCACTGGGTAGGTTTGCTGAGTGGCTAACAGTAGGTTGTCGGCCTCGCGTACGCCCCACACCCGTCCACAACAAAATAACAAGCTCAAAGCGTTTATTTGTTCGTCACAAATTCAATGGGTATAAAAGAGTAGAAGGCTGGACGTTGAAGTTCCACCTCCTCTTGACCTCCCTCCTCCACCATTGTCGACTTCCAGTCAGCATGTTGACATTCACCCTTTCATCACCACTCCAGCAAGGACCCCTCCGATGGGTAGTCGTTCCACCGAGTCTCACCACCACTCTCGACATCGGTGTGTTCGTACTTTCCCAGGGGCCTGTCCACAGCACTTCCTGGGTACTTCAGCCTCCGTGCACGTCATGCCTGTACGCCGTCATGGTAGCTGCAATGCCACCCTCTGCACCGCGGAAAGCGTGACGGAAGACGGCCGTCGGTCCCCTGCATTAGGCAGGGAAACATACCCGATCGACGGCCACCCTGTACTCCCAAGCCGCGTCTGCATGCCCGGTTTCGTGGAATTGCAGAGTGCTGAACCTTCTGGGGGAAGCGGTCTCTGTGGCGGGGAAACATGCGCGTAGAATTAGGTCTTCGGACAGTCGGTCGCTGGGACAGAGAGTTCGGCGGCCACCCCGTATGCCCAAGCCGCGTTTGCATGCCCGGCTATGTGGTAATGCACTGGCTGTTTGCCCGTCGACGGGCGGCGGTCTCTGCGGCGGGGAAACATGCGTAGAATAGGTAGAATTAGGATTCTGGATGGTGGTGGAGCGAGTCTGACACTCGCTACCGGGAGTTTTTCGCGCTCAGCAAGACCCGTTAGGGTCTAAACTTGGGTGCCGGTCATCCCCCCAAGGCTGGCGCGTTTTTTATCCTCATCCTCCCTTCAATGGGCGAGAATCGTTTTTTTTTCTTTTTTTTTTTTGCGGGAGCAACGAACAACACCCACCCCCGCATCTGACTTGTGTGAACTCGAGTGACTAGGAGAGTGAGAAGAGTGAGAAGCGGTTGACATATCGAAACACAGGCGTCGAGCACCCTGCAATCAATTAACTGAATGCTATTTACCCACAAAGTTGGGGCGCAAAATGGCACGCGACTACTCGTGGGAATATATGTTGTTCGGTCACATTTGCTTCTTTGGGACAAACGTTCAGTTCGATTTTTCATTCTGCTCCGTTATGCTGAACGTCAAAGATGAAAAGCGGCTGGGCCGACCGCTGCCCCAAGCATTGTCGGCGAAGCTTCACGACGTGCATCACTACTTTGGCCTGGAAAAGATGCGAGCCAAGCGGCCTATGGCATTCGTGGTGCACTGGCAGTAGGGAGTGGCGCGCATTTAGTGCTCCCCGCACGAAACTCAGAAGACTGTTGCGATGAGCAACCTCGAACAGCACTCGCATTCGCAACATGCATAGTCGTATCATGGGCGCAAGCAGCTACAACCACCGAGCTTTCCTCACTTGTGTAGCAGCAGCACCCCCTCTCACATGCACGCTCGTCGTGCATTGTCTCTGCAAACCAATGCGCCGTGTCTGTTGCCTCCGGCCACCGCACGCCCGCATAGTAGCAGTTCTGATTATAAATCAACTTCAATTCATTCCACAATGTATATATGCAATTTACAATGTAAAACATATGTTTAGCAATGTCTGTATGTCAATCTAACTCTTACTGACTTATCTTCATCATACCCTACACCGGGTACGGGCTTTGCTGCCATAGTCCTCACTACTTGCTTGTTGGACTTGCACGTCGTAGGACCAAGACCAAAATTCCCACGGCCCATCACGTGTTGTTTTGCGCCCCAACTTTGTGGGTAAATAGCATTCAGTAATCAATTATATGCAACCTACATACAGTGTACTACCGGTCCTTGAAACACCACCGTTCGTTGAAACACTGACATTATCTACATGAAAACATTTCTAAATGATATAATTTTTTGCACACACTTTGCCTTCGATGTAAACTTAATGCTCTGAATTTCCTGAATTTTTTGGTGTTCCGGTTGTGCTGATATACCTTGGTGTATGCGGAAATGGGGCAAATTGATGATAACACGCATTCAAAGTAAGCATATATTAAATTACCTACCCCCCGGGAGACGCTGGTACCTCACATACAGCTTTAAGATATAGAACAGTATCTGAAAAGATACTTTCACATACAATTCATAGTGTGTAAGTGGATGTGGAAAGGAAATGAATATTTTATGCTTGAGATCGTGACATTTGCGTAGCCAACACGCGGTGCATATACTGTCACATGACCACAAACCGATCACTAACTCAAAACTTAGATGCAGCTTTTTTTTCTGCTAGTAATTAGGCTATATAATTTCGGTTTTTGAAAGTATAGCATATTTTCTTACTATCTACGAGCTTTCACAATTATCGGACAGATATTGCACTCGGAGGAAATATTTTAATCTGGAAAGTCCCTAAATGCGTCAATGCCCATGAACCAATCACCGTGGGACTTTATATTCAACCTGAAAAGCTTGCACATTTCATTACTTCTTGCTTATATTTCATAAAATGGAACATAGATAGACATTATGGCGCCCCCTTGGGATAAGACAGGAAGAAATTTGGCCTTCTTGGAATGATAAATAAGATAAATTTCACTAAGTCTCTTAGCTTCGGCCATTCAAGGTTATTTGTATTTGTTTGCCAATACTCAGATTTACAGATGTTTCGGAAGAATGAGTTACTGTAAACTCAATTCTCCACCGATCTGCATGAAATAAAGTGGAAAATGATCGTGTGCATACATGCTATATAATAGATGCTGCTAAACTCTGCTAAATCAAATTAAAGTGTTTCCAGTCAATAATTGTCAAAGTCACTCACATTCTGTCACTCTTGTAGTTTATCACAGTTTACAGTCTTATATGTGCTCATAGAAATCGGATAAAATATTGTATGATTCTCTATCATACTATTAATAAGACTATGTAAGTTTGATGGTCTACGCTTCAACAATGATTTCAGGACATTGGAAACAATTTAGGTAGTAGAATATATGCTATTTCTCTTCAAGTCTTGCATATATGCAGTTCAACTATTGTTAAGCTTTAGTGAATATGGAGGATGTATCTTATATACAATTTCCACGTCTACTCCAAGCTCTCTGTGAAAATTTGATGAAAATTGCTAATGAAACAAAAGAGATGTGAGGGAATGTTTTCAGACAGTCATCCCGGAAAGTGCCTAATTAGTCACTTTACTACGAAATCTGCATGTATTCGACAAATAGCTACTGTTTACATCAGCTCAAAGTACATATAAGTTGATATATTGGTACCTATTATATACACACATGTCTATGCAAAAAATCATGTCCACTCGTAAAGAATTGAGTGCTGTAGAGCTTTGGTGATCGGTTCATGGGCGTGAGCGGTTCATGGGCACGTGACAGTAGGTTCCCACGCTTGACCGTCCTGAGAGAAAAGGGGAATTAGCATATCAAGCTCAAGTGTGACAGTCTCTGTCACAGGTGTTTCAAGGACATGTAAAGTGTGACATTTGCTTCAGAATCATATATTCTCTATACTTAATTATGTGCTGCATATTCCGCTCCAAAATCTTCACAGAATGTGTAATTATTGCAGTAGTAGCTATATACTAGATTTTCTGAGCTAAATGTGTTGCCTAAGAATTAAAATTGAGCAAAGTCGAATGGGTGTTTCAAGGACCGGTGGAACACTGTATGAGTCGTGTCAAATTCTCAAGACGTGCAAGATAGTTACGTAGTAATGGACGTACATCGGGCAACCATCGGCTGCTTGTCTCCTCTCCGGCCGTGGTGAATCCCTCAGCAGGCGTACTTTTTGATACATATTCACGCGGTGTACTGTATCAACGATAGCCTTTCTTTGTGTTGCCCTCGCAAGAGAGTCAATAAGGAGCGATGGTGATACGGAATCATACGTGAAGTGCGGTCGAGTCGATGCCTGGGCTTTCCCTCTCGAGTGGGGTTCTGAATTTCGAATGATATTTAGCGCGGAGGTCGCAAACCCAGAAGATTTGTCCATGAAGTGTATTGCTCTTCATGCGTATCGAGGCCTCGGAGAACCTCCAAGGTGGTTCGATACTACTAAGGGTAAGCAATTACGTAGAATGGTTTTGAATGTACCATTCTTTTTAAATCAGCAGAACGATCGGATATAGTGTCATCATGTTTCATTTCTGCAGACCTTTCAACACATCCTAAGAAGCATACGACGTGCTTGTCCTTGTCGCAAGTACTAGTGATAGCGTCTCGGATGTTACAGCGACATGATATCGCTAGAGATGACGAGCTACCACCCTATACTGTGTCGAGTTGAAGGGCTTTTGTGAAGCAGCTTTTGGTTGTCCATTTCTTGTTCAAAGTTTCTTATTTTAGAGTCCGGGCTTGCCCATTACCACGTGTTGTTTTCCGGCGAACGTACTATAGTAGTATATAATAAAAGCATAGCACCTTTGAGTCCCTACGAGACCCGGGGTCATCGGGCTGTTCGGACCCACTGTCACTGGAGGCTATCGTGGGAACTTGAAATGTAGGCTGGTCCTTAACTCGCCCCTTCCACGCTTCTAGCCACCATCACAACTACCACATCGTCCTTGACTTCGAAAACAAACAACTAGAGATATCTTCACTATACTATCTCTGCCAGAAGATATATATCTTCATAAGCTACAATCGAAAGCAGGTCGTCTGTCGCTGTCAACCTCATGTCCGACGTTGCATTGTATGATAAACGGTGTGGTAACTATCCAGCTATCGCTCGGCAAAGATTGGATATAAATCCGGTTCGAAAGCTAGCATTTCCGCACCCACCGCAGCACTCATTTCAGACGTTACCTGCTGATGTACTGTTGTCGGTCATTGACCATCTGGATGTGGAAGAAGTAACAACATTATCGGGAGTGAGCCATCGCCACATTGCTTCTGTATATAGGCTGACAAGCTTCTAGGCATGTCGATCTTTGCGTGAATTCTCGCGATTCAGGACAGTTTGGTTGAGGCTTGCCACGAAAATGCTCGACATCTGCCATCCCTTACCTGTGCATGGTTTTCAGAGGCTTTGGGAACTGGACACATCAGAACTATCTAGTGTTGTCAAGCGTGGAAAGCATATTCATCACTATTTGAACTCTCCGAATCCGCGTTTGGCGGGCGATCCAAAGATTATTCAAGCGCCTGAAAGCGAGGAGATCGTTTGGTTATCACCAATAACATCCAAGTACACACTTTGTTGTACGAAGTCAGGAAAGGTCATGTGTTGGAACGTATCGGACACGGAATGCGTTGCAGAGTGGCAATCCGGCGAAGAATGGGAGATCTGGAAATGCCGCGTTGAGTTTGATGAGCGGATAGTGTACTTTGCCATGGCAAAAAGGGAACCCAATGGGTATGACCACCACTATTTCCTCTTGCCTTTAGGTGTTGCTGACTGTTACTTTGCTTAGTAGCCACGGCGAGACAGATTGTCAACTTATGGCATTGACATTCCCTGCAGAGATAAACGGAACCTTACCGTCACCTCCGGTGTTCTCCAAATTATCTGTCTTTTGTTTCCCGGGGCACGTCATTAGCGTCTATCTTCTAGATCCATCACGGCGACTGCTTTCTGCTTATATTTGGCTGGAAGAAGTGCAACGGCTTGGACTTTATGTGCTTTTGGACTGGGCGAAACCTTGCTACACATTTGTCGATACTGGAATACCTTGTGTGAGTTGTCCTTCTTCCAGAGCTCTAGATGGACATGTCTGATAGCTTATAATAGGAAGCTAGGCAAGACCCACCTCGAGAATGGTCTTGCATTGGGTATGACCCTGCGAATGTCGTTATTCACGGAGAAGAAAAGGAGAAGGCTCTGCAATATTTTTACCCAATCTCTCTCTTGGACTCCCTGAAGTCACCTGATTGCCCATCAACACCACTACATCTAATTTCACCGTCGAAGACGGTGGAGCTACCATTTCTTAACAACCATCCCGATTATGAGGCATATGTTTCACAAAGTGCACACTTTGTCCGCCAATGGTGGCCAACGCTGCCTAATGCGGAGAGCATTCGCAAGCAAAGCTGTACAATTATTCTTTTGACCTATCGCATCCCGGAAGAAGGCGAGGGTGGTGAGGACGTAGAGACTCATGGACACCCTCCAGGAACTCATCTGTTCACTATTGCTCAACATTACTTCAGTATTCCCTTACAAGCCGATCAACTCCGGTGGTGGTATCTGCGCGAACCGTTCGAGATCGTGTGTTTTCCTCACGTGCCACCCGGTGCCGTTTTGGATGGCGACGAAATCATATTACCTGCTCAGCCCGGTAATCCTAACGGCAATGTCGCTGATGACGATGCGACAAATGGTGCTGGTCCAGCGCCCCAGGTCCAGCAAGGCGTAGCCGGAGAAGAGGAGGCCGATCAAGGGATACATGTTATTCCACTCATCGCCGTTGACTTTGGGTGCGCTGTATGGCTGGAGTACGTCCAAGCGGGGAGCGATGAGAAGCGCCTGCGTTTCGTGTCATTTCCTCCTGTCGATGTTGATCGATCTGCGCCTGATTTCGAGTCGGTATCAAGACCTGGGGACGTACGCACCTTGCAATGTCCGTTGGACCTCGACTTAAGCACCGTATCGCACATTGGTATTGACCAGGCTCAAGGCGCTGTTATTCTCGGCCTCACAGATGGGCAGGTGTATATTATGCGGTATCGGTAGTTCAATAGTTGAGATATATTCTTATCCAAACACATCCAGAATATAGATCACTAACGAGCGTGAATTTCGCATGGGTTATCCTTTTGTTATAAATTATACATATAATCGACTCTGTCCGCGACCAGCATGTTGTAAAATGCCTACTGTATGTACTACAAAAAAGTTCTTATCATATATTGTGTCCATCATTACATGTAGTTGATGTTGTGCCTATCAAGTAACTAATCCAGGAAGGAATACACCGTAAAAATACACTGAAGGTTCGAGTCAAGGAGTAAACTCATCATCGGGATACGCAGGAAGTCGCTCGGTTAGTTTCCAAGCTTCTGAATCGCGCTTGCCACTGCGAGAAGATAAAGCTGATGAAGTCGAGAGAGATCGCAATAGGTTAGTTGAGGAATTTGGAAGCGTCCGTGATTCTGTCCGGGAAGCTGGCTGAGAGCTAGAGGGGCCCAGCGATGCTCGACGCTGTAAATCATCTGCAAGATCAAATGTATCTCGAGCTGGTAGTTCGGGTTCTTCCTCCTCTGGCTCTTCTTCCTCTTCGGGACTATCTAGCTCTTCAACTTCCGCTTGCTCATGTTCATCTTCGTAAATAATCTGAGCTGGGCTCCTTTGTTCAATGCCCTGGAGTGCGTGTCAATCGGAGGCCAATTTGGGTGGCAGGGGAACAAACTCACGTTTTCATACCAAAGAAGCTGAGCTCGTAGTTCGGGTGCACCAAATTTGATCACTACTGAGAAATCATAGCGCCAATAAATCGTTCCATCTCGGGCACGATGGTATTCCATTAGATGTGCCAGTGTAGAGGTGTCGGCAGTAACCTTGAACAGTGTCTTAAAGCAGTCTACGTGGGTAGCATTCGTAAGCTGTATGCGCATAGATACTGAAAAGCAGTCTTCTTACTGCGATCAGGAACTTCATCAATCCACTTAGGTGGTTTCCCAGGTCCAGTGTAGGCGATGATATCGAGGGATAAATTTGACAATGTCTCCCAGCTAGTCGTTTCGTCGAAGAACGGACGCCGAAACTCGGTCTCCTCTGATACAGTTGTTCCCTGACAACCCAGATGCATCAACACATAATCTTACCAGAAGAAGTGTGATAGACTACCTTTTCAAGTACAACCTCAAAGCCTCCTGTGATCACAACCTTTCCGGAGGGCAGTTTTCTGTGATGCGATGTCCGTCGTAAATGATCTGGATCGAATGCATTGTAAGGGACACCACTAGGGGCCCCAATTGTAATTGGTGCTACGCGTGACGATACGTGGCCGTCGAGATAAAACGAAATTGCACCGTCTGCAACTGCCTTTGATCTATAAAGTAAAAAAAAAAAAGAGTAAACAGGCAGCAGATAAGGTTGAGACTGGTTTTGCTTACGTCTGAGCATCCGGCACACTGACCGTCACGCCTGAGCTTGCCAGTCGTTGTTTAAGTGTGGAAATCAGGTACGGGTTTGCTGCGAATCCCCCAACAAGATATACAGCCTAAACTAGCGTGAGTTGATGAAAACTTGTAAGCCAGAGACACGTATCTCACATTGATAGGATGGGGAGCCTCTTCTATCTGTGCTTTCACTGCATCTATGGTTGCTTTGATGGAAGGCTCAAACAGATCTGCAACTTCCTGTCTATAGACAAGGAAAGGAGGGCGAGGAGTCATCAGAAAATAATCGTTTTCCGTTCAAGTGGCAAGAACTTACCCGGAGAGTTTCAACTTGCCTGCTCGGATACCACACTTATCATCTCTGTCACTGACAGAACCAAATTGAATGAGTGACATCTCATCCACATTACGAAATGTCCGTTTTGTGGATTCGTCGAACCGCGATGCAATTTGTTCGATATGTTCATCCGAATCATACTTTGAACCAAGAAGTTTAGCTAGAGAAAAGATTAAGTCGTATTAAGCAGCTGTTTTTAAGGAGCCTTACCTTTTAGAAGGGCCTTTGCTCGGAGGGTCACGAATGATGATCCTTCTAGCTCACCTGAAGGTAGTAGGCAACCGCATTAACATCATAACCACAAAGGCTAAGGGTTACGCTTACATCTCGGAGTAGCAATCTCTGTCACTCGAATTGGTCTGCTGCTTATAACTTTGTATGCGCTATAGTCCAGAGTGCCACCTCCAAGATCAGCGATGAGAAATCCATGGTCCTCCTTTGCACCGTATTAGCAAATGCATTCTAAGAACGAATTGATGCTTTGCACCCACTCGACCAACTAGACCCTCCCCAATGCAATAATGCAAGCTTGCTTCGCCCTCGGACACGAATGTGACGCGCGTTTTGCCCTCCGCCGTGTCGGGGATGAGCTTTCCAAGAATTGCGGCTCTCCGAAGCTTGGCTTGTTGCGTTCCCTGCCATCCGTTCGGGTGTGTGATAACAAACTCTGCCCTCTGTCGTAGCATCGGCCATGAGTTAACGAGGTTCGGATGTGTTTCTTGGATAAATTTCTCGGTACAAGACATCAGATAGGCCATGAAGTCACCGAAGATCTGAACGACGTCTTTGCCCGGAGGAAGTTTGGGAAGGTTGCTCAACGACAATCTCGCGGGCATAGATCTAGGGCGCAATCGTAGTTTATACCTATAAGTCAGAGTTCGTTGAGTGTTGTATACGAAGTTCATATGATATTGTTGCTCACCATTCCGCCTTCACCCATTCCTCATCCTCAGCCTTTTCGACATTCTCCGCAATGTTGACTTCTGCACCAGCAGCTCGAACATTACCCTCCTTGTCGTAGTATAATATTGAAGGTACTTTCGGCGAACCAGCCGTATGCTCCTGGCCCGGAAATCTAGGTTGTGGTTTAAGTCGTAGTGAGCACCGGCGTTTACGCAACGCGGCGTCCTTGAAGGCTTGAACTCACCTTGTTACACTGTAAATTCTCGGCACTTCGCCTGGCTCCAGGAAACAGTATGAACTCCCGCTGAACGTTGTTCCAACGTCGAATGCAATGACAAGACGTCGGGATGAGCCAAGATATTGTTGCGGCATTTCGGTAGGTTTCCAGTGATTGTTGAATACACTGCCAATGGGCCGTTAGCTGAGTATTCGTCCAGAGAGTGTACCACTCGCTAAATCACGGAGAGCTGCGCTGTCTCAGAGGGTGTGCACTGCCTTCTCTATCTAATTGCTAGTTGCCTTGGTGCGTGTGTAACCTAATGTTCGCATTGCTGCACTGCATCCTGATCAAAGTTTGATGGAATTGATCGATGCCAGAGTGGCTTGATTCAAAGGACAACGTGCTCAATTATAGCTTCGTCCAGCTCACCTTGCGGCTTCGCCGTATACAGCAACTTGAACTGTTACAGGTCTCTTGTATTCAAGCCTTCGTAACAGATCTCAACCCGGACCTTACGAAATTTTCGTGAGCGATTTCCTCTTAAAGTGCGTCAGTTTTCAAGCTAGGTCGCTGACGAGTACTTGTAGATCAGGAGGGGACATCGAGCTACATTGTGATAGCGCAACACATGATCCATGTCGAATCATCGGTCGGAGACGCTGCACCCCAGATCATCTTCCGCACGCAATGTTACCGAGGAGGAACGCATGTCCATCGACGTTGATAATGTAGAACGACAAACCTCATCATCTGCTCCCACCCCTGAGGCTCGAGAGTCCGTAAGGACCGATGCAGTTCCGAAAGGCCCTCGACAACCCGAGCGATCTAGTCGATATCCCTCGAGAAGTCAGACCGAAACTACGGAATCAAAGCGATCTCGTCACGGTCCTTCTGGCTCTCAACCACTGCCTGAGCCGCCTACTAGTAACTCGAGGTCCTTTTTCTCCTTATCTGGCCTCGCTCAAGCCTTTATTGGTTCTAGCCCTAACTCTGAGGAGGAGCACGGCGCCATCTCTGCAGGCGAATTACACGATTATGCGACCAATTTAGAATCGGTGCTATCACAAAACCAACAAACCATCGCCGCCTACAAGGGCAAACTCCAACAGATGGAAGCAGAGCGTTCAGAACTAATCAATCACCTTAATGGCCTTGTATCACGAAACAGCAAGCTCGAGGACGACCTCAAGCAGAAATCTTCTCTTCTCGAAAGTCGAACTATGGAGTTGCGGACTGCGGAGTCGTTTTTGACAAAGTACGATGACATACCTGGCGATGAGATTGTCAATCTAGTCAGCGACTTAAATCAACAGGTCCTAGGTATAGCTGCCAAGTGCGACGAGCTGGTCAAATTCAGTAGAGTATCCGGTGACAAGATTAGGGCCGAGAGCGTGAAGAAAATCCATAATGACCTAACTCCCGTAATTGGGCTTACACTCTGCAAACACCTTGAAACGATAGACAACAACGAGGATCCCACCATAGTCCAACTCGCTATTCAAGCTGCGTTGTTGGCACAGATATCTGAGTTTCTGCGAAATTGGCCACTGTCACCAGCTCGGTCCTTTTCAAATAATCTTTGGAAGCTTTATGATCTTATACACGAGAGCGGTTAGTTTTTAAAAGATTAAATCTGTCTCTCTTAATGACCGTACACCGCAGAGCTCCAGGCCGTTGCTTCACGCTGGAGAGCCCTATGTTCCAAGTACCTCCGCGTTGGGCAAAAAGAAGATGTCCGAGCACATAACTACCACGTGGATTTTTCAGTAGAGACAATTGCGAAGATTCTGTATTGCGCCGGTGCGACCCCCGGATCAAACGAACTACTTGACCTAGGACGGAAGAAGCTAGGAGATGACATCAATAGGCTGTGGTACTCAGCAGCTCAGCTAGCAATTAAGGCGAAGGAGTCTGTCCTCTCGACGGACTACGAGGTCATTATCGTTTCACCAGGATCTGACTTCGATTCGTCTATTGCGCAGAGTCAAGGATCACAAGGGCAGAAGTCGAGGAGTTCTTCTGGAAAGGTCCTTTGCACGACTGATCTCGGGCTAAGACGATCCACAAGCTCTCCAAAGCCGGGAAACCCTACCAAAGATGGTCTTGACAAGGTCGTTACGATGAAAGCAATAATTGTGTTTGAGCAAGAGGTATTGACCATGCTATCCTCGACTTGAGTGGTTTATTCTGGATCATCGTGTCTCAAATTGTATGTTGTAACTTTAGCAAGAGAAGGACTTTGCATATTCTAGTTTTATCTGCTTCGTCGATTCTTTATCGAAGGGCCTTTCAGCATTATCCTTTTCACTTTTCCTGTTGCTTCAGGTTTCAAAATTTATCTCAACATCGTACAATAATTCTTGTTTGGATAATCCAGAGTTTATTCACGAGGCCGTTCAAGTTGCGTCCTTAAGAAACTTAAAGTTGAACTTCCCACACTTGTCCTTTCTTTCATTCAAAAATCTAAGCTTTCCTGTCATTGAGTTATTCAGAATGCCTCTTCCTCGACACCTACCGCACGTCCTATATGCAACAGCTCTTACTTCACTTTCGTTGCATCTCGTGGGGACGCGAAAAGTTGACGCAGAACGCCGAAAGGCTGCAGAAGCACGGATAAGCGTTCTTGAAGGTCTGGTCATGCGCCTTCGTGCTGAAGAATATACGAACGATGAAGAGTTCATCAAGGCATGGAGATTAGCCAGAGGTCAAGGAGATAGTGGCGAGATGACAGTAAAAGATGGTAGAGAACTTGACGTGGATTGGCGTACAGTCGCACTTGGGAGACCTACCTCTGCAGACTCACAGGAGAAAGACGAAGAGAAACTAAGAAGGATATGGGATGAAAGTAAGTTTATTTATATAGTGTGTCTAATCACCTATCATGTCTGATGTTATTGAAGTTGTTCGCGACGACGATCGTCAAGAAACTCCATGACCTACCAGAACGCGATGAACTGCTAGGTGTCTCCGCACTTAAAGCAGAACTTAAGAGCTTGCTTTCTACCTGAACGATGACTGCCCGTCAAAAATCGGCAGACATCTCTTACAAGGCACGGCAATGGAATTATCCCAAGACTAGAAACAGAGGAGCGCGACTGCAGGGACAACACACCGCGCCGACGGGGAGGTAGATGGAATTGGGAACACCTATGAATGTAGAGTCTAGCCAAAAACCCACCATCACAATACCTGTTTTCATAATGAAGGGGTGGAGCATTATCGTCACATTCTATCATTCTAACACATTTCGGTTACAATTACATGGAGTCAATCATCGGAGGGAGTTACAGAGCCCGGCCTCCTACTCTTCCATCCCTGGTTCTGCTCAGTTCATAACGAGGAAGTAACGCTGCGCTTGTACTGTCTCTTGCTGGTACCAATGTTTCTTGTGGATGCTCTACTCCATCTCTTCCCTCGTGCGTGTCAAATGGTATGTCTTCATAGATAATCTCAGCACTACTTCTGTTGAGAAAATGCTCAAAATCAGCTTGTCAAAGAAACCGGGAATAGCTCACCGTTTCTCGATACCCTATCAACATCGGCATACTTCATTAAGCTGAACCCGAGTAAACAAAAATGAGAGACACACATTCTCTCTCCAGGCGATTTGAGCCTGCATTTCCGTCCCTCCGAACATAACCACGACTTCCCAGGTCGTCCTCCAAAACGATTTTCGGAACTTTTTCGATACGTGGACATTCGGAAGAGGCGAGTCAGACTTGATTGTACAGAGTTTGGTGAACAAATCTGAGCAAGAACCAACTTTCAGACAAATCAAGAAAACATACTCGATGCGAACTTACGTCTAGTTTCGGGCTCATCCATCCAGTCTGGTGGGGTTCCCGTACCTCTATAGACAATGATATCCATTTGAACTGTAGTACTTTCCTCGCGATTGCCGCCCTCTTCATATAAGCTATATCGGTATTCCTTCTCTTCAGTCACTGTTGTACCCTGAGGGTCTGTCAATCAGACAGCCTTACTTTCGAACTTTAACAATACTTACGAACCTGGAGCAAGATAGGGAAAAACCCTCCACACATGACCTTTCCACCTGACGGCAGGTCTAAGATTTTCCGAGGTCGTGCGAGGGAAGAGAAACGAGGGTCGTTGTAACTCCAGAAGACGGGCACGCCGTAAGTCATTCTTGCTATTCGGGAATGTACGTACTGATCGATGTAGAACAGCACAGCACCATACGCCGCCGCCTTTGCACTGAGGTGGAGACAGTTCAACAATGCGACTCTAAGTTGCAGAAGCCGAATACTCACGCTTGATCGTCTGGGCAGTGCAAACTAATTCCATGTTCTGTAAGGCGTTCCTTTAGCTGCGCTATCATATAGGGGTTTGTTGAGAAACCACCGACAGCGTATACTCTCTGTGAAACGTAAAGTCAATACAGGTCAGCATGAGCTCGAGGGAAATTCACTATGTGTATAACGAACCGTGATTTCGCATGATGAACTAGATCTAAGCTCCAAAATCGCTGAGACAGCGTCTTTTATGGATGGCTCGAAAAATCCTGCGACGTCTGCACTAAAGACAAGCGAGCCGTAACGTTTAAGCTACTGCCAAGTGTGAGTTGATTAAAAAGCCCACCCGTCTATCTTCAATTTTCCAGACCTAATTCCGTATGCTAGGTCTTTATCAGCGAGAGAACCGAACGTTATTACACACAGGTCATCGGGACCTTTAAAGGTCTTCTTCGCAGTTTCGTCGAATCGCTCAGCTATTTGTTGGATATGCTCATCAGCGCCATAGCGTGAGTCACGAAGTTTGTCTAGAAACGATAAGTTCAAAACACATAACATAGATTTTCGAAATTGAATACGTGCCTTTGAGATAGACTCTAGCTCTCAGTGTCACCATGGTCGACCCATGCAAACCACCTGTGTGATCAGAATGTTAGGTGCTTCTTCTGTTAAACAGGTACACTTACATCGAGGAGAAGACACTTCTTCCACCCTCAATGGCTCCGATCCTAATACTTTATAAGCGCTGAAATCGAGGGTACCTCCACCCAGATCTGCTATGACGAAGGAACTTTCCGGACTTTTCTCTGAAGGCTAATCTCACTTCGCCTTAGCCTTCAAATGTGATTCAGTCACAAGACTCACCACATCCACGGAACGGTTGTGCAAACAACACTGTAAACTTGCTTCACCCTCCGTAACGAACTTCACTCGTGATCTGCCTTCGGGTGTGTTTGGAACAAGCTTCGCCGATATTGCCGCCTTTCTCATCATGGATTGTTGTACTCCTTCCCAGCCATTAGGATGGCATAGCACAAATTCAGCAGTTTGCCGCAAGCTGTCCCAATCTTCTGATAAAGTGGCATAAGTGTTTAGAAGAA
Source organism: Trichaptum abietinum (assembly GCA_910574555.1). Taxonomy (NCBI): domain Eukaryota; kingdom Fungi; phylum Basidiomycota; class Agaricomycetes; order Hymenochaetales; family Trichaptaceae; genus Trichaptum; species Trichaptum abietinum. The sequence continues at coordinate 2,846,428 of CAJTBE010000011.1, read as the reverse complement.
ATATCTCGACGCAAGACTGCAGGTACGACAGAAAGTCGCCGAATATCTGCACTAGCGTTTTCCCCGAGGGAAGAGGTGGTAGGGTAGATTTCTGTAGGTCAAGTGGCATAGATTGAGGGCGTAGTCGTAGTTTGGACCTGTTATCGTTATTAATTAGCACTGGCAACAGCTTCGGCAAAATTAAAGCATAATACCATTCCACCCTGATCCATTCACCATCTTCTACGTGTTCAGAACTTTCCGGCAAAAGAGCTTCTGCACCGGCAGCACACATACGACCCTGTCCATCATAGCATAGAATTGTCGGGATTTTACACGAGCCAGAGACATGCTCCTGACCAGGGTACCTTCATAGAATAGTAAGGCTAACATAACATTCGTCCATGACTGTGCAAGATAACATACCTAGAAACGCTGCACACTTTCGGCTCTTGTCCTGGCTCAAGTAGACAATAGGAAATTCCGCTGAATGTTGTGCCTATATCGAATGCCAGGACCAGCTGGCGAGATGGTCCTTGGTATGCCTTCATCCGAGGGTTATGCGTGGAGTTGAGCGCGTGGGTTCGTGAGCTCAGTCCGGCTTTCAAGGAAGTCTTTAGTAACTCAAAGAGATCATGATATGGTTGATGAGATTGCATCAAGGACTGCATACTCCAGAACTTAGTTGATAGAGCAGCCGAAATTATTCTGTACCAGTGAACGCCGGTTCGAGAGAAATATCCAAGGCAGTTCCAGATCACTCAGTGACGATCACCAAATAAAAAAAAAGACTGTCTTGCCGCGAATAAAGGTTAGTGATTCAAGTAGGTTGCTAATGATTTTGGTACAATCAGGAGGAGACCATCATCCCATTACAGAGCCATCATTGAGTGTCCGAGGCGAATCTGGTGTTGGCATAGCGCTCTACACTAATCCATATCAATTAATCTTTCCAGAACAGATTATCAAATCCAAACTGTTGCGGACCTGAGAAAAGCAATCCGATTTTATCACGTAACACGAGTTCTCGAGTTAGATTCGAAGATGATCTATTGCTGGAATGAGACTGAGAGATTCATCCTCCAACACTGCGCTGTCATCGAGATTGTCTAGGGAATCATGGATGATTTGAGCAGGGCCCCTAACCACATGGAACATAATTAGCTTTACAGACACCCAAGGAATTCATCATAATAGACCTTACATCTTTGGTTTGCCCTTTCGATAAGGCAGAAAGATGATGGATCAGGTTTTCAATACAAATAGTAATTTTCACAAGAAACCCACCTTCTCGTACCATGCGATCTGAGCCCTTACTTCCGGCCCGCCAAAATGGATGATGACCTCATAAATGTAGCTCCAGTACTTCGTGCCGTCGGGACGTGTTTGTGGCTTGACACCTTGGTTCACCGCTGAGTTTTCCGCATGAACATGAAAAGTAGCGAAAAGAGCTACAATGTTAGGCATGAGTTGAATCACGAGCACAGCGAAACAGCAGGAGTGCACTGACATTTGTCGCTAACCTCGTCTTCCCACTCTGGGGGCGAACCATTTCCTCGGTATGCTGCTACGTCAAACTTGATCGTTTGTAGGAGCTTCGGATCGGTGGTAACATGCTCAATCTTCTGACGGAATTCCCTCTCTTCCGAAACCGAGGTACCCTAAGAATAGATTCGGATTTAGGTTGTTGAAACGAGGAAAATAGAAAAGCAATCGTACTCTCTGTACGACCGGAAAGAAAGCGCCTGATATTACCCTATCTCCAGAATGCGAGACCCAAGACCTTGCTATCCTTCGTTGATGAGCCGCGATCCGTGAGTCAAACCGTCTGTTGCAGAGTAGTCCATACGTCACGCGGGCTATTCGTGCAGAAACTGACCGGTCTAAATAGTATGAGATAGCTCCATCAGAAACAGCCTTCGCGCTGAAATCAACAATATTAAGTATGCAATTGTGCAGAAGACAAAAGGACGTAATCACGTTTGACCATCCGGTGTAGTGACTGAAACACCAGAAGGTGACAATAGCCCTCTCAGGCGAGTTACGAGATAAGGGTTTGCTGCGAAACCCCCGACAAGGTAAACACTCTGTAATACAAAAATATGGAGTTACGAGCTTAATGCAGCATATGTCCGAAAACTGCCTTACATTAACTTTCATTCTTGTTTCTTTGATCTGTTCATTCATAGCCGAAACAGCTGACGCAATCGAAGGTTCGAATAGTGAAGCTATTTCGTCCCTGGGGATTTTCATCAGCAGTAGCCTTAAGGCACAGAAACTATCTGACTTACCCAGAGACCTTGAGCTTACCAGAGCGAATCCCATACTCTATATCCTTGTCCATGGTGGTACCGAATGCGATTAAACAGACGTCTTCCGGACTACGGAAGGTCTTCTTCGTTGTTTCGTCAAATCGATCAGAGATCTGTTTTATTTGTTCGTCCGATCCGTATTTCGAGCCTTTCAGTTTCTCTGAGGATGAATCAAGAAGGTTTAAATGTATTGTTTTAGAATACCGAGCTACGTCAGACCTTTGAGAAGTGCCGTCGCACGGCGAGTGACAAACGTCGATCCTTCCAATTCCGCTGAAGGGGAACGTAGTCATGATCCGAGTCATGGCAATTGCGATATATGTATGGATCTCACACTTTGATGCAGCAGCTTCTTCGAATCGGATCGGCCTGCTGTTCCCAATCCTGTATGCGCTGAAGTCGAGTGTACCTCCGCCCAAGTCGGCGATGATAAATCCGCCCTTACTACTCTCCAACTGCTGAAGGGGCTACAAAAGATAGATAAATATAGTTCCATCAGTGTCGTATAATCATTAGAGGCACTTACTCCTTCTACGAATCCCCCGCGTAGACAATAGTGCAGACTGGCTTCGCCTTCGGATATGAAGATGATACGAGAGTGACCGTCCGCGGAATCAGGGACAAATCTAGCCATGATGACGGCTTGTCGGAGCTTCGACTGATGAGGTCCTTCCCAACCATTCGGATGGGACAAAACAAACGTCGCTGTCCGGCGTAGCTCATTCCAACTTTCGGGCGTAGAGACTATGGGGTGCGTGTCTCGTATAAATGTCTCTGCGCAGGTCATCAGATATGCCAAGAAGTCGGCATAAACTCGTATAAGCGTTCGATTTGGAGGTAAAGGTGGGAGGTAAGCGAGCTTGAGGTCCGGAGGCAATGCTTTCGGCCTCATTCTGACCTTGAACCTGAGAGATGATGCTCAGTCTGTGACTCTTTCAATCACAAAATCGGTAGTTACCACTCCACTTTAAACCAACCTTCGTCTTCAGCGGTCTCGATATTCTGGCCCAGGAGTGCTTCAGTACCGGCACACCTCATCCTTCCTTCGTTGTCATAGTACAGAACGGTAGGAATCTTTGTTGATCCAGCTGTATGTTCTTGTCCTGGATATCTATAATAGAAAGTGACAAGACTCGTTGAGAAGTTACTGGGACCGTTGACGATACAGACGCGTACCGGGTGACAGTATGGATCTTCGGAACTTCACCAGGATCAAGAAGACAATAAGAGACACCACTGTATGTGGTGCCTACATCGAAGGCAAGAACCAAGCGTCGTGATGGACCTTTAAACGGCTTGTTGGAGGACATCCTAGAACAATATTCAGGTCTCCAAGAAGCAAGACCAGAGCTTCAATCCCTGAGAACTCATTGAACGAGCGTTGTTGATGAAATATAGAGTCCGCGAGGGTTGATGCCGGCTCGTTGATGGTAACTTTCTTTCAATAAAGGATGCATGTTGACATTGACTGTAATACTATCTAGTATCAGTCTGTATGTTCACTGGCAAACGTGCCACGGTGATTGGACTCCGCTCGAAACGATGGACATGTCTCCGTCGCGCTGACGTGGCGTACACGCTTTTAAATCTTGCCTACGATGCTCTTTAACTCATTGAAAGTACCGGGAAAACAAACAGTTGAGCTGGATAGTGAATTACGCCAAGTGTTTGGTTGGTTGTGTTGGTTCGGCGGCAACATGAGAAATTGATGGCACTTGAGGGCAGTGCATAAGGTGCCAGTGCCGTGCCCCTGCATTGAAGCGTATCAAGATTAACTCGCAATGTGAAGGTACGTGGACTTGAGCATTGAGTCGCTGGACGTTGATCTTCAGGACTGACTTTCTTGGTGTACCTACTCTAGTGTTACTGGCACTTCAGCGACCACCCCAGTTATTTTTGTGTTTAGGCGCTATTTTCTATCTTGGCATCTTCGTGGCCTTCCAGCCTACCTTAGCAACTATAGTAGAAGGGTGCCGAAGAGCAATTTGTATCGCGATCAAGTTCAAGTTGACGTCCAGAGCTCTCCAGTGGAAAAATGTCAAAGCCTTATAGAGGCTCTACTCGCCAACTTATCCTTGCGTTTGACGTCGGGACAACTTTTAGCGGCATTTCATATTCCCTCCTAGACCCCGGCGAGGTTCCCAAGATCTTTACTGTGACCCGGTAAGTGGGCTGTCTAATTACTGGAGCGAAGCTGAGATCTGTCATAGGTATCCCGGACAGGAGCATGCAGCCGGGACTACGAAAGTGCCTTCCATTCTTTACTATGATCTCCAAGGCAGGATATGTGCGGCAGGAGCGGAAGCTCTTTTGGGTCAGAATGCGGAAAGAGCTGAAGACGAAAACTGGATGAAAGCTGAATGGTAAGTCGATCGAAAGGAAATCTACTGTTGATAGCTGTGAAATGGTATAATCGGGTCTGCAGGTTTAAAGTGCGATTACGGCCTCAATCAATGCCGTCGGATCTGACAGCTGCTCACCTTCCGCCACTTCCCTTGGACAAGAGTGTACTCCAAGTCGTTGCGGACCTTATAGAATATCTTATGCTATGTGCAGAACTGTTCATTCGCGACACTCATCCCATCGTTTCATCGGAAGCTAGTTGGCAAGAGCTGCGGCAGTCAGCTATTTTCATCCTATCGCACCCGAATGGATGGGAAGGACCTCAGCAGATCAAACTGAGGCATTGTGCTGTAATGGCCAAACTCGTTCCAGACTCTGCCGAGGGGCGTTCGCGGATTCACTTCGTTTCCGAAGGAGAAGCAAGTTTGCATTATTGCCTACGAGGGGGTTTCGTAGAGGGGGTAAGATTCTTACTATGATCCGCTGATACATTTCTGTTTAACATATACCCTCTCTATAGATCGTCAACAAGACTAACGAGAGTTTCATTATCGCTGATCTGGGTGGAGGGACTCTCGACTTCAGTGCATATAAAGTCACCGCCACCAAACCTTTGAGGGTAGACGAAGTGGCACCTGCTAGGTGTAGGTAGCAGTCACATAATGGTTCAATTCCTTGTACTAATTTTTCATCTTTCATCTTTAAGCTGTTCTTGAGGGCTCTACGTTCGTTACTCGGCGCGCGACAGCTCTCATTCGAAGTCTGTAACGCAGTCTCAGTCTTCCGTCTTCACCGAACTCATTAACTGATCTATTTCCAGGCAAATTGGAAGGTTCGTTTTACGGCACCGAAGACCATATACAACAAATATCCGATCGATTCGACGAGACAACGAAGAAAACATTCCGAAGTGCCAACGATGTTTGCTTAGTTTCATTCGGATCGACGACAGACAGGGATCTCGCTCACGGAATACGCTCAGGCAAATTGAAACTTACAGGGTAGGATTCTTTACCAAATTCGAACGTCGAAATGACATATTCTCCATTTTTAGGGAAGAGGTTGCCGCTCTATTCGAGTCCTCCCTGACGGCAATTTTAAACGTAGTGTCTGAAATTATGACTGAGTCACAAACCCAATTATCTGTAAGTCGTTCCTTTTACGAGTTTATAAGTTTCTGTTCATTGAGTTTTTAACAGTCTGTTTATCTCGTTGGGGGGTTTTCGGCGAGTCCCTATCTGATCATTGAGCTCCGGGAACGACTCGCCAGGTATAACATATTGGTCACTACACCAGATGGCCAAACGTAAGTTTAATATGAGTTTGCTTGGTTTGAATAAGATTTCTTACCATGAATGCTTTTTCTCCAAGTGCGAAGGCAGTTTCAGATGGTTCGATCTCATTTTATTTGGACCACTTCGTGTCTTCTAGGGTTGCGAGGATGACATATGGTGTAATAAGTAGCCGACGCTACATTCCAGGACACCCAGAACACGAAAGTCGATTGCAGAATATGTGGACATTGGCTTCAGGAGAAAGTGTCATTGCCGGGGCATTCTTTCCTGTCGTTTTGAAGGTTTGGTGGAAAACGCTCGTCAGCAACAAACTCCGCGCTTACCATTTGACGTATCATTTCGTAGGGTACTGTAGTATCCGAAGAGAAAGCGTTCAGGAAAAGGATCGAGTTTCTCACTGAAGATCCGAATTCGAATGAATCTATGAACTTCGCCATTGCTGTTTACCGGGGACTCGGCGATCCGCCAGATTGGACAGATCAAATCACAGACCCGAGTGGGTATCAGCTCCTTCACTGTGCAAATCCAAGGGCTTACGACTTTTTTGCACAACTTTCAGGATTGTTTAAGAAGTTATTCTACGTGACTGCGGACAGCTCAGCGAGACGAAACATGACGAATGTCAAGCCACAGAAACGCAAGGACGGATCGAAATTCTGGAACTACACTTTTGATGTTATCATATACTTTGGTGGACCTGAAGTGAAGGCCCAAATATCTTGGATGGAGAAGGTGGGCCTTGCCTTATACAACTTGACTTCTTTAAAAACTCATGAATATTTATTTCAGGGTGTGGTGAAGAAGTTCGTGGCAAAATTCTGACACTCGAGTTTGACTTTTAACCTCTGTTTCACAGGAGTCCTGCGCAGCTCATATACGATTCATTCGAGCTTTCTGACTTTGAAGAAGACTTCAGAGAGGAGGAAAACGAAACTGACAAAGATGAAAGTCTGATTCCTGCTGTCGATCAGCTGCACATCTAAAAGAGCCCGCGGGTCCTTTACATTACGCTCGCACATGATTTTCATTTCTAAACTCTTATTGATGATTCTCGGAACCTCGCCACTCAATCTCATATATATTTTCTATTTCATTCACTGTTGTATTGTAGTAGTACTAAAGACATTATTTCCCGGACAGATGAAAACCCTCAGGCGGCACCGATTCAGACAGTACATAGGCTGTTGAGAGCCTTGAAAGAGACAACATTACGAAGTAGTCCCAAACTATCAACTCAAACGTTGGTTTAAATCACCAGAGCCTGGAATCGAGGATGAGGTCAGAAGATCCTTCGATACCAATGCAGGCCTTCAAGAAAGCCTCCAATCCGTTCCTCTGCCTGCTAAGGCTGTTCACAACATCGGTTCCTGAAGATAATTTAGTTATGTACGACGCTGCATGAAAAGACATTGGACTAACCGGGCTTGACAAGAGGAGCCTTAAGCATGAACGAGAGCAGCGACAAAACTGGGTAAAGGGGCTGGAACTCGCTAGACTTCGCGACATCGCGGTATTGGACACGGGTCAGGAGCTCAGCAAGGATGGTCAAGTCCAAGATCAAAGGTGTGGCGAGCAAGGAGTCCTGTTAAACCGATTAGAGATGACTTCTTGTATATGAAAAAAAGAGAAACTTACCTCGCACTCGTTGAAGATATTGATCGTAGAACGTCCCCCGCACAGAATCTCGGAGTAGTACTCATCGATGGCACGCTTGGAGTCGCCAACGGCAGGTACATACTTGATGACGACAATATGATCCGGATGCTCGCCCTTCGCAGCTTTCCCGTCCTTAGTCGCAGGAGCATTCGGGTCTGCCGGCTTGAAAAGCAAAGCATTGCTAGAGACCATATCATCGACAACACTGCTCTTGCTGATTTCCTTGCTCTTGAATTGAGGCTCGGCCGACAGGTTGTGACCATCGTTGTTACCAAGATGGTTGTATGATGCAATCGAGAGAGGCTTGATACCCGCGTTGACGAGGAACTCAGCGAGGACGGACTTCAGCTTCGTTTGACCAGACTTGAGGTCGTCACCACCGATGAAGGACTTCTTCTGCTCCGCCAGCTCGATAACACCCGGAACGAAGGTGTTCTGCGGAGCGCCGTTGATGAAGGGGACACCCTCAAGAATGGATGCGACTGCGAAGACGGAGGAGGGAGAAACCTCGGCGTGCGAAGCCTTGATCGACGTGAGCAGGTTGTCCGCGGTATCGTTGACACCAGCGATGATGTCGCTGTAGCGCTCGGTGTTCGCCGTCCAGAACACGATCACCTGGTCAAGGCTGTGCTTCTGCTTGAACGCACGGATGTCAGCGCGGATGTGCTCGACATGGGCCTGCTTATCCGAGCCGGAGATGACGTTGTCCGCACGAGCCTCCTGGTTGGCGGCGATGTAGTCCGGATAGTAAATGGACGGCATCGGCGAGCCAAGCGCAGCCATATGAGGGGCGACCTGGCGCTGGAGGTCCCAATCGAGGACTTGAGCACGCGCCATCGCCTTGTCCATAGGAAGGCCGGAGATGTCCCAGCCTCCGAGGACGAGGTCATTCGGGTGAACCATAGGTAAGACTTCGCCGATAGGAACGTGGACATCCTTGCCCGTCTCGGGGTTACTGCCGAGGCGAACGGTAGAAGCGCGAAGCAAGGAACCAATATAGTTAGGTTGCTGGATACCAGACTTGGTATGCCAGCAGATGTTGTGGCGGTTGGCCAGGATCGTCGCGCAGAGAGTGGTGCCGTTGTTGCCTCCAATACCGACCATAAGCAGGCTAGATAAGATAAAAATGTATAAGCCTGGTTGTAATTAAGATAAGCCAAAGGGGGAAAGCAATACTAACCCGGTCTTGGGCACCTTCTTCTGCGTCTTGAACTCGTAGGAATTGACGGTCGGCGTAACCTTCAATTGACCATTAGGGAGGGTCTCGACGCTCGCGCCGCGGTCGTGAAACTTGGAGATGATCGCGTCATCCGTGTAGGATGTGTTCTCGGACGCGACTTCGATCAAGTACGGGCGACGCTCCGACGTCGGATGCACGGGTAGGACAGACTCGAGCTCCGACTCGGGCGTGTTGAGGCCAGAGGAAACAGTAGATGAGTAGACGTTTGACAAAGACATTATGTCTGGGGCGTTGAATGCGTATCAATTACACAGGACTGGGGCGGCGGAGTGCTTCGAGCCTCGGTGCTGGTTATGTCGGCTGCTAAGCTGGTTCGAGTACATACACTCGTGAGATAGAAAGGTTGGCAGAAAGGCGTCGAAAGACAACAAAAGGTTTGAGAGAGGATAGAGCGCACTTCGCTGGGGACCAAGGGCTTGAAGGGCCTGGCTTTTATACGTTCCTCGACCGATGATCGGCAAGGGCGCAATGAAAAATGAATGAGGGCAAATAATTTATGACTAAACCGGAGTTTTTCAAGCGGTCCTGTCCTCCAATTTACAATTTTCTGTCAACCTCGTACGATTCGTTGCCTTTAGCGACAGGGACCCCGGCCGTGGGAAACACATGGAACAGACTCACTTTTATCGATGGCCGTGCTTGCCCAGTATGGCCGTCCCAGCCTGAGATTAGATCTTCCAGTCTTGCGCTTCAACGTCGCATGAAGGCTGCTAACTCTGGCTCAGTGGGCCTCGGGCAATCATTATTGCAGGCTTGTTTGTTTACCACTGCCTACTATAGCGCGGCGATGTGCTGTCCCGCACAATGAACAACCTGGATCTCCGGTCCTTCTTTCGAACGATTGGGGGGTGTACATTCACGACGACCGCGGATAAGACGCGGAATGACAGTCGTCCTATCCCGTATCTTCTTAGACCTCGAGGCTCAAAGAAGAACACTCCGTCAAGAAAAGCATAGCCGATTGTCTTGGGTGAATGGGTAACCCGAACGAGCCTGTCCCATAACGACTCAGAAAGTCTGATCTGAAAGGACGAGACGTAAGTAGCTGTCAACAGTGCTAAACGAGATACCCCAAAAGCCGCAAGTTCTGCAGCGTGTACGAGTATTGTCGGTGCAGACTAAATGCCTTGGAAAAAGCTATAGCGACCCCTTTGTCTAGCGAACGGTATTGATAGTGGCTGAACGAGAAATTGTCTCCGGTAAAAGTACCCGAGATCGAAGCAAACACGACTTGAACATCATGCAACATCGCCATCAGAGCTATCAATTTGAAAGCCGCAAGAATGGTTAGTCCTTAGATCGTGCGGGACAGAAATGCGTGCGGTTGCTTTACAAGTATATCGAGTAAGTTCAAATGTCCGTGGATGTCGCCAGAGAAGCTTGCCGTCATGTCGATCTCCTAAAATACGTCATGCCTATAACAGATAGAAAGTGTCCAGACGGTAGAAGCTCATTATCCAGCATATCCAGAGTTGATTATTAGGTATATTCGTAGACCCAGTATGTATGATTTACTTCAACTCGCCATGTAACGACAGGGAGGTGAGCGCGTTCCAAATGTGAGAAGATGTTGGACTTGAGGGTCAGCAAATGCCAACGCTAGCAAACAAACGCAAGAGTCGAGGTGCATATCCAGCTTCATGCTAATCGGGTTATCTAGAACATTCATTCAGCGTAGTCCATGCAGATCGGGGTGCAACACTTGCCAGCCAATAGAGAAGCTCAAAAGACCAAAGCTTTCTGGTAGCTGAGTTGAATGTATTACGAAGGAATCGTAAGAAGAGTCTTAAAGCCGAGCATGGCCGGCTTCTAGGGCTTCATTTCCGTTTCGTATGTAAGAGATCAGCCAGCTTGGCGTCCGTATGAGGCGGAGACTGGAAAGCTTTATACATCAGACTGACGTTCAAGCGGGATGGTGCTGCAAATCGAACTTGAAAGGTACGGTACGCGTTGTTTACGCGTTGTTAGCTTGAAGCAAACTTGAAATTCAATCGGAGAATCAAAATAAATACAATATTTGAAGTAAATTACATAATTAATACGGATGAGGTCAGCATCATTTTGCTCCGAATTTCTGCTCATTTACCGAGCACGACGGTCAGTCAAGCAGGTTTGAGCACCTCGCCAACTGCATCATGCAAAGCTTGCTTTTACGAAGAACACTACCATCTGTACAGAGAACCCTACCATCTTATTCACGATGCTTTGCGACCCATCCTCCACCTCCCTCTTCCTCAAAGAGCAAATCTGCAGGTCCTTCAAAGACTCATGAGGAAGGAAAATCTGCTACAAACGCATCACAGGAACCAACCGATGTAAAAGCAGAAACGCTCCCGCCCTCTCCAGCGTCTCTGAGCCTCGACTTCTCTCCGCTAGCGGAGCAGGAGGATCAGCAGGAACAACCGCAACGAACCGGTGCTAAATCCTCGAAAGACTCGTTGTCCAGTATCGAGCGAAAACGGAAGGCTATGAGTCGGGCGACGCTGGCTATGATGGGGATTGGAGCTATCGCTGGAATCTTCTACCTTGGTCGTGATTGGGAGGACGATGAATTGAGGGAGAAACGATTAGTGAGTTATTACGTCCCTCTTCCAACCCTGGTTTACTGAGAATTGTCAGAAACGAGAGGATGCTCCTGCTACTCGCGTAGGGAGGACAAAAGAACGCTTCACGAGCTTATTTGACGTGCGTATCATCTCATTGAAGCTGATTGGTGTCTAAGTTGCATTCGCATCTGCAGTACTTCAACAAGCCCTCATGGGAAGAGCTCCTCCCTCCTTCTGTACCGCCTTACCAAAAACCTTACACGTTGCTAATATCTATCGATGACTTGCTTGTGACGTCGACCTGGGATGTAAGTGGACATCACTTTGCATATCTGGTAAATGCTAATCATTCCTCACAGCGCAAAAATGGCTGGCGCACCGCTAAACGCCCAGGCGTAGACTATTTCCTTGGATATTTATCGCAATTTTATGAGATCGTAATTTTTACTACACAACACCACTACGTACGTCTTTTATCCTGACTTCTGACCCAAAACTGTCTTATAATTAAATGATTGTGACTAGACCGCAATTCCTATAGTCGAAAAGCTGGACCCATATAATTTCTACATTACATATAAATTATTCAGAGAATCGACACGGTCTATAAATGGGTCGATCAAGAAGGACCTGACATATCTCAACCGTGACCTTTCTAAAGTCATCATGCTCGACACAGACCCGGAGCATGTGTCTCTTCAGCCCGAGAACGCCATCATTGTACCCAAGTGGAAGGGAGACTCTCGCGATACAGGACTCATCGCCATGATTCCGTTCCTTGAATGTGCGTCGTTCTTGTGCTCTGGGCTAAAGGAGCCGCTGATACTGATCTAACGTTCTGTCAAACAGCAATCGCGATATACAAGCCCGCGGACGTGCGACCGATCATAGAGAAGTACCACGGGAAAAACATCCCCGTGGAGTACGCGAAGCAGGAAGCAGAGGCGAAGCAGCTGTTCCTCGAGGAATGGCGAAAGAGCGGAAAGGCGAAGGTCGCGGGAGGTTTAACGCTCAGTAGTCTCTTTGGAGGACAGGTATCGGTCAGTTTCTCTGCGTCTCTTTGTCTCTTTGTCTATCGCCTCCTTCCCTTCTTCTGACTTCCATACTGACCCGTGGGTTCACAGGCATCGCACTCTCCCGAGCCTCTGACCTATCTGGAGCAGAAGCGATTGGAAGCTCAACATCAATACCTCGAGGAACAAAAGTATATCCAGGAAAATAAGGCGCACTTCGACAAGCTTCTCGAGGAGGATCGCCAAGCCATGGCGGCCCAGATGTCTGGAAATCTGCTCTCTGTCATTGGCAGTTTCGCCGGCGCTCCTCCGCCTCCGCCTCCCCAAGCACAGTCGCAAGAAGGGTCCGGTGATACTGCAGTTCCCGTTCAGGATGGTTCTTCCAGTAGCAAAGTTAGCTCACTTCCACCATCCAGTTCTAAGTAGAGTAGGACTCTTAATGAAACTTTATACTTTCAACCCCGCTCCATGCTAGATTGTTCTGAACGAATAGAAAGTACGCGTGAAATTAAATGCAAATGCCACATGAAAGATAGTAAGGTAATTATATCTAACAATATCATTCTAAAGTTTCTTTTTCTCCGAAGTAGATATGGGTTTGTCCGATCCCTCGCCTTTCTCCCTATACTTCAGAGACGCCTCATAATTCTCCCATACAAGCCTACCTAATACTTCCCCACCGTACTCTCCATCATCGGCGACTTTTTCTTTGTCTTGTCTTTCGTCAGGATGTATCTCCGGTTTCCGCACATTGATTCGAATGACAGCACAGTCTCTGTATAATGCACCAGGTCTCAACACTTCTTCTGGGAGGTCGTCGTCGTCCTTGACTTTACCATCGCCATCGACAACCATCTGCGCATGCTTGAACGGGGTTGGAAGAAACAGCACATGTAAAATCGATTGAATTGCGTTCGGTGGAGTTTTCGTGAATATTCTGAGAAGTGGCAACAGCAACAAGTACCTACATTGTATTAGTGAGATTATTATCGTTGTGGGCTAGCTCACGAAGAAATACGTACGTGAGGAATCCGAGAAGAGAGAACTCAGGAGAGGAACTGTCGGAACGCAATAGTGGACCAATGGTGTTCTGTCTATTGAAACCAGGTGTTACCGAAACAGCAACGATATTGGATTTTTGTATTCTACTGCTCGATAGCGCTGCTCCTGCTGCATCAGGGTTCGGTGCTGGCGCGGCTGGCATGGCGTCAAACACGCGCTGCAAGTGTCTTGAGAGAATGATCGTCCGTAGTGCTCGATAGCCTTCGCGCGCAAAGTGGCCAGCACGTGCAGGAGGCGGGTTGGGGAAGAAAGGAACGGCGGCGGCATAAAACGGGTTGACGACGTTGATAATACGTATGTCCCGCTCTGGAGGCGCAACAAGGAATGTCGGGAGGAGAAGTGTCGTCATCAAGAAAGTGCCGTCGCTTGAAGCTGCTCTACGTTCTTCGCAAGCATGCTTTTCGTCTGCCGAAGCGAACGCAGGCCCAATGTGCTCGTATTCATGGGCGAAGATGATAGAATCGATTCTGTGTTCGTTCCCTGTCAGAAACTTTGTGCAGAATCCGCGAACAGACGACGCTGAGAGGATGTCACATTGCTCGGCAAAAATCTGAGTGTTGTTTGTTGTCTCGCGCAACGCGTCGATCACGAGCTCGACTTGCGGGGTATCGATTGGATCCTTTGTTAGGGCTATAATATGAGCTCCTCTTCGACACAATGCCTCCAAGAGTGTAAGCCCTGTGGAAGTAAATCCTCCCTGATAGCCACAGTAGACAAAGATAAACAAGATATGATAACATACTGACAGTAATTTACGTACCGTAAGGAGTATGACACGGCCATGGAGATCTCGATCTCTGTTGGTCTTTCTGCCCTGGGAGATTGTGTTCAAGACAACGACAGAGACAACGAATACTATTGTAGGTAGATAATATTCTGAAGCAGCAAGATAATATTTTCCCAGTAAATTCACGAAGATTGGCAGAGGCATCTGTAAGCAAGTACGGAAGCTTTCTTAAAGATAAATTTGACGACTTGGGATATAGCACAGACTGAGACCAAGCCCGAAGGACGAAAGTGACAGGGAATAACTTCTTGACGACGGAAAGTAAGTCGTCGCGGTTGTACCGAGTTCAACGCGTCGCGGCTCGAGTCGCGACGTGTCGTCGGCGACTCGGCGTACCGTGACCACTGCCACCGCCAACCAGTCTCCCACGGCCTCCGCCAGGTTCACCGTCACTGTTAGCTTCCGAGTCAACAACTCAATCTTGACCTCTTCTACGAGTATATGGAGTCGGATATCTCTTGCTACATGTATCTATCAAACCTGCACTAGCACAAGGCGATGCGTACCTCGGACCGGGTGCTGAAGAATTTATCGGCAGACCTTTGACGATTGACCGGTGATCTTTTGATAATCTGGGTCATTGACAATGCATTCCAATACCTTGTATCCCTATGTCCAGAAATAGTTGTATGCGGTGACATGCACAGACTCTCCAGGACGCTAGCACCACAGCACATGGTCATACTAGCGGTCGACCACAGAGTTTGACTCCGGATTAGTGGTGCTCTCGGCCCTTCTGTCCATATCCCCCCTTCGTTGATCCCCGTCTTTATCTACTTTCCGGGAAGATCAATACGTCAGGTTCATGAACATATTGACTAGAGTATGTGCCCGGTCGTTTAGCCAGGTGAGATTTCATATACATAGCAAATTCACTATCTGAAAGATAAATTGTAGGTGTATTGAAGAGCAAAGATCATTCGTAGCCGGTGGCAAGCCATCAGATTAACTCGCCTCATCTGTATTGCTCGAGTTGGCATTCATATATATGGAATGGCATCATAAATAGCTATACTTCCATTACGCTCTACAAAGCAGGAGATGATGATGAGAATGGCATAGCCCCACCAACTATCCGATATTTTCACACATGGCCAAATAAGTTATCTTAAAAGACCAGGAGAACGGGTAGTAGGCACGCTTCAAATCAACGCACGAACTATCAATATGGACCCCACATATCCTCTCGTCCCCATTGTCAATCTTCTTGCAATGATGCTTGGACTTGTTCTGGTGACGACAAGAAATTTCAAGTCATGGAACATAGGGCTTGCTGTCGGTGCAGTGTCCGCGGCTATCACGTGTCTATGTGTCGCGATCAATACGATTATATGGTCGAACAATGCGGTTGACAGCGCACCGATATGGTGTGACATATGTGAGTGAGTCTGGTACCAACAGACTGCAATTGTTTATATCGATTTTTTAGCTACCCATGTAATGGCGGCATGCGGGGATGCTCTCCCAGCAAGTAGCTTCGTATTGACTCGACAACTGTTCAAGATTACCCGCCTCAAGTCAACTTCATCTAGTCACCAAGAGGTAAGCACAGACAACTCAAGCTTAACCGTTGGTGTCTGATTTTCATCATAGAGACGTTCTCAGTTACTCTTCGACCTCACGATATGTGTTGTTTTACCTCTGGCAAATCTAATCTTGTGTAAGATTAATCAAGTACCAGTGACATATTCTGAATTAATCGATTTTCTGATAGATTATATTGGCCAAAGCCGTAGATATGTTATTATCGAAGAATTTGGCTGTAGTCATAGCACTGCGTCTGCAGGTCTTCCTTCCGTTTTGCCAGGTCTTCTTCCTTTCATAACATCCAGCATCTCTGCTGTTTACTACTGTCGTGAGTACGCCTATCCTATAGTATGACTCTAGTTGAACCTCGCATTTGACAGCGAAAATCTTACGATCATCCTATCAACGTAGGAAAGAGCTTAACCAACTCTTTGTGCACGATCGACATGTCTCCCGCTCGGCCTTTATTCGAGCGTCTACGATGGGCATCCTACAGGTCGCAGTTCTGTTTCCTTCCAACGTTTTCCTCCTTATCCGGCCGTTCCTACAGGGCCCTGCTGTCTTCTGGCCAGGATGGAAGACTATTCACTCAGCGGAATGGTGGACAATTCCACAGTATCAGTCAGCAGAGTGGATGACATTTGGGTTTTGGTATACCTTCAACATCAAATGGCACGAATGGGGTTCCGCTGCATATGCACTCTCCTCCTTCTTGCTGTTTGGTCTGCATGCGGAGGCCCGAGAAAACTACCTACGTTCATTTCGGTCCATCTGTCGAATTTTCGGGTTGAAGCCAGCCGATAAAGTAGCACAGACAGATGTCAATTTTGCATCGTTCGTTGCTGCGACTCCAGACATTGAGTCATCGGAGGTGTAAAGAATCAACGTGTACGGTGCCGCTGCAAAAATCTTCGAGTAGTACAGAATTATATCCAATCAATGGCAATTATGTACTTACTTCGCCGCAAGCCCCAGAACGCCAGCTCCACGGGGTGATCCTCACACCGATTCCGGAACCGGCACAGCCAGTGGTGCTCGGCACTTTGTTCATCAGCTCCATACAGTACTGATCGGAGGTTTCCACTACATCAGATTCATGAGTTGGTACGTGCCTGTGCATTATCATTTTGTAACGGATATATTATGACCTGAAATAGTTGCCTCTGCCGAAAATTCGATCAACGATCGCAAGAGTGTGCTCTAAGTCACTGAACTCTTACCATCTAACTTGATCGAAATGGCAGTCTTACAGACACAAAACGTCTTCTTGTCTTCATGGCTGTGTTCGCATCGCAACACGCAGAAAATGCTGTATTTGCACCATGTGGCCCCAGTCTTCTCGCACTTTCAAGCATGGAAATCAGACCCTTAGAGCTTTGGTCTTAAACCTGTCTTCGATTTCAAGGTAAAGGACAACATGGACTCCACATATCCCCTCGTTCCCATCATCAAATTTCTTGCGATGGTACTCGGACTTCTTCCAGTAATAACAAGAAACTTCAAGACATGGAACATATCACTTGTCGTTGGCGTAGTGGCGGCGGCGATTCTGTGTTTATGCGTCGCGGTGAATGCGATAATTTGGTCGGACAATGCGATTGACAAGGCGCCGGCGTGGTGCGATATATGTGAGTGATACCAATAGCGTTCATGAAGTATACATACATTGACTTATAGTACTCGATCTTAGCGACACACTTGATGGTTGCTTGCAAGAATGCCCTTCCAGCAAGCTGTCTTGCCTTGACTCGACGGTTATATTTGATCACGCGTTTGAATTCAGGCTCGGCGAGCAACCGAGAGGTTAGTAGGGAACATCTACATATACCACACCTTTTCCAGCTGACCACATTGACACTGCAGAAGCGTTCTCAACTACTCTTTGACCTCACAATCTGTATCATCTTACCTTTGGCAAACCTGTTTTTCTGTAAGAACCATCAAACACTTGACCGCTATCGATCCAATTAACCGAACGCTGTACAAGATTACATTGACCAAAGCCGAAGATACATCATCATCGAAGAATTTGGCTGTAGCCAAAGCACTGCATCCGCTGGCCTGCCATCGATTTTGCGAGATCTCCTTCCAGTTTTGATGTCCAGCATATCTGCCGTATACTATTGTCGTCAGTTAATATGCCCTAAGCTTCGACACCAGCTGAACTTTAGCTTTGTTTTATCAGCGAGGGCGTTGCTGTCATACTATAAACACAAGAAGGAGATAATCCGACTACTCGAGCACGACAGAAACATCTCTCTCGTCGATTTTACTCGGACTGCGACAATGGGTTTCCTAGAGGTCGTCGTGTTCTTCCCGTGCAACGTTTTCGTCCTCGTTCAGCCGTTCCTTCAAGGCCCCGATGTCTTCTGGCCGGGATGGAGGACCATCCATTCCCAGAAATGGTGGGTAATTCCACGGTATCGGACGGCAGAGTGGGAAACATTCGGGTTTTGGTATATTTTTGGTATCAGATGGCGCCAATATTCTTACGTTTGCTGTGCGCTTTCCTTCTTCATACTTTTCGGACTACATGCGGAGGCTCGTAATCGTTACCGCCAACTATCTCGATCCACCTGTCGTCTGCTTGGATCAAAGACGGACGAATCACCAGCGCGGACGAATCTTGCACCATTCTTCGCTGTCGTGCCAGATTGTGAATCATCGGACTCAGAGGTAGTATACGGTCGGCAATCGTAGTGCCTTCATTGCGGAACAATCAAGTTATGGAGCAATCTGCAGTGATGCATAAATCACGAATACAATCGCAGCAGATATCCGATAGTCTATAACTGTGTTTGATACGACCGATCACCTTAGTTTGTGTCCTCATACGCAGCAATGATTGTATCCAAGACCTTACGGTATATACCTTTTTTTCAAGCACCGTTGCTCTCACACCTGAATGTACGTACGTATCTGATTTTCCCTGTCTCGCCTCTATATTCTAGTTCCAAGTACATATGCGACCTTCACCACCTTCACTGGTTGATGATGCCCCCCGGGAAGGAAGACTGTGCAGACTCGAACGGACTAGCGTAGTAAAGATTTCCGGTGGGGCAATACATGCCGGTGCTTTGCCGGTAACAGTTGAGGTTGAAATTTCAGCTCCGCTCTGTGTCCGATTTACTAATAGGGACCGACTCCCACCAGTCTTGCGTCAACTTCAACTTCACTTCCTGTCCATTCACTGGCATACTATGCAGTGGCGTTGAAGCTTAGCATCTTGCCTTCTCACCATTCAGTAAGTAACCTCTCCTCGGTTCTCCTACGAGGATGAGCCAATGAAACGAGATAATGAAACTCTCAGGATGGGAAGCAGTGAATCGAAGCTATTGAATTTTATTGTCGGTAGATTGGCCTTTGAGCAACACTTCAAGCTGTAACGTTAACGAGACCAGAACCAGAATGGTTACATCCGGTCGTCGATAGCCGCTGACAGGATGAGAAAAAGAAAGAGTTTACATACGATAAATACGGGCAATGTTAGCAGTGACATGTCCGCTTTCCGTTCTCTTCCCTGAACTTGGCTTCGCTTCAAGCATGTCCTTCATTCTTTCTATAATTAGTGAAGCCCTTCGTTATGACCAGGTGCAGAAGGTAAGTAATCGGATGTTCTCTAGGACTATACTACAAAGCGCTCACACGATACTACTACAACTTGAACTTGATAGAGTATAAATGGTATGCCAAGACTGTACAGCTGAGATTCCATCTGACGAATGTTTTGGCCCAGTGTCTTCTTTGACGCTTTTGGTAAGCTGTATCACTTGTAGCCTATTATGATACCGTATAACTAATCTATTAAACTAGACGCTTGACTGCTTCATAACTTTGCCAAGTGAAGTAATGTTTCCGTTGGACTGATGTACACAACGCAAATCTTCTACTGACTTTGACTGTCAGGTCCAGTACTTATGGCACGAAAAGTGGAGTTTCGTCAAGACGCTCTATTTTATCACTCGATATCTCGCGTTCACGGACTGTTTAATCACAATTATCTGTGCGTGTAATTCGTTCTTGGATTTGACAGTTCAACCCCTCTTACAAATTTTTGGTCTTACCCATCGAAGTTTGTTTTGGACGGGGCCTACGTCCAAATGTATTACTTTCAAGTTCCTGGTTCTCTCAATCATTCTCAAAAATACCATTATGCAGACATGTCGGCAACTCATTATATCTCAGACATGTGAGTTACGACCTTGCACGGAACGCATGATTACGAATACTCATTCTGCCACAATGTTGGGTGATAAGTCCTTATCTATGCAGGGCTGTTGATTGCAGAATGTAGGGATTATATTGTGTGTCGATGAAAAGACCTTCTGACTCTGACAGTGATCATGGTGCTTCGTATCCGAGCGCTTTATGGGAGGGATTCTCGAGTCATGCGCGCGTTCTTGCCCATATTTTCAATAGTGAGTGATGTTGCATAATCAACTGGACTAGTACTAATGACCGTATCTACATAAAAGATCATGTGTGGTGCTATAATAGCAAGTCTTTACCCTCAAGTCGAAATCATAGATTGTTTGTGTTCCGCGTCTTTTCAAAAGCTCACAGTTAGCCGAACCTTACTGAATGCACGTTTCGTAGTCATATTGGATCCGATCTTCCATAGATGTATACCCACAAAAGCCAGCAATACACAGTGGATCCCCCTTACGCTACTTGTAGGTCTTGAATTCGGTATGGAGCAATTTGCACACCCTTCAACCCTTGCTGATTTTCGGATAAAGCCATCATCATATTGACACTCATCAAGGCATATACTCAACTTGAAGGTACTCATAACTCCGTATTAAGGATCCCGTCATTATTAAGCAAAGCTTAGGTGAAATAAGCAGAAGTTCGTTGCTGAAGCTGCTCTACAGGGACAGTAAGTCTATGCGCTTCAATTTAAATATTATCGTGGCTAACAAAACAGGCATAATCTATTTTCTATTCTCGTTTGGTATGTTGACCCTTATTAGCAACTTCGATAACTAAAAGTGATGGCATTATGTTAATCGCAGTGAGCTCATTGATAAACGTGGTTACTCTAATGAGCGCGCCAATTGTACGTCACATATCCGAGCCATACTTAATGCACTCCCGTCTAAATTATCCATATAGGCTGCTGCTGTCAGGTACGATGCCTTGCCCTACCGCATTAGACATACTGACGAACTTGTTGTGTTAAGCATACAGCGGGTCCTCCATTCTAATTTATCCGCCAGAATTGTCCTGAACCTTCATGAAGCATCTTTGATGGCAAATATGGAGCATTGCAACTCTACGGACTTCCAGCTCTCCTCTTTGAACTCAGCCGAAGTGAACGTGCGATGTTGAGGAACCCCTTCGTTCTAAGTGGGGAACACGTGAAGCACATTCTGTTTGAAGGAGGGATATCTGGGCTGAGGACATATAAGACTACCACATTATTTCTATTAATTTGTAAGAGTTTTGTAGATGAAATTGTGTATTGAGCTTTGGAGGACATTTGAGCTTTATGAATGATCGGCGCTGGAGTGACTGATTATGGTCAATAAGGTTCAAGCTCCGCGAACTTGACCCGCCACTGCCAGTGGACATTTCAAGCTTTTACCTCTTTGGCACGTTGTTCGACCAGCTCATGGGACATGTCCTTTCATGGACTTGATGTCAGAAGTATTGTATAGCCATTTCTTCACGTCAGTAATCCCGCACTCACAGCCTTCGTCACCAGACAGTCTTATCTTCAACTTCTGGGGGAATTTAGGACACCGAAATGCCTTTACATCGTGTGCTTTGGATATGCCACATCAACACGTGAAGTGGGGCGGACAAGGTCAAAAGCTTCTTCGATGGGCTAGATAAGCCTCTTCGATCCAGAAAATAGCTCATGGCGTTTCGCACTTCTTACGCTCCCCCATCCCGCAGCTTTCGCGACGACCTTCTTGACTACATTGACACCTTGGATCCCCTCGAATCCCCTCCTGCACAGTCTCCTAATACACCATCTCCAGTGTCGTCCATATCACTTCTAAGCATAAGCAGTGTTAGCGAAGACATGTCACGTATCACACGATCACGCACGGCCTCTGATCTCGAGATCGAACCTATCTCCAGGCATCCAGCCTATTACATCCCAAGCGGCGATGTTGTATTTCTGGTATTTCTGGTATTCTGTGTTACGGAGGATGCCAATTGTAACCCACCTAATGCTTTTCCTTCGCTATGTAGGCAGGAGCGCAGCTTTTTCGAGTGCACCGTTACTTCTTCGTCCGCGAGTCGGTGAAATTCCGAGATATGCTATTGACAACTGTACCCAGCGGAGCGGAGCTCATGGGATCATCGGACTCACTTGCGATCCCTTTAACGGAGGTCACAAAAGAGGAATTTGAGAGCTTTCTCTGGATATTCTACAGCGAGTACGTTGTGCCACATGAGCGTTGCTGAAACTCCCTTTCACTGAACCTGTTGAATAGCGAATATGAATACGAGGCTCCGCTTGAGAGATGGACTGCGATATTGCGGCTTGCTCACTTGTGGCAATTTCCGAAGATCAAAGCGTTGGCTACCCGAAAAATGGATGTACTTGACATCGAACCAGTCGACAAGGCGGTGATGGCTCGCGAATATCAGGTTGACCCTTCTTTCGGGTGGCTCGAACAAGCATATGCTGCAATCGGTGAACGCGAAGGGTCAATCTCTAAAGCAGAGGGTGAGAGGCTCGGTCTAGACGCAGTCGTGCAACTTGCCGATCTTCGCGAGAAAGTACGGAAAACAAGATTCGAGAAGGTGAAGAAGGAATTGCTGCAGGATGGCTATGCATCCCGCAGACTTTCACCTATCGTGATTCCGCCTTGTCTACACGGCGGACTGGCTTTGCGCGAAGAAAATGCTCCTGAAAACCCTCTCGAAGAGATTCCACTTCTTCCTCCAATGCAGAGCAAGTCTCGATATTCACCAGTTGATTCTACAGAATTGCCCGCCTGTTTAGTAGAGCAGCTACCTTCTTCACCGGTTTATGTATCCGCCTCCCCAGTTGCAGTTCCTCCCTCTCCAATTGCACTATTCTCCCCTCCAATTGCAAAACCTATCCCCCTGATTGACGCACCTGCCACTCCCGTTGCTGTAACTACCCCTGAGTTCTCATTTCAACAGAATCCCTCAGTGTTCTCATTTGGAGCAGCTCCCGGTATCGGTTCTATCGACAACGAGCAGCACCGTTCGGATTCCACAGAGCTAGCTGAGTTAGGGGGCAGTGGGAAGGGAAAGAAGGGAAAGAAGAAAGGGAAGAAGAATTCATATATATAAGAGGAGTAGTTAGATATAGGATGTACCGGTTACGTATTCTCGTAACCAGACCGGGCTACTTTTAAGGCTTGCGGATGACGTCGAACCAGTCGACATGGCGGTGATGGCACATCAGTACAAGGTCGACCCGGCTTTCGGATGGCTTGTGCAAGCGTATTCTGCAATTGGTGAACGTGAGGAATCAATCTCCAAGGCGGAGGCGGATAGGCTCGGTCTGCACGTGGTCGTGCTCCTTGCCGATCTTCGCGAGAGGATTCGGAAAACAAGATTCGAGCAGGAGAAGAATGAATTGCTGCAGAACAGCTATGCATCCCACAGACTTTCACCTATCATGAGTCCACCTTGTCTGCATGGCGGACTAGATCTGCGCGAAGAAGATGCTCCTCAAAACCCTCTTAAAGAAGAAACTCCACCTCTTTCTCCGATTTCGAATAAGCATTCTCCGGTTCCGGAACTTCCGACCTTTATAGAAGTGCATGATTGTCCAGAAGAGCTGCCTTCTCCAACGATAGAAGAATTTTCCCCTCCAATTGCATTATTCCCCCTTCCAGTTGCAAATCCTGCCCCAGTGATTGATGTACCTAGAAGTCCAGATACTACATTCCCCCCTCCATCTTTCTCCTTCCAACAAAATCCCTCAGTGTTCTCAGTTGGAGTAGCTCCCGGTATTGTTTCTATCGACGAGCAATGCCATTTGGATATCCCCAAGTCACCTGAGATGGAAAGTGATGAGAAGGTGTCACTGGCAAAGGGAAAGAAGGGGAAAAAGACCAAAAAGACCGAAGCACCGGCAAAGGAAAAGAAGGGCAAAAAGAAAGGGCTCCATTCATCTACCAAAGCGGATTAGTTTATGTATGTAGTTTAAAATATTTAGAATGCATCGTTTACGCTGTCAACGCTGCGTTCGCAGCCAGTATTCAAGCTCATATACTCAGCCTATGTGCCATTTCTCACGATTTGAGACCGTGGATCCGGAGCTGTGAATCTTGAACTCAACGAATGATTGTGTTGTCGAGCAAACACTGACATCAGTGTCCCGGTATTGTTAAAAACTGCTTCAGTCATCCCCCGATTCACAGACAGCGCAGATATTTTAATTGGACTCACATGTATGGATAGTTTTTATCCACGGACAGCATAATTAATGTTGTATTGAAGCTTATCGGGCTCAGTGGATTTCATTTTCAACCTTGAATGTCGACATCACATTCTATAGAAGAAATAGAAGGTCCCGAGGTCACTAGCTCATTGCTAGAAAGAAGAAATAGTGGCGGTATAGGAGACGAAGTCCGTTGTTCATCAGAGTCCGTCCACGACACAAGGGCCCGGGCAGTAGTGGTGCTAGCTATATGTATCGCGGCTTACAGGTGCGTGAGCAAAGCGGCCGCGGGACAAAGTATCAGGGGGCAAAAACTTGTTGGCAAGGTGGTTCAAAGACGTCGTTTGATTGCAACTAGTTGCTAGCTAGCTGCCACTGACAACAAGAAACATTGCGAAAGTTCCCACGGCAGATCCCGGGTCAAGTTGGGCTGAGTTGAAAATTCGAATGTTTCGTTCCGTCCGCGTTCAACCCGCACTTACGTTCGTAGAGTTTAACGTCGTCTACTATCTCAAAACCGACGTAAATGTATAACTCTTCTTTTCTAGCCCAGAAAAGTATCTATGCATATGTCAGTGGTCAGTGAACATGACTTCTCGGCTGAAGCGCTATTAGTAACAGAATCCTTGAACGTTGTAGTCTTCCATCAACATGTGTACCAAGCCACATTCAAAGACCAAATACTTCGTCAATGTAATTAGTAGATAACACGGCTCCTCAGCTCATGGCGCTTTTCGGTTCCTATTCCTCCCCCGTCGCCGGCGTTCTCGACTATCTCGTATAAATTGACGAGTCTTTCAAAGTTCCACTCGCGAATTCTCTCAACACCCCATCTCCAGTGTCATCTCGTCGTTTCTGATTCCAACTGATATCAGCGACTAGTGGAATAACATGTCACAAATCTCACGCCCGCGCCCGGTTTCTGATCTCGAGATCGAGCCGATAGCAAGGCACCCAGTATACTACATCCAAAGTGGCGATGTTACATTCTTAGTATGTCTAGAATTATATCTAAAGCAGGATGCTCTAATAACATTCTTTCTCTACGCAGGTGGGAGGGCACCTTTTCCGCGTGCACCGATATTTCTTTGTCCGCGAATCGGTGAAATTCCGAGACATGCTTTCAGTGGTTTCACCAAACGGGACAGAACTCATGGGCGCCTCGGATTCACACGCGATTCCATTGTCGTATGTTACAAGCAAAGAGTTTGAGTGTTTCCTTTGGATCTACTACAGCGAGTGAGTTTCGGAGTTAGACACGAACCTTATATACTTATATCACACTTTCATTTAGTGAGTATGAGTACGAGGCACCACTTGAGAAATGGGCTGCAATATTGCGCCTGGCGCATATGTGGCAGTTTCTGAAGGTCAAAGCTTTGGCAACCCGAAAATTGGATAATTTTGATATCGACCCAGTCGACAAGGCGGTGATGGCACACCAGTACGAGGTCGATCCGGCTTTCGGTTGGCTGGAGCAGGCGTATGCTGCAATCGGTGAACGTGAGGAATCAATCTCCAAGGCGGAGGCTGAGAGGCTCGGTCTACACGTGGTCGTGCTCCTTGCCGATCTCCGCGAAAGTATTCGGAAAACTCGCTTTGAACAAGAGAGAGTCATATTACAACAAAATGGCATCGCTGTACCATCTCCTATCGCGGATGTGAGCCGTTCGCCACTCCGACTCGTTCAGCACGATCTGCCTAGTCATGTAGAAAGGGCATCAAGCCAAGATCTGGTGACCGAGTGTAGACCCAAATCGCCCTCTGATATCGATTTGACGCCAGATAAGGAACCAGAGGATGCTGCCAGTTTAGATTATAGGGTACAAGGCGAGGACCTAGGTGATCCTTCAACATTCTCATTAGATACTCCTCCTTCATGGAATCCACGTATGGGAATAATTGAGAAGAAAACGAAGAAGGTAGACGACTTAGCCTTGACTTCGGAGGCGTCGGAGAAGGAAATGGACCTCGAAGATGAACTAGCAGCACTCCTAGCTTGCGAATCAGATACTCCTCCGCCGGTTCTTCCACCAACGAAAAAGGGAAAGGGAAAAAAATCAAAAAAGCAAAGGACTCAGCCTGGATTTCTCATATGACGGTGGCAACTTTGGAAATGGACATCGAGGATGAGCTAACAGCATAACTTCTTCAAGATTCGGATGAATATTAGAGTATAAATGGCCCTCATAAGACTAAATAATGTCATGTTCATAGTCTATACTGTACATAAAGGCCCTATGTATATTAAGCATAAACTCATGTTCAAGTTTGAGCAGTCATGCACTTGAGAACCAAGACTACCGGGAAAAAAACTTGACATTGAAATAAGAGTAAAGAATAAGAAAGTCATTCAATTGTAAGTTTGCCTTCAAAATGATACATTGGTCTTGGTAGATGTTGATGGGCAGGTATGCATATTACAATGCATTTAATCTGTGTAACAACAAAATATATCATACAGATCGGCAAGTATGTACATTTGTGTGTTGGGTAGAAATCCAACGTACCGATGCAGATAATCGTAAATCATAGACACAATCTGAGTAATCCATTCAAGGTTGAGACGGTGTATAACTCTCCTCTTAGCTCTACGACTGAAGGAGAGAGGATGGAAGAAGCGAAAGTCACCGCTGTCTCCGAGTCTCCTTTACAGTTCAAGTGATTTAAGTTCAGACTCCGACATTCCGAGTCGAGTCCGAAATTCGAAGAAGGTTGAAAGTTCAATTCATTCATCAACGTCTTCAAGTTAACTAACATCAAGTTAGCAAGGACTAAGCTTTTGCTCTTCTAGTATTGAAATGTGATTATAAGCATCATCCAGTCAAATACGCGCCAAACGCGGGTACTCGGGCCTACGTGTATGTCAAGTTTTCGGGTTGGGGCGCCTAAAGAACAAACATATCCTATCTACCATGCTCCCTCACCGTTTACATCCATCAACACGTGTAAGGGTGCTATGGAGACCGATTGCTTCTACGACGGACTAGATAAGCCAGCTCAGTTCAGGCCGTAGTTCATGGCGTTCCATAGTTCTTACGCCTCGCCCATCACCAGCGATCTCGACGACCTTGTTGAATACATCGACGAGCCCTCCACACCTCCTGGACAGTTTTTCAACACCCCATCTCCAGTGTCATCTCCGTCGATTCTAAGTCCAACTGATATCAGCGGGAATTGGAGCAACATGTCGTTCATCTCACGATCGCGCACGGCCACTGTAGTCTCTGATCTCGAGGTTGAGCCTATCGCCAGACACCCGGTTTATTACATTCCAAGCGGCGATGTTACATTCCTGGTATGTAATGATATACTGTTAAAACGCTAGATTTCATGCGCAACTCACATCATGTTTCTCTTTCCTTATTTAAACAGGCAGGAGAGCATCTTTTCCGCGTGCACCGATACTTTTTCGTCCGCGAGTCGGTGAAGTTCCGAGATATGCTTTCTGTGGTCACATCGAACGGGACAGAGCTTATGGGCGCCTCGGACTCACACGCGATTCCCTTGTCGGATGTCACGAAGGAGGAGTTTGAATGTTTCCTTTGGATCTTCTACAACGAGTGAGTATCGAAATTGGATGCGATGCTCTCTTCTCATCTTGTCCTTTCATTCAGTGAATATGATTACGAGGCTCCACTTGAGAAATGGACTGCGATATTGCGACTTGCTCATTTGTGGCAATTTCCGAAGGTCAAGACGTTGGCTACCCGAAAAATGGATGAACTTGAGATCGAGCCTGTCGACATGGCGGTGATGGCCCACCAGTACGAGGTTGACCCGGCTTTCGGTTGGACTCAGCAAGCGTATGCTGCAATCGGTGAACGTGAGGAATCAATCTCCAAGGCGGAGGCTGAGAGGCTCGGTCTGGACGTGGTCGTACATCTTGCCGATCTCCGTGAGAGTATACGGAAAGCAAGGTTCGAGCAGGAGAAAAACAGGCTACTGGAAAATGGACAAAACTCTCCGGCTCACGTCAAAAAGGAGCCTGTTCCAGAGGAGCCCGTTCCTGCAAATTATGGGTTTACTCTTTCCGAGGACAATGTAGATGTCCCTCCAACTTTTGAGTTTGAACCAGAACCTCCTGTTGGTTTTTTTAGTGCTTCAAGTGAACTACATGCCGATTCTACAGAGCCATTTAGGTTTGGGTCTGGATTGAAGAAGAGCGTGAAAGGAAAGAAGGGAAAGAAGGGGGGGGGGTGTATTTGGGACTAAAGTAAATAACCAATGACTTAGGAAAACAGATGAATATGATGTCATGTTGTGTTGTTTACATACATAGCACTGACAAAGACTTGCTTTCGTACGCCAAGAAAAGTGTAGTGCTTGAACTCTGTGTAGGGAGTAAGCCATTGGCAAACCTATGGGTGCCCGGTCGCCAATCCTGGAAAATACACTCCGTGCTACACGACTGTCTCCGGTTTGATCTTTGCAGTAGTACTCATCCCGCTCCAAAACCCCGGCGCAGTCTTTCATCGGAGCACCGTTTCCCGGAAAACGTAGGTGTTCCTCAACTTGAAGTTGTTCCTATACTGCAGATTGAAGCCACTGCAGGGTATGCCAAAGCTGAGGACCTTACGGGTGTCCGTTTTGCATTTGGGATTTGAAGCAAATATTGCATATACTGTGCATGCTTATACTTTCTGAAGAGATGCATGCCCTCGAAAGCAACGGTAACACTTTCAGATAACTTGAACTCCCAGATGAAAGTGCCCATTCAGTTGACAGTTGAACATATGCCGAGGAAAGTAAGAGGTCGGATTCCGCTGAGTCGGAGTTAGAGACGGAGATTCAAAGTAACTTACTAGTAGGGGCGTCGATTATACCAACCGTTCGTTACTCTTTTCAAGTCACTTGCTAGATACTTCTTACTATCGCCACTGGAGCAGGCCGACAGGCCAATCCCTATAATCCGATTATCACCCCCTCATAACTCAAGACGAAACAAAAGGTTGTTTTGCTCGGAATTGGTTCGCTTTTTCGCTGGCATCAAGATCAACCAAATACAACACCGCCCCCGAAGTTTCATTCCGCCTTACAGAGCGAGGCGCACATACGTAGACGCTCAACTCTATTGTGCATTCCTTACTGGTATACTTGGAAAGGGTGCACTCAGTCAGCACCCGAGTACAATGGAGCGCATCGCTATGAGTATATTAAGTCCAGATCTCAAGAGGGGGGCCTAAATGGTATCTCTCAGCTTTCCTGCAATCAACTGCGCAGCTGCACCTGACAATTCCCGCTACGAGCTAGATACTGTATCCTCTCCAACGTCTTCTGTTTCTTCTTTCGAACTTGCGTCCATCTCTGACAGTGCTGAACTCGAAATTTGGAGTGTTATGTCGCTCAACGACCAACTTCATTCGCTCTCGGACCTCAGGCTCGACGAGGTCAAAACGATCACGAAGCATCCTAACTACTACATCACAGGCGGGGATGTTGTCTTCATGGTAAGTCCAAATCCAAAAATTCTATGTTAATTATATTGACTTCTTTGTCCCCGAATGTAGGTCGGGACGAAGTTGTTTCGTGTGCATCGGCACTTCTTCGTTCGCGAGTCGGCAAAGTTCAAGGAACTACTCACCACCCAGTCATTGACACGCGATGGCCCTGAGCTCATGGGAAATTCCGACTCTCGTCCCATTCCCATGTACGACGTCACGATCGAGGAATTTGAAAGCTTCTTGTGGATCTTCTACAACGAGTGAGTACATGACATTACGACCTCAGATCTTCAGATTACGCGAAATATCGCGGGCTGTACATTCAAGCTTACACTAGCTATCTGTAAACTGCCCATCTGATTTCACTTCCTTCTTTATTTTAGAGATTATCACTACAATGCGTCTATTGAGCGATGGATGGCGATTCTGCGTCTTTCACACATTTGGAAATTCCCCAAGATCAAAGACCTAGCTGTGCACGAGCTGGATAAGCTGCAAGTCCCACCTGTGGACAAGGTTCTTATGGCGCTTAATTTTAAGACAGACCCTTGCTATGGGTGGCTCGAGAAGGCATACGCAGCTCTCGGAGCGCGGGAGGCACCTATTACGAAGGCCGAAGGAGAGAAGCTCGGCCTTGACACTGTTTTGCACCTCGCAGAGCTACGCGAGAAAATTCGGAAAAGGCGCTACGAAGAGAAGACAAGTACTGCCGATGGCGAGTCCGACGCACATTCTGAGTCCCCCTATGCGATGCAGAACGCTGGAGACAAACACAGCAACGGCGTCGGGGCGGCTTTCCCCTATGCCCAAGCTCCGACATATAATAGCTGGGGAGGTAGCGGCGGCTGGGGAGTTTCTCATCGAGCCTTGTCTCCGCATCAACCATCAGTGCCGTACGGACAACCGCCTTATACGTCCTATGTTAACTGCATGCCACAACAACAACCTTTTATTCAACCCAGGGTTCCGGAAGTCGCCTGTTATCACGGAACGAACGTGCAAGACTTTGAAGCTTTATCGACGGTTACGGAAGACGTCCTTGAGAACTCGAGTTTCTCTGACGAGGACGTTGCTGACGCGCGTTCTGTCTTCGGTCTTTGAGTTCGGCTAGAGGTGGAACGTTTTTGCATTTTTTACGAGTAAACGTAGATCAGCTGGTCAGTTCCAGCCTGGTACTGCTACGAGTTTCACCGTCCTATGTCTTGTATGATCACTCCTGGCAACCTGCTTGACTTGTATTTTTCTTTCTTTCGTGAATGTTTAACGTGTACATTATCTTTGGTCTGAATATGCGGGCCATACAAAGAATAGCAGTTTGTACGAGCATCCGGAAGTGATTTTCAAAATTATGTTTCAAATCAGGTCAGTGTCGGATTTACGAAGGACTACGAAAACAATACAGAAATACCAGCAATATAATAAACTAGATCAATACTCAACAGCATCATCGTCGTCTCCGCCCTCTCCTCTACCAGTGCCGCTCGTCCGCTCGGCCTTCTTCTCGGGTTCTCGCTCCCTGTCCTCCTTACTAAAGTTATCCAGGTCCATCTCGACACCTTTCACTTCACCGTCGCGCGACTCCAGCACTGATTCCTCAACAACGCTTTGTGGTTCGGCATCGCCGTTTTCTCGCTTCTCGGTATTCCTCGTTTCCTCATATGTCTGTGCCTTTTTGCGTAGTGACATAATCTCGTCAATGTTACTGGCACGGTCTGATTTGAATTGCTCCCATTCCTTCTCCGCAGCCTCCTTTGCCTATCAGAGACAGTCATTAGGCTATGTGTGTGGGTGAATTCAGAGCATTATGTACCTGCGCTTTCCGTTTAGCCAGAAAGGATTCCTGCGCTGGAGTTAGAACTGCCGGAAGGTAGTACAATGGTGGCGGATGTGATCGAGGGGGTAAAAGCGATGAAAGTTGGAAAGCAGAGTCAGGCTCGTCCGAGTCTGACTCCCGGGGAACAACATCTGAAGTCGAAAGGAAGTTCGATAATTGAGGAAGTCGTGTTCTACGGAGTTTTTGCTGTACACAAATAAGAGTTAGTGGTACATTAGATTGAAAAGAATACAAGACGTACTATTGAATCCTTCAACTGAAGATCCTCTTCTTTACGATTCGCAGTCACCTTGTCTTTTTTCGCTTCTTCAGCTAGCCTGACGGAATCAGTCTCTTTTCTCAACTTATTCTGCAACCTCTGTTCAATCAACTGCCTCTTTTTGGCCTATTCAATGGTATGTCATTAGTATGTAAATCCTTTTGCCATTGGATGTAGGGAGAACATACCGCTTCGCTAGCATTTCGCTGTTTGTCCTCAGCCTTGGCTTTGTTCAACGTGTTGAGAAGGACTCCAAACATAGATTTACCGCGCTTCCGTTCTCCAGTACCAGCACCGAGGGCTCTTAAGTCTATCCGAGGTCGTTTCCTAGGTTCTGCTGCTGCGCCTCCTGAAGCATCTTGCATAGTTGCGTCAGAGTCGACTGACGTCGAACCTGCTGGTTGAGGTCTACCAAAGGAAGTGATAAGCTTCAGAACGGTTGATATTTTAAATTACTCACTCTTCCGTCGACATCGTAGTGGCCAGTGTCGCTTGATGACGGCGTCTGGGAAGTTCAAGTTGAGCAGGCATCCCAACTCCATCATACCCGCTTCTTCCATTTTAGGACATTTGGTAGCAGCTGTGCGCTTCTCATTCTTGTGCTTGACTTGAACCTTCATTATGCCTCCCAAACCTCCTGTACATAGCTCAAAGAAAATTCAAGCAAAGTCAAGGCACAGGAATGCTACGAAGAAGCAACTGAGTCCTGAAGAAAGATCTCGACGACTGTACAAGTCGCTCACTGCTCAAATCGACGGAGGACACTTCAAGAACGCATTGAAAACATGCGATAAGAGTATGTAAAACATGCATTATCAACCCCGCTCTACCTCTGACTCTCGGATCACATAGTTCTACGCGTTGATGCGACAGATGAAGATGCTCTACAGGCCAAGCTTTTCCTGCTTTTACAGGCAGAGCAGTACAACCCAGCTCTCGAGCTGCTTCAGGCGCTGGGAACCGAGCAAAGCCACGAGTTTGAGAAAGCTTACGCACTATACCGTCTTCGTCAGGAGTCTGAAGCGAAGGAAGTGCTTTCTCATATGAAAGGTTCAAGGCATACTGGCGTTAATGACCGGGGGATACTGCATCTAGAGGCGCAGCTAGTACGTCCTTTCCCTGATCAATGCCATTGCCTTGATTAACACGCCTTGAGGCTTACCGCCAATGTGCCTATCAAGGTGCTTTTGATATCTACAGCCAACTCCTTGATTCATCATCTGCGGTATGTATACTAGAGTTACCCGCTGCGTGTAAATCCTCAGCTGATGTTGCGTATCTGTAACTTTGGTAAGGATCCCGAAGAGCACGCGGATCTTATCACAAACATGAACGCCGCGCAAGCCCACCTCGACTTTCTGACGACTGGTTACCTTCAAGCACTAGATGCGCTCCCGTCTTCTGTCATTAATAGCTTGGAAACTGCCCCTCCACCGGCTCCCCCCGGCGGTAGCGTGCCAATCCCTAGTGTTGCAATCCCTCCGCCGGATGCGTCAGCTGTGTCTGGTCGGCCGGAGAAGAAAGTGCGGATGGCGCGTGTTCCCAAAGGTGTCATCCCAGGTGTCACGCCTCCTCCGGACCCAGAGCGATGGCTGAAAAAGAGTGAGAGGAGTACGTTTGGACAGGGATCTGGGAGACGGAGGAGAGGAGGAGGAGGCGCTACACAGGGGAGCACTGTGGAGGTTCCGAAAGGAGGTGCAAAGCAACAGAAGAAGAGAAAATAGTTTACGTGCATTTATCCCGGGTTCAATGAAGCACTTCCTGGCGGCTCATAATCACTCCTTGAATCCTCTTTAGGCTGCAGGCTGACCGGTGCAAAGCATACAAGTTAGACAAGTATCGTTTGCAGTGGCCATATTTCCACCTTCTCCGCGACCTTGGCACTACACGCTGTAATAACTCAGTGATGAATCCCGGAGGTTTTCTGAGATGAGACGCATGTCCATCAAGGACCAATTACATGCATCCCCTTCGTCTTTTTCACGGACTCACTGCGTGTCTGCAACATGGATGTAAGGTGTGAAGTTAATGCATTTGTTACCTTTTCATTGAGTTTTCTCCAAACGAATCCACAGCAATTGAAGTCTAGGCTGTAGAATATTGACAGCTTAACACTGATTAGACCATCGAAGTTCTTCTCGGGCCATGTCGACCCAAGATTATTCCCTCGCCTTCTCGGAAGAACAATATCAAACGTCCGAACTAATACTGAGCTGATCCACGTGCTGTGACTGAAGTGGATTATTGCGAACAGCCTACAGTGTGTCCTACCTTCTGGTCAAGGTGTGTGCACCACAAGGAAAGACTACTTAAACATGAAGGATTGCCGAGGTGGAAGTTCGTTATCACTCTCCTCTGGGTTCTCTTCTGTCCCTACCTCTTTATCACTTCTACAATATTCAAAATATGGCCTCAGCAGGGATGCTTGGTGTTATCGTCCTCGCGATGTACGGCGACCGCACGCCGTTCTACCAGGACCCTTACACCTACCATCAGAGCTACACCAAACTCACGCCTCTAGGACAGGTGCGTGCTTTGAGCCCTAACGACTCATTGACATAACCAACAAATGCTAATCATTCCTATGCCAAATCTAGGCGCAAGAGGTCCAACTTGGCTCTTTCCTCAGGGGACAATACTTCAACCCGAACTCACCGAACTTTATCCCCAGCATCAAGAGCGATGTTGTTGACGATAGACAGCTGCTCATCCGCGCTGACAACGGTGGTGAGGGCAGCGCGATCGTCGACTCCGCCGTAGCGCTCCTTCAGGGCCTTTTCCCGCCTACGCCAAAGTCGCGCACGAGCCTCGCGAACGGCACGACTGTCGTCGGTCCCTTTGGTGGTTACCAGTACGTTGCGATCGAGACTGTCGAGCCAGGACAGAGCATCCAGCTTGAGGGTTGGTCTTCCTGCCCGAACTTTGAGAAGCACACGAAGGCCCTCTACGATTCGCCTGAGTTCAAGGAAAAGGCCAAGGAAGCTGAGCCGTTCCTTCAAGCGGTAAAACCTTATTTGTATGGCATCCCGAACACTCTGGAGAACATGGTAAGACATTCACCTAATTAATAGAATGAAGTATTTGCTAATTTGTTACCTATACAATAGTGGAACGTACGAGCCTCTAAAGCATTCGAATAATTATGATTAAAACTAATCATGCTTCACTGGACAGATCAACGACTACATCAACTACAACTACATTCACAACGAGACCTACGCATACCGTCTTCCCCCATCCTTCCTCCAGCAGGCGCAATTCTGGGCTGACTACCATGAACATGCTGTCTTTACTGACAAGCAGATTGATGGTATTGGAAATGGTACGTCCTTCGAAAACAAAATGAATGATTGTCCTTGATTTCTTAATACGCTTTCGGAACTTAGTTGCGGGACGCACTATTCTCCCATCGTTGATTTCTTCTCTGGAGCGCATTTCTAATGAGAAAGATGCACTCTCCTTCGTTATCCAGGAGATCAGCTATAAACCTTTCATCTCGTTCTTCAACCTCACTGGCATCGATGTTCGGTATCCTGAATTCAACGGGCTTCGTAAGTAGCTGTTTTACCCCCCGCCCTAGCAGTCTCTGACGTCACAAATGTTAAAGCGGCCTACGGCTCTGCCATCGCCTTTGAAGTTCGGAACAATGAGGAAGGGGAGACATTCCTCCGCACAAAGTTCAAGAATGGCACCTCTGACCAATTCCACACCATTCACCTCTTCAACCGCAAGGACGACATTGCTCTTAACGAACTAATCTACCGTCTCGACGTAAGCATACCTTCTATTCAATAACTCAGATTGCCGCTAATGTTCACGCAGCTCGCCGCCATCCATGACACCGCTCAATGGTGCGCGGAGTGCGGTCAGCGTACTGAACGCGGGTGCAATCTCTGCAAGCCCCCGGCATTTAATCTCCCGACGTTCGAGGATGTCCAGTTTGCTGACCCCGAGTCTTGCACTGCGAGGTTCCTGAAATCCAGGAGCCTCCAACTTTCCGCGGTCTTTACAGCTGTCGCCCTTACTATCCTTGGCATCACAAAGCTGTTCAAGAACCGCAAGCACCCGAAGCTCACGGGCTATGAGCCGCTCCCCACGAGTGTTCATCAGGTATTTGAATACCAATACATGGAGCACTAAGTGGCGTTACTGAGCTTATGTGTATTAGTACTACGATGACCCGACAAAAGTTCGTTTCTAAAGGAGGAATCTCTGGAGGTCTGGATTTAGACCAAATCATGTATTGATTTCAAGTTGCAATGATTCTCGGACAACTTCCTTTCTTGTTCTGCATCTGCATGTTCTGCTGCATATTTTCTTTCATTCTCGCATATTTCTCCTTTTATCCTGTGCATTCTTCTCCACTGCATTGTACATATTATTTGCGCTTTTTCGGCCATACACATACACGGCCGGCGCCTTTCATTTTGTTTACATAACCAAATAGACGCTGGCGTTTCCGTTCCCGACAAAGTCACCGTGTGCATCTGGTCTTCTCTTCTCTCGCACTTTTCTCGTACTCACCGGTCTCACCGGTATACACATTGCACTATATCATTATCAACTCGCCTCAATCTTCAGGTGCAGTACTTTTTAGTCGCTGAACAAAGCCTGATGAAAGTGCTATACTTCGTGAATTGCTGGCTTGAATAAGAGTTTTTCCCTCTTTGGTGTGTGCCTTTCTTCATTCTCAAATCTATCACAGGCTGTCAGATGCATGCCATACCGTGCACAGAGAAGCGACGATGAACACCGTACGTCGGTGTGATATTGTTACTCGGATAAGATATGAGGAAGGTACGGCCGAGGGAACTTGGAAGCTTGATATTCTTCCGCTATTTCAGGTGTCCGCGTGCTCCCAGTCTCGAGCCACGCCATGGATTCTGAGGACTATAAAGGCCCTATAGATCCATGCTTTACCCCCCGAGCGACCTTCTTCTGTCAAGGAGCTTCCACCCACCTTCTCTTAGCCCTTAGACACGGTCAAAGTCAAGTATGTCGAGTTCAAACGATGTTATCGGCGTGGTTGTCATTGCTCGCCATGGCGATCGTGAAGGGTTTTACCAGGACCCGCTCACATATTCTGCGTCTTTGACTCAGATCACACCGCTCGGTAATGTTCGTTCTGCACACTTCGATAGAATCGTTTCGCCTGTTTTGACTTACTTGCTCCTTTAGCTTCAAGAATTTCAGCTTGGAGAGCAGCTTCGTTCGCTGTATCTAGAGAACGGATCATCGACGCTCGTTCAAGGCATCAGTACGGGTCTTTTCGACCAGACCCAGGTCCATGTTCGTGCCGATGCTGGCGGCGAGCGCGGTGTCATCTTTGACTCGTCTATTTCGGTAGTTCAAGGACTTTGGCCGGCAACGACTAATTACAACACAACCTTGGCGAATGGCACTACAGTGGTTGCGCCCTTGGGTGGCTATCAGTATGTCCCGAGTACGTCAGGCACATGCACATCAACCGCACGTTTATGCTAACTAATGACTCCAGTCGAGTCGGTGGAGCCTGATGAGGACGTTTCTTTGGAGGGTTATACAAGTTGCAATGTATGTGTCAATCTGCACTGGCATTTGTCCATCGGTTAATTTTCCCAAGACTTTCAACCAAGCTACTGCAGCTTTCTATAACTCGACAATGTTTAAGCAAGTTGCCTCTGAAAATGCCGCATTCTTGCAATCGCTTCCACCCTTCCTCGATGGACGAGCGGTGACGCTAGAGAATATGGTTAGCATGAAATCTAGTTGCAATCAGCTCGAACTTGAAGCTAACTCTTTTTCACCTTGTAGTGGAACGTATGGACAAGCAGCTTTTCATCCATTTCTTAGTATTTATGCGTTATCCGCAGATCTTTGACTACATGAATGTGCAGTCCATCCATAACGCGACATTTGCGAAGAATTTACCTGAGGGATATCTTAACCGAGTTCGTGCGCTTGCCAACTTTCACGAATATGGTGTTTTCAGCTCTCCTCAAGTAGACGGTATTGGAAATAGTATGTATCCTTTCCGAATGATTATAACCATTGTTGAAATTATTTATATAGTTGCTGGAAGGGCTATGCTCCCCTCCATTGTTTCCGGTTTCGAAAGCATTGCTAATGCATCGGATCCCCTGAAATTTGTCTATGAGGCGATCAGCTACAAGCCTTTTATCTCGCTTTTTAACATGACAGGAATCGCTGAATCCTACCCTCAACTTGCCGGAGTCGGTACGTGATATTCCACTCTAGTTAGGCCTTGAAGAGCGTGGTTGATTAGGGAAATGTCTTTAGTTGAATATGCGGCTGCGGTTGTATACGAAGTGCGCGAAGGTACTACTCCCAATGATCCGATGATCAGGATGCGCTTTAAAAACGGTACAAACGATGTTTTTAATACCTACAACATGTTCGGGCAATCAAGCGACATACCTCTCTCACTTTTCAAGTCCAAGCTTCAGTTCGCCGCAATCAACACCACTGCAGAATGGTGTATCGCATGCGCGAACTCCCAGGACCGTGGCTGCGGTACTTGTGATAACCCCGCACTCGCGTCAGCAGCTGCGTCTGCCGCGACGACAGGACATCACCACACATTGAGCCCTGCGGCTGCTGGTGTGGTCGGTGCAGCGGTGACAGCAGCGGTGATATTACTCGCCCTCGTCGCCCTCGGATTCATGGGCTTCGTCTCTGTCGGAAGGAAGGTTAGGTCTAGCGCCGTACACAGCAGGGTTTGTAGAGTGTTATATCAAATCGCATGCAACCCATCTAATGGTTCTTTTCGTAGCACTCTTCTGATGAAAAACTCACCCGTTAATTGTTTGCCCGACTTTTTGAAAGAGGTCTATGGAAGGATTCGTCACGAGGAAATGTATGTTTTACTTGTTCAACGTTGTAATGACACTGTTGTAGTGCTCTTTTTGAAAGCAATTTATGCAAGCCTACAATTGTCACTCCAAAGAGTGACTTTATTACACGGGAGATCCGTTCAATAAGATACGCCGATTATCAAGGATTCGTTAACGCATTGTAGATCCTACTCCGAACTAAGGTCGATCGTCATCTGCGTACCGAACACTTGCAAACTCAATCTCTTCCCGTTTTGACTGCTCCCGGTCGGCAGCTCGCTCTTCACTTTACCGCTCTGTCCCTTTTCCCTTTGTAAATGGGTTGGGTATGAGATAACTTGCATTTGGATGGTTAACGTTGAGCGTCGAATGGTGTCTGAAACATACCGGGCTGGATTTCCGAGTCTGTACCAGTTTGGACTGTGATCGACCGCAAATGACGCACGATGGTAAGTCACTGAGACATCCGGCTGTTTACTCTGAGACTGACATCTGCTTCCGATCATGTTAGCGAGCTCACCTACATCGAGTCGCACCAGTAGCAAAGCATAGAGGTTAGCACAACACTGTCGGTGCCAATTCAGCACACATTGTGTATTTTGTTACGATTGGAAAAATCGAGCGCAGTGATGTTCGTCAAGTCTTTACAAACAGACCAGCGGGACCGTCATGTCGATTGGTCGACGTCCAAATGCTCCACTCAAGTCTGTCATTAAACGCATCCGAGGCGGGTATTCTGAGACAGTCTGGCGGCCTCTAAAGGTGAACCAACGCTCTCATACGTCGAAGCAACGCAACACTAACACATCCGACACTGCTATTATCCGACTCTCACTCAATCAGTACCGTCTTAGGCTCCACGTCTCGGACATTCAGGAGTAACAGGCGTGTCGGCTAGGCCAATACTACAGGACGACATCCAGAGACGCTATAAGTACTGAATCGCTCCCTTAGGACTTCCGCTCACCTACTTCATTGTCCCCCTCCAAGACTTGAGTGCCGTCTTCACCTCCTTTTCTTTCTCTCTCCCCTTCCCCCCCACCAGTCCTACTCACGACCTCAACATTTTCACGACTCCAAGATGAAGTTCATTGCAGGCCGTCTCCTCCCTTTGGTCCTCCTCTCCTTCACTCTATCGGCAGCGGCCCAGGATGACAGCTCCTCAGTTACCTCAACCAGCACGTCGGTTCTCCCTGACTGTACCAGCACCACCTTGTCCCTCCCGCAGTGTACCTACACGGACGGGTCACCTGGCACATTCTCAACTTCCTCGAGCGCTTCGGTGACTTCCTCCGCTTCGTCGGAGCGGACCACTAGCACGGGTGATAGCGACACTACTGCGTCTGCATCCTCTTCTTCAGATGGAGGATCTGGCGGAGATTCCAGCTCAAGCAGCGCGACCTCCTCCGCGAGCGGTGGTGCTGACACTTCTTCAGCGACTGCCACCAGCAGCGGTGCTGACACTTCTTCCGCGACTGCCTCCAGCAGCGGTGCTGACACTTCCTCGTCACCCTCTTCCAGCGGCGGCGCCGACACGTCTTCATCGGCCTCTTCCAGCGGTAGTGCTGCTCCGTCTTCATCTACCTCATCCAGCGGCTCGGCATCATCCTCTAACTCCGGCAGTGGGTCAAGCAGTGCACCTTCATCCAGCACAAGCGCGAGCGACAGCACATCGACCAGCGTGAGCTCGAGCAGCGGCAGCGGTTCCTCGACGAGCAGTGGCTCATCCAGCAGTGGCACTGAGACAGGATCTGAGACATCAACCTCGTCTACCTCGAATAGCGGTAGCTCCAGCACAACTTCTTCAGAGTCCGAGACATCGACTACCACTGGAACTTCCACCTTCACTGGACCTGACGGCACGGTAACGACCACCACTACCACTGGGGTCGTTACGACAACTGAGACCGGTTCATCCACTTCTGCCTCGGACTCTACATCTACGTCCGATTCCACGTCGACATCCGACTCTACCTCTACGTCGAGCTCCTCGTCCTCATCGATCCCCACGTCCTCGTCCTCGTCGACAGCTTCTACCTCCTCGACATATACTTCCTCCACCACAAGCCCCACCACAACTAGTCCAACGACGACGATTACTTCCACGTCTTCCACCACGACTCCACCACCGGTAACGTCTACAACTACTGGAGCTGACGGACTTGAGACAGTCTTCGTCACTGAGACTGTTACCGTCACGACCACTGTTACCGAAGTTGTTCCGTCTAGCACGACAACTGTTAGCAGCACCGTCACCGACACCGTTGTCGAGACTACGACTTCGACCACTACATCCACTGTCACTCCCACTGACATTGTGACAGTTAATGTCCCGATACGAGCTCGTTAGTATTCCTGTTTTCTTCTCAAAGAATTGTAACTAACAATCTTACTCTAGGTTTCGCTTTATTCTAAAGGAGAAGTGAAGGGAGGAAATGTGACGACCTATTAGCACGATATTTCACTTATCATGTATCATCGGACTGTTTCTATATCATGTCATTTTGGACCAGGCACTCATATATCTGATTGTGTCTATACAATATTTCGACTGTAAAATTTTTGAATTAACAGTATTCTTACACATTTTCCGGGATGGGATATTTTCTTGAAAGGCGCATTTATTTGATAAAATTATGAATGATATGGACATTCAGTAGGATGTGCAATGAGATATGTAGGAATATGAAGGCGTATTGTTGTGGGTCATTTTGTCAATGGCATCAGAACAACCTTATCTATTCATCCTCTTGATGAAACGCGAACAGCGCTGCTCCTTCGTCCGACAACATTAACCATCATTACCACTTCCAGTCTGACATACCGTTTGCTATGTAAAAAGCACACTTTGTATAGACGAATGTATTCTTGTTTTTTTGTGCCGCAAGGTGAGATTGATTATATGGTCACGCTCTTCGTCTGTTCATTCACTCGTTGCTTCTCAACGACGTGCCAGGCTTCCTTTCCATAAACACTTTCTAGAGCCCACGGGTCTCGTTCGACGTTGCATGGTCGACTGCGTACCCCAGAAAACATCAGCCGGCAATCTTTCATCGCCATTTTCCTTGCTGTTCGTATAGCGTAGCTTGCGACACGCGGTCTGCAGCAACGCCGGCAAATCAACACATCTATATCGGCGTCATAGACGGTGTCCTGCACGACGATCAAAGGCGGTAGTGGAATTTTGTGGATAGCAAAATATCTTTGGGCTATGTCGTCTGCGCATGCTATGCTGCTTCTCGTTGCGCTTGTGGTGACTGGCCTTGCTCCATGGG
This sequence comes from Trichaptum abietinum, assembly GCA_910574555.1. NCBI lineage: Eukaryota > Fungi > Basidiomycota > Agaricomycetes > Hymenochaetales > Trichaptaceae > Trichaptum > Trichaptum abietinum. The sequence goes on along the minus strand of CAJTBE010000011.1, from coordinate 2,804,643 downwards.
CAGGCGCCTCAGAGACTCTCCACAGGTTCGAGCCGACCCAACAGCTCGACAGGCGCTCAGCTTCGTTGACAGTACCCATCCCTTCATCGACGTCGACTATGGAGACAGGCTCATTTGGTACAATAGGCACAACGGGCACGTCGTCCGCGACGACGTTGTCGCCGGTACCGACTACGACGACTGTGCTGACAACAAGCGAAGGCCCGAACGGTACCAGCGTGTTTACCACCACTGTCACGACACTCGTCGTCCCGGGCAGCTCGAGCACAGGTAACGGAACTGGCACGCTGGCGAGCGGGACGACGACGACGACAGCGTTCCCGTCGCTCTCAACTTTCTCTCCCTGTGGTGCGCTCCCATTAAACCCATCTTATACAAATACCTAAACTAACTTTAGCATTTCATACTTTTGCCATGACTTATGCATTCTCAATTTCACATCTGACGTGCAATATTTGCATCGTGCCTGCGGCACTCGGTTCCTCAAATGCTCTTTGCGGATGGTCATCTGCCGAAACTGGATGCTTATGATGGACCTGCAGTGACGAATTGTCTTGATGTGGCCGTTGGGACCGTGAATTGCTCTAGCCCAACTGATATCGCATGTTACTGTACCAGGTAAGTGCATGCCTCCATTTTCCGGCATAGGATATTTTCCTTCCTTTCCGTTACCCAGCGTCTTTTTCAACTCCGTTCACCCATTGTCGTGCTCTATTCGCATGTTCGCGGACACGAAAGGGGCTGGTTCACAGGCCGCCCGCGTCTTCTGTCCCTTCCTTAACCCCCAATTGCTTTTCTTATTCGGATAGTGCAACTGACTGGTGCTTCTATCAGCTCCAAATTCACGCAGTCTCTGTTCAGTTGCGTGACGGACCAATGTAGCAGTGAGCTGACGAGTGCAGAGAACCTCGCGCAAGAGTTTTGCAACCTTCAGTCGCCAAGCGTGTCTTTATCGTTTCCATCGACGTCAGCCAATGGGACATCTACATCTACAAGCTCGGGGACATCGACGTCGACCAGCAGTGCTGCATTTTCCTCTCGAACACGCTTGGATGGGGGCATCATTATGGCTCTTTTCTTGGACTTCGGATTCGTTATATTGTTTGTATTTTCAGCAGGTTTTTGTGTATTAGTCTAATTTCCACATTCTTTCGCATAAGCCAATTGTTCATCGGTTTGCTTGCCTAGACTCAAACGTAGGATGTACAATCACGGATGTTGGTTCTTAGTTCGTAAGTGTCTACTGGGAGACATACTAGACTTGTTGGCGCCGCAGTTTACTAGTAGCTTCAACTTGAAGGTATCATTGCGCAGTTGCCGGCTAGCGTTGCGTTGACGCATGTCACGTTCTTTTGCTCTGCAATTTCTGATTAATCACTAAGAAATTGTACAAGCCAGAAAGATACGATCAGTACAGAAATAAATACAGTACACGCAAGTGATGACGCCATGATCATACTGCATTCACAGTTCTATGAAAGGTAAAGAAGTGTTTTGGCACGGCATAGGGAGATCTAATGAACTAGTGTGACTTAGAACTGAGCTGTACTTGCGTAACCCATCTATGCCAGAGGACAGCAGGTCTTTCTCGTACTTAAAAAGTGTCAGCGTTCCTATTGCATTCTGGTGATAGAGGTGCAAAAAGTCCGTACTTATTACCGTCCAACTTGAAGCTCCGAAGGTTTAATTTCAGACTTCAGTATGTCAGTAATGAAGGTCGGATTAGGATATTTATTAGCTCAAGTTGCAAAGTAAACGAGAGAGAAGAGATGAAGTCTGAGGAAACGTTGTGAGAAGTTGGAACCTGGCATGAGGGGAAAACTTGAAGTCACTGGCAGACCAGTACGCGTCGCGTCGCGCACATTGTATATATTTAGACAGCCACACCGTGACGTCGTGAGAATGTTTGCTTCTATTTTTGGACGATGACAAACGCACAGTTGTTTACTTGCGCCACCTGGTACGGCGCTTGCGCTCTCAACCGTCACGCTCGCCATCGTCGGCGACGTCCACAAAATACCTCGATAATTCGCCAGACAATTAGTACGCATGCCTTACAAAGGCAAGTCGACGACGCGCGGCTGGGCGACGCTGCCGCCAGACATCATACGCCTCATCCTCACCCATTTCCTCCTTGACTTCTCTGCAAGCGCTTTCCTACCACAAACATGGGCTCAACGTGAGCATTGGATGGGTCGCATGGTGTATAATGTTGTACGCGACACCGAAGCCATTGAGAGGGTCATGTCTGTATCACCGGCATGGGGAATTGCTAGTGCGTATGACATTCTCTCGTCTTCATCTGTTCTATTTGCTTTACATTGCTTTATTGTCGTCATTCTCCCGCGCGTCTGTTGTCTCAATTGCTCCCACTTTCCCTGATATATTTGCCTTCATCGGTGGCGGATGCTCGTATATGCGTTTGGGGAACATCGCTTTCGCTTTGTGCGTCCCTGGGGATCGCTTTCGAACGCGAGCATATGCGCTACGGAGTAGCTTTAACTTTGTATGAACTTATGCCATGACGGGCTGCGAAAGCAGTTTGAATGAAAGAAGGCACTCAAACACCCTGTCACACATTGAATCACTTCTGCAAATGCGGCTGAAACGTGGTCACCCTATCTTACGGATAGAAACTTCCGTTGATGCCGTTGTTGTGCTTTGCTTCCGTGGGCTCAGTCTGCGATGATGGATATCGAGTACTTCCTGTTGGGGAAGCATCTTCATTTTGTATATAGTCATAAATTGAAAATTTCTTTCCTTTTATTTTCTTACTTTCTTGTATCTTCAATCGCTGACATGCACGACTCTAGTTGAATACCATCTGTTCTGGCAACATGCAATCGCTGTATTGGACCCGAGCGATCAACTCCTTCCATTTGCGCGACAACAACGATGTAGCCCATACAAGCACTACCGGTACAACTTGTATCAACGTGCATGTATACCTTGCAGGGTAAACCAGGCGCACACGCCGTACGGTTTGTGCTCTGTAAAACGCCAGGTGCATACGTTGGATCTGGGAGATATCCCATGCTGCAAGGATCATCGGAAAGAGCGCTTATGTGGTATCTGCCTACGTGATTCATTCAACGAGGAGTCCGGGATTGCCGAAAATGAAGATACAGACGTATGGCCGCGAATTGAGGCAACCTGCCGCGCATGCCGCTCGGAATGGCTTTGGCGTCAATGCTTAGAAGGTGACCCACAAGTCGGGAGTGAATTAACAAAGGAGGCGGAAGCAGTAGGTGGACGTAGCCTTTCGCCTGCTGATTGGGAGGCACGGCAGTCAGTCGAAGCTTTTGTAGAGATGGGCGAAGGCACGATCCGCGACGTGATCACTGTTTGTATCGAGAAGCAATGGTTGCGGAGAAATACGAAAATATCGGAAATGTTAAGTCTGGTTGTAGCGACATCACGACTGCAATCACGCATATCCGCAAACACAAATGGAATCGGTGGAGGCTATGGGCGAACGGGCGACTACTACGAGAGCGAAGAAGAGCTGAGCGAGATAGAAGCAGACGAAGATGACGAGGATCCGGATTTCATGAGCGTCACCGAAGACGCTGGTGGCGTCCGTGAATTAGCCATCAATGACTGGGCACGAACTCGTATTCTTGAAGGACACTGGTTCAGCCCTGCTGACCAGTGGCATTTGCTACAAACTCCAGACCAGTGGCCGTCATTACCGACGGACTCACCTTCCACATATCCATTCCCTTACACTCCAGCGCGACATCCATGCCACATATCTACTTCTGACGACGTAGAGCTACATCCCTCCCCCACGCTCGTGCGATCCTCTCCCCCGCCAAGCCTACAACTCTGCAGTACAGCATATGATGCATTCAAGCGACAACTGAGACTTTTACTTACTCCTGCAATGTTGAACATTGTGCGGCGAATCGTTATGGAGTGTGCGGAAGACGGGACGGATCCATGTGTACGCGTCTCGAAGATGAGCGTAGAAGATGTCGTGGAAGCATTGCGAGACAGCGGCACGTGGTATAATGGCTTGGATTGGTTGATGCGAAGACGCGAAGACGCGGCCGAGCAAAGGCAAAGACGTAGGGCTGAGGTTAGAAAAGACGACGTTCGAGACGATACAAGTAGCTCGTCAAAGAGTGGGTCTCAGACTACGAGCCCTGTACTTTCCACGTCGACATTGCAAACGACCCCCTCGCCTCCGCCCGCGTCTGACGGAAAGAAGTCCGAGTATTCATCAAATTTGGATGAGCCAGACTTCCGAACAACTACTGTACCGTCTCCTCCAAGGCTAGAACCGACTTCTCCAAGTCTCTCCCTGCCCATAGCAGTCTCACCTGTTTTGGATTCACCAACGCAAATTCCTTCAATTCCGTACATACCTGTGTCTTTCACAGGTATGCCGCCATTCACTATCGAATCGATTAAAGCGGTAAGTTCTTACGTTTGCCTCGTTTATGCAGCTGGTTGCCTTCATTTGCAGCCGGTATTCTCGTTTACTCCTTCATAACCCCTGTTACGACAATTACATTGTTATTGTCTGGAATGACGGACTCAATCTGATGTTACCTGTGCTGTAGATCTGGCGCGACGCTTGTGCTCCGCTCTTTCACTGTCGGTGCAAAATTTGCGAACGTGCAGTAATGAAAGCGAATATCGATGCGGGAATAGTTGTGCCCTCTCAGGCTCAGGATTATGAAGCTCAAGGCTTCAGCCGTGATGTAGTGGCACCTGCTCCTCAGCCGGTTCAAGTACATCTTGAGATGGTCAATGAAGAAAAGCATCAAAAGGGTCTAGTTTCTCCCACCGTTGTTCCTTCAATCGCGGACCAGGAACAAGAGGAAGTGCGGAAAACTGCTGGGCGGAAACGCTCGTGTGAGGCTCTTGATCATGTTGATGAGAACGGTTTCCCCACAGAAAATGCAGGTGCGGTTCGTGAGACTACACCTCCAAAGCGCCAGCGAACAGAAGACAGTTTTGATAAGCACCCCGATCTGACGGTCTGTACTCCAATCAGGCTTGAAAAGCGCAGGTCCGAGGAGCTTGGCGACACCGAAGAGAACGACAAGCCCGGACTCTCTGCAGAATCTACTCAGCACAAGAAAGTACGAATAGACTCAACTTTATCAAAGAGCGCGTCGTTGTCGCCGATCCTTCCTCTGACGTCGGAGCTAACCGGCGAGGATGACGAGGTCGCACTACGGCAGCCAACTCTTACGTCTGTGGCGATGAACCGATCACATTCTTGAACCTTGGTGATTGGAATTGTGTACTTTCTTGACTACCGGGAGGTCCTCCGATTGATAAATCAATACTGAAGGACTACATTATTCATCATCGTGTCTACCCTCCAACCCATACACGAACTTCTTACTCAACTGTTCTATGCAGTCCCGCGCCCCTTTCACTCTCACGCAGTTGAGACGTAACGAATCGTGCTTGTTGTCCAAAATTATTGTCCAAATTCGTTCTGCATTTGGTTTCCCCTCTCTTCAACGCCGTTTTCCTTTACCTCTCCAATCCAGTGTATGCATTCTTTATTAGAGGCCTTCGTAAGCCCATAACAATGTACAAGTAGTTTATCAGTTACATCCTGGTTACATATCACAACTGTAAATGTACTCGTAGGCGAACACAAGCGACACCTTCAGAGCATGAACGCGCGCGGAAATCCCCGTCAAGCTGTGAAAATCTGAACATCGATGTAGATCTTTGGTCTCCGAGGCGCCACTTAGATTTTGGTGCTTGGGTCAAGTCGCCACTTAACGTCTACTACCAATACTACCGATAGGTGGCACTCTGGAGAACATACTCAGCCTCGCTCAATCGAGCTGATACATCACAGCATACAATCACATATATCGAGGTGGCGAGGCCCTCATATAAGGCGATGTTAGTAAGTTATGTATACACACGGGTGGAAAGACCAAGACGCGCGACACGTGACCTAGTTAAACATCCGAGTCGCGACGCGACGCGACTAAAGTCTCAATCAAAGGACATAATACGTGCAGTAAAGTCCACGCGGCTTAGACACGTGAGTGTCCTGCGCGGTACACAGAAAGGTTTCATTCATCAACCATCACCTCTTACTCCTACTCTTGGACCAACCACAAGCATGCGATGATAGGCCAGTAGAGCGCGATATGCTTGGGCCGAACACTGAGGCTATGCCGGCCACAGACACGGCGAAGTGCATAAAGCCCACTTTACTCAACCTTCCTCCCATCCCCAACTACCGTCTCTTTATAACAAAAGCTATCTCAACATTCGACAACACCAATATTCCTCATTTTCATCCCGAAGTCAACATGCTCTCCTATTTGAAGCAAGTTACACTTGTCCAACCGAAGCCAGTTAAGTGCTATGACCTCCGCGAAGCACTTGTTCTATTCGATCAGGTAAGACTTGCCATCCTTCATCGCCCATAAAACTGATTCATGTGACCTCAGATGATTATGGAACATCAAGAGCATGTCGTTTCCGAAATACCAACATGCAATGCGCGCATCGCGAAGCGTGGAGCACTCGCGAATAGAGACAATAATGGCCTCCCTCTTCATCTTCGGATTGTAGGTGGGCCTGTCTCTGGCTGTGGTAGCGGTATGGGAAGGAAGGAGCGGGGTCCGGTACATGGGTATACTTGCGAGACACAAAAGGTTCACAAGATGACTGTAGGCACTGGTGAAGCTCGTCAGTCTTCCTATGTTCGGGCTCCTGCCTACCACTCCAGCATTTCGGCCATTTCAGCAGCGTCAGAGCAAAAACCAGTCAAGGAGTGCACGGACTACGTCGACTTCATGCATCTATCGTCGCCACCTATTCCGCCCCACAAGCGTCATCCGCGGATGATGTCGTTCGCGCCGTCCCCAGGTCTGTTCAATGAAAAGGAGCTTAACGCCACGTCTCAGAGCGGACATTTTCCTCAGTCCTTCGAAATGGCATCTCAATCAGATTGGATGCGAGCTCCATCACCCTCTCAGGTTCCATACCCTCCATCGTGGGTCAACGACAACAAAGCGCGCGCGTTACAACCGAAAACGTCCTCAGCATATAGCTTGGAGGGCTGGATCAAACGTGCGCGGGCAAGTGAGATGACGGTGCCTGCATGGATGCGCGCCCCCTCTCCTTCCGAGTTACCGCCACCCCCCAAGGCTGGATTAGCTTTGGAGAGCCAGACTGAGGACAGTGATTCAGATGATGCATTCGAGACTGCATCGGAGGGCTGTGAAGAGGAAAGTGTGGTTAATGAGGAGATCAACTCTGCAGCGAGGACGGGATCCGTTTCGGAGAGTGTAGGAAAGACGTTCTATACAGAGGACCACAATCGCGCGGACTCAGACAAAGGTTCCGTCCATGATAGCGGCTACGCTACAGCCTCTCCATGCAACTCACCATCTAGTAGCACCTCCGACCTTCTTACTACAATCGACAACGGCGGAGGGGCATTGAACGATGGCAAGTCCGATCATGTGCTTCATTGGAACATCTCCATGGGCGGCGACGCAGTCTCCTTTCTCCTAAAGGCCGAGCGCGATCTCCAGACAAAGGCGAAGGCCGCTGCACAGGTCCACGGTGCTCACAAAAGCAAAGGCTCTAAGCTTCATTGGAACAGCTCGATGGGAGGCAACGCGGTGAGCTTCCTGCTCAATGCTGAGCGCGAACTTCGCAGGAAGGTCAAGGGGAAAGATGCCGCAGTGATGCACGAAGGAGTTGTTTGAAGATGCATCATCATCAATTTTTGGAGATTTAACTAGTGTATAGAGAAGTAAGTCTCCTTCATTAGCTCTGCGGTGAAGCATCAACTGACTCATAAATCATTAGTCTAGGTTATGCCTTTGATCTATATTGCGATTTTGCGTTACCTTTCTTCCGTTTCTTTTAGTTTCTCTCTATTCATTTCTCCATACATGCCATCAACCTTAACTGAAGGCTTTAGTTGCCGATGATATTTCATGGTTCTGCATCGTGGCTGGGCGACGCTTCGCTCATTGGGCTGATTGTGTTCGTCCCTTACATCCTGAAGGCTACTCTTACCCCCCAGGGAGTTTATACCAGAGAACTGTTGTACCACTTCCATTTTCTACTTTCGATCAACCTGTCTTTTTAAATCCTGTACATTTTTTTCACATACCCTTCCGTTATAGATACCTGCCATTTTATTCATTGCCTGTACTTCATCTCGAAATAACTGATGCTAGAAAGTGGAAGTAATCCGCTAGCTCGCGACGTATTGTGTGTGCAAGATGTAATTGTCGATTGGAAGACATATCGAAAACGCAGAGACAAAAACAAGTCGTTTTCAAACACCGGTCTTTTCTCTCAGATATTCTGAAACGTAATATGTCAGTTTTAGTCGGCTCAAATACATAATGATACAACAGAACCTCTTGTCAACTCAAAAGCTCCAAAAGTCGCAGCGGCAGCAGGAATACTGAATTTAGATGTCAGCTCATCAACCAAATTCAAAGCAGTTGTGATATTGGTCGGACCTTCTCAGCACTTCGGGAATAGGCACGTCAATAATCAGTTTTTAGATATTGCTAATTAAAGATACGTACGCGAAGGTGATAAGCCACGGAACAGTCCAGTGCTTTGAAAGGTGACAAATACATATCAATCCGGGTAACAAGACAAAGCAATAAAACTTACACCCCAGACTCGGAGACGATGCTCTTGAACTCATGGGCGATATATTGGACCGGGGTCCCAGATGGCGGGATAGGACGCAATTGTATACGTGATTTGATAACGTCTGGGTAGCAGTTAGTTATCTAGAACTGAGTTGATTGACACAACCCACCTAGCGGATAGCATGCTAACCAATATGATATCTGCGCATATGAGAATATTTGCGACAACAATAATAAAGAGAGAGACTTACTCCACCACACGAACCGCTGGCTAATAATGCCCAAACAGGGAGCTCTTGTGTATATTTTGTCCGGAAATTTCTCTTCGCTGCCTCAAAACCTGTATCGAATTATTAGATACTGCCCGAAAGCAAACATAAATGAGCACAATACCAGCGTAGAATCTGAGGGCCGACTGATCGGTCAGAGTCGGACATGAGTGATACAACTTACTTACCCTGCATAAGCCGGTATCTCCCTCGCTACAGTAACCTGTGGTGCGTATGAGATATAGGCGATTGTTTCTCAAGATGTTTGTTGCTTACCCAGAAGCCACGCATTATACCTTTCCGAAATCCCCACTGGACCCACATCTCACTAACGATCGCCCTGAGACGCTTATCCGATGCACTACCATATTGGCCTTGCATGCGCACTTTAAACATCTCGACAGGACTAGCAAGTACTGAGTTGGCGGCTCCAGCCATCGCTCCAGCGGCAGCAATTTCTTTGAGAGATAAATCGGGGAACGGGGAAATAATTCGCTTCGACACGGCGTACGAGGTGAAGAGCAGGGAATTAACGCCCGCTATGCCGACTAGAGGACTAGCCATTCCTTTCCACAGAGCTAGGAACCCCTCTTTGCGAATAGTTTGTACCAGGATGTCCATAGGTCCTTTCTGAGACAATACAGAATCAATGTGAGGTTTATGCTATTCTATGTGATTCAACTCACAAACATGCCCTCTGCCACAACATATCGATGGTGAAAAGGAGTTCGAACTATGACGGATGAGACAACATACTAGGCGCTATCTGAGCACGCGTCTTGACAGTATCGAGCGGTTGTCCCACTAGAACTTGGGCAGCTCCTCCTGCAGATGACCTCCAGATATTAGAAATTTTCTGAAGCTGAGAATGAGATTGAGGTGCACGAACCGATACTTCCAGCTATTAACTCGTTCACAGTACTTGGATGCCATATCGTGTCGAATACACCATGTCCCATCCTCACTATAGTTGTCTGGAGTTACACCGTAGAGCTAGAAAGTAGCCACGAAACAACGCGGTGATCAATGTCGACAAAGATGTCGTATACGTCTGAGGCATGTCGACTGCGAAGTAAAGTGACGAAGACTCGCGCAATCGGACTCTAGATGTCGGATGATCGGCAACCCTGACTCTCTGTGAGAGAACCGAAAGCAGACTTCTGCCTTCACCAAGTTGCACCATCCTCTCTTTTTAGTTTTGTTGCTGTCTCCGACATGGACCTACTCAAATCAAAACTAAAGGGAAAGGCGAAAGAAAAGGATAAACCTCCATCACCGACCAAACTTCCGTCGTCAAACTGGTTAGCCCTACAAAAGGTATTTTTACTTCAACATCTGGGTCTTAGAGTCAGCTCAATGTCTTTGAGAACTCTGTCAGAAAATATCGAGCTCCCGGAACGCGGAATCCAAGGCTAAAACAAATAAGCCTCCTAGAAAGAAGCGGAAACTGGAAGAATCAGCTGTTCGCTCTGACGGAGGTGCTAGTGAAGCGGGTAGCTCAAGGGAACGAGATCGTGCACATAGTGTCGAAAGCGATGTCTCGACAAATTTTCGTCGAGGACTGGGACGAGAAACTGTTTCGGGGATCTCGAAAGCTTCCGCCCAATCTATCACGGGAAACAAAGAGTCTGTCGAGGAACTCCGGAAAATGGTATTGGGTCAGCTTATATATTCCGATGGACAAAAAGAGTTCGTATTTGTCCTTTGACTGATAGTCTCCCAACTGATCTGATAATTCCTTTTCATAGGCCCGGGAAGTACTTAGCAATGGACTGCGAGATGGTTGGAATCGGTCTTGATGGTTCTGAGTCTTCTTTGGCCAGAGTGAGCTTAGTGAATTACAACGGCGCAGTCGTCCTGGACGAATTTGTGCGCCAACGTGAGCGCGTGGTGGACTATCGTACGGCCGTAAGTGGTATTAGGGAGACGGACATGATAAAAGGTATGTTACTTCTACTTTATCGTTTGAAGCTAATATGCAAGCTCGCTGCGTTTCATAGCCAAACCTTTCTCAGAAGTCCAGAAAGAGGTTGCAGAACTGATAAAGGATCGAATACTTGTTGGACATGCTGTGTTTAACGATCTGAGGGTGTGTGTTTTTAAAAGATATAGCATTGTCTTGGTCCTAACTATAGTACAGGCGCTGTTACTGTCACATCCACGACCTTTAACACGCGACACACAACTGTGTGCCGGAAAAGCCAAGCTACTGAAGACGAAGTATCCTGCGCTCCGAAAACTCGTACAACAGGAACTAGGGATTGCAATTCAAGCAGGAGAGCACTCTAGCGTGAGTTCAAGTGGGGAATTTATCTACGACTCGCTACTGATTGCATTCGCTACGTTTTCAGGTAACTGATGCACGTGCAACGATGGCTGTCTATCGTCTCCACAGGAAAGAATGGGATAAAGGATTTCGTCCACTTCCGGTCGCGCTTACATCTTCCAAAAAGCGCAAAGCTCCTGAATCTGAAGAGGATGAACAAGATTCTGGAGGAGAAAGTGATGATGAACCTCTTCCAGCGACGAAGAAAAGGGTCAAGGTAGTAGAAGAATTTCCGGGTGGTGGCCGGAAAGGAGTCAGCTCCGGGTTGTCGACTGTTGTCAGACGGTCGAGTGACCGCACGAAGAAAATCCCGTCCCATGGCATAAAAGAACCCAAAGGCAATTGGTGGGCTACCTTAAATAATGCCCCGTCGAAAGGATCGAAAGGATCAATCAAGATAACATCTAAAAGATGATTCAATCTATACACTACATGAATCAACTTTTAGCACTATTTTCATACATGTACGTGCCTAATCCACACGCCAATAGCAATTTCGATGTAAAATATTTGCATAATGTGAACTAATAACGCGAAAGTAGAGCTGCGCTCTCGCTGTCGCGAGCAGGTATTACCCCTACCTGGCCATTCATGTGAATCATCTGTGTTTGTGATATAAGAGTACTAGGCGAATCTTCGTAGACTACCTCTGCGGAACTCCTATAAAGATTTAGTGGAAAGGACATTTTATGGCGATTTTGTCTATTTCTTACCGTCGCTCAGAGCCCTAAACATAGCAGGAGTCAGATTGGTAGAACCGCCATTAAAAATGAAAGTCTACCTTCTCGAAGCAAACAATTTGAGCTTGCATCTCGGTACCTCCGAACAAAAGGACGAAGTCACAACGAACTCTCCAGAACTTCTCAGATTTTCTCCGTTTGATCGGTTTGCTAGGTGGAAGAAGAGCTGAGATGGTACAGAGTTTGCTAAGAGCGCGTTCGGTTGCAGTGCCGCGAGAGATACTGCCCGCCAATTCTGAGATAACAATCAAATTTGATATTTTGAGATAGTGTGACCATTCGGTGGCACAAATTGCCGAACATTATCTCAATCCGAGATCAAGATTTTCCTGATAAAATGAGAAACAGGTCAGAGCTGTTTTCCAACTCGAGATAATGTGATCAAGCATGCACATGCGTTCAGGCTCGTGTTTGGCCCCTGGGCAGTAAAATTGAATAAAATGTGGCATTATCGTTGTTCATTGAGCAACCAGTGGCCTTCCTTTGCTTTCTTCACATCTACTAGTATGGACAACTCATCTCAGGCTGACAAGAAAAGTGAAACAAAGTGGTCTTCAGCTGATGAAGCTACTCTTGTTGAGGTCTTGAAGAAGGCCCAAGCTGAAGGCCTTCAATCGGAAAGTGGGTGGAAACCAACAGTCTGGGCAAAGGCCGAAGAAGCTTTGAGAGACAGCAGTGCAGAAAGTGGGCTTGGAGGGGCCCCGAAGACAGAGAAGCCAATTAAGAGCAGATGGCAACGTGTGAGTCTTCCTATTCTATGATAGTACAATTGCTACCAGTAGTGACATTGGTGTAACAGTTGAAGAAAGAGTATACTCAATGCAAAGAATTGCGATTTGGAAAGTCAACATCAGGATTTGGGTGGAGTGATGAGCTGAAAGCTGTAACGGCAACAGCTGATGTCTGGGAAGCATATCTTGCTGTACGTGCTATCTATGTCTTTGTTTGCTTGATATTTGCTCAATTGTTCATATTTAGAAAAACCCGAAGATGAAGCCATGGCGAAAAAAGGGTTTTCCATTGTATGATGACCTTGCACTGCTCATTGATGGCATTGTTGCAACCGGGGACAATGCTTTTAGGCCTGGGAGACCCATCACAGACAAGGATATCGACCCTCTTCTTCAAGGAAAAGAATCTCATGTAGAGACTATCAGTAACGTGAGTAGCCTATCCATCTTCGTCCTTTGCTGGTAACTGATACAACATCTATTGCAGTCAAGCGACGATGAAGGCGAAGGAAAGAGTGACACAGAGACACCCACTTCAAAGCGTGACGCTCTGGCGAAGACACCACTTGCGAAGTCAGCGTTGAACAAACCAACCCCTCGCCGATCGGGTGCAGCTGCCATTTTGTCACTTGGCGCATCCATTGAGTCAGTTGCTGATGCATTCCTTGCTACATCATCGACTCCATCCGGCATCCAGCCATCTCCAGTGCGTCGTTCAGCTGCCATCAAGGCAATCGAAAAGGATGAAGAGCTATCCGATGACGAGTTTGCTTCTGTTGTCAGAATGGTTAGACGTAACACTGAAATAGCAGACTCGTACCTTGCTATAGAAAGGAAAAGAGCACGCACAGCATATCTCCAGCAGGAGATGTCTGACTACAATCGGGAAAGACAGAACTGACGATGGAAAAATTAGATATAAAAATATGTGTTAAATACAAATAAATCATTGTTTTTGTCTCCGTTGACGCAAAACTCCCTGATAACTGTCCCACATCTGCATTGCTATCTCGTCCCTCAAGTTCGAAGCCATCACTTTCTGTGCATTTGTGATTGAGCCTTGAAGGCTCCCTTTTTCATCCTCCCGAACGTCAATCTCATCTTCGTAGTCGGCTACATCCTCTGGATCATAAATGCGGATCACATTGTGTACGACACAGAGGGCCTGAACAAGCCTTGCTTGTGTTTCAATGGAGTATTCTGGCGCAGTCGAGAAAATTTGAAATCGTTTCTTGAATACGCCAAAAATTCGCTCGACAACATTCCGAGCTTGCGAGTGTCTGAGATTAAATAATTCCTTGTAATCTTTTGGCCTACACATTGATTAGACCTAGAGTGATAGCCCAAAGTGAAGCATACCGTATTTTCGCTGAACCCCATTCTCGTAGATGATAGCGAACTCCTCTGTAAGGCACTAGTACGGTGTCGCTCAAGGGGAATCCGGCATCACCAAGATAGAATTTCGCCTTTGGAATTCGAAAGTCATTCACCCGTGCATTCTCCAATATCATGCTATCTGCAGCACTACCTTCCCAGCCACTGAGCACGTACACAAACATCATGTTGAAGTCGCAAACGGCAAGAACATTTTGTGAAAGAAAACCCTTGCGGTTGCGGTAACGTGCCTTGTCCGCCGTCGGGACACTTGCATAGATATGGGTGCCATCGAGTGCACCTAGACAGTCTTTGAAGAATGGATACAGCTTCGGATTTCTTTCAACTTCATGCGGTGTTGGTGAGTTCTCCGCCGGAAGGCGCACGTATGACCTGTATACAGCTTCGCAAGTCAGCATGTTCAGGATTCGATGAAAGTATCTAGAATACATAGAATCAGCTTTGCTATAATGAGTATAATAAACACTTGCTTGTGGATAGTATCAACACTTCGTTGTATACGTTCTTGAGCCTTCTGAATGGACAAACCAGTTGTTGCAATATACAAAAAAATGCCTAACTGCTCCTCTGCTGATAGATGCTTCGAGTCCTTTAGACCAGCTTTGCTCTGAAGCACTTGTAATAGCTTATCAAAGACATGTCTTGAAAGGCCAAAGGCACTGCGGAAACGACCTCCATGTCCATTGAGTATTTCGTGGTTCCACTCAGCACCTGACAGTTTTGAGTCATTGCGCGGTTGTTTGACATAGTGTCCTTCAAAGTAATGGGCAAGAGATGTAACTGAGGCACATATTGAGAGAATCGCAAGCTTTGAGAGCTGGTGCCGTCGGTGGAATGAGTCGGTTCGCGATGTCTTTGCTGTTCGAACTCCCATGATAGCGATGGGACGCGCGACACGCGTTCTGTCCAGATTTGGCACTTGGTCATTCGGTTGAACCAATTTCTCACTCCCACGAAATACTCTATCTCTATCTGGACAAGTGCAAACTACAATCTCACGGGATTGTGGTCCCGTGAGATACTGCAACCGAACGCGCTCTAAACAAATCTATAAAGTCGCAACATGAATTCATAGCTCAAGATGTGGTGTAAACGATCAACACTCACGTCTCGTTTCAGGCTCATCAACCCAATCTGGCGGCGGGCCAATTCCTCTATATGCTAGGAGATCCATGGACACCAAAGAGGCTTCTTCGGCACTTAAGACTTCCTTGTATATACTACATCGATATCCCATTTCCTTTGATATGGCCGTTCCCTTCATATTGCCAGTGTGACCAGATACTTAAGTTCGTCATTTTAACTCGTTATAAGGTAAGCTTACCTGGGAAAGTAAAGGGCGAAAGCCTCCGTAGATAACCTTTGCTCCTGAAGGTAAAATGATAGCCTCTCGTCCTAGACCAGATCGAGGACATTCGGGATCATCGTAATTCCAACTGATAGGTATCCCATAGGTCATTCTAGCCACCCTGGAGGATATATATTGATCGAAGTAGACTGAGACAGCTCCGTCTGCGGCTGCTTTCGTGCTACGATGTACACCTTAGATTGGCTTTGTTGAACCACGCTGTTGTCGAAATACTCACGATTGCCCGTCTAGTGAATGAACAGTGATGCCTAGGCCACCTAGATGACCCTTGAGCTGGCTTATGACGTACGGGCTTGCAGAAAAGCCTCCGACAGCAAAAACATCCTGCAAGGGCAATTAGTCACTTGTGGTATATGGTACCAATAGAGATATACCGTTATTCTAACTTCGGAACTGCTTATAAGCTCAATAATTGCTGTAACAGCCCCCAAGATGGATGGCTCGAAAAATGAAGCAACGTCTTCTCTAATAACATGATTTTTAGGCATGCTTTGCTAATAGTTCTGAAAAGCCTACCCATTTATCTTGAGCTTTCCGGACTTGATGTCGTGTGCGGTGTCTTTGTCCGTGACAGTACCAAACGGCACGAGACAGAGATCGTCTGGTCCTTTGAAGGATTTCTTTGCGGTCTCGTCAAACCGCTCCGCGATATGCCTAGCATGTTCATCCGTCCCATAGCGTGAGTTCCTGAGCTTATCTGTAAAGCCTTCAATATACCATTAGACGCTGTTTCATGGCAGCATACGTCACCTTTTATGTATGCTCTTGCTCTCATCGTTACCATGGTTGAGCCTTGGGGCTCGCCTGAACGAAAGGATAGGCCGTTAGCTTTGCGTCGACATCTAAACCAAGGAAACTGACAACGCGGTGATGAAACTTCCTCGACTCTGAGTGGTTTAGTCCCGGTAACTTTATACGCGCTAAAGTCTAAAGTTCCTCCGCCCAAATCTGCGACAATAAACCCGCTATTAGTATCCCATTCATTCTGAAAAGTAGATGAATATTAGACCGCGGCTGTTCGATGTTGTGGGACTTACCATTTCAAGGGTACGCGTATGCAGGCAATAACGAAGACTAGCTTCGCCTTCCGTGACAAACTTCACGCTCGCTCTGCCTTCTGGCGTATTAGGGACCAACCTTGCCAATATCGCCGCTTGCCTTATTATGGACTGTTGTACTCCGTCCCATACATTTGGATGACAAAGGAAGAAGACAGCATTGCGGCGTAGATTTGCCCACACATTCGCTAAATAGGCATGCGTATCCAGTATGAATAGCTCTGCGCAAGACTGTAGATATGCTAAGAAATCGCTGTAAACCTCTATCAACGACTTGTTTGCAGGAAGTGGAGGGAGGGCAGAGCCTTGCAACTCGAATGGTATGGACTTGAGGGTGCAATCGTAGTTTGAACCTGTCATTTCTAGTGGTCAGACACTAACTAAGCATGAACTTTAGTACCGACATACCATTCTACTTTGATCCATTCACCATCATCTACGTGCTCAGAGCACTCAGGTAACAGTGCCTCAGCACCAGCGGCACGCATTCGACCGGACTTGTCATAGCATAAGACTGTCGGGATTTTGCAAGATCCAGAGACATGCTCTTGGCCTGGAAACCTATCACATCTCTTTCAGAGAACAAATCGATATAGTTTTTCCGAAGTCATACCTTGACACATTGCAAATTTTTGGGACCTCTCCGTGTTCTAGTAAACAGTACGAGATACCACTGAATGTAGTTCCGATGTCTAATGCTATAACAAGTCGGCGAGAAATGCCCCGATAGATGGACGGGTCGGTCATGAATGGAACAAATGGCGAATCTCGGTGAGTCTATGTGAAGGTGAGGCTGCTAGAATACTTATGACTGCCGCCTCAAGCAGTCATTGATGCACTTTGTTGCCTGGTGGGTTATTTTCATCCCGGATACATATGAGGCACCAAGGAAACGTTGCAAGGCTTCACGCATCAAGCGCGCTATGCGTGAAGAAAAGATGGTCTCTAGGTAGCGTGTTTTCGTGGGCCTTCTCTTTCGCGTTCTTGGACTTCTATAACATGATAGCAATGATATGTTCTCAGCAACATTTGGGTAAGCTCGCAGCCCGCCGAGGAGACAAAGTCAAATCAATGCTGTTGGAGGATGGAATCTAAGCGAGGGTGAAATGGAAGAAGTAAGCTGGGAAGTTGCCGCTTGCATAGTATAGGATGTTTCTCTGCTAAATCGTCTTCATTGTTCTATTATCGATTTTGAAATGGACACTATGAATTCAAGTTACCGTCCATTACCTGGATTATGGAATAAGAGCTAATACCTAGAACAATGAACGAGGGAATTGTGGACTCGGAAATTCTTCCTTCGGGTTGGTGGGAACGCCAATAATACTTCAGGAAAGGATCATCGTTGAGGTAAACGAGGCTGCCATAGGAGCAAAGATGGGTGAGAGAGATGCCTATAGTTTCTTCTTGAAATCTTGGGTCTAAGCGTTAGAGAAATGAGCAAAATCAAAACAAGAATGCATGACACACCTAGTAAGTTTATCAACTTAACAGCTACCAGCACGTTTCTGTCCATTCGGATGGCTAAACCAAGCCCCACAGTCATGCCCAGTCTCGGAGCCATATTCAGTGTCTCTATTAATCCGCATCCGTGCCGCCAGCCACAACGCCCGTGTCTCCTTCAGAAGTCATCATCGACCGTCAAAGTCATCTTTTCCCCAGTCGTGGTGCATGCAACTTGAATGGTCCACTTCGAAAAGTTGCGATGAAGGTATATTTGAGTTTTAGCAATAGTACGTTCTATCAGAAACGGTGGGATGCATTTACGTTGCTTGCAACTATCTGACGAATATGCGGGTGAGGAAGGGATGGATAAACAAGTCCAGATAGCTGAACCGTGGACGCTGGGTGAAGACTACGTCAACAGACTCAAAACAGTGATATAGGCGACGTTGTTGAGACTGCATCGTAGACTCCTAGCAATGTAACAAGGAGGGGTGAGCGAACGATGATAAATACCACGAACAGGTATCAGCTTCGGACTGACGAGTCTGTTAGAAGAGGTGTCCCACTCCGTGTCCTGTTGATTACAGCACCGCCGACAAGGGCTCTCCATTAGGACTTGCTCAACCAACAACATCTTTGACCTTCGCTCTATTCTCGACAACGACGGAAAGGCAGATAACAACGACAAGTCTAGCAAAGAGCTTCATTGGAATTTTTCTTTGGGAGGCGACGCGGTATCCTCCTCTCGAGCATAGGCTTAAGGAAAAGATGACAGCTGAAAATCGTATGCAAGTAAAGGGCACTAACTGCAGCTGCACAAAGGTAATGTGGAAGGCGACGAGCTTCAGAGGATTCGGACGAAAAGCTGTTGCCAAATGGTCGAGTGGTATACGTGTAAGTATGCCAATGACTTGACCCTGTCAGTCAACCATCTTACTTAGTAAAACGTAATAAACTCGGATCCAAAGATAAACAGTGAATCACTTCATTTGTCCCCCCGTAAGGATACCATCTGTTAGATGGCTCTCGTCTTTACATCGTGTCTCAATTCCTGGCATTCTTCTCGATTATTTTAACTAAATATTCATATAATGTGAAAAGCAATAATTTACACTTCGATTTAGGAATGCGAAAGCAGAGCTGCGCTTTCCCCGTCGCGAGCAGGTATCATTCCTAACTGATCATCTATATGGTTCTCTATAATATGAGTATCAGGTGTATCTTCGTAAATTATCTCTGCAGAACTCCTAAAGTGACATGGTTTAAAGGTTAGTTTTGATTCACAAATATATCGAATGCTCACCGATGTTCAGTGTCCTGTTGCACAGCAGATTAGCAAGGTAGATTAGGTTGGTCAATACGAACCAGAAGCTTACGTTCTCGAACCAGACAATTTGAGCCTTCATTTCGGTACCTCCAAAACGAATAACAAAATCGCAGCAAACTCTCCAGAACTTCTCGGTTTTCTTTTTCTCATTTGATCTAATGAGTGCTTTGTTAGGCGGGAGGAAGGCTGAGATGGTGCAAAGCTTGCTAAACAAACCTATGTAAGTCAAAGAGGGTATGATATGTATGGTCGTTTAGATTATTATGCATGGTACATGAGAAACACTCACGTCGCGTTCCAGGCTCATCGACCCAGTCTGGTGGAGGACCGTACCCTCTATATGCCAAAAGATCCATGGACACGAAAGACGCATCTTCGACACTTAGCACTTCCTTGTATAAGCTGCATCGGAATTCTTTTTCTTTCGATATGACCGTCCCCTTTTGTAAGCAGGCATAAGTTTCTCTTTTTCAGAACTAGATATCCAAGACTTACCTGGAGGAGTAAAAAGCGAAACCCTCCGCTGAATACCATTGCGCCTGAGGGTAACTTCATGGGTGTCCGTGCCGACCCGACGCTAGAACATCGAGGGTCATCACAATTCCAGTTGACCGGCACTCCATAGGTCATTCTAGCCACCCTCGAGGAAACATATTGGTCGATGTAGAACAATACAGCTCCGTCCGCTGCTGCTTTTGCGCTACAACAAGTATGTCAAACTTCTGTTTGTTGAGTCGCGCCGACTGACAAATACTCACGTGTGTCCGTCTGGACAATGAACAGTAATTCCAAGGCTGCCTAGTTGATCCTTTAGCTGCCCTATCACGAACGGGTTAGCGGAGAAACCTCCGACTGTATAAACGTTCTACATGGACTATCAATCACTTGCAAAGTAGGATAGCAAGAAATACATACAGATATTTTAATTTCGGAGCTGCTTATCAACTCAATGATTGCTGTGATCGCCTCCAAAACCGATGGCTCGAAAAAGGAGGCAACATCTATCCTGAGAAGCTTCTTACAAATAGGGTTCTCTATCAGTTCAAGTAGGCCTACCCGTTTATCTTCAGCTTTCCAGCTTTGATATTGTACTCGGGATCTTTGTCCGCAACTGAACCAAATGGTACGACGCAGAGATCATTGGGACCTTTGAAGGTTTTCTTCGTCGTCTCATCGAACCGTTCAGAAATTTGTTTGACATGTTCATCCGTTCCGTAACGTGAATTCCTGAGTTTATCTGCACAACTTTTAGAAGAACCATTCCACCTCTCAACCATGACATTAGGATTCACCTTTTACATAAGCCCTGGCTCTCAGTGTCACCATAGTCGATCCCTGTAGTTCGCCTGAACAAAAGGTGTCCATCATAAGTACTGTACCCATTGAAAATCAAAACCCGGAGACGAGCGAACTGACATCGCGGCGATGTAATTTCCTCCAGTCTCAATGGTTTGGCTCCGACGGCCTTGTATGCGCTGAAGTCTAGTGTTCCTCCGCCCAGATCTGCTACTATGAAAGCACTTTCTGGTTTATTCTGATGAACGGGTTACATCCGGATGGCAACAATGATAGGTATAGGACTTACGATCTCTACGATACGGTCGTGTAGACAACAATGAAGACTGGCTTCGCCCTCTGTGACAAACTTCACACGGCCTCTACCTCTCGGTGTATCGGGGACCAATTTCGCCAAAATGGCTGCTTGCCTCATCATGGACTGTTGTGCTCCTTCCCATCCGTTTGGGTGACAAAGAATAAAGACAGCATTGTCACGAAGATTGCTCCAGTCGTTTGCTAATGTGGCATGTGTATCCAATAGGAATAGCTCTGTGCAAGACTGTAAGTATGATAAAAAATCGGCGAAGATCTGGATCAATGTCTTGTTCGCAGGGAGTGGGGGGAGAGCCGAGCCTTGCAACGCGATTGGCATAGAGTGAGGGCGACACCTTAGTTTGAACCTAGAGACGTATAATGAGTCACTTCTCTAACTCGTATGAATCTTGTATACGTACCATTCTACCTTGGTCCATTCTCCGTCCTCTACGTGCTCAGCGCTCTCAGCCAATAGCGCCTCAGCGCCAGCGGCACACATCCGACCGGAACTGTCATAACATAAGATCGTCGGAATTTTGCTTGATCCAGAGACATGTTCTTGGCCTGGATACCTACGGAACTACTTGTCAGAGAGCATGCCGATACCGCTTCTCATTGATTCCTACCTTGACACGTTGCAAACTTTCGGAACTTGACCGTGTTCCAGTAAACAATAAGAAATGCCGCTGAACGTAGTGCCAATATCGAATGCTAGAACGAGTCGGCGAGAAATGCCTCGGTAAGTGGGTGGTTCGGTCATGGGGTGGCGGGGTTGCAACTCGGAGGACGTGTGCCTGCGTGTCACCAGATAGTTGATGTAAAAGAGATGCTGATACAAGGCTACTGATCATCGTTATATCATTGATGCGTTGCCTAGTGGGTTATTTTGAGCGCGTCGGTACCAGCAGTGATTTTCGGAAGCTTTAATGAGAGTTACGCGAGGCAACGCAGGCATCACACGCTTTGCTAGTTTTCATGATGAAGCTCCCATCTCTTCTTTTCCCTAATTGCTGATGCCCATTCTTGAGTGTTCTTCGGGAACGGATCCATTGCAATGATTCGGAGCAACCGAACATAAAAGAAGGCGGATTGACTTCAGTAGGCGACACTATGATCGGTAGAGCATCAGCGCGAATGTGATGAAAATCTAAGGCTTGTGCAAATTTTCGGCTAAAGCATATAAGGAGAAGCAAACGGATGAAGTGCAATGGGATTTCATTCGGAAATAGAGGGCCTCAAGAATAGAGTTTCATCAGAGGAGCCGAAGCCATAGGGATTCGATTTGGCCATTAAGAACACAGATTGACGGAACTGTCCTTCGGTAGTTGACGAGTAGACAGGAGATAAGGTAGTTTTCCTTATAGTTATCGGGAAAGTATTAATAATAATCCAGGATCAGGCCGTTATTGACTTAGCAGGAAATCAAGGTTTCATGGGATCATAGATCGACTTCAACTAGTGACTATGACAGATGTATACTGTAAAATCTGCTTTAAAGGATCAAAGTAAGTAAGCAAAGCAAGTCTGAAACCACATGCAACGCACCATCAGCTCGTCACATTCTTCGCAACAGGTCCATCCGTCCACCCAGAAGACTGAGAGGAATCCCTTTGTACGAACATACACCCATCCTTCCGAAGCCAAACCCGTCCGAACAGGCGTCTCAACTCAGCCGTCCGTGCTGCTTCCACACTCATATATCCATCAGGACCCTCCATCGACTGACCGTCGCCCTCTTTTCGATTCAGATCCGCCACACCATCCTCAATGAACTTACTAAACTGTCCCTTGAAGCTCCGCGAAGGATGAAGAATTTGAGCCCTCGTGCCCGCACGTTCTATCAGGTTCCGTGAGTCGCCTTTAGATTTACTTGCGGAGGATGGAGAAGGTGGGGGAGTAGTCCAGATTTCTGGATCGTCAGCAGTCGAAATGCCGAGAATGCGTGCGCCTGGGTGAAGGCTGATCGCGAACTGGCCACGAATACCTGAGATCCTCATAACAAACTCCCCTAGGTGACGGCCAGGTAGTAAATGGCAATCTTGCATACGGAAACGCTTTGTCCTCCCTGAAGCAGTTTCAAGAACCAAGACATTCATGGGATCTGAGTTGGCAAACGGACGAGAGGCGGCGCGAGAAGGGGGTGTGTGAGGCAGTAGGCTCATCCTCTTGATGCGCATTCGCCAGACTGTACGGTCGCGGGATGCAAGGATGTAAGCTGCAGCTGCGGAGCCGACAAGGACCTGGAATCCAGCAAGTCCGAGACGTTGTGAGAGCGGTCGGAGGACGTATTCCACGGATTTTTGAGGCTCTTCTCCTGGATTTGTTGGAGGAACTTCGACCTCTTCAAGTCGTGTCCACTTGTTCACAACCATGTCCACCGTGACACCTCTGAAAATGCAGAAGTTTTCGAGACGTTAGCGTAATGAAACATTGGTTTTATCACAAAAGCAATTCGGGCAAGGAAGAATTCTTGAAAATGAGATAAAAGCGAAGTTTGTGGGCATTATGATGCGAATTTTGTAGTGAATGCAAATGCGAGATTGACATACGTGAAAAGGATATCCAACACCACCAACGCGTAAGCCCAACGCGCCCACCATGCCGGCTTTCCGTCATAAAGCGGTGGATCATCCCCGAGTGTATCCTCCCCATTGACTTCCTTGCTCGCTTTTGAGCTTTTACATCTCCTCCAAACAGGACTGGATATGGACGTTAGCGCCGATCTGGGCAAGGGTAATGTTGTAGATCGAAGACAGAAGTTTCTTGACGATGAAGGTGGAGGGAGGGAGTGAGGTTGAGAGGTAACACGAGCTTGAAGTCGTGAGCGCTGGAACTGGACTCGAACTTGTGGAAATTTTCGCAACATAATCTGGCTCTAGAGATAGTTCATTGAAATTTTATAGCTTTAGATATATAATAGAGAAAGCAAGACTGATAGTTAGTCAAAGCCCAGACTAATAGTTGTTGCGGATACGTGAATGAGAGACCTAGAGACGCGACCGACGCGGTAGTATCGCGTGGAAATTCTTTCAAATTTTCAATTGAATTGATCTCAGACTATTGCTCTAGATTTTTGCATTAATATTTAGAATATGCATGATAAAATACTCATCTAACGACCTGGGTCACAATACCAAGAAACGGAGTAATAGAGAATGTGAAGACGTCAATATGTTCTATCTGAAGACAGGCGCCCATGGCTGTTAACCGTGTGACATGGTTATACAGCTTCCCGTGGACAGTGGGGGGAAAGGAGACAATCAACAGTAGAGTACGAACTGGTAAAACATGGACGCATTCTCTCTCAATTCGGTGAGTTTCGGATAGGTTTCATTGCAGTAATGAGATTAGACACGCTAAACACTTTCTGAACAAGCTCGAAATCACAGACGACAGTGTGGAAGTAAGCGAAAACGCAAACATAAGCATTGCAATTGGCGATGACAGCCAGGAGAGCAGTCCGTCCAGTGACCAAGCTGAAGACGAGGTAGATTCCGAGCAACTTCGAGATCTGAGACATCGTCAAACAAGTCAAAATAGCGAGCAAGCGGTAAGACATATTTTCCGTCACATGACATGGGAATACGCATGAGCAAAGATTTGGGCCATTGAGGACAGGCTGACGGGGCCAGAGAGACTGTGAAGCGACGCCATGGGTAGCATGAGCTTCTCAGCGATCAAATTGGCCCGGTATTCGATGTCCACTAGCCAGCAATTTGAAGTGTCTTGACAAGCGTACCAGGACGAGATGGTCCAGTCTACTCGAGACATTCCAGGGTCCTGGAGGGTGAAACAGACCCATAAATGAAGAAGTACGGGAGTAAAGTCCAATGGAAGGACAAATATCATGTTGCACGAATGGTGAGATGGTCCAAGAGGCTAACCACTTGTTCAATTTCTTCTAGAACATAAGGCCCACGATCAATATATGGCGTCATTTCGCGTCGATAGTTAAGCACGAGATTACGGAAAGAACCGGAACTAGAAACAAGGATGTGAACAACTGGAAGGAATCAATGAAATTCTACGTTGTGAGCAATAAGCCAGACACGCACTTCAGTTATGACCTAAAGATCATCGTCAGGTCTGCACTAGTTTTGCGTGGTTCATCCTCATCTCCGACCCTCCTTCAACCCCTTTCCCTACTGCACTCGAGAGAACTGGCACATTCTCATTGGCAATCGAGGTCGGAATCTCCATCTACGATTTCGTCAGCACAGCCTTCACCTGCGCAATGTGCATCCATTGGATTTTCGGAGGAGATGATGTGACAATGAGTGTTGTAGGAATCTCGATTTACACTGCGTTGAATGCAAGAGCGAAGATGGAGCACATGGCAGCCATTGCCGTCGTAGTTATGCAGATAGTTGTGGGGTTAGTCGCCACTATGTTGAACTGGCGACGAAAGTCTCGCCAAAGGAGCATCATTCGAAGGAAAGCTGGGATTCTGGGAAGGACGCTATCGCTAGTGAGTGATATATGATAATGATAGAGCCATAGAAGTTTGGCGTACTCACGAAGACCATTTCGTCAGACATGCTTTGCGATGAAGGCGTTGTCAAAGTACGGATACATTCTACGTCATAGCGAACACCCAAGCATCATGATAGAAATTGGTGATGGATGTATCCTGGCAGCATACGTGCTCATAAACGTAGGAATTGCCATAAAATGTTCAAACATAGGCGATGGACATATTCGGTTCGGAGCTGGAGAGCCACTTTTTCAGGTGACAACCACCGATTTTTTGTTTCTTCTCGCAATCATAGATATCGCATGTGCAGCGGCGCAGCTGTAGAAATCTTTGGACTGAGAAACTGAATATGTGTTATCATAGAGCCGATATTCGCAGAATGATGATTTGTTACTCACAGACGCCTGCCCCACTAATATATAAGAAACTGTGTAACTTCGCAGGTAGCTCAATTTATATGAGTTAATAGCCTTTAGGAGAGGCTCATAGAAGTGGGTACGACAAGTGGGTGAGGTGAGGAAGAAAGGCGAACGTTAGACGGCGATGAGGAGGAGGATAGTAGAGAGGTGTGAAAGGGGGAGTTTGGGGCACGCAGAGGCATCGTAGCCGGTCTGCAAACATTGCAAAAAAGTTAAACTTGAGAACCCGGACTTCGCAGACCATATATAAATATATAGAACCCGGACATTTGAGTCCGGCAACTAGAAATTTGCCGCGGTCTTCTATCTGATTGGCGTCGCGTTTATCAATTTATATATATAGTCTGCGAAGTCCGGGTTCTCAAGTTTAACTTTTTGCAATGTTTGCAGACCGGCTACGATGCCTCTGCGTGCCCCAAACTCCCCCTTTCACACCTCTCTACTATCCTCCTCCTCATCGCCGTCTGACGTTCGCCTTTCTTCCTCATCTGTTGAATTCGCTTCTCTGCATCCTGCGTCTTGCATAATCAAAACTTCCCATCCTTCAAGCTATCTACCTACCGCAACGACTATATTTTGCGACTCATTACTTGGCTTCGAACCACTTTGCTATCTATCTGTCGCTCGTGTATCGTTGTTTACAATTGATCAGAACTCAATTTTATTCTACATCGTAAGCCCCATAGAATTTATCACACCAGAACTCCAATTGACATAACAGCGGCCACTGTGACATTCAAACCACCTAAAACGAATGTAATCCACACAGTCTCAGGGTGTCGTTCTCGATCGTTGTCTGCCGTGAGCATCGTGTGGATCCACAGGCCAAGCACGACAATTGCGAAGCCTAGCAGGATACAACCTTCTGCTATGTCGATAACAGAGGAAGGATGGTTTATCCATTGCGGAATAATTCCGAATTTCTTCAACGCTTCCATCACAAAGCATACCTATAGTGAGTTCAATATTACATTTGTATATGAATCTGCGCCTTCGACTGACCTTTAGTAATCTCCATAAGTAATCCACCGAGATAGTTTGGGTTGAGGAGGAGCACCTCAGGATTCGTTTCTTAAACAAACACATCCCGCCATACCCCATAATAAGTTGTGCAACGACAACGGCTACGACGACGCGGTGAGGGAATGACTTCCAGGCATATACAACGGACCCAAATAAGACGATCATCACGCTTGCCAATGCTGCTCTAGTGTCGCCAATGAAGTTGTGAGTGAATGCCATGCCGAAGGCTACCCGAGTAACAGTTTTTAACATCAATTTGATGATGTTAGGTATCTCATCCTTAACCGCAGCCTCGGCGGGTCCCCGGAAATCGATGAAGAGGATGCAAAGCCATGCGATATTGAGGTGGAGCTACGTTACGTTGATAAGCCTGGTGACTAGATGATCTTTCTGAGCACTCTCACCAGGTTTCGCAAAGCTCTAGCCCTCTCGTCCTGCTTCCTTTTTGTGGGTGTTTCTAGGGCAATTCCTATCGTAATATCTCCCTCGATGTCCTGAACAGTGTAGGATGGAAAGATATGGTTGAGTGGTTGGTCCTGCGAATGAACGACAAGAGGATTTAGTGGATGCTTATAAGAACGTAAAGGGTATGTAGGCATCTCTCTCTTCTCTCATCCTTTGCTAATTGCCCACTCAGAATGTCGATCTTCGGGTTGTCATTTGACCGCCCTAGGAACAACGTAGCGTGCGATGCGAGTAAACGACCGACGACAGCGTTCAGTGATGGTCTGGTGCCGTTGGGGGCGTTAAGCAAGAAAGTACGTCACTCGTTTCCTCTCGCCATCAATCTTAATTTTCTCCGGTCTACGTGATCGCTACATATATGTAACGTGCTGGCAGACGACTCGCTTGCGTCATTAGCAAGCGAAACGGACCACATCAATATCCCATGCACCTTCTACAGAGACCCGACACTTCTTCTCCTTTCATGCTTATGGGTGTTTCCGACATCCGAAGACCATTCCACCCTCTTCAGGGACTCGAATTTGCAATTGGAAAGACACAAACTCGAGCTGAAGAGAACGAGCTGTAACTCTAAACCATTACTCACTGTGCACCCATGGGCATGTATACTCTGCCTTCCCATCTCGATCGCCTGGTGCTGCCCTGCTCCATTTACACTAGAGCCAAGGTCGAGACTATCGCTAATGCTTATATTATCGCTGAGTGCCGTGCTTTGATCATCGTCCACAGAGAATGTTTCACTGATAGCGTCTGTGATATCCATCTAAATATCACACATATAACCCCGATACCTTCTGTCAACACCTTATTCTCTGGCCGAATCCAAGAAACGTACTCACCTAGTCTCGCGTATAATCTGGTGAGTGTCGATATTCTTCTCGTTCAAGACAGTATGTTCTCTGAGGAGGTTAAGGTGTGCCGCCATCGCTGGATGCCATTATGGGTTCACGACCGTACCGCCATTTTCGGTTGTTGATTATATCACTCTTTCTCTTGATTTTATGCTTGATTTATCAAGGCAGAGTTGTACTTCTCTATCATAGCAGTCATTCACAAATGCAAGTTAATTAATCTATGAAGCGAAACATAATGACACTGGCAATTGTCGATTGCGCAACAGCGGCATACATAGTACATGAGTAAGCGCCTGAATTCCTTCCATTATTCTCTGCGCAGCCGCTTCTTCCACACAAACATACCCATGAAATCTATTTGCCATAAAGGCCACACATGTTACTTGACTCCGTAAAGACATCATCTACTTTCATCGCCGAACTCTGAGGGAGGGCGAAAGAGCATCAATGTGGGATAATGCACGTGATTCACAGTCACACTCGCGATAATAGGCTCAGGGTTCACAGTTTTCAACTACATCAACTCTCACAACACTTCTCCCAAACGTATGTGTATAGGTCTCTTTTGTCTCTAAAGGAGCTTCATACACCCCTTGGAAACGGCTCTTAGGGTTGGGATGCTTTCGATTTGCGTCGTATAAGACTGAAGCTTGGTTATCTTTTCCATTCAAGTTCCCCGCAAGCGAACGATGTTCTCGTGACCCCAACATCCACCCCGCCGCGCCGAGGCTCTTCGGTACTCGCTAGCTAGTTCATGACTTACTGCGACTATTATTGTCTACTCGATCTCATGATGCGGGGTGCATGTCTCCATTGAGAACTGGGGAAGCAAATGCTCCCGGCTCGCTGATACTCATGACGAAACCCGCTTGCATCCTGTTCATCGCGGCGCGCATCGAATTTCAATTGGATCCCGAGCTGCGTATACACGTCCAGTGTCAAAGACTCCGGGCCGCCAGCACATATAGGCATCAGTACTGTGATCGTCTCTTGGAGGCACCCGACGGTCCGGATAGACAGAGGCCTACTATTTGCTAGAAATGATTGTGACCCGTCAGTAGCATTGGACGAAGGAGCTTCCTCTGGAGTAAGCGGAATGGCCACGTGCTACCAGTTTGCTGCTATAAATCTGATGCTTAGAGACCTCGCTACAGACTTCCGGTACGAACTGTCTGTCGGTGGGTTTGACTAATGGCTAGCCTACGGATTCGATCAGGACTATTCGCTGCTGTGCTTTCGCTCGTTACTCTATGCTCTGGAGCAGTGCATCCCGAAATTCGGGCCACTGAAGGCTTGACATGTTCAGTTAGAGCGCTGGGTCACGGTCGAGACGATGCGTCTCGGTTCGCGGCGACGGTGAAGTCACCGTTCTGCCAGACGATTGAAATTCCGGAACACACGACGCTGAACATCAGTACGAAGATGGACCTAACCGGGTTAAAGAACAAGCACATTGTGAGTGACCAAAATCCCCGGTGAATGATGAAAGAAAGGAAACCTGACCGTACCATAGTCCCTAAAAGGCACCATCAAGTTCAACCCGGACATTGACTATTGGGTCGTAGTGAGTTCTCCACAATAGCTCAGAATTACACTCTTTGCTGACGTGCACGTTTGATCACTTAGAATGCATTCCCGTTCACCTTCCGTATGTTCTCCATCTTTCCCTCGAGACCAGTACCATGAACTTCGATACATAGAGACGCAAATTTCGTATTGGCTCCTCGGTGGTGAAAATGTTCTTCTTGACGGAGGTGGGACCCTTGACGGTTCGGGCCAGGTACGACCCATTAGATGTTTCATATAGAACTGAATTCCTTATGCGTGCTGCTTTTGAAGCCTTGGTATGACGCATTGTGGGTAGAATCCCCTGTATAACTTGCAGGAGAAAAAGCTGAGACTCCAAGTGACCTTCCTTAGCGCTACCAACAGTACCCTCCTTCGACCCATCCTCCTCACCATTTTTGAAGGTACAGATGTTACTGTCAAGGTACGTAATTAGGGCACTTTGGAAATGAACCTCAGTGCGCTAAACTATCATTATGGCGGCTTCAGAATATAAACCTCGTCAACAGTCCCGAGTGGACGAACCTTGTACACACATCGAAGCGGGTGACTTATGCGAACGTGAATATCTCCGCGGTATCAACATCAAAGAACTCAGCAAAGAACACCGATGGGTGGGATACATACCGAAGTGACCAGGTAGTCATTCGGGACAGCATCATTAATAATGGTGACGACTGTGTCAGCTTCAAGCCGAGTGCGTACCATTCTAGGCATTTGATAGTTAGATGCCGCTAACTGGAGTAACGCGGCAATAGATTCTACAAACATCCTTGTGTCGAATCTTCAGTGCAATGGCTCACAGTGCGTAATCCCTTAATAAAACATCTCTTATATACGAGTGCTAAACCAAACGATCGGTATGAAGTGGTATCTCCGTTGGATCTCTCGGCCAATTTCCCGGTGTCTTTGACATCGTCGAGAATGTGACCTCAACGTACGTTCAAAGCTTTTGACACCAATTTGCAAAACATCTCCTGTTATCAGCGTCCGTTGTCGTATCTTTCGTTCTTCCGGCGACATTGTGCGCTGCTGTCCTTAGTTCCACATGCTTGAACGATGCGTGGCGTCTCCTAACATTCATTGTCATGAATTCTAGGAACGTGAGGATGTCCAATGCGCAAAACGGGGCGCGAATTAAGTGTTGGGCAGGTCCGGGTGTTGGAGGAGGGATTGTGAGGAACATCACATTTGAACATTTTGTAGAGAGCAATGTGGACAACCCGCTTATCATTGACCAAGTAAGTTCATGATTCCGTATGGTATGATGCAAACGCTCTGAAAGGCAAATCTAACTCCTTTCTGACCCCTTTCTCCATCGGCGGCGACAGTGCTACATGACGAACGCGACGGCATGTTCCGAATTTCCCTCCAACACATTCATCCAGGATATCATCTTCACAGAGTATGTATCTGCATCAACTCGTACACTTACTACTTGACCGACACCAGAACCTAATCACTTAATTGCTTCCTCTTCCCCGGCCGTTGCTTCATCTCCGGGCGACTTTGCACATATCTTCCCATACCTTGGTCTTTCCAAATCATTGATCTGAACCGCAGTATCTCTGGCACATCTTCTGGGAATGAAGGCAGTGTAGTTGCTTCAATCGGATGCTCCCCCGGTGTGCGGTGTAGCAATATCACCGTGGATGATATCTCGCTCACGTACGTTTACTTCTTCTACTTTAGACCTGACAACATCTAACTGCTGCAAACGTTTTGATCCTTGGGTTTTCGTAGGTCGCCGAAAGGCAACACATCATATACATGCCAAAATATTGCTTTGGAGGGTGACTCGGCTGCGCTATTCGGCTCGTGCGCGTCGACGTGACCATCATAGTACAACTTGAAGGCGGTGCGATGGGTATTCCCTGGATTGATTTCCGGACATCGTGGTGCGAATACGTTGCACTTCGTGGCGTCTCTGTTCTGCAGATGGCGTAAATAGGCGTGTATGTGTACCATGTCAGGGGCCTAAGGTTAAACTTTTGTCAGTAGAAGTCTTAAAAAGCATACTGCATGTCATTTCTACGCAACCTGGCCGCTTTACGCAACTTGCTTTTGGGTGTATCAGAATAAACGCTGCGATACACGTTTGGGTAACAGTGTTCATCGTCGGTTCACACAAAGACTTCCGACGCTTACGGTTAGGTTTTAGATTTCTGCTCTTGTTTTCCGTAAGGTAGCGATATATTTATGTACCGTATGCCATATGGGTCAAGCGACCTCCGTCGGCCGTTGCTGTCCTGATCGACCGTGTTTCGAGGGCGGCGACTCACTTTGACATGTCCATTTTTCTCTGCTCCGTGTTCTTCGCTTTTATTGCATTTATTCCATGGCAAACGTCCAAAAATTGGATAGCCATTTGAAAAGAAGTGTCACAAAAAATAGAATATTGCAGATTAACCGCCGGCTTGTAACCCTTAGATGGACAGATTAAAGCGGTTTATGGTATTCCGGACCCCGGAACCGGATCCGGAGATCTACATACGAGCTGAATTGAGAACAGACATTTATGCCGCCGCTGTCGACTCGTTTTGACTCCGTCCACTCCTTTCTTCCTCCCCCCATCTCCTTTCTCCCTTCTCTCTCACACTACACGATCCTTACTTCAAACCCTCTGTCGACGTTAATTTTCCTCGTGGAATTGCACACCCTCGTCGCATTAATCTTCTTACTTGGCTACTCTGGCAGTTTGCCGCTGTAGTATTATAAGTCCGGCTTTCACGGAAGGGAATCAAGCATAATCGTCATGTCAAAGAAGAGCAGCAGCGGAGGCTCTGGCTCGCAAAAGCAAAGACTCATTGATATCGCCGATGGAACACTCGCGGCGCTTGACCGGGGCTCTTACATTCTGGAGGACGTCGGGGAAATATATCTCACAGAGGCAATTACACGATGCATTGAGAACACGAAGCTGTACCCACCTGAGTCGGTCCTAGCAAACTGGACGTCCCGACCAAGCTCCAGTAGTCTCCTGCAACACCATGTGCGATTGCCTAGCACGCCTGGAACGGACTCTGACCGATCGGGCTCTTTTGCGAGGGAGAAGGAAAGGGACAGGGATTGTAAAATCATCATTCTGCAGACAAGCACACTCGCTGGGGCACGACTGCTGTCAACTACAACGGCGAAGGACAAGATAGGCGGTACTGTGAGCGCCAATGTCATCGAACTGGAACGCGAGGACAACAGGATTGGTATCCTTAATTTCGCTTCGGCAAAACATCCTGGAGGCGGTTTCAAGACCGGCGCTCAAGCGCAAGAAGAGTCTATTGCGCGCTCATCGACCCTCTACCCTTCACTCGCGTCGCCCGCTGCGGAGCATTTTTACCAACTTCACCGACACGACCCCCAGGCGGGCTACTATTCGCACGCGATGATATACTCACCAAACGTCCTTTTTCTTCGTGACGACGATGGCCAATGGCTCCGTCCTATCTGCGCTGATGTCCTCACCTCGCCGGCTGTAAACACCAAAGTCGTAAAGCAGTCCTTGCTCGGTCGACTCGCGCCCAAATCCGAAATGGCCAAGGTCGAACGTGTGATGCGTGAGCGAGCTGCCCGGGCGCTGTACGCGTTCGAACGCTCGGGTGTACGACACCTCGTGCTTGGCGCGTGGGGATGCGGCGTATTTGGTAACGACGTACGAATGGTTGCAGGTGTTTGGGCCGACCTGCTTGCGAAGGACGGTGCTCGTTTCAAGCGTAGCTTTGACCGCATCGTGTTTGCGATTCTCGGTCAGGAAATGTTCCGTGAGTTCGAAGCCGCGTTCGAAATTCGCGCACAGGGCGATGGCAAATACAACCCTGAGTCGATGTCCCTCCACAGCGTGTAAGGCGCTTCGGTCACTTATCATTTTTGCATGATTTTATCCCTCTCACTGTACTCGAACCGCACTCTTCTCTCTTTTTCGCCCTCTCTTTGATCAATGACTCAGGTAATTTTATTACGACCCGCGATGTTTTGACCCGTCTACTTTCCAAGAAGAAAGATGTTCTCTCTCTTTCGCATACTTACAATCTTTACCTTAATACTCTTCGTTAGTAATAATACACATTGGTACATATTCATGCATGCCTGCTCTTCGCTTCTCGTCCATCAATTCATACCGTAGTTTCTTATCATAGTATAGCGATACCATAGTAGTCGTAGCCTTCCAAAGCCCTTTCACTCTATTCGGGCTGTATGTACTTATTCATTCCTTTCGACAAGACCGGCGTCCGGCGTGGCTCAATTGTAACAAACAAATAATGTAAGAGCTCAGGCTTCTGTGGCATAAGTATTCCCGCTGTTCCGCTGAAGCCCAGGTCTACGGAAGCATAAGCACATACGTACATACTACACTGTACGTTCACACTGATCTTGGGCACATACATGTCAAGTTGTACATTAGTACGTACGCAGCCCATAGCTTGGTGCCGCTAGGGGACTTGAAGCGAATAAAGAGGGAGAAACCCGATTGAAAACACCCAGCCTGAGGTAGTGAACTCTACAATGAGAACATGCCCGTTGTCCCCGTACTATCAAATGTCAGGCGAAACTCTTAACTTTGACCTCTCCAACACCGCAGATACGTACTAGATATCGTCTGTCTCAAATCAAATTCGTTTCCTTGGTACGCATGTACAACATACATACAATATACTAGAAAACCCCGCATCAAATTGATTGATTTTCCTGTAACGTGCAGTCTCTTCCGTACACACGTCAAATCGCAAATTCTATATTATCATCCTCCTCAATAGATTCTTGGATACCCCCTTCGAAATAACTGATTGTGCTCAGGCGCGGAGGTACGTCAATGATAGGGAAGGTCGAAGCCTCGCGTAGATGTAGAATCATTCGGGCCGACAAACAGGAGTGAAGGACGCGTTGCAACCTGACTCGAATATATCATTGTTAGAGCATATGCTTTCGAAGGGAGGTATACACACATAATCAGTTGTACCTAATAAATATCAGCTCAATGATAGCTAGTTGTATGAAAAGGATGAGACTCACAGGAGCACGGAGCAGCATGATAACATTCACAATGGAACAGGCTGTAAGTTTTCAGTTACTTATAGCCAATGATCAAGTTTGACAATATACGGACTGAATGATAGCAAAAAGTACAGTAAACCTGGCATTATCAGGGTCTGTCGTCAGTTAGATAAATAAGTTGCAATGTAATAGACTTACCATCTCTGTAAAACACGTGTAGAAGTGACATCCTGCTAGCTGCCCCTTATAGCGAAAATATGTGTCAGTATCATCATTAACCCTCGAAGGGAGCTCAACACCAACTTTGAGCCAGTGCTTTGAGTACTGTTAGAAATACGATCACTTCAACAATAACTGAGTAAATTGAACATGTCTCTTAAGACTAATGCGCCTTACCGACTTCGAATATGGCTAACAACATCATCTCGATCCACCGGAAGCCTTTGCTTGGCACCATGACACTACGTGAAAGTCCTGGAATCGGGGAGGGGATGACTTCGAGTTCTGAGTTTAGGTAGTTTCGAAAGAGGGAGGATCGAAGGAACATACATTTGATGCCTTTATTGGTCAAGTACTGTGTAGTCACGCCGCCACCGAATACGAGCTGGAAACGTTGGTTAACATTATTGTGATAGATGCGGTGTACTTACAGACCCGAACACTATGAAAAAGAAGCGTATCTTTTGGTTCTTTTTGCCATATAGTGCCCTAATGCGGAGTACCATGATACCTTTTGTCCAACCTTTGACTTTGCGAAGAAATGCAAGGGCTACACGTTAACTCACTCTCTGATACTACAAGCCCGTAGAATGCAATCCCTTTTAACGCCATTAGTGATTTCTAGAGCACTAATTGTAAGAAAAAGAGCTTACAAGTCCCGATTATCAGCAAGAGCCGGCTGGTCTTTCTATATTTGTTACTACTGATCGCAAAGAAAGATCGGAGTTGTCATTGCAAACCTCAGGATGTGGAATTGGGTGTACCACAGCTGCGATTTTGGCCAGGTACACAAGTAAGATAGAAGAAGAATGTGATGATCGAGGTGGAGAAGGGCAAGGGATTCGAATGTGTAAAGAGCTCACTCACGGATGATCCCGAACGCCCCGTCGATAAGTCCCAGATATCGAGTGGTCAAGTACAAGACTTTCACAAAACTCCAATGTGAGGGCCATATATATTGTACCTAGATGACGCTTTAGGCTCACAACGTATTTGTGAAAATGAAAAGGGGGACCTCATCTGGCAATGTGACAAAACAGTCATAAATCTGATAAGTTCATTCGTTAGCTTCTAAATCTGATGGTAGATTTGAGTAAGTACTTACAAGAAGACAGAGGGAAGCCACTTTGTAACAAGTGTAAGTAAGTTGAATGATAGCGAGGTACTGTTGCAACGCACAATTTATGTTCTGTACCACAAATTCGGCTGTTTAGTCGGTGACGCTAGCACAAATAGGATATAAAAGTACCTGCACTGCCTTGCCAATGCGTAGATAAGATTCAAACTCCCCGATGGAAACCGACATTTTTCGCCTGTTGGAATGGGTTGGCAGGTGAGGGGCACTCGGAACACAGAGCCCGTGCACACCCAAGCTTCAGACTTTTATGTGGAAGCGGAGAGGTCATTAGGACAGGACTAAAGAGAGCTGCGTGCTTCAATCTGTCCAGAGTTTTGAAGAACCTCACGTTTGGACCGAATTGATAGGAGGTCAAAGATACCATCTGTGAGAATAAACCAGCTCACAGCACGATATTAAAACTTCATTGACGGACGACATCAAACAGAACCATCGAAGGTGATTTGTAACGGTCTTACCACTCGTTGACCGGCTTTGAGCGCATCAAGTCGAAGTATGAGTCTGAGAACACTGGGCTATGTTAGAATAGCGTCACAGTGTCTCGACGATTCTTGGGCTAGAATCGACAGCTTCGATCTAAATGCGTAAGTCGGGTTCCTCTTCGACACTCAAAAGTCCTCAGGCTGCGGCTGATGGAGGGAATTTGAAAACCCAGGGTTGCCAAACGTTTTGGAGCATCAAATGTACGGAAAATGATTCGTCTTTGACAAGGTAAATTGTTCAACAAGTCGAAGAGTGTTGTACTTGAAGTTCAAGTTGCGACTTGCTGGACCCCAAGGGATCAGGCACCACTGGATTAGTCACCATTCACGTGCAAGTGGGTTTCGAATGATCTGCCTAACGATGTCTCGTGCAGTCTTGTCCGACAGTTTCCATGAAAGTTTAATAGTAGAACACAACGAGGTAATGAACCGTGGTTCGGTAGAGTTTCCAATTAAACATGAGAGAAGTACTCAGTGAAACAAAATATTTATTACATTGAGTACTAACCAGTAGGGCAGTGCTAAGTCACATGAGTAAAAGAAAGACACCAGAGTGCGATGGTGGTGGTGCTCAGCGCATATTTCAAGGATAGAAAAACGCGAAGTTAATCAGCAAGATATCAGAGCTCACAATGTAAGAGGTTCCGGCTAATGGAAAGTGTGAAGTTAACTGAAGTAGCGCACATAGCTTCTAGATTCACGAGAATGAGTTCCATCAGCCTTTCGTTTAGTATGGATGGTGATCAGGCTACCGTCAACAGCAGTAATATAAGCATCCAAGAGTCGATAGACCTCGAAAGGAGCGAGCGTCCAGAGCAGCAGGAACACAGCGGCGAAGGAAGAAGGGTAGAAGTACACGGTGTTGGGCAAACAGTGAGTAAAACTGCAGTGACCTCCCAACCTTTCCATCCGAGAGTCTAGACGTGGACGATCATATTTCAACGAGCGGTACAAGAAGGATATTCAAATGCTCCATTGAATGCGTGGGGTACAGAGATGGCCTCGTTAGTGACAGTATGGTGGAAGTCGGACACGTTAATGCAGGCAAAACAGCCTAGCTCGTCCTGCCGGTCTGCATGCTTCGTCCGCAGTTCGGGCCAGCTGTTACAATACTCCCCCGTGCCCGTGAATCCTTCCTCCAAAGCAAAAAGAGTATCGGGAAGTCATTTTAGGACCAGGCACGGGGAGAGAAAAGAGCAGCAGCTTGGTGGTCGATAGCTCTCTTGGAGTGAAACCCAAGATGACGCTATGTTCATCCCGATAGTCTCGCTATGGTGTCTCGTATAGAGATTGATGCATTCGCAGATGCGAAATGCATCTTGCAGAACGTCGAGATGATACCACGCCTTTATGTCGAAAAAGAAGAAAGATATAAAGTAGAATATATCACTCACCTATGCATCCTTTCCCCAAAACACCAATCTGACTCTGACCATCTGCAGACTCCGCCATCCATCCGTTCCAGTTATTCGCCCTATCGCACTGTCGATGTGGAGCTCGGGAGGAATACAGTATCGCTGGCCTCATCTCAAGAAGAATATAGACCTAAGAAGACGAAGAGGAAATCAAATACATTAGTGCGTAAAATAGTCTGGATGACATTTGACTGTCCACTCACCACCTTACAATACCGATAGCTTCAATTCAGCTTCATATGGCTCAGCATAATGCTCTTTCAAATCGAAACCACAGACGGTCAAACGGTTAACCAAGGGGAAGTAATAATCCAGCTGGTGAAGGCAGTTGCCCAGAGTGTTGGAAGGGCGTACTTTGGGACCACATGTACACGATATATCGTTGGTGAAGACATGTTGGTTACTGTTAGCGTCATCGCTGTCTCCCTTGGAACCACATGGAACGCCTGGACGACTCTCCCGTCCGGAATTGCTGCGGCTGTCACAGCGGAGGTCATCCTTGGGCTGATCCTGATGATATTGGTCCAAGTGACGTCGATTCAGCCTGCGCCATATGTTCTTGACACCATAAAGAAGTATGGATGGAAAGGGATGAAGGTCAGTAAGAGACGAGACTATACTGTGAGGTGGTCAAACCCGCTCACTTGGAAATAGGCATGCGTTGTAATGGAGGGGGTGAAGAAATTCGGCGTGCTTGCGCAGAGCAATACTGGCTATCGAGACATTGCCGTCGATATCTGCGATGGCTGCGTATTGACAGTATTTGTGCTCGTAATGCAATGTGTGTGGATGCAAGCGACGATGGGGAAGAACGACGTTCATCAACGACTGAAGAAGGTACACCGAGTATTCGCATCATGGGGCCTTCTTTTCCTGATCATCGGAAACGTTGCGTTGGGCCTAGTTCTTATGCTGAGTACTCTGAAATGGAAGACGGTATAACTTTGTCTTGAGGCTGGATGATTTGAAAGTCTACACGAGCTGACATGTAGTGAAAGGATGTGGAGTCGGTCATTTTTTTAATTCACGTAGTAGATCAGGACTCACTTTATCGTAAAGACCTTCCAGCAGATCACAGAGACAACATTTGTTCAATAAAATTAGGAAAACCAAGGAGAAAGCAGTGTAAGAATAATGGTTTGGTCTTAGCAGGATGCGTTATTGTAACATGACGGGGATAGCTCGCAAGTGGTATGCGAATAAGAAGCAAAACTCAAGTAGTATGTAAGGGAGAAGGAAACGGTATGATGTTGTTGGGAGATGGGTGGACGATACAGACGGGGGGTCAGGCTCAGACTCGCCCACAGGATGTTACCAATCCCTTGGGTTCTATATAAGGCAGGGTCCACTACCAATCCCTTGGTTTCTATATAAGGCAGGGTCCACTACCAATCCCTTGGGTCACATATAAGGCAGGGTCAGACAGTGACCCTGCCTTATATGTGACCCAAGGGATTGGTAGTGGACCCTGCCTTATATAGAAACCAAGGGATTGGTAGTGGACCCTGCCTTATATAGAACCCAAGGGATTGGTAACATCCTGTGGGCGAGTCTGAGCCTGACCCCCCGTCTGTATCGTCCACCCATCTCCCAACAACATCATACCGTTTCCTTCTCCCTTACATACTACTTGAGTTTTGCTTCTTATTCGCATACCACTGTTGCCTCTCCCTTGCATGCTTATACTCACGCGAATCAAACACCGCTACGATCTCTCGTTACCTATTTGCCTAGCATTCGAGCCAGACAATACAACCGCAGTCTGTGAATTACGAACGATAGCTAAACTTTCAAGCTAGTCCTTCACCGTTCCAGGTGCACTTCACTCTTGCTATTGTCAACGACTACTACTTTACAATAACCCCAGAGAACGGATTGTCAGGTAGTCGCCTGCTGCTTGCCTTCGCTTGTCATAGGTTTCCTCGTTATCCGAATCCAGATCACTTGCGCATTGAGCACATAGACCGACAAGATCCAACTCTCTA
This sequence comes from Trichaptum abietinum, assembly GCA_910574555.1. NCBI lineage: Eukaryota > Fungi > Basidiomycota > Agaricomycetes > Hymenochaetales > Trichaptaceae > Trichaptum > Trichaptum abietinum. The sequence goes on along the minus strand of CAJTBE010000011.1, from coordinate 2,764,739 downwards.
TAATGTCAGGCAGAGTATGCGAATGTCCCAGGCCTATGGTAATCTTTATTATTGCCTCCATCACAAAGCAAATCTAACTTTAAAGTCAGCCCTTACTCATGAGTATGTCTTGCTTATGAGAAATCCGACTTACGATCAGAAGACACCATCCTACGTTTACTAGCAGGACGGAACGGTGAATCCTCCTCCGAGCGAATACCAATGCCAAAGTTCCTATGGCGATTTGCGTAGACGCCAGGAGGAAAGCACCGTTACCCAGTCTAGCCCATGCGCTGAGCATTGTACTCAAGGCAGCCACCACTATGCTCACGACCGCTGCGTCGCCTTCGAAGACAAAATGCAGCAGCATCGTGCTGACGGTTGCAGAGCTGACGTAATCGAGGGCCCTCCTCACCAATTCTTTTAGACGCATCGACACTGCGGTTTGAATGTCTGGATGGGAGATTGCATTATCGACTTTGGATAGGAGAAAGATTATCCAGGAGACGTTGGCAATGACCTGATGAAATACTTAGAGGGGATTATTAGTGAGTGTGCATTCTTACGTACGATGCAGGACCGTGCTAATTCCCAATAAACCATATCCTCTTTGGCGCAGATGCTATTCCCCGCTTCTAAAGCCTCAAGACCAATGCGCGACCAAGTTGAATGGAGATCCGTGCCATTGGTCCCAGAGTCCTATGAGGAAGGAAGGTCAGTACTTACATCCCTAACGCTTCACTTGCAAACAGCGGTCAGGAATAAGCGTCATCAGGTTAAGCCTTCCGCTATACTTCTGTGACTCTACTAACTGCTATGTTCGTCCATCTGAATCCAATCTTTCGTATAGCGGCTACAATCTGGGTTTCAAATTTCACCACCATCCGTACCACCTTCCATCAGGCTGAACGCATCGTCTGTTTCCCTTCTCTCGACATTTTCTGCTCAGTATCTGGACTGTCAGATTGTAATGCAACATCATATTTTTCGTTCTCTTCTCCACTTCTTCGTAACAGCCCACCGCCTGTTGAATGAAGGAACGGGAAGCTTGAGTAAAGGACTCACAATCCTAACGCTGGCTTCAGCTGTCTGGTCACCCAATCCATGACCTCTATACCTCCCTCCTTCGATCCTCTCATCCTCACTCCCAACATCCCATTCTGCGCTATCACTCAACGTGATATCGATGCTTTCCGTGTCGCTCATACTGAGGGTTCCTGCGTCTGTTATGTCAACCTGCTCAGATGTTCAGTAGATTCTTAAACAGGTGCGCTCCATGTCTACCATTTCGTTAGTTTCTTCACTCACCGAGGGCATTAATTCGAACTCCATTGCTTGTCCTTACGCTGTCTGTGTGCTCTTGGTCTGTCGTGCTATTAGTGCTGAACATTATTATTCACGGGAAGCATGGTGGCACGCGTTATAGATCGCACGCTTCACAGCCCTGATTGGCGCTCATTGCATACATAATGTTAAATAAAATGTATTTCGTCCTCCCTAATATCACAGTTCATGATACGCCTATACGGAGTGTATGATAGCTATGACAGTAGAAGATCTTGTCAAGTGTTATGAGAATGTTCTATCAATGAGAACAAACAAAAACAAAAACAGTGTCCTATGATATGAAGACAAACAAGGTATACGAAATAGTGAACGTCTAATACATATGGGATATAACACTCCTTCGACGTAGCGCGCCTTGAGCTTTGTCTATGGTGGATCGCGTGCAAAGTCTGCTGACCGTCCAGAGTGCGAGACCATATCTCCCTCCTCGAAGACATCCATTGATAGGATGCTATTGCTACTATAAAGGGCCCTGTGCTCCGCGTATCTCATTGAGCTCAGTTGTTGAGATGATTGTCCACCCATATTTGCAGCGGATGCACGCAGGTGCAGGATGATACGGGCTGACATATTGGAGTGTAGAACGCGCTGCAACCTACGCCACATTGATGAGCGCACGATTTATGAACGAGCTCTAAGGCAACATACGAGATGATGTCGAACTGCCTAACGTTCAGCTAATAATTCAACATTTTAGAAAGATGATGACGAACCGGAAAGCGTAGTAAGAGGATAACATTCGCGATGGAACTAGCTGCACTGATAGTTAATGTCATTTTATTGAATGGACTTTGATGGACCAACCGAGAGAGACGACAAAGTATAAGAGGCCTGTTTTATCATTTTAGCGAAATGAGCAAGCATGGAGATAATAAGGGACTCACCATCTCGATAGAAAATGTATGATATCAATGACGTAGTGGGAACTGAGAGAAGAGGGATTGAAGGCTCTTGAGTACGTCGAGTCTCTCCTACTAAGCAGGAGAGACAAACCTCGAGCTCCCATCTTTGATACAGTACAGAGCAGAATAGCTAGAAGGTTCATGAACAAATGTATGCATAGTAAGTAACTCCATATACTACTTACCCACTTCATATGCTGCGAGTAGTAAGAGTCCTATCCAATCTTCATCGTTGTTTTGATATACCAGGCACGGAGATAGCTCTGGGGTAGGTGATTGAAAAGCTGTTCCGAAACATGTTACCTCGTAAGCGGGATGGTTTAATTTATGTATGTCCACATACATGTATAGTCACCGTCGTGTAAGGCCCTTCCGACGATGCTACCTAGTATTACGACCTTTCAAGCAAAGAATAATTAGATCTTTGCATTAGTCGATAACAGAAATCGACACTTACTAGTCCAAGTATGAGTAGTAGAATTCGCTTGACCCATGAGTCTCGCCGATACAGTGCAAACATTCGCAAAGCCATGATTGCTGTTGATGCGACGCCGTTAAAAGTCAAACCCAAAGCGTAAATTACATGAAAGTAATACCTTCAGCAATTCCCAGTCCCACTAGCATAAGCCCTTCAGGTTGTAAGCCAAATGTAAGTCAGCGATTGAACCGATAGCAACCATAAGGTTGAGAGCTCACAGGACAGAGACGAGTTTAGTCTGCGACAGGTCTACAATAGTATTACAATGTTATCATGAACTGTCTCCTCAAATAGCTAGGGGTGGACACTAACACCAGGGTTTAATTTCGGATAAAAGTCGTCTAGATGAATGTCATAAGTTAGTGAGGATGATATGACGATAACATACATACATATGAGTGACATTATTCCGTCCGTTATCCCTATATATCGAGTTGCGAGGTACAGAGCTTTTACAGACCCCCAATGAGCATTCCAGATGTACCGTACCTGATTACACTAGTTAGTCATAAGATAGAAAGCCCATGAGAGAAAAGAGACCTCATCTGGGAATGTAATGAAGCAGTCAAGAACCTAAAGCCACACGTCAAGATGGTCACAGAGCCTCGTAGAATCAGTAAAGCTCACGAATAGGGTGTAAGCAGCAACTAGGATCGGAATTTTGTTATCAAATTGTTTTCATAGAAATGTAAAGTAAGCTCACCATCCAAGCGCTTTGCCATTTTGCGAGTCAGGTAATTTCATCATAACGAGCTTGAAAGGCGTACATTACCTTCGTCACCCGGGTGTAATACAAAGTGACCTCGTATTCTGTGATGAATGAAGACATCAGGCACAAGTCCTGGGCCAGGTGGGTATTCTCAGAGATAAGAAGAAATCAAGGCCTGTGAGCAAGATGCACGAGCATGGGCTCTTATAGTAGCATGTTGGCGGGCGTCGGACACTGTCTTAGGGGTTACATGGGAACAAAGACAGGGATCGAAAGAAGTTACTCAACTGCGGAAACCCAGGAAAGGACTGTTGATGGAAGCGAGCCGTGAGTGAAAATGGAGGTTCGCAACCTGCTTCAAGTTTGGTAGACACAGTGACATTGTGAGAAGGATGGATGATCAAAATCAGATATCATCCGAAATTGTACCAAATTGATAATTTTGGTCTGACCCTCAATCACGTAGCTAAGTATACATAGTTTGAAAGGGTGTGAGTTCGAGCATTATTTCGAACCTCGTCTGATCAACATGAGCCGGCGGAGTTGATAATCTGGCAGTTGTTTCACGTGACAGACCTAGTAGGTAAGTGGCCATCGGCTCATTCAGAACTAATTTTCTAATGTACTAAAGGAGATCAGAATATACATACTATGTACCTAGGGACAAAATTTTAAATCTGATGGAAGCTTTGGCTTGATGTATGCAACTGAAATCTAACATGTGAACAATACAGTACGTGCCGTCGGAGATTGAATGCCGTGTTCGGCAGTGCTAGTAGTGTGACCTTGAGAGCGAGATTGATTGAAATAATAAATTCGTAATCTACTACCATACAAGTCTGATTCATTGGGCCTGAAAGGTATTACATTTCTCCCTGTGCTCACTTTACTCTAGCAGGCTCAGACTCCCTTGCATATTCCGCTATTCGCGTAGAGCGAATTTGTGTCGAACCCTTGGTGACCGAAGTTGTCTCATGGTAGGACAGTATCGCTACCATCAGGAGTTATTTGCTCGGCATACCTTATTGTGCTCAGTTGCTGAGAGATTTGCCCTTCCGTATTCGCAGCGGATGCACGTAGGTGGAGAATAATGCGAGCTGATAAGTTGGAGTGGAGAACACGCTGTATCCTATGTTTGCCGTGCGTTAGCCTTGTATGCATGCTGTCATGCGAGTAGGAAATGGTCATACGTGATGACATTGATCTGCGCCAAGGTTTAGCTAAGACTCTAACGTATCGTACAGAGTCTACAATCAATAACGCACCGGAGAGCGTAGCAATAGGACAACATTGATGATTGCTGTGCTAAAGGTCATGCTATGTAATGTATGAAAATAGGCGCGGGCTGACCTAGCGAGAATACAAAGTAAATGAGGCCTAAATTTCGTTAGAGTGAAGATTGAAGGCCCTTAATTTCATTTACAGCTCATCGTCTCGGTAGAAGACGTAAAGAAGCGACGTCTTTGGAACTTGAGAAACGAAAGTATTTGAGACTCCCTTGAAGCACTGGCCAGTCACCGAGAGTCGACTTGTACATACCTCGGGCTCCAATCTTCAGGGTCGATAGAAGCAATGTAACTGAGGATGGTATGGGTAGAGTGTCTTTGCACGCTGAGGATCAGTAATGCACTTGCCTACTTCGAAGAATGCGAGTAGCAGAAATTCGATCCAATCCTCGTCATTGGACCGTATCTCTTCACAGGGTGTGAGGCTGGGGTCAGGAGACTGTATAACTGTTCGATGTATGCTGCATTTTGGTACCGGATGAATGAGAGTAGCAAATAACTTATATGCGTACATCTTGATGGTTCAGCACCTTTCACAGCTCTTGAGATAATGACACCTAATGTCGCAAACTATTATGAATGGCTTCAGTATCGACCAATTTATTACTTGTGAATCCACCTACAGACGCAACAGCGAGTAATAATATTTGCCTCAAAAGTGAATCTCGTTGGTAAAGCGAGTATAAGCGGAGGGCCATAATTGCTGCGACGGTTCAATGAAATTCACGACGACAAAGGCCGATCTAGACATACACCCGGCACTCAGCAGTCCAAACAGTATAAGCCCTATTCGTCGAATTAGTAGAAACACTAAGTTTAGGCATTATTGATGCTCACAAGACTGAGAGGTTTCCAGCCGACGACAGGTCTGCAGAAGGATTGCATCGATAGAGAATTACTTGCACCTCTCTACAGGAAAGGAAAGCACTAACATCGAGAGATAGCTTTGAATAGAAGTCATCTAAAAGGAAGTCAGAAAAGAGCACCGATAACAAAAGATCCTCACATACAAAGCAGTGAGATTATTCCGTCCGTAACTCCCAAATACCGAGTAGAGAAATACAGAGCTTCCGTGGCACCCCATTGCACATTCCAGATGTACAGAACCTGATTGCAGCATGTTAACCAAAAGTCATAGATTCCCTCTTGAAAGTGTCAGAACCTCATCGGGAAGTGTGATAAAGCAATCAATAGCCTATAAGTAGTCCTGATTCAAATTTGCTACAGTGCCTTTCAGAATTGGGAAAGCTCACGAATAGGGAGAAAGCAGCGACTAGAACCAGAATTTTGAGTAGAAAACGAAATTCGTGATGCAATATTCACCATCTATACTCTTTGCAATATTAATTAGACAATGCATCTACGAAGCAACGGCCTACATACCTTTGACACCCTGGCATGGTGCACAAAACCCTCGTATTCTGTGGTAGGTGAAGGCATCATCTGTCGGTTTGCTTGATTATTTGATAAGGGGGAAGCAAAGGCCCGTAGTATTTATACAGTATCCGCAGCTTATGTTTCGAGGAGGCAGGAGCTTATAATTCTTGAGCGAAGTTCACTATTCGTTGGTCGACTACGGGAACGCAAAAAAAATTGTGTTGATAGAGGCAGTGTTTACCCAAAGATGGTTTTCACCGGAGACCGAAGTGGGCTAGTAAGGGTCGATATCCCCGGCGGCGCCCACTGGTACCCAACGCGGCGATTTAGAATCGTTTGGAATAGAATGTGGAGACAGTAGAAGTTGCCCAAAGATGCTTCCGCTCCTTGCCAGAATGTTCTTATCATCGGCACCTTACACAACAGGTTTGAGGGTCCAATGGGATCAAAATGATCAATCAATTTGTGAAAGATCGGGCCTAACCAATGAACTTCGCCCGACCTTCTTCCTTTGTTTTCCCCAAGAAGGTTTTGTGACTTAAAAAGGTCGTGGACCTTCGTTAGTACTACTAGTACTGTACCGTGAACACTGGCGTCCGAAGCCATGCTCGGATGTTCGCATAGTACCATATCTGACACCGCATATATGTAAAAAGAAAAAGAAAAAGAAGAAAAAACTCACTATGCAGGCCAGGACTTGCGCAATTCTGGAGGTCCTCGACTTGAATGTCAGCGTGCTCGAGTGCCCGTTGAGCCGAGCGCGCTGATATTTGAAATGTAGTGTGTATATCATCATTTCAGACGTCAGGAAAGCATCATCTGCGGCACCAGATTTGATGTGTCGCTGCACTGTAAGCCTATTAGTTACCGTGAATAGTACAGTAATACTGACTGTCAGAAGTGGCCATCTTCTTAGAATGCACTTTACATTTTCACAATGCAGAGTTCAGACTCAGTACACGACCAGATCACGGCCTGAATCTAGTGCTCGACTCTCCATTATACATCAACTGCGCATGTTCTCACCACCATTCCACGCAATCACAGCGACTACCGCATATGCATCGCAATAGACTGATGTTTCACGTAGTCGTACAGGTACCAAAGAGGGAGGCTGATGATCCGGTGAGTGCAATATTCTGACAGGTATATGTTGTTGTGTCCTTCGGTGATCTGATGATTTTGATGCGTTGGTAGGTAGGTGATGGGTGGGTGAGTATGTACCATCATAACGAAGAGCTTGAAGGAGTGGTACATACGTAAGTGAGAGGCTACTGACGCTGATGTCGCTGCAGCGTGCATCGGGAGAGCAACCGATCGAGGCAACAGTGCCCTTTTCCTTCCCAGATGATGTACCGGAAATACTGATTCGTGTCATGAGACACGATTTAGTCAAAGGTCGAAGATATTAGATGATGCTCACTCCGTGAAAACAATATCCTGGATATAAGTGTTCGAAGGGTACTCCGAGCATTCATCTGCGTCCGTCTCGTAGCACTAAGGTTCACGTTTTGTCAAGACCACGCAGACAATGATGTTAAGAGGGAATGCCTACTTGGTCAACGATGAGAGGGTTATCGACGTTGCTTTCGACAAAGTGCTCAAATGTGATGTTCCTCACTATGCCGCTGCCAACGTTCTGTCCTGCCCACGCCTTGATCCGAGCACCGTTCTGAGCATTGGTCATTTTTATTCCTCTGCAGTGAAATGGATCAGCAGGTTGCACAATGTGGAATGATGTTGCTAATTACGTACGTAGCAGTGACGTTCTCAACAATATCATAGATACCGGCATATTGACCAAGTGACCCGACTGAAATACCACTAAGGAATGAGAGAAGTTAGGAATATGGCAGCGAATAAGAGAGGAAGGAGAGCGTACTGTGAGCCATTGCACTGCAAGTTTGAAACGAGAATGTTCGTAGAGTCTTCAGAATTCAACGATAGTTAGTGCAAGGCACAGATTTAATACACGCAGTATTTACTCACTCGGCTTAAAGCTGACACAGTCGTCACCATTATTTATGGTGCTGTCCCGAATGACTACCTGGTCACTCCGGTATGTATCCCAACCATCAGTGTTCTTTGCTGCGTTCTTTGACGTCGATACAGCGGAGATATTGACGTTCGCGAAGGTGACCCGTTGTGACGTGTGAACAAGATTCGTCCACTCAGGAGGGTTGACGAGGTTTATGTTCTATAAAACAAAGGAGGTCATCAGTCACCTCCCTAAGGAGTATATTAAAGCCAACCGGACTTGAACAATAACATCTGTGCCCTCGTAGATTGTCAGGAGGATGGGACGAGCGAGAGAGCTGTCCTTTGCGCTGAACGCGATTCAGATTTTACGATGATTTTGCAATCAATAGGACACATACAATTCATCATACCAAGCCTGTTTCACCCAGTCATTAACTGATGACGCACAGATGGCACTAATTAAATCTTACCTGACCGGAGCCGTCTAGCGTTCCTCCGCCATCAAGTGTTACATTTTGTCCTCCGAGCATCCAGAAAGCAATTTGGGTTTCTGCCCGTAGTTCAGTAAATAATGTCAAATCGAAACGTAGATGGAAAGATAAGAGGTCACGCACGGAAAGCGAATGGAAATGCATTCTATAAGATATGAGATGGGTATCCTAAGATTAACTTGTAACACGTCAAGGAGTCAAAATTTCACATACTGCCGTCCAGTAGTCGATGTTCGGGTTGAATTTAATGGTTCCTTGCAGAGCCTGTGGACGATCACATTCAGCTCACGTATTGTCGTCAGCCAATAACTTGCTCACAATGTGCTTGTTTTGCAATCCAGTAAGATCCATTGCCGAGCTAATATTCAAGGTCTTTCCCGTTGATATCTCAATGGTCGAGCAGGCCGACGACTTGACCATGGACAAGAAGTTGGGTGCATCATCTTTTCCCGAGCCCAAGGGCGAGACCGTGCAGGTCGTCGCAGCAGAAGATAGCGTCAGAAGAGGAAGGATAGCACAGAGGACTGCAGTTATCTTCATGATCGCCATAAGAATCGCAGGGTGAAATTAAGCAGTATTGCGTGTAGGCTAGTCCGCTAGTCCGCTATATAACCTCTAAGGTAGTGTATACTTAGCATCCGGAGGAATCTCTGAAGGAGACTCCAGATTTTCATGCTTCAATACGATAGTTTACTTCGCGCGGCCCGCAGGTCGTCCACCCTTTTGACGACAAATTTTGGACGTAGGACACCGAAATGATGCGCTGTGCGGCCCGGGTCGGAGAAATGTTTGGAACCAAGGCAGCCATGTCATGTCGATTAATTAATTGGCGGCTCCGGAATCCGGAGCTTAATTTGCGCTAGGATGTTTTGTGACTTGTCATGAGGTATGGATCGTCGTATACCAGAGACAAGTTCTGCGAATGCAACTTTTGTTCTTGTTTTAAGACAAACGGGGACTTCACGATGTAATACACCGAGGTTCAAGTGGTCGCCACGAGTCTCGCGGCGGTCCAAAATGAGAGGGTGCTACGTAGACCAGGTCGAAGTTATAGTTTGAATCCAACAAGCAAAAAAGCATGGCACGGATAAGCGTGAGTCGACGGCTGTGGTGAAAAGGAAAGGCAGCCTGCCTGAGGGCGTTCAGGGAAAACTGAGCACTTCCCAAACTGGCAACTTGAATTTGAATTGTTTGAAACTCCGATCCAAGTCGAAGTTCAGCATCGTTTCAATCCAATGAATTATCATCTCTTACACTCTACCACAACATCACACTAGCTACTGTGTAACGAATTTTCACATTTAATATGTCGAAAGCGAACTATCTGAGTGACCGGTTACTATTTGGTTGGTCATTCGTATCTGCCATGGTAAACCGTAATTCTCAGTCTTTTCCCGCCGTCAGGACAAAACTGTTAACGAATCCCCCCAGCAAACAACTTAAGACCATGATGACCCAGAGTCAAACTCTGGAAGCCTGGCTAGACTTTCAGATGTATCGCTCTTTTGTATTAGAGGGAAGCTCTTTCGTGACAACCTTCTGTAGTCCACATCTTTCAAGCTTACTACTACTAGTATCCGGTTTGAAGGAACTGGACATCAAAGCAGTCCAAACTGGTACAATTTCTCCATCTCATTATCGTCCACAAACAATGGCACACATATAGAGAGGCGAGACACCCAACAAGCATCCTTGCTAGTTGCCACCACCATCCTGGTCCCGGGACGCTTGATGATCCCTCGCTTGTTACTGCATGACAGCCTGAGTGACCGTGAAAGCGCGTCGCAGTTACGCAATACGAGTAACGAAAAAGCCTTCATTCTGACTGTATTCGCCGAAATTCCCGCCCGCGTTACGAATAGGCACCCAAACGAATAAGGGATCCGGGTGACAAGGATCCGATATGCTGGTATTTGTTGGGGACAAGGGGCGATGCTTAAATGACTTCATACGGTAAGTAAGTATTCTTCTCTTATTTAAATGAAAATGTTGATAAATTTCATGACCTTCCACCAACTTGAAGTAAAAGTTATCTTCGTGACCACGGTGTCCATCAAAACAGTCTAATACTCTATGGGTGTGTCCGCGCGTTTGTCACGAGGGCATCGGCAAAAATGCATGCATGTGAAATAAAGAGGGTATGAGTGAGTTTCTATCTTTTTGATGTGCTTTTCCTATTTATAGTTACATCTCGTTAGGACGCGCCACTTCGACGTCCAGCTGACTTACAAGAACAAGACACTAGTCGGCAAGCACTTCATTTCAATACAGTCGCTCTTCTTGGAGAGTATAGGCAAAGTCGTCATCGCTGCATATAAAATCTGCACTGCTTGATGAAAGTGTCATTCGAAATCCACTCTGTCCGTACAACTTAGAACTTGAAGCCCAATAATCGACATGCGGGCTAAAGCGTTACTTTACTCCGTGCTTTTAGGACTGGCATCCGCCCAGGATCAACTATCTTTTAAGGTCACGAGCGGCGACAATGATAATTTCTTCCTTCGTGACAACACAACGACTGCACAACTCCTTTTGACGAAAGGCAATAGCTCATTCGAGCTTCGTAGGCTTGTCGTAGCCCTTCCTGCAGGAAACTCAGGGGCACTGACTTACTTCATCCCCGCAAACAAGACCGATGAGCAGCTCTCGGTCACGCTTGACAACGGAACTCTCAGAAGCACCACGGATGATTTCGACAATGTTGGTATACAGGCAAATCTCAAATTTTCTGGAAATTCTACGATGGGGGTGACCATCATTGGCGCCGTGAGAGCAATGCGGGGTGAGACTCCTTCAGTCTTCCTACATATTTGCACTCTAACGATATCTTCTAAAGATTATGTCGAGGGAGATGGAACGATGCACGAGATCTTCAACTACACGTTAGCTGATTTCAACGAAACTTCCGTCAAGTTGCACAGACAGTGGATAAATGCTACGACATCTGGAGCGTTCAAGACCGCGGACTTCGTCTTGAATACTGTATCTGGTGCTCATCTAAATGTTACACCTGGCAACAGTTCCACGTTCATGCCTCCCACTATAAACATCCTCGTTGGCGAGGGTGGAGGAACCATCCAAATGCGCTTCGTCACGAATGAGACTACTATCGCTGGGTTATCACCTAAAGAACTATTCTTATCTGACGGGATTTCTACTACCCTTGGAGTAAGCACAGCTGTACAAGGTCTAGCTAACGGAACCAACGCTCAGCAGGTCAGCTCACGAACTTCTATTTGAAGCTTTCATGGATTAAATTTATACAGGTCTCCTTTCTAACGTTCAAGGAGAAGTTTACTGCGGGAGGTTGGAGGTTCTTAACGGTAAAGACTCTGAACCTATGCTCTGATACTATATCGATATGCTGAATCTTCTTCAGTACTTCGGCCGCGACTCTATGATTGCTCTACGTCTGCTTATGCCTATCCTGACGTCAGATGCTATCGAGGCTGCATTAGGTGCGGTCATCGAGCGTGTGAACATCACAGGAGCACTCTGTCATGAAGAAACGATAGGTATGTCTTTAGCAATTTTGCACTGCTTATGATGCTTATAAGCTTGAAAGGCGACTATGCTTCTTTCGTACGCATTTAAGGAATTATTATGACATTATCCATATAACAGCAGGGAATCTAACCTACATATGTTTAGGTTAACATCGGCAATAACCAAAGTGCTCTAGGGAATGAGCCATTTTATGACTACAAGGTGAGAACTCCACTGTCTGGTACTGCTCGATGTATTTATGTCAGTGGAACATAAGATGATCGACACAGGTGAGTTCTACATTTTCTATTTTTAGAATGAGGATTCTCAAATTCAAAAAAGATCTTTTACTGCTTCCGACCATGGCGCATTACTTCCTTGACTTGCCCCAGGGCAAGGATCGGGCATCAGCTTTTCTGGCACGCAATGCAACACTTCAAGATGGGACTTATGGTGACCTTGTGAATAGGTAAGGCTTTGTTTTTTTATGTTAATGAATGCAAAAGTAGTTACAGGATATGTAGGACGGTCGACTATAACCTACGACGTGCAGGGCCATTTAGCATTGACCCACAGGTGGCATCCCTACTGGCTTTCCGACCTGGTCAACCGGTGGGCAACTGGAGAGACAGTAATCAGGGTACAGGATATGGACCTATTCCATTTGATGTGAATGTCGTGCTCGCCCCTGCATCGCTGCGTGCTACTGCTCGCCTCGCCCGAGCTGGCATCCCCTCTCGAAATGACACTCTGGCAGATCTAGCCGATGCAATGGCGCAGGTGTGGGAAGAAAAGGCGTCGGGCTTCTTTGAAGTGACAATCAATGCATCCACAGCAGAATTGAGGCTGTCAAATTTTGTCCAGCAGGCAAATCTGAGTCAGGCTCTACTCGGAAATACCACCAGTTCAAATGTCACTGAGGGAGGAAACAAGACATTCTTTGCTCTTTCTTTGATGGAGGATGGTTCGCCCGTTGAGGTGGAGTTTCTTTCTTTCTTTCCGTATGCAGCGCACCTTACGACAGACTCCGATGCAGGTCTTGAACTCTGATTTGGGATTCAATCTATTGTATGGCAACAATGTGACAGAATCCTTCATTCAGCGCGCTGTCGAAGCATTGGTTTCCTATCCGCGGGGTGCGTGGCCCGCTTGAAAACAGGCTAGAAGGTTGCTCACCGATACATATCTCACTTCCGTGTAGGCTTATTAACAAATATCGGCATGGTTGTGGCCAACCCTGCTTACGACAGCAATACAACGAATATAGAGGTACTTAACCGAGGAGCGTACCACGGTACGGTGATTTGGTCCGTATTCCGCATTGTCGAATATAGGGTGAAGGGAAGAAGATGCTCAACTGAAATCTAAACTTCTTAGGTCTTGGCAGCAAGGCCTGATGGCAGGTGGTCTTGCACGACAACTCAGCTTCTGCTCAAATAGCTCTAATTACACTGTGGACGTTAATCCCGCGCCTACGGAACCGCCAGCTTGGTGCGCCAATGCGACGTTCGTGCAGAATATGGTAGACGCCCAATCGCGGCTGTGGACATCAATCAAGGGAGGTGTCAATGGTACGTCTTCTAGCGTGGCTGTCATTGGATCTCGACCGTTCCCTCGCTTACTGGGCAACACTGTCTTCGACACGTTGCATTCCACCTATTCTTGCAGAACTGTTCTCGGAGGTCTGGACGTACAATTTCGACAATACCACGAATACGTTCTCGGTCGCAGACCTGGCCGGCATCTCACCAGATGGGACGGAGTCAGATGCGATCCAGCTCTGGTCATACGGGTTTCTAGGTTTGTTGGACCCAGATGGTTTTCGGGTTGGACAGTGAGCAAAGCTAAGCGGTGTTGTGGTACAAGAAGGCAAATAGTCGGCTGTGTAGATGTGAACAGCTGTAAGGAAGAGTGCTGCAAAGATTCCGACTCGTTATAGACCGTAATAAGTCCGCGGAAAAGCTCATCAAAGGATTTCGTTACCAGCGTTTAGTCCATCATGATGCTGATACCATTGAACGACAATATATAATGAACTGTAAGTTCTCCTTAGATTCTAGACAAATAATTGAAAAAACTTGAGCATTATATCCGCCTTTAATAGGAGAGCAGATCTTTATGTGCTAAGATTACAGATTCGATTAACGGGAGGATCTACCTTTCCGGTGCTGTGCACTAAGCTGCCTTTTAAGGTTGACTTTGTTAGGCAGACTTACATATGTACCTAATTGGCACTGGTCCTAATTTCCATACCTCCTCATTTTTCTGTCTGTAGATGTGATATCCAGTTAGCTTCGACGTTGGTAGATTTACGGTATTCATAATTCGAGCTGTCATTCATCTATATTTGCAGACCTTATGCAATTCACCTTCCACAGCAATCGAAAGTCACATTGACAAGATGCTCACATAGCTGTATAACCGCACCGTGTTGAAAGAATATAAATCTGAGAACTTTCTTGCAATCAGGGATACCGACGCCCGGGAACCCGTTGCCTTATCTTCGGGCGCGTCGACGAGACCTTGGGCTTCTAATTCCCCGACTTGTCTAATTACTCCTTATTTCACCTCTCGGCATGCTTCTTTGTGTTTTCCTCTCTTCGCGAATTTAATTTGAAAATCGGACGCCTTGTGGTCGATAATGGTAGCGAGTATGGGGTGCTCGGAATTGATCCCCCGGACATGTTATCCCTTCGCAAGATCACAAGTCGTGCGTTGGTGGTTGGCCAAGTGGGGTCCATTAATCAAGGAAGCAAAGGGGACATCGATGCACGTCCTCGGACTGAGATGATTGGTACCTGGTCATCATGCATATTTGAAAACCGCAACAAAGCCCGGGAGCCTCACTATTGCCGTCAAAGCAGACGGTATTCCGTTTGTAAGTATAGCCTTGAGCTCTTGACGGCAGCTCGCCAACCCTAGATGAAGATGAAACTGCAATATTCTCACTCGCTTCCAGAGAAAGTTGTATTACGTTGAACATGTGCAAAAAGGATTACTGTCGCGGTAAAGAAGAACAATTCATAAGTGAAGCTATTTCCGAAATACCAACAACATAAATTTGCTTCACTCAAGCCGACCTTCTCCCCATCAAAGTGCTGTTCCTTCTCTCCTCGAGGCTCTTTCATATGTCCAGTCTGTTCCGAAATTAATTGGTTTGACGTTGTGAACCCCGGCACGAGGCGAAAGTTAATCCAGCTCCTTACCCACAGCGGTCTATTTTGCTGTACACGAGCGATGGGTGTTGCAAACTCGATGTCGTTATGATGAGATCAGAATCTAGGAAATCGACGTCAGTGCAGCCAACATATTAAGTGCTTTGGATCACGAGAGCCCATCGGCATAAAGTTGACCACGGTAGGTCCGCGGCTCGATGGTCCATCGCAAGGTTGCATCGGCTGAGTGAGACACCGCCATAGGAGGTTTGTTCTAAAAAACCGTGATGTTAGGCACAAAAGATGCGTTTGCTTCGACTCCATCCTACGTCTTTTGTTCTTACTCCACTTTGCAATAATCAGAAACCCTCTTGCAGGCCGGCAGAGACCCACATCGTGTATCATACATGATCACGCTTGTGCCAGTTCATCAGCATCCTTACTTCTTAAATGTTATACCCAACAAGTGTCTAAGTGCCCGGGTTCTCATACGTAAATTTGGCATCCAGATGCAATCGGAAACTCGGACACTGAAAGCAGCCGTAGTAAGCCAACCGAGGTAAACAAGAATCAAAGACGCACGTCTTGTCCCGCGCACTGATCATGGGTGTACCTCTTTTTGTCCCCGGGTCTAAAATGGAAATTATGCCCAAAACGTCAACACGTCAAGTGAGCGAAAAGCTTATAAGGCGGGAGTTTCGATGACCTCCCTCTCCTTCCCCCAGCTTCTCTGCACAGGTCTGGGAGAGCAGTCAGAAACCCCACCTTTTCTCGATATCGTCTGGCCGTCGTCAATCACCTCGCCATTCGTCGTTCTTCGATGGATCCACGCACGTTATCACCCGTAGAGCGCTTCAAGCGCATCCAGAACTACACTTACCTTGCGGCCGCCATCCCCCCTTATAATATGTTGTCACCAAGACCACGAGAGCTGGTACAACCCGGTGGTCGACAAATAAAAGGCGCAAAGGAAGTAGGGTGCGAAGGCGTTGCTGCTTTTTGTGTCCAGCAACCTAGTCGAACAATATACCCAGTGAGGTCGACTGTCTACAGTCTCGTCACTAGTCACTTACCTCTGATAAGCTATAGCATTCTACATAAGCGACAGACTGCTTAGCTGACTGGCGAGGACCATACCAAAACCCGATCGTAGCATTTCCCTAAGCGACTTGAAAGCAGCGACTGCCTCCTTCGACGGATACTCTTTCGGACTTGCATAGACTTGATCGAATATCTGCGGACTTATCTGTTATAATCAGTACTATCCACCCCCAACCCTTTTTCAATACCGTCCGGTATGAAAACTAGCACTAGCTGTACATATGCTATTATCTTTGATGTATATATAATGATGGTTCTTATGCATACCTAGCAGCAACGACCGGAGCTACTAATGCTCGTCGGTGTTCCGACTATTAAGGCGAGGTTGACAAGTACGAGCGGTGACGTAAAGGCCAGTGTCTTTTTTGTGGATGAAAGTCATTCTTCCTCTTCCGTAGTCTCAGAAGTTTCCCACATCCATAGCCGGCTGGCACCAGAAGAAAATATAGGAATCACGGAGTTGTTTGAAGATGCAAGAAGGCTTCGAATCCCCACTCGATCAAGTATACTCTGCCACGAGGCATTCTCGGCAGCTCATGTGTCTGAGCCTCCCACACAATCTCAGACATGCCATCTGCACAGAAACCTTGTTTGAATCATGGCCTTCCCTTTGCCGATCAGCTCCTCGTGACAACTGGGTCGTAAAGGCTAAAGGCAATATTTTGCAACTTGTGTATATAGCATTCTTCCAGTTCTGCCGTCTTATACATACTAGTTGGACTCAGCGAAGGGTAGTTAGGTATGCATTGGCCGACCTATTCGCCCTTCTTGAGATGTATCGCAGCTGCGGGAATCTGAGGGGGGTTGTTTTGACCCTGACGCTTCTGTTTTCAACCTCTTCGATCGAGTCGAAGAAGGAACCAATCCTGAAGAATTATTTTAGCCGCACGAAGGATGTGACCGTCAGGACGTAAGCCGTGGCATAGAGATAGCGGAGATGAAGGAGGCACTTCTGTTGCGTCTCACGCCTCGCCAACCAGACACAACGGAGGGAGACCAAAACCAAGCGAAGATGCAACGTGAGATCGCGGAGCGGCCCGGGACAGATTATACAGCCTTGCCTGAAATCAGATCCGGTGCTGGGTTTGAGACCGCCATACGTATAGGTTGGGAACGACGATCATAGAGATCGGCAATGTATACCCGGTTCCGCAATCGATCGAATACAGGCGCCTTTACAAAGGCCGTAAAGACTCAGCAACCTCCGACGACAGAAAGCAATTTCAATAGGTCGATCATGGACGGTGAAGTAACTGGAGTTAACCCCTGTCGACCCAAAGTTTGAAGACTACATCAAGGTCAATTTACCCGACATTCACTTCCATATAAGGATGCGGGGAGTAGAACAACTTGAAGCACAGGCGATATCGAAGAGATGAGGAGAACCGCACGAAGTACCGAAGAAGCTATTCCGGTGACATATCAGAAATATGAAAGCCAAAATCAAGTGAGAAAGGGACACGCACAGTAGGGAAGACACTGTTCAAATGTGCGGAGCGCATTAAGGTAAGACCTATACGCAAATCAGACATCCAGTCTAGACTCTCTAACATGCTACATCATTTGACAGCCGATATATTGATCATAGCCATATGAAGTCCGAATCGACTTCCGTGAGGTTGACCGTGGTCTAATAGATTGTCGAGAGCTTCTAGGCGAGGGAAACAAAGAGTGTCGCACTTCTCTGTGGGTAGACTAGCACCGTATATGTCCTAAATAGCTATGCATCGAAGTCAGAAGTCTTTGCCATTGCGCATGTCGACAAGCCGGAGACCGATCTTCGGATTGCGATACGAAACCTGGTGCAAAGGCAAGGAACTAGAGCTATCGGTGGTACATGCAACCTCAGCGTATTCGGTAACGAACTCAGAAGAACGACAAGGAGAGATAATATGTTTTGGTCATAACTGTGATGAAAGTCGCCGCGGATGACTCAAATCGTGACGAGACATATTGCATCCGAGGAGCACGGGTGGCAATAAGTTCATATAGCAGACGAGCTGATGGGACAATCGATCAACTGGGGCGCGCCGCAGGAACAGACAACCGTCCCTTCGATGAGCGCACGAAGACTCGGAGATGCGTCAGCAAAGGACCCCGGAGTGCATCCGGCAGAATTGCGCAATCTCTTTATATCGCTTTCCCATTCAAAAGTGGTTTTGTAGCAGATATAGCGCGATAGTAGCCTCGTACGATGTCGGCTGAGAGAGAGCTATAATCAATGTGCATCGTACCACCACCCGACTGAAAGTTGTAGAGTCACTCCGGGGTCTCGCACACCAACCCAATCGGATAAGAGCCATCCACTGGCATGCTGATATAAGCAGCCGGCCCAATCCCCAACGCTCGTCCCGGCGGGTCTCAGTCATGCGTTTTCGACGTGCGCCAACTGGCACAGGCCGCGACCCGTCCTTAAAGGCAGGAGATGGAACGTTTGCAATCTTGTACCACGCAAGTTTTTCATTCACCACCACCGACGAGTCGGCAAACGCGCGCGCAGCCCAAAGATGATAAAGTTGGCATCGGCCTCGAGCTCCATGGCTTCGGCTGCGGTAGGAGGGTGCAGGCGGCAAAACCTGACCCGGGTGATGAATGGCATGGGAAGGCGCACTATGAGCGTCAGGCCAGAGGAAACGAAGCAGATGAAAGAGGGTGATGCGGCGCGTGAGTTGCTTCTTTAGTACTAGGTTCGAAGCTGACGAGTCGCAAAGCGAGGAAGAAGGTGACGATTCAAAAGCTCCGACAGATGAAAGAGGCAGGAGCACCTATTGCTATGCTTACTGCGTATGATTATCCGTCTGCACGTGCGTGTGAAGCATACGACGTAGATATCACGCTAGTAGGCGACTCGTTGGCCCAAGTATGCCTAGGATACGACTCGACGACACGGCTGACGGTAGACGAAATGCTCCATCACTGCCGAGCGGTTGCAAGAGGAAGCAAGAGTCCATTTCTTGTTGCGGACATGCCATTCGGGTCATATCAAGCCGGGTCCGACGATGCCATCCGGAATGCGGTCCGGATGGTTCAAGAAGGCGGCGTGGAGGGCGTGAAGTTAGAAGGAGGGGAGGAGATTTTGGAGAGCGTCAGGAGGTTGACAAGTGTTGGAATTCCTGTCATGGGACATGTTGGGCTGCTTCCACAACGACACACATCTTGTTCCGGTTACCGAGTACAAGGCAAAGATGCATCATCAGCCAGTTCAATACTTCGAGCTGCGAAGGCGCTGGAAGACGCTGGAGCCTTTGCCGTCGTTTTGGAAGCGATACCAAGCAAACTCGGAGGATACATAACCAGGGAGTTGAGTATACCAACGATAGGCATTGGCGCTGGACCGTCTACGAATGGACAGGTGTTGGTATGGGACGATATGATAGGGTCTTGGAATGGCCACAAAGCGAAGTTCGTACGGCGGTTCGCAGACGCGAAGGCGGAACACAGACGAGGAGTATTGGACTACGTAGCCGCCGTTCGCCAGAGGACATTCCCTGACTTGGGTGAAAGCTATAAGATCTGTGACGAGCAGTGGGCTGCATTTCTACGATCAGAGGGTATGGAAGACGCCGGTAGAATTGTGGAACCTACCATCATATGCCCAGAATCGCATTAGCTACACATCATGTATCAGTCTGATCATTGGAATTCCTGCAAACAAGTATTATTTATGAGGTGAATGTTGTGACTGCGTTTTAGAAGCAATGGCCACACTTTAGACGAAAAGGTTAAAGCTCTCTCGGAAATCGCTTATGAGAAATGATCAGAAGATATAGAAATTTGAAGTATACGGTATTGCATGACATACGATGTGTCCTTACCTGAGACAGGCCGCAAAAACAGAGCTCTCTGTTCGCATCCAGGTCAAGGCTTCATTCGGTCCTATGAGCTAAAGGTGAAGCTGAATGAGGCGCTTCTATATGAGTTCTAAGCTTTAATTGCCCTGAAACGTTCGAGGACTATAAAGATAGAAGAAGAGATTTCAGCTTTGTCGGGGTAGTTCAGAGGTTATGAAGAAGTTGGAACATACATCTTGCCAACATGTACACATTCACTAACAAATAAGATCGAACGCGACTTTGATATTTGCTCTAATTCACTGTCAGAAGCCATCATCTAGCAGCCAATCAGAGATGTAGTACTCGAACCAGCGGATAGATGTCAGACTGTACCTCGTTCATGCGCATCTTAGTATAAGAGGGAGGGGTAAGGTGCTTGACGCGTCGCGGCCTGCCTGCCATGTACGACGCGCCGCGGAGTACGAATATTTGAAATTCCGCACTGTCGTGACTTTCGTGTCGCCATTGACAATTTCCAACATACCGACCTACTCCTGACCCTGGATCATTCAGCATCAGTATCTCAAAAAGGTTCTCAATAAGATGGAGTGGGCTACAGAACATGAAGGGCAGCCTGCTAAAGAGCATACAAAGGAGTCGAAGTTAGTTGTTGCACAGTAAGAATTTAGTTCAAGTTGACTTTGAACGAAACTCCATCTTATACGGTCCTCTTAGCTTTATGGTCGGAAATACCTATGTGTGTCTCTTTTACCGAATGCTAGTACCCCAGAGACCGACCTTATGCATCAAAAAGCCATATTCTCTTTTAGAATGGACCGACGACATACGGCTTGCCAGGAGTTATGGATTGTAAGGAGCAATGCCATTGAATTGGGGTGCCCTTCCTCAGAGGATGATCATATAGGGATGGCTTTGCGCTTAATGTGGGATGCGAGGACTGGGTGTTGGAACGTGTCTCGGACTGCTTCAATGCCGCAGCACTCAGCGCAACTGGCTTTCAGCTCTTCATAAGCTTCGATATGTCGTACGTCTTCCGTTTCTCGATTTTATCGGGCTGAAAGACTGCATACTAAACGTATCGTTATATAGGTCCTTCAAATCTACTTGCCTTGAGGATATCAATCTCCTGAAAGCTTACACTGATCGTTTTTCCCGTCACCCAAATTATTTGAAGATCGAAGGGAGAGCCCTCGTGTCAACATTCTCTGGTGAAATATCACTCTTCGGACAAGAGAATCTCAACGAAGCGTGGTCTGTCGTAAAGAGAAGACTAAGTGAAGACTCGCTTGTTTGTAGTACCCGGCTATCTATGTGCTCAAATTCGCTAAGTAACTCAAGCTTCGTAGATCCACTTCTTACCTTCTTTCTTCATCGATCCGCGGAGATATCATGATCTACACTGCATGGATGGTGCTTTTCACGTAAAGATCATTCCATTGTTCCAGCGAATGAGTTGTCCGGCCTTTGAGCTAAACTACATACCAGTGGAATGGTGGTTGGCCTGTTCATCTGAACCCTCACTCTCCTCGCCATGAAGTACGATGCCCGAACCTCTCTACGGATCATGAGCATGTGCGCCACCTTCATCGAAAGACATATATGGCAGCTGTATCACCATGGTTCTTCACTGTATGTATGACTTCGTGTCTCCAATTCAGATTTTACTTCTAATCTAACACAATTTTTTCTCCATAGCACTATGGAAAGGACTCCTGGAATAAGAATGTACAAAGCGTCTGTTTGTTGCCTTTAGGATTACATGCTAACAGACAGATTGTTTTAGTGGATTTACCGAGGCGATGACTGGCTGTTTGTCCGTCGCTGGGAACACCTTATCTCAATTCGGGATCAGGTAGACATTGTGCAGGTTATTTCTTGGAATGGTGAGTACCAGACAAACCTCACGGACATCCCCCTCTTATCAACATATCAGACTACGGCGAATCGCATTACATCGGTCCTATCAAGGGAGCACAACCCAACTCTGAAGCCTGGGTGAACGGATTCGAGCATTTACCTTGGCTTCACCTCAACTCTTATTTCGCACAGGCATTCCGAACAGGTCAATACCCAGCTCTGAAAGAGGACCATATTTACGTTTGGGCGAGGCCACATGTCAAAGACGCCGTCGCGAGTAATGATACTGTGGAAAGGCCGGATAATTGGCAATTGGTCGGTACTCCGAGTCTTGTATGTCAGACAACAACTAATCATTGTAATGCAGACTAATGATGAGTTCTGGATCGTCATTCTTGCTACCGAAGCGGCAACTGTGCAACTGTGGTCTGACTTCCAGTCTAAGCCATTAGTTCGACAAGTCCATGGCGGTCTAAACAAACTCAGCTGTCCGCTTATTCGCGGAGGTGGCATACGTGTCAGACTTATGCGTTCAAATGAGACTGTGATCGACTTTCATCCCTCGGACTATAAATGCGATCCAAACCCAAAAACATACAACTTCAATGCCTTTGTAGAGACATACCCTCCGTTTCCCATAGCAAATTAGATTTTTGCGGACCATATCAGCTTATATTGTTTTTGTAATGATTGTACTTTGTCAGAGACGAAATGGAGGGTATACAAAGATGCCTGCTTGTAAACAAAGCTGAAGTAGATAAATATAACTCCCAAAATCAAACCGGAAAGAACTCAAACGCGAGAACACAAGTTAATCTCGAATAAAGAACCTAGACGCATGTTGAACCCCTTATCTCGCGCAAGACTTTATCTGCCTCCTTTTATTAGACCAGCGCCAGTTTGCTCATCCCTGTCTGTACTGGGAGCTTTATTAACAGGCGCATCACCGCAGCCGCAGTCATACGTGTCATCCAGATGGGCGCAATCGAAGACGGGTTTCTTCAGTCGTTCATTGACTAGGTTGTGGACGTGACATAACCACAGCGCTGCCACCTGCCTTGAGGATGTCTTATGTATTCGTATAGATCAATGAGTAATTCAAAGTTTCGCTACATGGTAGACAAAAGGACGTGCCTGCGGAGGATTCTTCTTAAGCAGCTGCTGAAATTCTGTAGCGCACTCCCCACATGGATATAGCCGAGCTTGTAGGTAGAAGTACGATTCAAGGGCGTTACGCTCGTCTTGGGTAGGCGTCTGTAAGAAAACTGTGAATCCGAAACGTCGAGGAACTCGTAAACTATTGGGACGCACTTCTGGGAACCGAAGAGTCATAGTATGCCTGAACATAAATGTTGAGAACAATCGGTATACAATGGCAAAGTATTGGAGAGGCGCACATCAGTTTCCAAGTAGCTCTTCCAAGCTCCTGTCTTTCGAGAGATTCAGTCACAATTTCATGAAGATGCGAAACTTATGTGTACTTCGCGGTCTCATTGCCCAGCTTTGGCATAATAACACCCCCGTTAACGCCCTTTATTGCTGCAGAACCTCCTGAGATCACATCTGAATCATGCGCAGGGCCTATATCTTCAAAAAGGTTGCCCGTTAAGGGATCAAAATACGTCCGAGTTGGTTCGTGGAACATCAGCAAAGTCGAGATTACGAGCTATGTCGATGTAATCAGAGTTTTCTCCTTCAATCACACAAATTGTTTCATACCAGAGCTATTACCACGCAAAGAAAGGTTCTTGTGAATTTGGGTAGCATATTAGATTCAGGTATCCAGCTCAATGAGAGTGTTAACAAAACAAGTAGTCACTTGGACTTGATCACTGGCAGCAGAGTCGCTGCAGCCTGAGCAGTGCCAGTGAGCCCGACCGCCGCTGAGTAGGTAAGCAACTTTTTGAACCATGGACTCGGAGGCGACCGAGCTCACATTTCTTGTCTTCTACTTCTTTGACAATCATTTGCTTCATTCGGCTTTCGGGTACTTGAGGATGAACGACGGAATAGTGAATAAACTTGTCAGACTATTGGATGAGATTCCGTGAGCGGCAAATTGCATTCCCATGCAGATATTACTTCAACTGTTCCCAATAAACCGCATTATCTTTCAGATCGTCAATCGAGTTTCTCCCTGGGGATGGCTTGGACTGGCTAGAGGCTCAAAGCGACAGATCGAATGAACCGTTTCTCCTCGTAGAGGGACACTTAGGGATTCCTGAAAAGATCCTCTACCAGTGCTATGTCGCATGCACGAATGCGTTTCAGGCCATAATCAGTATAGACCCGGAAATGCCTACTCGCAGTGTTCGTAAGCTAGGAGAGATGCATACGCTCACAAGCATTATTGTATTAGCCAATCCTGGTCATACAAGCGCGCTGAACCAGCGCAAAGTGCTGGTAGAGACTGGGGTAATGGATTCACGGAGGGAGCTGCTCTTCACTGCGGCCTTACTTTCGATCAAGCAGTCCGCTAAGGTCTCAATGCTGTGGCACCATCGTCGTTGGATTCATTCACGTATTTACTCAAGGAGCTCATTTAACGAAGACTTTGGCACCGTCCCTCTATCAGTCGCTGATATTCGAGTGGAGTTCGAACTTGCACAAAGTGCCAGTGAAATCTATCCTCGGAATTACCATGCTTGGTACCACCGCTTCCTGTGTCTGCAATCATGCTCATCACAGGCGAAACAATCTGGGGCTCATGCCGCCTTGCTTGAGGGAGAGAGGGTATCTGTATGGAATTGGTTACGAATGCACGTTTCAGATCACTCTGCTGTCAATTATCTTACGCGCATATACGAGCTATTGGAGACGCTGAATACCGCAGATATTATGATTCGTCTGAGGGATGACGAGAAGATACAAACGCTCGATCTCCTACGCTCCTACCCCTCTCATGAATCGCTATGGCTCCGCCTTCGTTATGTCGTGAGCTCAAATCATCGGCCGCAAGAGGCAGAGAATGGCCTGGATCTAGATCTGTCTATAACAGAGACCATCGCAGACATTCTTCAAACATGCCTTGGAGAGAAATGCAGTGATATTAACACCGAAAAGGCGATAAGACTGGTCATGCGCCATCGTCTGTGGATGGAGAAACGAGTAAGTACATAATATGTTTGTGTACTCCCACTTCCCGCTCATGCTTTCTCCAGTATCAATTGGGCAAAACAAATCCAGCTTTATTAAACTGCATCGCTGCCGGACCCTTTGAAACAGTCATGCGTACGTTTGGCTTATGAAAAGTAGAAGGGCAATCGTCGTATTTTATACATGGCTAGCCATTAACAACAGTAAACGGTACGTTGCTATCGCTATCGAAGGACATTCCACTCGCGCCGCGCCGGATCTCCTCGAGGAGGGAATAGCCCTCCGGCATTCTGCTGGTCAGGCTGGTGTTGTCCTCTCCTTTCTTCCTCCTCCCTTCTCCGCCGTTCTACCCATCTATTTCTAATATACAACAAGGTCGACACCGCAAGGCAAAGGATGACAAGGAGCATAGTCTCAAAGAGGTCTTCATCAGATGGCTCACCCTCCCCTCGCCGCGCGCCGCGGATTGCACCCTCGAAGTAGTCCTCGGGACCGACATCACCATCCCGATCATTTTCGTTATTTCTGCGGTCACGGGCCCACTGCATACTTCATCGTCAACTGTTAGGTAGACGAGAGCACTGAATAACACGAACCTGTATGGGGTCTTCTTCTCCCCTCCCCCTCTCCTCCGTAGCTCGAAGTCGCTTCTTGTGGTCTTCCCGAGCTTTGCCTCGATACCATTGCGAGTCGTCTGTGTTCTCAGTATATCCTTCCTCATCTCGATCAGCCTCGTTACTAGGAACAGTGTCCTGCTCTCCGTCCAATGTCTTGGTGTCCTTTGATTTCTCTGCATAATAGCATTTAAAATCGTCGTAAAAAGGAAGCGTTGATTATATATACCTTCTTCCGGCCAGAAAGATAGACCATTTTTCCCTCCCATCACGGTATGCCAGAAGCTTCTAATGTACAACTTTATCAAGGATAAGGTGACCGGAAGGTATGCCTCGCTGTTTGTATCCAAAGCCATATCGTAGTGTCGCTTAGCAAGGTGGAAGTCCTTATAATAGGTTAAGTCAGGTTGATTGAAGCTAGCTCGATACAAAAAAACTCACCTGGGGAACACCAATTCCGTTCTCATACATCCAGCCAAGATTCCACATCGCCAATGCACTGACTTGCGTATCCGCAGCAGACTGATAGTATGAAGCAGCCTTTTCCCAGCGCTTCTCCTTTGCTTCGTCAGGAACACCCAAACCGTGGTAGTAATAATCGCCAACTTTCACGAGCGCATCTATATTTCTCTGTGTTGCAGATCGCATCCACTGAGTTAGGGCGAGTCGTGCCGTAGAGTTAGACGGGACGTTCGGTGCAAATCTAGTGAGGCGGAGGATGCTTTTGTCTGTAGGAAAAGTTAGCATTCTCATTAATAATACACTCCAACTGAACAATGTTGGTCAACAAACCTTGATCAAGGATATACGCCAAATTATTCTGTGCAGTTTCAATGCCCCTTTCTGAGGCGATCCACCACCGAAGCAAAGCATCTTCCTTTGCCCTTTCGGTCCCGATCTTCCATTTTACTTCACCTTCGCGAACAGGATCGTCACCCCACGAACCACGTTCAGCTACTCTTTTGTAGAAACCCACAGCCATCGCACATGATGCTTGAACGTGGTGGGCTGGAGTTGAAGTGCTACGGACTTGAGCGGCGTGGATCTCGGCCAGGTAGAAATAAGGCTCAAAGGGCGATCCGTGGCGAATTGCCGCCTCGAAGTAGGTTGTAGCAAGCTTGTAGTCACCGTGTTCTGATAAGGTGGAAGTTAGCTAGGATCAAGGATTGTCTTTGCGATTGAACCCTACGGTAGAAGTATTTTCCTAAGTTCACCTGCCCTTCAGCTAGTTCCTGGTTCGCGGCGGCTCCGAAGAATGCTGTTGCTTTCTTCATGTCCTTCTTGCCATCGACGAGTCCCTCGCGCCACATAATACCAAGACCATTCAAGCATTCCTTGTCCTTGTGCTCTGCCCCGCGTTCAAACCACATTCTCGCCAGAGCGAAATCCTGTTTTACGCCTTCACCTCGCAGGAACATACGCCCTAGATATCCTGAAGATGCTGTAGCATAGGCCAACGTTCCATCTTCTTTATGCTCTTGTTTGATCTGCGTAGTTTGCAATGCCGGAGTATCTCGCGGCCAAATAACCCGAGCAATGCGAAGGAAGTAGTACCGCGCTCGTTGATAGTCCCTTGGAATTGCACCAACACCTTCGCCGCCCGACGCAATACCCCCTGCGATGGAGTAAATGGACCCTTGGTAGAATATCTTCCCTAGTCGATAGGCGAAGTCGATTTCGCCTCTATCAGCGTTAAACTTGTACGCCGATATCAGTCAAGCGTACCTTAGTAACTCAGACAAAACACTCACCATGTAATATTCGACAACATCTTCCCAAGTTTCCCCTGCTTGGCGAGCAGAGGCTGCCTTAATAACGGCTCTATGAGCATTTAAGCCAGTGGAGGCCACGCTGGATCCTGGTCCATATGCCCCGCCGTCCAAATCCGCTAATCTTGTAGTCGTTAATGGTAGTGTTCGTCCGCCAGGAGGGCCGGACAGATATTTGACCATTGCTATGGATCGTGTTAGCACGGAATGAAAACAAAAACTTAGGTAATGCTTAGACTTGCATTGTTCCGCGGCCATCTGGTACCAGTCGAGCGATTGTAGGCAATCATCGTTCACACCAATGCCTGCCCAATGACGATAACCTAGAGCCATCTGCGCACCTTGATCTCCTCCGTGTGCAGCGAATGTATACTGCAGAAGGGCTTTTGCTTGGTCGATTTCCACTAGGTTGCCATACCCAGTTGAATAGAAGAAAGCTAGCATGGCTTGTGATGTTCCATTGCCTGTGAGATAAGCATGCTGCTGATACGCCTCAAATGCTCGGGTGACGTTGTGTAGGAGTGGAGAAAGATTAAACTACAAGCATATACATCAGGAGTTTCAAGCTTACAGTAGCTAAGGCTTGCTTACCATGGATACGTGTGCGAGCTTATACAGAGCCTCCATGTGACCAAGCTCAATCGCATGCTCAAGTAGGTCAATAGCCTTGACCGCTTTTCCTTTCATTTCGTCTTTTTTCTTCCCGAGAGGCCATCCTTCCCTTCCTAACCCAACGCTCAAGAAGCTAGGCATCCAAGATTGTTGCCGCAGCTTGAGAATGATTCGCACCGCGCTTGCTACAGGTCCTTGCTGGTTTGGAAAGATTTGAGCGAAGAGAGAGTTCGATTGAACGTCCGGGTAAGTTTGTGATTGTACAGGTTGTGAATAAGTTATGGCTGTTATTGCTTGACATGCCTGCTTATATGCTTTTTCAGCCTCAGCATTAGGGGCATATTTCTGATTTGGAGAGCAGTCAGATCCAAGAGGAGCAGACGAGATTCAATTAGGCACACCTTGTCCTGGTCGGCAGGCACAGCACTCGAACCATGGGAGCTCGTAAGCACAGAGGCTTCGTCCACCTGCTTTACGTCGTTGCGTTAATAGTTTAGCATGGTTCAAGACAGATCACATACGTCTACCTCAAGAGGTCGTGATGTTTTGTCTTCAGCAGACTCTGCATGGCACACTTGTAACGCCGCGAGGGTGACAACACAAAACCCGATCCATGTCGCTTTTCTTTGTCTTCTCGAAAAGTGCATATGCACAAAACTTCTTCAGGCTATAGGCGATTGAGCCAGAGTTCCTATGCTTGTAGGCAGAACAGGTAAAAGAGTTTGGATGAGCACTCAAGCAATTGGACTCAGAGTACGTGTCATACTAAGTACTAACTAACTGGCACGTGGCGTTCCCGCGTCACTACTACTAGTAGCACTGTCAGTGCCAGTGGCATTTCGGCGCCGCGGCGGCGATTGAATGAGTTGGCAAACGTTAAAAGTAAGACCTGAAAAGATTGCAGTCACAGAGCTTGCCGACAACAAGAATTGAGAAAAATGAGAACAACTAGAGGATCCCTCATAGTAGTCCATGCTAATGAAATCCTGCTCATAAGTAGTAATAACAACGAATCATTAACCTCGAGATCTTGCCAAGAACCGGGAACTAAGTATTGACATGCATGTTTCCATCGATCTTGTGCAACATGTACATCATGGTCATTATGGTATGAATTATATCAATACTCTGGTTGAACTATTGACGAATCTATCGTCTAAAAATGATTGTAACATTTTCTTCTCTTTTCTCTATAGAGACTGATCCCGGTATCTCTTAACGGGTTCACTACAACTCAAACACAGATAAGTAGGCACAGGCGCTAAAAGGAGGCAGTATACCTCCAACAGCAGAGCTTCTCCAGGAAAGAAGACCGTCGATACAGCAGTGCAAGCGCCCATTCAGCGATGGTGGATATGTTCTTCTTACCATGTTCGCACAGAGCTGTTCCTGGAGCATATGTGATAAGAGAAACAGTCACAAGCACCTCCGTAGTAGTCTGGAAAATGTCGAGGGTGACAGATACTCCACTTGCTACAAGACTTACGAGTGTCATGGTACATGATCGGAAGAACCAGGAAGGTCCTTATGTAAGTCCAGCACTATCCCGAGGGCTGTTAGAAATAGACTTCATCATCGTTCTCGCAGCAGATATACTCATTGCATGGAGTAAGAGTTGCAATCAGACTAGCCGTATGAAAGTAGGATTGTGGCGTGCACGAGTTCCCATATTTTTGTCCCCTGTGGCAAAAACGTCGAGACCGCAAGCAGTGGACACAGTCTAGATCAATCCAGCTGCATCTGTGTGACCGCCGGAGGATGCGCAGGTCGTACAAAGATGTTCTCCCGGTACCATTTCAACTCTTCGTCATGCGAGTCGTTACCGTAGAGTCGGGACGTGGGAGGAGCAAGGGCAATCAATGAGAATCAGCCAGATGATAGATGATATGTGTCCGTACCTCGGATGGAGCCGTGGATATCTCCCAGTGCTCTAAACCGACAATCGGGGCGATACCGTAAGTCAATAATGAGCGTGTAGTGTATTGAAGCGAAAATTTGACGGATGGCGCAAGTGAGGAGAACTTCGGGTATACATGACGAGAAAAACTACTTACCGATGCTGATCTTCGATTGAGACAGTTCGGGGTGCCGTTACTCCGGGATACCAGCGGCGACACAGCTCCTGCATATAAACAGTGTTAACGAAGACCTACGAGATTCCTGGGTTATTTACAAAGCCCTACCTTGATCGAGGAGACATCTTTTTGGGAAGTCGTAAATGGGTGGATTAATGGTTATAATGATCTGTCAAAGACGTGTCAACTAACCAACGATGCTGTACTCCATCAAGCGCAATTCAATTTGTAGATAGGATGCGCGTAAGTCAGGGAGCAAAGCAGAGGGGAAATGCCTCTCACCGATAATGCAGGTGCTCAACAAGGCTAGGCATATACTCCACAAGGAAAGCCTTGTCTGCATGGACAGAATTTCCTGCTAGGACACCAACTCGGGTTTGAGGGACCCATCTCTTGACATATTCTACTACGAGTTTTTCAACGAAGGAGAGGCTATGTGGGGATGTCAAGCAAGCCTGAGTGAGTCCGGTCTAAAATTAAACGGTGGGTAAATGTGTCATTATACTGGCATGCTTCAGTAGTAAAGGAGGAAATTCATATGAAGAGACTCACAGATCCATGCTGTTTGGTGCACCACTCGTCCATTCTAGAAATATATATTTTTAAGATTTCAGTTTCACTGATGCTACATTCATTATTTACCTATCAAGATGCTGCTTGTCGACCTTGATGATGAATCCTATGCCGTCATCGACAAGCTCCAGGTTTCCATCTGTTATCAGGACCTGTCCATATGATTGTGTTCATTGTGGATACTTTCAGTAGGCTACTCCTTTCGGAAGACGACGAGGCGAAGATGTACCGCAATCTCCATTATCTTATCCACTTTAGGATTGAGGCCAGTCATCTCGAGATCAATCCACACCAAAGGACCTGCGTCAAAGTCAAGAGCCTTGTTCGGGATTTGCACTAACGAAGCGTTCGATGCATCCATTGGAATTCCTGTGGAGGTGTTAGAAGTCGTGTTGTACGACGAGCGGCGTAGTTCCGTCTTCAAGTTTTGACAGCCACGAGGTAGTACTCTTAGTACTCTATAGAGATTATAAGAGTAAGCTAATCGACGAGATAGATGTCTTCGACCACAAGTAGCAGCGCTTAACATGAAGCACTAGCGATACTGGGTGAAGGAAACACGGGAGAAGAAGAGTTTGTTGAATGAATGGCGAAATGAACTCAGCGAGTCCTCAGGCTGAGATTACGTACTAGATAATTGGCTCAAATAGTACTTGAAGTTCGAACTCCGACCCGGAGCCAAGGATTCGGAGACCGACCGACTCGGAGCGGATCACTCGACCTTCTCCCGTACGTGCGCGTCACGGTTGTCCCAACCTATAGTATCGGCATCCTATTCTCTTTACAACATGAGCGTATGATGTCTAAACCGCGAGCATAGCATCTACAACGATCTCATTATGAGTCTACCTAAACACGCTCTGCAAGTAGAAAGGCGTCGGACAACGTCGTGGCATGTCCAGCGCTTGAGAAACACATAGCCTATGACCTTGGCCTCCGCGAGTCGACCAGAGTATCTCTTCAACTATAATCTCGACACTTTCGCTGAAGATCAGGATAGTATCCACATATCCGAAGACTCTACTGGCCAAACCGCGGATTTTTCTCGCTTAACTTACTCAAACTCTATCGTCTGAAGGGTCACTTGACAAATAAACCTCATGTGCGTTATCATTTATGTGACCTCATATACTTACTGAAT
The DNA here is from genome assembly GCA_910574555.1 of Trichaptum abietinum. NCBI lineage: Eukaryota > Fungi > Basidiomycota > Agaricomycetes > Hymenochaetales > Trichaptaceae > Trichaptum > Trichaptum abietinum. Next base: position 2,732,917 of record CAJTBE010000011.1, on the reverse strand, counting down.
ATTCGACTCGAGGACCTGCAGATAGAGAAAAAATGCTCCAAATTATATGCAACTTCTGAAAAGACCTCCATCCCACCCCGAGGGTTTGGGATGGAAGTTATGCGGAGATGCACGACGTCTTTCAGATACTCCGCTTTTTATTAACCCCACATCACATGCATTCATAGAATCTACTGGTCATATAAGCAAAGAGACAGTGGCATGCTTCGCTTATAATCACTGAATACAAGCCATATTTGCTTCCTTAAGATTTGCCTCTGAACAAGGGGAGAACACGCATAAATGACGGTCGGTAGTCGGGATGGGACGGAGCTCAGAATTATCATGAAGACATGCTCGTGGTAGACAAGTCTAAATCATCGGAATAATCGGGGCAACTCGTGAGCAGATGATATGTACATTTTCGATGTTACATTAAGCCCGAACCTGTATATGTGCATGCGACAATCATAATACTCTCCAGGTAAGGATGAGGTAGAATAAGAAGGAAAGCTGAAGCACTTGGTGTCAAATGTTTAATCCAATATTTCATTGCAATTGGAGACACATAACGTCGGAAGATAGCGACACTATTTCATAAGATAGAGAAGAATAATGAAAAAAAATCAGATGAACCTAAAATCACCTGTAAACAAAATAATTACTGTAAAATTTATAGTATGTGAAAGCGGCGGTCGTGGAGATATTACACTGCGACTTGTCCGTTATGATGCGTAAAGATTTCAGTAGATAACGTAAGGATAGCAGGATACAAGCCATAAAATCTAGGAGGCTTTTGTTGTCACTAGTAGGTTGCGAGGGGATTGAATGTGATAATAAACAAGTTTGTTGATAAAGGATGTACACCGATGAGAGCTGAAAGAATAGATATCCAGGATAAAGAAGAAAAGAAGAGTCGCTTAGAAGTCCCATAAGGTCCCCTGTGGTAAATGGTTAGTACTTGACAGAATTCATGATGAGTAATTACTCACGAATGCTGGGATTCCTTCTGTCTTGCAGCCCTCCATGATTTCCTGGTTACCCTGGTAATTCGATGTGATGAAGACGACCTCAGCATTCCAGGTATGATAAGCATCGCGGACTAGCTTCATTACATCTGGACGACCGCCACGCTGCTTCGAGTCCCATAGGCATAGACGCTCAGGGCCAAGATGTCTGTGGATAAGGCCGCTGATGGTCGGACCAAAGGTCTTCTCTTGGTCACTTCCGATCCAGATCAGGTACCAGTTAGGCGACTGAAGGCATGTTGACAGTGCTGCGCCCAAACCAGTGCCGGTGCACACACGGATACCGCGCTTGTACAATGTCGATGTGTTGGAAACACCCGCGAACTTTAGCTGACGGGTCCAGAGATGGGTGGGCGGGTCATTAACGAGGCTGCGAGTGAAGTCGCCCTGAACACCACAAATGAGGTAATGATACTTGGCGTGAGTGCCTTCGGAGATGATGCCGAAAGCGTGGTACTAATGATGAGCGAAACCAGATTAATGTACGGAAATTTGAGGCCTTGGAAGAAATTGCCTACCTCCATGATCGACGACCGACTGATACGGGCTAAGAGACCTTGTTGCATACCACGCTCGAAACGGAGGATGGCAACTTTCGGAGAAGGCTGTGTTCGAGTATCAATCAGCATCGGTTGCTCATGAGAAAAGTCGAGTCATGAAAGGGGCATCTGAAAATACACTCACAATCTCAATGTCAACCTTGACTTCACGAACTGTGAACCAGGGGATAAGAATGAAGACTGTCATTCCAAACGAGAACCAGAAATCCTGTTGACGAATGAGATGTTTGCCGTTCGGGTCCCACGACTTCGTATCGGGGTTGTAGATATCACCTAGGTGGAAACAATGATATCAGTTTTACTGCGATCACTGCGGAGAAGATAGTCGTACCAAGGATGACGAAGACCCAAGTGCTATGCGAAAGAAAATAAGGAGTCAGTTTTCATTCTCGACAATGACATTGGACAGAACACCGGCTGTCGGTGAGAAACTCACGAAAGCAATCCGATCCTGTGAGAAAATACAAAATTACCAAATTAGTCATTAATTCCTGATTAAGAAGAAATAGATAGTATGACGTACCAGCCAATGAACCGATGATGACGTTCGAAGACACTGGGAAGCAAATCGAATGTCAGCACAAAAATCCCCGAGATCCCCGAAACAAGTGAGACGATAAGGAGCTGTAGTTGAGACTTGAAGGAAGCGCAGCAAGAATCCATCACTTATTTCCTCAGAATGCACATCGAAATCGACAATGTGACGCGCCGATTACGCTCGCGTTGAGGATAGTGGGACGATTTGGAGTGGAATAGTAAAGGGCACAGAAAAAGTGGTGTCTAGAAGAAATGTACTACTCACTTGTGATGGGTGTTTCGGACCCAGGGGAATGCACTGAGGATAGAGACAGCCACCGCGAGATTCGTCGTGACCCCAGTGATGAGGATTGCATCGTGCGTGTTCTTATGATCAATGAAGATCAGAACGACACGGAAAATGAGCCATGCAAATCCGGATGTAGCACAACCACTGTGAATACCACCAAGATGTTGGAGGACTGATGTACAAGCGAGTCGGAACCAGAGCGGCGCCCACTGCAAGATTGAACGAGGTCAATGTCTGTCTAAAGGTTTAAGCTAATCCATCTTACCTTTGCGAAGAAGGTGTTGACAATGAGATACAGGAAGCGTCCGAACAGCTCATTCCGGACAAGAATGGCAGTTAGCAAATTGCCAAGTACAAATGCACCAGTGTAATGTCGAGGATAGGTCCAGACATTGAGAGCCGCCAGTAAGATGCCAATGGCATTCATTGTAATGACAAAAGTAAAGAATTTCCTGAAAAAAGCGCGGTTAGTATATTTGCAAGCCGGGGGGAACTCCGACGAGGGTATGCCAGGCAATAGAGTGCATACACTTACCTGTATGTGTTGTACCAAAGCTTGAATTGCACCCATTTGCTTGCACGCTTCCATTTCGGCTTTGCAGGAGCTGGTTTCTTACCGTCTAGTGGCGATGACTCCTTCTTCGCAGCAGCCACTGCCACAGAGACGTCCGCTTTCTTTTCGTCAGAAAGAGGCTTTTCAGAAAGCGGAAATGGCGGGGGTGGTTGTTGTGCTGCTTTCATGTCCGCGACAGAATTTACTCGGGTAGTGAAACCGGACATTGGCGTCGCGGGGGGCGGGAGATCGACAGGGAAGACGTTCTCCGCAACGCCACGTTCAGCATCGTCGAGGGCTGGCATAGTGTTCGACATCACAGAGTGTCCGGTAGTATAGAGTGCGGTACTACGAGGAGGGACGACAGGGGGTAGTGACAGACTCCGGGGGTAATTATAATAGTCTAGAGGTGATAAGGGGAAACCACGAGAATGAGACTATAGAGTCGTGGGGAGCATCCGAGAGTAAACCGAGGTCCTTATAGGATAGAGATCAAGGCTCCGAAGTCTTCGCGAGGAGGCATCGCATGTTTGGCGATTACCTGCCCGAACCCACGGAGCACTGGAGAACCGATCGTACGTCTCTCAAACTCCCACTGGGAGATCAGGGCGGTGTGGGTGTGAATCTAGAGCGCAACCAGAAATAGCCAAACAAACACCAACTCCTGCCCTGTCCGCCACGAAAAACATCAGCATTTACGCATCATTACGGATGTCTAAATAAAATATATTCACCTGGTATGCCAGCTCACTCCCAACATATCCTATTCTGGCAGACATTAGTGCTTTGCCTCTGGAGTGGCTCGAAAAGTTTGTCCGCCGATTTCGTAAGTTCAACGTCGGGACCATGGCGGTCTCAATCCTCGGCGAGGTCATACAAGCAATGTTTCTGATGCGCGCATCGCGTCGCTAACGGTGCCGACGTTCATGGAAGGCGAACAAGAAAGAAAGAGAAAAGTGCTTCACGTTGCATCGTCTTGCGTAATCTTTCCCGAATGCTACTAATATTAGTCACGGTACTACTACTATTAGTAGTAATAGAGTGTCACAAAGAGTATCCATATATGGATATAGTTGTGACATTGGCTTTTTCTGCGCTTTCATCGCTCTCATCGAGCTTCATCTGAAACACCCTTCACCGGACGGTGTAGATTGCTTTTCTTGCGCCGGCCAAACTTCATTCTCTGGAGATGAATCTTAAATCCTTGCCGATTCCGCTCTTAATATCTCTGAGGGAAAAGTAACAGGATGTTTGAGAGCATTATGACATATCAATCCTAAACCCGCGAAGTTCTCTCTCACAAAATTCAGTCCACCACGGTCGCTTGCTCAGGACGTTCGGAACCATATGGTGGACTACCGACGATGTCAAGAAAATGGTTTCGCTCGTTACCTTGTTCAGTAATACTGAACATGAGAAAGAGATTGATGGGGCAAAGGACGGATACACGGTAAAGGTATGTTCTCATCGCCTCTGCGCTGTGGAAACCCAACCGATATCCTTGGTAGTGGAGACGTACTCACGCGGCTGTCTTCTCCATGTGTCGCTCTTTGTGGTACAGGAACACTCGGCAGTTTGGGGGCGATGCACAACATCTAGCCTTAGTTATCAAAACGGCCTACTATGAGGTCTGTTTTACGTTGACGTTGACAATTGCACAGTCTTTGATTTGGAACCCGTAGTTTTGGACATGGTTACCCTGGACCGCAAGCCCGAACCATCTCTCACGAACGTCTGGGAGTCTGTCGGCATATCTGAAAACGCGACGCGGCTGCAAAGTGCATCACTGAGATCAGACCGAGCGCATGGAAGCAGCGCCGCCGATGCATCAAGCGGACCGGCATGCGCCCGTTCTTACCCTCTCCAGTTAGCCAGCGCAGCGGGCGCTCACCCTTGGGACTGAGCCCGTGTCTTAATACTCCTAAAGTCTGCCTAGTCTGGGCATTAAACAACACTGACATCTTGACTTCTATTTCGCATATCAACATCGCGTATATACGATCGACTAGCTTCTCGAACATCCACTGGTGCTTCTTCCAACGAAAGAAGTAATTTGTTTTTGCCATGCTTATTGGACGAAGCTATCGGAGCTTACGTGCGCCCAATTGATAGGCTTTGCACCACATATCCAGGAACACATTGCTCCTTTGTGTAAAATTAACACAGGGCATTCGATGCAGTCACCACCGATGCGAAGTCCACATAACCGAATATGGTTCGAAAAGGAGACGGTCGTGAGAAGCATCTTTCCTCAGTGAGAAGCTTCTCTTCAGGACGGCCAATGCAGCAAAAATACACTCACGCAGCCGGAGGATCTCGGCGTCAATCTTACGGTTGCGAGTCCTTCGCCGAGGCATGCAAACACAAACTTTCAACGGTCTACACTGAGGCCGTTTGCTCCATCTTACCCATACCAGATCGTACAACGCACCGCCACACTTTGGCGTAAAGTATCGCGCTTCGAAAGGCGGCTTCTCAGGACCTCTGGAACACTCCGTGGCTGTTGATGGCAGGGCAAAGCAGGAGTAATGCGTACCTTCGTGACAACCCTGGAGATCGGGCAGTAAACGTCTTACGCTGTTCGTACTTTTCATTCTCTACCTCGCTAGTCGAGTATTGTTGTTTATCGCTTTTGTGAACATATTCACAGGATTTATCGATGCACGCGAGGTTACTCTCCCATGTCGCCGTATCTCGTCAATCGACAACTCTTTCGCCTCACTATGAGCGTTAATGTCATTTGCCGTCGTTCTTAAGACTTGGCATGATGACAAGCTAGCTCACCGGACCGGAAGGCGCTTGACCTTGTCTTGGCAAGCCTCTTTCATAACAACATGACAAACGGCTCGTCAGCGGAATGTTCTTGCATATGGACAATCCAAAGCAAATTCCCAAGAAAATATTGCGATGGAAAATTGACAGCCGTGATACGAGATACTCCGATCTTCTTGTTCATGCGAGGAATCTCGAACGTACTGGCGTACTCTAGACCTCAAGCGAGCTATATCTGCTTCACACAAGATCCCACTGACCACCTTTCCACTGTGGCATCTGAATATAGTGAAGTTCATCCCATGGTATCGGTTCCCTTTGTACATGAGCGACGGCACCCTTGGAACAGATACCACGGATCGTTGGCATGTCCCATCTACCTGGTACCTTGTGCACCACCATCCCCCACACTCCATATCGCACTTATCACGGCAAAGAGATACGGTTTCATGAAGCCGACCTCGTACCTCCGATTCCATCATTTTCTCGTGAGATCTAATGTTTCCGATGCAGACCGACGCCGATCCGTCTGTTCCACTTTGCCGCAGCACCCAGGTCCTACGAATGGCGTATGACGATGCCCACGATTCATAACTTTCGGGCGGTGCGAGCCACGCCAGAAGGCGAGAATGGACTGCTTCGAATCTCAGGCGACTCTGAGCGATGGTCTAAAGTTCGCTTTCTCCGTTAGCTTGGCAGGCCGATTCCCCGCCAGCGCCCATTTCATTATATGCTATGCAGAGTAGCATGGCTATTCACGGAGGTTGATTGACCCGGTGCTAGAGAGATATACTGCAGCTGCCAAAATGTGCCAACAACTTCGTCATCTCTAACCTAAAAGGGGTAGACGATGAGCTTTAGCGGTGGGTATTACCAGTATCAAATTGCTGGAGTCCTTCACTCGAGCGGAGCGCTGCGTATGGACGTTCTGGTAAATTTAATCCAACTACTCTCACCAAACCCTTTGCTCGATTGCTACTTACTGGAACTTGCAGTTTCGAAGACGCTGTGGTCTTACGTCGATCGAGTTCATGTACATCGCAGTTCATTCGGAGAAATGAAATCTGCTGTATTGGTACCGTGGTCCGTTGCAACTGACAGCGTCGAAATTTTCTCAACACTAACATGGCAACATCTCATCACCGGTTTCATTTACTTAGGAGTGCGAAAGAGGGAAGGCACAGTGCACACACGGGCCTCAGGTGGGAATCAAAACTGCTACATTTGCATCAAAGGCTTCTTCCCTCGGAGCCGCATTGTTATGAAATTGGGTGGATACGTGCTTCCTCAGTGGCAGCCTATCTGGCTAGGGATGTTGTGCTTGGCCGACTTGTCTTTCCTTCCAGATGGAGTTCATCAAGTAAGTTAACTTTAGAGCGCGCGTTCTCGCGGTTGACGGACCAAGGCAGCTTCTCTCCCGAAATACGATGCTTCTTTGGAAAGCCTGCCGGGTCCGACTGCCTATAATAGGACCAATTATACTAAGATGTACTCCACATGCTCAGGTCTGCACGTCGATCTTCCTCCGGCCTTCTTGATATCATGCCTATCACTGTCATGGAATCAATCCTGAGACACTGATCATGTATCGTGGTATCTGTTTCGCCTCTTCCACCGCCTGCATCGGAGCGGAATGATCGCACAGTACTCAGAGTATCTAACAAAGAACCCAGTAGCTATTGTTGGCCCTACCTCGAGGCAGGCCCCTAACTTGCTTGCTGGGAAGCAACTGGAGTAAAAGTAAAAAAGAGATAGTGCCTTTTGACGTATAGTACCGACCGTGATGGACTCTTACTACCTCCTGTACGCAGCACCCTGAAGGCAACAATGAAGGGATAATCGGCCATGCACATTGCCCGCCTAAGCCCGCCGCAGGTCGTATCCGCGGGCATGAACTTTATTTATTTAGGTCCCATCACTCTGCAGAGCGGTGCTCTGCTCTCGCCGTACCTTTGCACATATATGAAGAGGACTAAGACACACATGCATGAATGATGTGCCTTACCTTCATGAGCGTCGGCGCGTTTACTACGTATTCGGTCCTGCTGTCTGTTGCATGAAATGAGCGAAGTACCTCCGCCGCTAAAAATGTAATATAACAGTAATAGCTAACTTACTGCCTCTGTAAGTATTTTGATATAGCGGTTCAAGTTGCCCGCTGTGAAATCTAATGATAATGTTTATAATTGTCCATTTGATGCATTTCTTCAGAATAAAGGTAAGCGAAGGCACCGACTTAACTATCATCTTAGGAGAGCTCCCCGCATCCTAATGTCCTTAAAACCGCTGCTTTTGTGGATGCGGTGATCTGCTTTTACGGAATTGTTTAGCCTGAGGTGTGATCGACGTTGCATATGGAGGAAAGGATCGACGCCTGGGAAATGCCGAATTTCTGGCAACTTGCAGCGGTTTATTGCAAGCGTCTAAAGTCTAATTTAATTTTCTTTCTTGTATCCGAGATTCCTAAGTAGATCCGCACAACGGCACAACGAGCATTTATGAGCCTGCCGTGAATTGCCTCCCTATAAATTGAGTATATCTCGCGGAAACGCATCCAACGAATACGATTTAGTCCATGTTCTTATTGTTTAATGATTAGCTTTCGATGAACTCGGAAGACGTTGTAGATCAAATTGAATGAAAAAGCAAAAAATGACAAACAGTGCTCCATATTGCCTTTAGAATCAATTCCCAATACACATAGTCGCGACAAACATCAGTACCAGACCATAGTACATGCTATTCCGTAGTGATCCGACCATAAGGCAAGCTTTCACGGGTGAACGCGTAGAACGGCGTAATTGTGGAAAAATCGTCAAGTTACCAAATGCAAATGCCTAGTAGTACAAACATGTTAAACATTTTGACAGCTGTGGTATTCTCACAGGTGATTCAACCACACTTTTAAATGTCCTAATAGGAGACAAAGATACCGCGCCAGAAAGCTACCGACCTTGAAATCGGTAGGGCGGGGCACAAACCTCGGTTAAACCGAACCCTTCACCGAACCCAACACACCTTCTTCGGATTGCGGGGTAAGGAATGCAATGCATGGTGACTTGTCTGGGGTTGAATAGTGATAGCGTCGTCGATCGTTGATCGATAATGGGCCTGAAAGCTGTCATGGGACGTCATTAGCTGTTCCTACCGCCGGGGTTTCCACTCCGAGACTGCCTCATCGTCCTGAATTGATCCGTTGATGCTCTAAATGAGCTAGGTACCCCTCTAAATGCGGAGATGCTTCGGCAGTCCGAATTCCAAAACTCTCGCTGTTGGCCATCAGGGCACTTAAACGATAATCGAAGTGCTTCTCGTATAATTATCTGTGGACAATTGGCGTTGACAACATTGCTGCCTTGTAGAGCTATGTCAACCTACTTTTCAGTATCTGCCACTGACATCGTTGTCGAACTAATACGTAATTTAGCATGGAATCAGAGCACATCCGCTACAGTATATTGACAGAATGATCGCTACTTACAGCACAAAAGAATAGCCTCGAATTCACGTGTCGAGCGACCAGATTTACTTTAGGTACACAGAAGGAAGCCGCGGTGGGTTAGCAAGCAGAAACAGTATGCTTGCGTTACTGCGTCAAGATACGTACGAATAATGACACCGCGCTTGTCAACGGATTGGCGAGTCCTCATGCAAGAAAGAAGGGTGGAAGAGCCTGAGTGAAACCCAGAATCATTCGCGCATCCCCTTCATTAACGGACCGACTGATGATGGCCTCTACCCCCAAATTAGCGTAACTGGCGTTCAAGCTGCGGACATCCTAGAGAGGTGCAATGAAGGGTCCGATGTTAGGGCTGCATGAAGAGCAGCGGCGACACCGTAAAATGGCTTTGAGTGCCCCAAGTATGAAGATTGGACTTGAAGTTACACTCCCTCTGTTCATTTATCCATATGACCCAAGGGCTCGAGTCATACAAGCCCAGTAATGCTCGACGCTATCCGAAGTTAGAAGACGGTCGACTTCAAGCAAAAGGTGTAGAAGGATTGTGTGGCTATGCGGCGGCCATATCGTATTGTTAGTCGATCGACTAGACATGATTCTCGTTATGCCGTATGACCCGGAGGCCGGACTATCAACAACACGGTCAACTTCGGAATGTGAGTCATTTGGAGATTAGGATCTGCAGGGCTATGTTCCATCTTCGACCGGTCACGGTATAGCAAATCAAGATTCGCGCAGAACTGAAAGGGGATCCTTGAAATTCATCAATAATGTGAGGAGACTAGCAGCATATCATGATCGTACTTACGACTCTGAGAACCCAGACTGCCGAGTCCCGTACGGTATTCAGGTTTAACAATCTCTTGATTTATTTGCAACCACAGCCTTGATGCACCAAGTTATTTTGTCGCTTTCTACGGCGTTTGCACTGCAGTCACATTATGAGCTAGGCGACTCCAAAATTTGTTTTCGCCACCGCCTATCACACTGAAAAATGATCTTGGATATGAAAGCCTCTATCCCATTGCAGCCGATCTTGGGAGTCAGAATGCAGAGATGTGACAGCCCTGGATACATCATGATGTAGATCGCCTGACCATGGTTCTTGGAGAAAGCTTCGAGCTTGGCGACAAACCTCTTCCTAGATACTAGAAGGCTTTACATGTAACATAAGTGCCACCCATGGAATAGAGTCGGCAACTAAAGTAAAAGACTTACATTATCCCGTGTCATGACCGCGAATTTTGAGGTGGTCTTTTGTTCCTCGTGGTCGCCATGAACGCCCCATTCGGAATCACAATTTCATTTCAGGCAAAGGAGTAGCCGAAGACAAAAGATTTATGACCTTTTCCCTACTTTTCGTAGCGGAAAGCAGATCATGAGAAAGAATCTATGAGAGTTTGCTTTCGACATATTGATTGACGGCCGAAGGTCAATGATACTGGGGAAGGTGAGAGAAAAGTTGAAGGCGCATCCAATTGCTTTATATGTAGACGCGGCGGGACTTACAGTGTACCACCACTCCTTGAAACACCACCACTCCTTGAAACACTCAAACTTTCCACACAACTACTGCTTTGTTTGTCTTGATTTTTTGTGTAGATATTTGGATAAGCATGAGCATAGAACAATGAATTTATGAGATTTTTCTGTCTCACAGAAATACTGTTGTACTGCAAAATGTATAAAAACAGGCCAAAGTGGGAATAGCATACATTCGTAACTTCTTGTTTTAAATTTAATAGATTTAACCACACCAGAACTATCTACATAGCTTCCTTTGGATCATGCCAAAGTTAGCAATGGAGAAAGAATGAAGGGAAACGGATGCAAGCTGCATGCTGAACAGAGTGAATGAATATATTTTGACTGCAATGTGACAAACGCGTGACTCAATCAGACACCAATTCAAGTCTGCGTCAGCGCTGTGCTAGCACAGTTGTGTCACATTAGTCACGTTCGAGACGTGAGGTCACGGGTGTTTCAAGGATAGGTTTTGCGTGACATTCAGTTCCAAAACATATCATCTCCATAATAAATTCAACACTGCATATCTTGTTCTGTAATTTCACTATAGCATTCATATACTACATCACTTCCATTTTTCTGACTTCAATTGACGCAAAAAGTTTATGTTGAATTAAAATAAGACAAAGTTGAATAGGTGTTTCAAGGAGTGGTGGTACACTGTACCCATATCCATCTTTGATCGTTACAACCAATGGCCTTACTCCGCTACTAATAACAAGCCATGAAAAGCACGTTATTTGCTTCCGACAAGTACGAGGCAAGTAACAATAGAAAACTCCTTGCTTCTCTGATTCTGCATGATGCGTGGCGGTGGTGCGACTCCGGATATTTGGTTTCGGACGTGCATTGGGACAGTGTCCTTGTTATGCCCCGCTCCGCGTAAATCGCACTTCCCTATATTCTCCTAGGACTTAAAGGGAGGACCGTCAGACGACGACGTGACGACGAAAGAACGACCTGCGATGGCTGCCGCACTAGCCATTTTACCAGCTGTGCTACTCGCATCTTCGGTGTTGTGTCAAAAGCCACCAAGTTCTTTTCCTCATGTGTATCCAGGAGAGCCCAGCGGTGACTTTAGTCCAGAGTGGCAGAGCTGTAAGTTGTCCATTTTGTCACAGCTCCTCCTCTACGCTGACAATGTGCACTGGGTTTCAGACTTTGAGGTGACTGAGTCGCTACCAAACATCACATTCCCGTTGACGCGTAGTTTCGCTGGTAACATCCCAGTCAACCGCGAAAACCACCCAAATAATACGCTTTTCTTTTGGGCATTCGAGAAGGAGAATGGGACATTGACGGCGAACTCGACTTCAGACCCTTGGTTGATATGGCTTCAGGGAGGGTGAGTGGTAGTTGGTGTAAATGGCAAATGTGATGTTTACGAAACATTTCAAACCAGGCCAGGATCGTCGAGTATGGGAGGGTTGGTGCTAGAGGTAAGTTCCATTAAAAAGTGAGTTCTCTACTGCATTGCTGACCCCTTCAATTATACAGAATGGTCCAATGCGGATTCAGGATGATTTATCTATGCAACCCAACAATTTCACCTGGGTAAAACTTGTCGATGCTATTTGGGTAGACAACCCTGTTGGTGAGTGCCACCAGTGTTGTGGAAGGATGTAGTTCAACATTTTTTACCAGGGACTGGATTTGCAACCGCGGATAGTGATGGATATGGTACGAACACATCGTCACCTTACAAATCAATAGATCTTGACGAACTTCCCTATAGTTGTCGATGATGATCAAATGGGTTCTGATTTCGTACGTTTTCTTAAAAATCAATATATCTGGTCGTGTTCTGAACGTTTCCACTAGGTCCAGTTCCTGTCGAATCTCGTCAAGGTTTTCCCGAGTCTGGCAACTCGACCTCTGTATATAACTGGCGAAAGTTATGCCGGTCGGTGGATTGTGCGTTTAGAAAAGCCAAACTTCCATGAATAAAAATCTGATCATTCGCATAAAGCCTTATGTCACTAAAGCTATCTTCTCAACGCCTAACCCTCCCGTCAAACTGAAGAAAATTGCTATCGGTGACGGGACCCTAGGGTCATCCTCGGTCTTCCAAGACGTCGATGTCATCTCGATCTTGGAGACATATCCTCAGGTTATTGACTACGACACAGACGTGTTTCAGTATTTCCGCGAGCAGTGAGTTTCATCTTGTCACCGGCTGCATAGCCTTTGTTCAATCGTCTGTGCAGAACTCAATTATGCGGCTACGACCTTAACCTCACCTACCCTCAGAATGGCTTCTTCCCGACCCTCAAAGCTCCTTCCGCATCTGATCCGAACAGTCCATTCTTCTTCACTGGCAGTACCCCACCCAGCGCCGACAGGCGGCTTTCGTACCTCTCCTCTGCTTCGAATTTCGATCGCAAAATGGTGAAGCGTTCTGTAATGGAGTATGCCCGAAGCCCAGAGAGCCTACGGAAACGGGACGCGTCGTCGATGTCGAAACGTGAACTCGAAAGGGAGATGAAGCGAGAAATGTGGAAACGTGATCTCTCTGGCCGGGCCAATGGTACGATCGATTCGTGGTACGCGTGCAACTTGCTATTTGAGCTATACGATTATATGGTGAACTTCACTCTGCCGTGGAGTTAGTCTGGTTCACGAAATTTACAATGAAGGAGGGCTGACTGAAATAATACACAGGTCTCAGTTTGGACAGCCTTGATGTCTATGACCTTTCCGATGGCCTGGCCGAGAAGCCTCCCACGTCTCCAGCAATCCTTTTGAACCCAGTCTTCTTCACTGGTATGGTATAAATCATTCGTTTGTCAGACTTCAGTCGCTTATTTGTGTCCTGTCCTCAGATAATCGGACCATAGCTGCAATTCATGCTCCAACAAGTAAACAATGGATTGAGAGTGCTCAATACCCATTTAACAGCAGCTTCGCGGAGGGAGATCCTAGTAAGTCTTAACAACTATCAATATGCTACACGATACTCACCTTCTATTTCTTTGTTAGGCCCTGAGTGAGCAATCTTTCAACTCTTAGCCGTGATTCTATCTAACGTTTACTTCGCAGCCCACAAGTATTTTTAAATGAACTGGCGGCCAACGCTTCTGCTCTGGGGGTTGGTATCGTTATCTACTCTGGTAACGACGACTCGCTCGTCGCACATCGCGGCAGTGAAGTCACAATTCAGAACACGACATTCGGCGGTACCCAGGGCTTCACCCGCCCTCCTGCGACACCATGGACTGACGACGACGGCAACTTCGCTGGCATCGTGCACCAGGAGCGTAACTGGACTTACGTTCTTTTCGATGGTGCCAGCCACCTTGTACCACAGAAAAAGCCCGCGCAAGCTATGGTCTTCCTCCGCGAGTTCGTCTTAGGGAGCAATCAGACAGGACTTGTCCTTGATGCATCCACAAATAGCGTCGTCGGAGGCGAAGGTCACCCATTGACAGGTGATGTTCTTCCCGGGACGAGCGTCGTCTTTGGCGGTAGCATCTCTACGACTACTACTATAACGTACCCAGCTGCGACTGTCTCGCATTGGGATGCATTCATCTCGAGCATTAACTCTGAGATTGCTGCTGCATCTCCGACATCTAGCACGAAGAATAGTGCAGATGTCTTGGGTGTATCTCAAACCATGTTGGTTTCTGCCGTTTTCGGAATTGCCTGTTTGTTTGCTGTCTAAGTGTATAAGTTTATAATATTCTAATGTTTGGATTATCTCTAATGGAAAATGATACCAAATTTTTGTTCCGCCAAGTAGCAGGCTGACGTTATAATGTTTACTAAATTGTGCCCACATAATGAAATTCCTGAGGAATTTACAGAAGGTATACACACTGGAACAAGGGCATAGAACTAGCAATAAACAACTTGAAAGTGAGGACCTATCCGATGGTATACAAATACTATTTGATCGTATCTGGTATCAATTCTCAAAAGTTAGAACCAGACTCGAGTGCTCGACAGACTACTGTCCGTTGCTGCATACGTCTCGCCATTGCTGAACTTCAACGTTGGTAACTGTGTCTCTGCCTCGTAGTCTGTCGAACCAACTTTGCGAAGGTTGAGAGTCATTTTGTTGACCATCATTGTAAATAAACTGAATGAAATGAGTAAGGCACGAACATGCGTCAGTGGCTGAGATGAGAAGGGCTACTAGGGAATGGAGTTCTCACAGGAGGGTAGGCCTTATGTGCGTCCAAGAATAATTAGCATTTCATTGGCATTCGAGCATCTAGGATTAGAAAATCAACATACATTGAGGTCGAATATTTGAGGGCAGGCTATATTCACATACTTATCAGCTCCTGACATATACTCAAGTACAGCAATACATCGCTTACCGGAGCAAAAATGATCATGAGAGCCCACAATAGAAAAGAGGAAGAGATAACCCTGTGGGCGCGGACGTCGCATCAATATCGGACATCATAGAAATTTAAGATACACACATGTAGCAGGTGATGCTCTGCGAAGCCATGATACGCCTCAATGTATTCTTCTCTGCCGGATAGTGTTTATCCACGATAGTTTGCCGTATCATGAAGCCAAAAACCATCGTGTTGTAGAACGGCTGCATTAGTGGCAGGATAGCAGGCTTCACAGACCCACTACGCCAAGAATGAGGTTAGAAATTTACTATTTGATAGCGAGGAACTGCGAAGGTCACTTACAGACTATCTGCGGCTTGATATATGCATACTTCAAAGGTATTAGCGAATATGAATTTACGATGACCATTGAGGAAATTGACCTCACTTCGAAGAGAGTCAATCTCATGAAACTCAACCGGAACCAATAGACCTAATGGAATCAGCTAAGGAGATCTATGATATGTTAAGTATCATGTCTACTCACTGTGTCCACTTGTTGATGTGTATAACCATGTTGCAGTGGAGAATTCGGCCACAAGGTAGAAAACGAGGACAGCCCAAACACGCTTATCATTCCTATAAAGCGCATAGACTCTTTTTGTTTGAATCAACATCGGTCGGAGGGGTGTGCAGGCGTTGAACTCACCGAAGGCATACAACCATGTCCGCAGACAAAGGTCAAAGGAAGCCAGGCAGCGTAAGGAAAGAAATTCAGAAAGCGACCGCATCTACAGTAGTTTGGCTGGGTTAGATTGATCCTCCTCCGAACAGAAACCACTCATAACGGACATCTGTTCGAATACATTAATAAGGGATATGATTTATTTGAAACAAAGTTGATCAAATACCGATGGCGTGAAAAGAGGGGAGAAATATGCTAAAAACATCCAAGGTCAGAGTACACTAAAGCTTCGTGTTTCAAAGACATACCAGCAAATGTTACGCAGAACACAGCAAGGGCATAGTACCGGCACTAGATTGTTCAATGAATACGGTAACCCAGTTTCGTACACTTGTTTAGTGGCTTACGGCGACGTAAAGATACGAGACTGGATTAAAACATTAGGAGGTGGTGGTGGTTGATATAAGTGATTAATAAGAACCTAGAGAAAAATTCCATCTCCACATATAATGGATCTTGATAAATTGTAAAATATCAGACATTCTTCGTATCGTGGTTTTTAGAGCTTCACCTCATCAGGAAGAGATAGAATGTAATCGTACACGTAAACCGTGAACAGGACCACGAACGCGTACTACATGATGCGCTGGATATTAATGTCTTAAGTATAATATGATAAATCATTGACTTACCTTCGTCCCAAGGCTTACCGCGAATATATCAGGACTCGAGCTGGCAGTGCCCAGTAGATAGTAGGACGTACATATGGTGAGCAAGGGATGTTAGACCGGGAAGGGCTTCAAGTTGAAGAGCTGCATTGCTCATATCTGGCCAATCGCAGGCATTGAGTGGCGGTAAGAAATTGCAAAGGGTGAGCCACACTGCCAGAGCTCATGTTTAAAAGGGCTCGAGCAGGTGGAAACGGGGTGGGAGAACTCGTCGCTTGCAGACACCCATTTAAAAAAACGGCTGTTCGATCATACAGCATATCAGAAAGAATTACCGTGTACGACGGAAACATATTTTGGGCTCCGGTATTAACAAACGGCTACAGAGCGGTGTGCTCAATAAGTTGCGCGAAGTGATTAGTTACGTTGCGTAGCCCTGAAAGGGCGAACACAATGTTCAAATTCGGCGGTCGGCGTACACATCGTTCGGTGTCCCTGCCAGGTATAGGTTGTTAAACGAGTCCACAGTCCCCAACGTCTAACGCCACAAGCAAAGGTTGTTCACTCTGTTGTGAGTGAGAAAATCATTTGAAGAGGCGTTAGCAGGTCGATACTCGCGAAAGTTCGACTGCACGTTCATGTTCCAGGGTGGAGAACACTGGCAGTCACTTGGGAAACGTAACCGCCCCGGGTCACCGGCATTCGCATCATGATGGGGGCAGCGAGGTTGGCTTCAGGCGGCGGCTAAGTATTTTACTGAACTTGAGTGTGATCTTTGACATGTTAATATTCACCGCCTGAAATGGTGAACAGTTGGAACCCTTGACAGGAGCTAACAGTGAATGTCCTCTTCGCTTGTTGGGCTTCAAAGAAACTACCGCGGACTTTCGTCGTGGAATGTACACCTGGCTGGCCTGCATGTTGAGTGCTCCTCATTAGCACCTTCTGAGTGAAATGACATGAATCCAAGTTAATGTGAGTGTTTAATAGCTGTGGCGCAAACAGATCACTCATCGGCATTCACCTCGCGAACAACCTGAATTCCAGCAGAGCCCTTTCAGTGCTGCCACCCTTCAGCAACATCCTCAGAAGTTGACTTCGAGTAATGACTCAACCAACATTAACATACGACATAGAATCTTAGTGACATGCTCAAGCAACTTGATGACGACCGGTGTGCCAGACCTTCAGATGTTCCATGCCGCAAATATTAAGACGACCGAATATGATATCCACGCTTGGACAACGAAGGAACATCGTAAAAGCAGCCAGAATGTGAAAAGTGTAGGCTTAGAGCTGTAAGGTAAGTCACGGTGCTAAAGCAGCTTGAGAGGTTGAATTCTTTCACCATGATTTAATTACGTAACTACATCAGTATTTTGGAATTCAAACTCCAGTCTGTCCGCCAAGTCTACCCATGTCGTACAGACTGTACATACATCTATGATCTCGAGACTCGCATATTCTGATCGTTTTCGATAACATCGTCTTAACTGTATCGGTTTTCTGCAAGTCAACTGCGTGGCTGCGCTTAAGCTTGCTTCCATACTGAGCCGCAGCAATCTAGCTGCGCAAAAGCACATGGTCATTTCTATCAGGTTCTACCACAACTGCGCACTATCCGGGCTTTTATACTACCTACCGTCACGTAGTGTCAGTGCGCAGCTCATCCTTCCTTCATAATGATTGTGCAGCAAGACCCCCCAGTCGAAGTGGGAAAGACCAGCTTCGCGCCCGTTACCTCGAGGCTTGGAGAAGAGTCTGTCTCATCTGATCAACCACCTGCGTACGATCAAAGGATGAACTTCAACGGATACCAACCACTTCACCCGTATCGCACTGCAGCAGAACGTGCTAAGCCGAGATTCTGGAAGGCAGTCACTGTTGCAGTCATCATCTTCATCCTCTTCCAACTCATTGTGCGAACTATCATCGAGCTTGCGATTGTTAGCAGAGGTCATGATGGACGGGTGAGTTCCTGTCGCTTCGAAAAGTGTGCGTCCTTTCTTATCAAACACGCTGATACTGCGTGCTGCGTAATAGCGCCCGGGCGGTATTGCAAGGGACTGGCCTGAATTCAGCAGAGGAGAAGTCCGGGAATGTGTGGACCGAACCACTTGGCCATATAACAAGCCCTCGGAAGCGACCCTGGTTAATGACATAGACACGCAGCTTCCTGGCATGGATATCCCTCCGTACTCTTCATCTGTCTCCTTTACCCTCCCGGCGAACACGGACCTGCTCTACTTCCTCTCCCGCGGCTCTCTCTCGTATGGCTCTGTACGGATCGAAGCTGTCTCTGGCATTGGCGATGACGTTCAAGTCGATGTCGAAGTGAGGTACTGGTCTGAGGCGGCCTTGGAGCGCGCGTCAGTCTGCAAACTTGAGAAGGATGACGGGACCGCTCACGGCGTGGGCATCTTCACTCCGCGCAACTGGCGCAATCGTAGCCACACCGACAACCTCCGATTCACTGTTCGCGTCCAGATCCCTGTCTCGGCAAAGAAGGCGCCTCGCGTTGTCAAAGCTCTTGAGACAGACTTTAGCAACTTCCGTCATGAAATTGGGGATACAGTGAACCTGCTGAAGTTCGATTCGCTCTCGCTGACAACCTCAAATTCTGTGATTGCCGCAGAGGTATTTCCCTCTTCTTTCTTTCAATTTCATCTTGTAAGCTGATGGTTATTTTTTCTTAAGAGTGTCTATGCTAAGACCGGCGTTATAAAATCCTCTAATGGTGCCATTGAGGGAACGTTTAACACCTCGGCATCACTCAAATTGCAAACTTCCAACGCACATATCAACACCCTTGTAAACTTGAGCAGTGACTCTGCCTCTAACCCCACCGACTTACTGTTAAAGACCTCTAATGGGTGAGGCAAAGTCTACACCGATCCTTCTCCAAGATTCTCATATTGACCCAACGTTTTGTGTCTTACCCATTCAGGCAAATTTCGGGCGCCATAAATCTCATCGCTGCTGAGGGCACTGAAGGCGCAAACAGTGCGTTTACAGTACAGTCCACTAACTCTAACGGACGTCTCGACCTGGCGTTCCCTACCCAGCCTCTCAATTCATTCCTCTCGCTCGACGCCAAGACGTCGAACGCACGCGTTGATGTGGGTTTGCACCCCGCGTACGAAGGTAGCTTCCAATTGCGTACATCGAATGCGCGTCCGGCACTTGAGGATGAGAACCCTAGGGATCCCAGCGGGCAGGGAAGGAGGCGCCGCACCAACTATCAGACATTCAAGGGCGGAGTTCTGAACGGTCAGGTGCAATGGGACGATGAGGGTGGTAAAAGAAGCTGGGTGCATCTTCAGAGCAGCAACGCCCCAGTGACGTTGAGCTTGAAAGATGTTT
This sequence comes from Trichaptum abietinum, assembly GCA_910574555.1. Taxonomy (NCBI): domain Eukaryota; kingdom Fungi; phylum Basidiomycota; class Agaricomycetes; order Hymenochaetales; family Trichaptaceae; genus Trichaptum; species Trichaptum abietinum. The sequence continues at coordinate 2,713,204 of CAJTBE010000011.1, read as the reverse complement.
AAGGAGTTCGCAAAATGAGAGTCTCTTTGTTTGTCGTCATAATGTTGCAGATTTCTTGCTTCTTTGTTCCATCATGAATTTGTTATAATATATGTGACTTGAGATCAGATTGTATAAAATCGAGCAATGCCTGTGAGAAATTTATTTTTCAGAGCCAAGGCCGCTTTGAACTTCAAAGTTGAAGGTGCCCGTGAAGTTTAGGGATTTTCTTTGATCTCCCTCTTCATCCCATTCTTACTTGGATCGTATATAGATGACTTCGATCGTATATAAAGATCATGCTTGCGGTTCATCCAGTCACCACCCGAACTTTCCCACAGGAAGTTCCGGAAGAGGCCGAGGCCTCAGGGTCAAAGGAAACTTGTTGAGAGGACCCTTTTTCCGATCGAACCGTGGGAGGGAGACTGCGGATAAGTTGTGCTTCTGGGTCTTGGTAACTCTAAGAAAAGCGCAGCACTGTGAAAATCATAGATAACTGAGCATGCCACTACAACGAGCCATCAAGTACCGTTAGTTGACCTTCTGCACGCCATTGACGATGGGCTCGGAGTATCTGCCTCTGCACCAGAAATCGCCTGGAAAACTTCGAAAACTGGGTTTTTGGAGGACGTTTAGTCTCGCGGTTCTCATATTCATCGCCCTGAACGTGTCTGCAAGGATACTCATCGAGTTTGCGATTGTCGGTGGATGGGTGAATATTCACTGCTTCTGAAATGAGAGGGATCAATAAGTACTAACTGCGTTCTCTTCGTGTTGCACAGAAAGGACCAGGGAAAGTTGCGAAGGAATGGCCTGAGTTCAGCAGGGGTGAGACCCACGATTGCGTGGACCAACTCTCCTGGACGCATATCACGGACTTGGATCCTCAGTCGATCATGACAAGCGACTTAGACCTGCGTTCTCCAGCTGTAGACCACCTCACTGCCAACCCGCCATACGGCTCATCTGCTACCTTAGTTCTGCCTAATGTCACGGATTCGGACTTGCTGTATTTCCTCTCGCGTGGATCGCTTTCGTATGGCTCCATTAAAGTCGACGCCGTTGAAAGCAATAGCGACGACGTGCGTGTTGATATCGAAGCTCGTTACTGGACCCGGAGGTCTCTGGAACAAGCGATGGTTTGCAAGCTCGAGAAGGACGGCGGAGACGCCCGCGGCGTTGGTATCTTCACCCCCCGTACCTCTCGGGGCCACGGGCCTTTGGACCATCTTCGCTTCGACATCCACGTTCAAATCCCTGTCTCCGCTAATAAAGCGCCACGCGTCGTCAAAGCTCTCAAGACCGCCCTCGCCAACTTCCGGCACGAAATCGGAGACACAGTCGATAAACTGCGATTCGAGGCTCTGACACTAGAGGCCGTGAATGGGCCTGTCATGGTCAAGGTGAGGATGTGTTCTTTTCTACACTTATCTGGACAGGAATTAATGGATAATCGTTTCAGAGCGTCTCTGCGGATGTCGGAGTTGTGAGGACGTCGAATGGTGCTATCGAGGGCAATTTCAACAGCTCACAGTCTCTGAAACTCGAAACAGCGAATGCCGATGTCAACGTGCTCGTTAATCTGAGTAGCAACAGCTCCCGATCGAAGCACACATTCCTCGAAATTTTCTCATGGGACGGGTGTGCTCATTTCCCTCTATGCTCTATGTATGTGATTCTGACATACGCCTTTCCTCTCATAACAGCACAATCACAAGCGCAGTCAACCTCGATGACGGCGGCAACAGGACAGCTAACGGCTCGGATAGCAAGTTTCATGTCAGAACTGTCGGTTCCAACGGCCAAGTCAAGTTGGAGTTCCCGACCCAGCCAGTCGGATCAGAGCTCATAGTAGATGCCTTGACGTCGAATGCGCCTCTGGATGTGGGATTGCACCCTGCCTTTGACGGCAACTTCATTCTCCGTACGCGGGACGCACCGTTGGCGGTCTTGGATGAGAAAGCAGCGGATCCGAGTGGTAAGGGAAGAGAGCGACTGTTGGACTACAAGAAGATGGACAACGGGGAACTGTTAGTCGGAAAAGCGAACTGGGACGACAATCCTTGGAGGCAGAAGATACAGCTTGCTCACCTTCAGAGCACAAACGCCCCAGTCATTTTGACATTTAAAGACGTCTAACGTATTACTCTTCCTGCTTCCGCTTACCGCGAAAGCTGACTCCTTTCTTCCCCTATCTCGCCTAACATACTTTATCGATGCGTGTAAATGCCTTCTTACTGGATGAGTAAGAATATATATGTCGGGGATGTTTGCCATTTTATCCTAACAGGTCAAGAAGAATACAGATGTACGTATAAAGAAATAATGCTACAATACAAATACCGAAAAGGTCGTGTACGGCCCTTCATTATAACCTCAACACCGCAGGCATGATACTTGACACTAGCTGCACGGATCCCTTGGCCTTTCTCGATGAATGCATCTCTATCGGATGCTCCACTTCCCAGACTACGACACTCCGCTTCTCAACGTCCTCTGCAGACTCTCCTAACTGTATTGCAGCATCCTCTTCTGGTTTCTGGTCATTCTCCCACCACACTATGCCAACAATTTCCTTCCCTTTCAACTTGCTAAGCACCACATCTCGCACTCTTCCTTCTCCTTTCGGATCTTCCGGCGTGCGGGCGAGTTCAACGCGCGGTTGTAATAGCGTGGTTGCAACACGGAAAAAGCCCTCGTACGCCGGGTGTAGCGCTACCACTGCAGGCGAATTGCTCGTCACTGCTATTAGATTAAGCTGAGAGTCCGGTGGCTGAGAAGCAATGAGAATTGAGTTGGGTGCGTTGTAGGTGACTGCGGAGACGTTGAATGCACCGCCGAGCTGTTTGGAAGAGCTGGTGTTTAACGATGCTGGAGATGGAGAAGAGAGAAGGGCGATGTTTGCTTCGAGTACGCTGCCAATAGATCACACATTAGTAATTTTAATAAAGATTACATTGAGGTAACGGACCTATTAGAAGTGCTCATATCTAGCCTGGTGGGCTTAGTTTCGTTCGCATTATACAAGGAAACTGTAGCCGATATAGGTTGATTTATGGTGATCAGTTCAAGAGTTTCTTCTATGTCGAACTTTCCCGAGATCCGTGCATGAGTAGTTTGCAGTCGGCCGATTCCTGCATAAACAGACTGGATCGCAGATGTTAGAAGGAACAGATGTGGTATTAGAGACGAAGCACACCTGCACTTCAATAGGGAGGAGTTCAGCCTGAACAAGGAGATCCTGAAAGCGTACTTGCTGAGCTAGGTCTCCTAGAAAATGTCTAAATAGGGTGAAGTTCGCATGAAACTTGTTCAGATGCAAGGGTTCGGCGGAGACTGAGGATTTCTGGGGGAGCTTGACAACGATGTCGTAGCGCAACATATCAGAGACCCTCGCATTGTCGCCTCCATCAGGCGCCTTTCGGGACGTGAGTATCTCAAAAATGACTCAAATAGTTGCACCACATACGACGACAAAGACTCCAGCACTTTTCGTTCCGTTACTGAAGTAGCAAATTCTTGACTTGTCCGCGGCGTCTTGCTTATAATACGAAAGGCGAACTTCTACCTGTCCTTCCGTCGCATCTGGCTCAATCTCCGCGGTCGTGTTTACGCTGAACGTGCCATACGACATGTTCCCTAGGTTGGAGAAAGAGAGTAGTTCGGAAGATAGTGGTATCGAGTAGTTGATACTAACAGAGAATGGAGGGGGGTCGGCCATAATGAAAATTGTGTCATTTATGTCAGGAAGTAATTGGAGCTGGCTGTCCTTTTCACGCTGTTTACGCATTCGAATAGTATCCGTCCCATAAAGGCAGACATACTCATTATTCGCGTCGCCTGGAGTTTTGTCTTTCGGAGGTGGGAGATTTGGCTCTACCGGAGTCCTAGGAACAGGTGAAACACCACCATCCTGATGAAAGTCGTTAGAATTGTGCAACGTCTGGCGATTCAATTTGGTGGCGACATACACTGACACTCACATTTCGCTTCCACGAGCTTCGTGCGATGTCGACGATACTGTCTGTGAGTACCGCGAGCAACGCCCACACTAAAAGGGCCACCAAAAACGCCCGAATAAAACGATGTCTGGCATTCTCGCCCGGTGGGTAACGCGAGCGCTCGGCGGGGATGTCATATGGATATTGCAACGGCGTCGACTGATTCACCTCAGTATCTACTGGAGAGTACGCCGGCGGCGGCGGCAATGATGTCCCCGCGTTTCCGCCATTGAAAGTGACGGGAGCCTGCAACTCCGAGTCTCCGGACAGAGGCGTTGACACCTTAGAGTCAGGTCCGTCGTCGACAATAATCATGGTGAAGGGCTTGAATGAACGTCCAGCAACTTGAACACCACGGCTATGAAGCTAACGTGGAGGTCGCGGAGAACAGTGGATAAGAACGTGACTGATAGTTGGGTGCGGCTGAATGGGCGCGGGTAATCATCATGCTTGCTTGTGGTCCATGTGCACGTCCGCAGTCCATCAATTCATCGACAATGATAGGCGTAATGGGCCCGACAAGTAGCGCAATTTCCATCGTCGACTTTAGCAATTGCTCTTCAAACAGTCGTCTTGCGCATTGTCATGTTCGTACCAGTGTCCGCTGTCTGCAATTACACGCCCGGGGACGGTCAACGCTCGCCCATGCTCGTCGATTGTTGAAGTGTTACATGCCGCCGATACTCTCGGAACTTCGGTAGCGCTAAATCCGGATTGACTAGCTAAATATACTACATATCTAATTTCCGGTTATTAGTACATATGTACTTAAGTGTTTCAGGGACTTCAAACTCAAATTATCTGCACGTGCTGCCAGTGGTGGAATATGTAATTAAGGTTTTAGGATTTCTGCATTTGTTAGTATTTTTTTTCGTTGAAGCGCTTTGTTTCGTACTTGATCTTCGACCATTAATCATCAAGCACAAACTATTCAACATCGACGCGCATATACCGATACGATGCTCTACGTGGTAGGACTTGGATTGTTCGATGAAAGGGACATCACTGTCCGCGGTCTGGAGGTGAACAGCATGTTCTCCATCGATAACGTTCAAAGGCTCAAAAGTGTTCGCGCTCATGAAGGATAGGCCGTAAAGAAGTCCTCAAGAGTATATCTTGAAGCATACACGAGCATACTTATGGTCGGAAAAGAGAGGCTTGTGAGTGTATACACCTGAAAGTATGGAGAATGAGTTGATTGACAGCATATTGCAAGGAAGAGTTTTATGGGAAGTCTGTCACCCTCGCTGACCGGGAAACTGTCGAATTAGAAAGCGATGAGATCTTAAGAGATGCGGACAAAGAAGACGTATCCTTCCTTGTCGTTGGTGACCCATTCGGGTGAGCTAGAATGTTATATATGCGCAATTTGTTCCTCTGATGTTATCTTCAGTGCAACCACGCACACAGACCTCATTCTCCGCGCCCGAGCATTGAAAATCCCAACTCAAATCATCCACAATGCATCGATTATGAACGCAATCGGTGCTTGCGGGCTACAGCTGTACAACTTTGGCCAGGCTGTATCTCTTGTATTCTTCACTGAGACATGGAAACCGGACAGCTTTTACGACCGTATAAAGGAGAACGTGAACCTCGGAATGCATACGCTTGTGCTTTTAGATATAAAAGTCAAAGAGCAAACAGAGGAGAACTTAATTAAGTGAGCAGTAACCCCATTAGATCTCTTCTATTACTCACCATCCGGTTCTCCGATGTCAGAGGGCGCAAGATTTACGAGCCTCCGCGATACATGTCGATACCCACCGCCGTGTCACAACTGATGGAAGTCGAAGCCTCGCGAGGCGAAGGTGTATTGACACCGGATAAAACGCTTGCGATAGCAATGTCTCGCGTTGGTTCGCAAGCCGATGGCGAAGATGGACAGCGCATCGTTTGCGGAACGCTGTCGGAGCTCGCGGAACAGGACCCGGCGGTCTTTGGAAAGCCACTGCATAGTCTTGTCATCGTTGGAAAACGGCTACACCATCTGGAAGTCGAGTACGCTTCTGCCTACTCTGTGAATAAGCAGAGCTGGTTAGATACTGCGCGCAATGTATATGGGTGCTCGTTAGATTGATGAATTTCGTAGAATACGCTGTAACTATATAACGTGACATAACGCGAATGTCACGGAAAAGAAAGTGTGACATTTCGAGTCAAGTTGACAAGGTTGTGACAGTATAGAAATCATAGATCCCGCATAGATTGTCGCCAGCACACCTCTTTCCCTCGTACGACCTACCTACGCTCAACCTATATGGCACCCATCTACATTGACGAAGCCACAGGCAGCGACGAGTCCGGTACTGGTACGCAGAACTCTCCGTACAAAACACTCGCATATGCGCTCTTCCAGCACGAAGGTGCGGACGTCGAGCTGCAAGTGCGCAAGGATGCGGAGACACCGTTCGACAAGCCATCGGACTCCTCGGTGAAGAAGGCAAAGAAAGGTGCGGATGGCCTGAGGAAGAAGCAATTGAAGGAGGCGGAGAACGCAGAGCGGGAAGCCAAGAAGCGTGCAGAAGTCGAGCGGAAGTTGGAGGAAAGCAAGAAGATTGTGTTGACAGAGGATGCATCCTTACCAAAAGCTATCAAGGTGTGTTCTTCGAAACCTGACATCAGTTGTGAGCTAATCTGCATGAAGGCCAAAATCAACAAACTCGCACCTCATCGTTCAAAGCGTGTCCGTGTAGTAGGCTGGGTGCACCGACTGCGAGCCCAGAAGGAATTGATGTTCATTGTCCTTCGGGATGGAACTGGATATCTTCAAGCAGTTATCTCGGGGCAAGCTGTTCGTCCTTGTCTACGCATTTTTCTTCATCGATTAACATGCATATAACCAGACGCAAACCTATGATGCCCTTACCCTGACCCTGGAATCTAGCGTTGAGCTTGTCGGCACTTTGCAACCTGTCCCGGAAGGGAAGACAGCTCCGGGTGGACATGAACTTGTTGTAGACTACTGGAAGGTGCTTGGCGCTGCGCCGGGTGGAGAAGAGTCATTCAACAACAGATTGAACGAGGTATGCTATATTGCATATAGTCGGTCAGTTGCGAACTGACTTTTGTGTGCAGAAATCCGATCCTTCCATCTTAGCAGAACTTAGACATTTCGTCATCCGCGGAGAGACTGCATCTAGCGTCTTGCGGCTGCGCTCCCTTCTCTTAGCTGCATTCCGTGCAACACTCGTGGAAGAGAACTTGCTCGAAGTGACACCACCGTGCCTCGTGCAGACGCAAGTTGAAGGTGGTGCTACGCTTTTCAAGTTCAACTATTATGGCCAAGACGCTTTCCTTACGCAGAGCTCGCAGCTCTACCTTGAAACGTGCTTGCCGTCGCTCGGCGATGTTTTCTGTGTACAGGAGAGTTTCCGTGCCGAGAACAGGTGCGTTGATTTCATTTCATTGATGTTGCTTTACTGACGGCCGAGGAACAGTCATACAAGAAGGCATTTAAGCGAATACACACATCTTGAAGGCGAATTAGCATTTATCACTTTCGAGGACCTGATGAATCATATTGAAACAGTGGTATGCATATTTCCCTTGCAAATTCTACTTTGATCAACATCTCCTTTCAGATCTGCAACACTGTAGACAAGTTGCTCGCCGAGCCAGAAGCAGCGGCACTCATTAAACAGTTGAACCCATCCTTCGAAGCTCCGTCACGGCCATTCATGCGACTAGCATACGTGGACGCTATCAAGTGGCTCAACGACCATGGTATCCAACATGAAGAAGAGGATGCCGAGGGCAACGTCGTCAAGGACGACAAAGGCAACCCAAAGATGGTCGATCATGCAGTTGGCGATGATATTGCCGAAGCCGCTGAGCGGCGCATGACGGATATCATTGGGAAGCCAATTTTCTTGTTTGGCTTCCCTGCGGAACTGAAGGCCTTCTACATGAAGAAGATGCCCGACTCCGGGGAGCACGGTGGAAAGGTGTTTACCGAGAGTTGCGATCTTCTCATGCCTGGCGTCGGGGAGATTGTTGGTACGTCATGATACTTGTTTATGTCGGTCGTGAAATACGAGGGCTAACATCTCTGCCTCGAAGGTGGATCTATGAGGATCGCGGATACTGAAGAGCTCCTGGCCGGCTACAAGCGTGAAGGGATCGACCCAGAGCCATATTACTGGTACATGGACCAGCGAAAGTACGGTACGTGTGAACACGGCGGGTACGGTTTAGGTGTCGAGGTATGGGTCATTGGAACCTTGACAATTGTTTTTGCTCAATAACACACGACTATTTCATTAGCGTTTCCTCGCGTGGTTAGCCGACAGGTATACTGTTCGGTAAGTGGTTGCCCATATTTTCATTTTCATTCATTTTCTGAAGATCTTTGTTTCAGGGAATGCTGCTTATACCCGAGGTATGTTATGCATTCTTATTCAAATAGTCCCTTACTAAACCAATGAACAGATGGCCAGGCCGCGCGACACCTTAGAATCCGTCGCGACCCACTCGAAGTTACAGCTTTGTTGTATTGGATCGGTATTCAATGTACTCACCAATATATATCCGAATTTGTTCTGAAGACAAAACGAAAGGAGGGCTCGAATGGTCTTGTACATTGTACTTGATGGCCAAAGTGGGTGAAACAACACATGGAAGATTGTTATCGGAGAAGAGTGATCTTGTGAGAAAAAAGATGACCGAGATGACCGCGATTCCCAGTTTCAAGTTATGGGCTCCCTGCGCTTGAAATCATCTTGACCTATGTACATCATGGCATGCCTCTGCGGCAAAGGACTTAAAGACAACTAAATCTTGTCTGTCCGGGCCCGGAATTGTATTCGTAACTTGAAGCCATACATAGTACTATGTATGCATGTGCCTGACTAAAGTATCCGTACCTTTCGTCAGAACTCGAGGCCAAGTAGGGCCAAGTGAGGCCCTGAAGCCGATCACGATCACCCATTGCACACTAGATGGGTCCATCGATGTCGGTGTTGTCGGCCACTTCAACTCTGAGTCTTACCACGAGAAGGTTTGCAAGTACAAACAACTTACAATCCAGCCTGCAACTTGAGCCACTTTGGAGATATATATATATTCTCGAGCACGAGATAAAGAAATAGCTACCGACGACTATTTCGTGCGAGGCTCGAGCAGCACGTTGCTACTTGCCTCGCGCATTGACTCTTTGACTTGCCACCAAGGTGACCACCAAACCGACTCGCTATGAGCAGACCCTACCTTCCTGTCGACATCGATGTCTTGCCGCTCATATTGAGCTTCTTACTAAACCGACGCGACTTGTTCAATGCCGCACTGGTGAACAAGGCAATATACAGGGCCGGAATCCCATACTTGTATGAAAGCCTTGACTCGCGTTTATGGAATTCACCGAAGGTAAACCTCCTTAGATTATCGTACAAAACATTCATGAGACAGCAATTCACTGATCGCGTAGGGCCTCACAGTGCACCATGCGGCAAAGACGTTGCTTTTGCACCCTGAATATGCACTTTATGTACGAAAAGTGAAAGAAAATGGTAAATGCCACCTATATTCCTAATCCTGTTCCCAACCAATTATAATGAGACATTTAGGATCCGTACATGGCGCCCCGCAGAGCAGTTCGCAACACATATTGGAGCTGGCTTTGAATGCTTTGAGACTCTGCAAAAAAATACATTCGTTTTCTTGGGTCGATAACAATGGACTTCCAGATGATGTGTTCATTTCGTTCCTAGATGTCCTGCTCACCTTGCCAACCCTGCAAGAGCTTACTATCAGATCATTCAGAAACCTAGGTGATGCAGTTTGGCAGAAACTGCACCAGTTCTCCAGGTTGAAGAGAGTGGCTATCTTCTGCATGGAAGGCCCCCCTCGCGTTCTCCAAGGTTGGTCTGAGTCTCTCGGTCCATCGCTAACGAGCCTTGAGCTAGGGGTGAGTATTTAATATTAAATCACGGAGTAGGCACTGACTTACTTTTGACTGCTCAGCGCTGCAACGGTGTCCCTGCTACGATCCTAATTAATATCTTCTCTCATTTGCGGAGCCTCACCCACCTCCGCATCAAAGGCGTACCGTCGAATACCATTCCATACATTCTCCCCAACCTTCCCTTCTTGCTCTCGCTCGATACGGACTACACGGAGAGTGTGACAGGCCCTCGCGCGCTGCCGTCTACTCTACAAGCACAAATGCCACGTCTGCAAAACCTGATGCTCCGGACCAGCTCGATAGATAACGGTGGCCCGCGCGGACTCTGGTCTTGGATATTGCAAATAATTCCTAAACAAGCACTACAGACACTCAGTCTGCAGGCCTTCTCGACTCTAGGCGAGACAAATGTCCCTCGAGGGTTCCTGATGTTCTTAGCAGAAACCCACGGACTCGAGTTACGCCATTTCTCAGTCGGCACGACGATGCTTCAATTATCCGACGCAGCATACTTATGCGAGAAATTCCCAAACTTGGAGGAGATCAGTTGTTCGATATATAACGCCGATGCGGTAAATACCAATGCCTCCTCTGCAGAAGCAAGCGTGAGCTAATTCTGAATCCTAACCTGCTCTCAGAGAGCGATCAGTGATGTAACTTCCCATGCGCATAACCTTCGTTCGCTCCGCATAACAAACAACTCATCGTCCACCTTCACTCTCGATGACGCTCGAAACTTGATGTTACGCGAACGGTCTCGCTTGCGGATGATCGCAGTAGGGAAAGACATGTATAAGGTCAGTACCGTAGCCCGTCGTGTCTCTGCCGTTCGTCTTGCTGACTGCGACTTTCATACACCACTCATGGTTGACAGGGGGCATGGATGTACGACCAAACCGACAGTCTTGCCAAAAGTGCCAAATTTATCGTCGAGCGCTTGAACGTCCGGGATGTTAAGCTCGATATGTAGGAAAATGCACAAAGCAGAACTCGGATTTGAAGATGGGTATGATTTAGTATTGGATAACGTAGAATACTACACAAAAAACTGTGCAACGTTGTTAGCAATTACACAAGTCCAGTCATTAAAGGGTGATACCAAAAGTAAACCGCAAGTGTACAAGCCTACAGTGCATCACATCCCCCGGCCTCGGCCTCTTCCACCACGCGCTGGGGCACCACGAGCACCACCACGACCTGCGTTGTGAAGGAAAGTTAAGTATGAACTTGTCAATCAAGACAATTCAGTATGAATTCGTACCTCGCATAGGAGCACCGCGACCTAGTGTAGCAGACACCAGTCAATAACGCAGTCATTATTCAGAAGTAATACCAAACGTACCCCGTTGCCCACCACTTGCATGTCCACCACGCGCTGATCGGCCTGCCTCTCGTGCCCTATTCTGATCCTCCTTCACTTCATCAAGCAGCTTCTCGGGAACTCGAAGGTATTTGATCTGTTGGGAGCAACCATGTCCTAGGCATGAGTAGACACATACGCTCGATTGAAACTCCAAAACGTACTGTGCTCCCTCGAATATAACATTCCTTTAACTTCCAGAACCGGTCTGCCTCTGCACTCGTTTGGTATACTTCACGGAGAGTAATGTTCATAAAGTTGTCGCAATTGACAAGATGCCCGTTGAATGTCTCTCCGTTCTTCAATTCAACCAACTAAGGCGGGCATTTGTCAATACGACTCTCTGGCGCCTTAAATATGCAGGATGAAGTTATGAACACACCATGGGTCGATTTTGCGCTGCGTTGAGTAAAGATAGTGGCAGCTACATATTTAGGATCGTTCATTGATTCCTTATAGTGTGTATATGACGCATCTTACCATTTTTATGTTCCAAAGGTTTCAATGGCCAGTGATAGGTAGTAAAAGACCTTCAACTTCAAAGCGAAGGCGCGTCAGAGAAAGTCGACGCGCGGATTATGTAAGAGTCACATACACTGGCACACTGCATTTTCAAATAGCCGTGAGAAATTCATTTTCAATTATATTAGTTTTAGATTTGCACAGCATCCTTAATGAACATGACTCAAACGCCTTGTCATACACAAATAGACACAAATAAAGACACGCATTTAAAGCACGGTCTTCTTTCTTCCCCTTTCTTCGCACCACCACAAGAAATATCAACTACCAAGCTTCATGTATACTGACAACTCACATCAACTTCACGAAAGCCATCGACTTCGACACCCGTTAACTGCCATCTCCCCGCACATGTCAAAGCAACGGAACATGAAATCTTTAAAGCAACAGAAACATCGACGACGTCGTTCATCATGCAGTGAAAGTGCGATCAAGGGGAAGCGATACAATCGATACATGACGAAAGCCTCTGCTTTACGGGAACATCGCGAACGACTTGCGCAAACCACTCAGGATACATTCCACACAGTTCTTACAACCCAAACTTACCAGGAGGATGTGATTACTGACGATGATACAGTTCTGATCGCCTCGGGTGCATCCCACGACCTTTCGGACCAGATCATGCGTACGCGTCAGGCGACATCATTCTACCCACACCATTCACCACTCCTCGCAGCATGGGAGAAAGTCCCTGTGCTTTCAGAAAAGTCTAATCCCCAAAATTTACCCCACAATACACTACCGACGCCACAATTGACTACGACTTTCGAGTTTGTTTCCTTATCGACATTATCTGCTGCACGCAATGCCTGGTCTTCGTGCTCGCAATCGTCAGCCTTACGCATAGGTGTACTTAATAGTTCATCTCCGAAGAGGGCGGGAGGAGCGTCTCTTAGTGGAGGCGATACACAAGAGGAGTGTCTTGTACGTCAGACGACTCTTCTTGATTCTCTACAGAACTCCAATGCTGGAATGCAATTCTACTCCGAACACAGGTCTGCCTCAGATGGCTCGGGTCTCCATGACCATTCGTTACTTTTCAGCCCCGGCGTTATTGTTTTCAAGGATGATCGCGGTCGACGTATACCACCTTACGCCATTGACGTTGTTTCCGGAGTCCCCGTGAATGCCAGTACTGTGCTGGCCAAGTTCAGTGTCGATAACAGCGAATTGCTCAACGGTATTCGGGTCGTTATGAAAGAGCGGATGGCGCGCATTCTTCGCTTATTTGAGGAACGGGGGGACAAGACGCTCATTTTGAGTGCATTTGGTGTCGGTCAGTTCTGTAACTCTCCTGATATGATAGGAGAAATTTGGGCTGACCTGTTGAGTGCGAGAGACGGAAAGTTCAGGGACGTTTTCGACAGAGTCATCTTCGCAATCCCTCCGAAACACTTGACGACGTTCGAGAACTCTTTTGGCTCGAAAGTGCTAGAGTCGGAGCTTTTACACGAATGATCGAAGATGAGTAATCATGTTTTTGTTCCCCTTATCATGTAACAGGATGGTATACCCATCGAGTCCTTCGTCCGAGGGAGCCTTTTTCCTATCAAAGAAGAGTCTTCGTCGAGAAGACGCTTTCTTTATATATTATTTTTGTGTTGTATTTGTTCTGTAGTAATTTATTCCTAGTTGAATGCAGTGATCAGTTTGGTTTCACTTTCGTGTCCGATGCGACAAGTTATGCGGTATCTTGTGAGGTTACAGAAGCAGAAGCAAAGTATCTATCTTTCTATTTTACTAGCACATGAAATCTTACGTTTGAAGTCTACAATTAACATGATGCAAAAGATTTGTTATATTATAATCCGCAAATACAGTGCGTATATAGCCATAAATCCATTATAGATGCTTCCACGAATTAGCTTGGCAGCTCTTTCTTTAGTACCGCTTGTGCTGTCCTATCCCGCACGCCCTTCAGGAACAGCATGGCGTTCGTTCCGCCTGTGCCTTTCTCCGCTTCGTCTATAGTAGTTGGAGCTGGAATAAGCTCTCCACGCTTTCCTGCCTCCACACGCCGAGCAGGTCCTACAATATAAAGAGCGACTACGCGGAGGTGAGCATCTCGAAATTCGCGGAGAGCTGAGACAGCGGCGTTGTACCCCGCTAATAAATCAGGATTGCGGGCTGTGCCAACACTATTACTTTGTAGACCGTCAGCGGTTTGTTGAAGTGGTCCGGTCTCGATTTCTACGAGAGCCCGAAGCGGACGGGGATTGGCGGCGAGGTGCCGGAGGAATGCGCGGTGATGTCTGGGCATGTAGTTCTGCATGCGGGCCATAAACGATGGTTTTGGAGCCTGAGACTCTGTAGATGCCGAGACTGGGGCTTCATGGGGAGATGTGCGCGAAGAAGATTCTGGTTGAGGGTCTGTAGAGACATGAGAAAAGGGTGCAGGTGCCGAATGGACGGAGTGCGATCCCCCAGGTCCCGAGTAATGGTCTACTCCTAAGAAGATATCAATTGCATGGATGAGCGAGCTTTGCCCCGCGCTGGGACCGCTCAGCTCGGTTGGCTGTTTCAGGTGCGGATACGCCGGGTCCCCAATGCCTTCAAACACCCACTTCCGGCCTCCGCGCATCGAGTCTTCGCCCTTGAACCAAGGCCGGATCTTATGATAAAATACGTCTGGGTCACAGCCATCGCGCACGGTAGTTAAGATGCGCATGAGCTCCCTAATGACACCCGCGAGGCGTACGAGGTATATTGATATACGACGTAGAGCGAGTGCGTCTCCGACGAATGTCTCGTCCATCGTTGCCCGCATCAATGCGAGAGCAGCGACACCTCGTAGCTCAATACGAGCAGATGTTAGGTAAAATTCTGCTTCATCATTTGTTGAGGTAAAAAGCGTCTGGCAGCGTAAATTGTCGAGGGTAGGTATGGGTTGCTGAAGCACATTGTCCATTTCGAAGCCGGAATCGATAGGTGACGACATTGCTGAAGGCGAAATCTTGTATGTCCAGTTGTAGAGGACATCATCGGAATAGGTGAGGAGAGGTGGTAAAGCAAGATAGTCGGATACTTCCAGTAGGGGTACCGAGAGAGGTAGTGGTATGACGATCGCTGAGGTCGGGTGCAGTGTATTGATATAGAAGTGCATGATCCACGCTAGGACGTGATGCGCTCGACGAAGCAGAACTTCGGACTTTTTGAGGTCAAGGGTAGGAAGCACTGGAAGCTGCTCCAACGTGTGATAAGATTTAGGCATTTGCGTATAATTAATTTACTCGTACCTCACAGACACGTTCCCGCCACGCTCGCGACACTTCTTTCTCCGCTTCCGTCAAGTCCGGCGCCTCTCCTAACTTGAGTCTCCGTTGGACTGCATCTTCGAGGAGTGCTTCCCAGGCCTCCCATTGCTCCGGTAGTCTGTCGAGAGGAGGCTGAGGGGGCATGAATCCGGTGCGGGCATCCACGTCGAAATCGTGAGCGGCGAGAGTAGATGTATCGACGACGCCTTCTGGTGGTCCTTCATGGACATCCGGCCGAGGAAGATTGAGGAAATGGTTAGGGGGGAGTGTTGCCATGGCTCTTGAGTATCTTGGAGAGGTGGTGGAGGAAGGTGACCTTGTGAGACAAGATCTGAGACTAAGAGGAATTTGATCAGGCCCTTGTCAGTTGATCATAAAATGACGACAAAATGGGTCGAGACTGAGTGATGTAGAGGAAGTTCCGTAAGAGCAGCTTGTGTAGCAAGAGTTTTATTCCAGGCATTTGTATGACTGATCGCGCCATCGGAAGGTTCGGCACACGGATCTTCGGACACTGAGACCTGTCTCTGAGTCAGGGCAATGTCCGTTTCGCCTGCTAAAGGATTTTTCCGCATGAGGTCCTTAGCACATGCATCGTAATGGTACGACGGACCGCTGGAGAAGGCGATCAAGTACGATATTCTCATGTTGCACTAAGCACAGATTTCGCAGGAAGGTTTATCGCAATCGGAAAGATCTGGATTGATAATCATGAAGACATCCCAATCATGTCATATGCTTCGCGCACAACGCACATTGGTATCCTACCGCGGAATGGATACTGTCATCAATAATGGTCGGTATGCGGGTGGTTGCAGAAACATTGCTTACCCGCTGAGTCTCGGAAATTTCAATTAATGCCATTCGCACTCAACACATGGTACCCTCGAACACAGATATTTCAACTACATGATTTGCTCTGTATCGTGTCTCTGCAGTATATGGGAAGTCAGAAAGCTTGGCGAGAATGAAACCAATTGCGAAAGACTTACACTGAGCTGGAGAGACTTCAACTTCGAACAAATCTGAACAAGTCTGATAAATGTCATATACTAAGTTGTGATTATGTCAGATCTGTGTCTTTGTAATACGTATATATATATTATATTACCTAATATTACTGTATTGGTCATCAATGCTATAGTCCCATTATTGAACACTAGCACTTTCAGTCTCTCCACCACGACGACATTCATATGTGCTTTTGATACGCGGTCGCTCTAATATTGGCAAGTCGATGAGACTAATAGAAACTTCGACTTCCTCTGGTTATACAAAAGTTCATCTTTTTAGGGTGCGTTATGTAGCTGGCAGCTGTGGTCAACCTTATCTCTTGGAACAGCAACACTATCATCTACAATTAAACATCACGTTATCCAATCCCTGTGGAATACTGGTAGCAGTGATGGACTCTCGTGCAAGTGCTTCTGCAAGCTGAATCTGCTTATTGACACTTTGTCAAGGCTTTGCTTCGCCACCTTAAATGGAAACCCATACTAACATGTATGACCGGATGCAAGATGGCCCGTGTTATGCTCTAGCCTTCGGCTGCCTTCCTCTCCACTTTTATAGGACCTTTGTGTAAGTACGTTCCACATCTACAACTTTCATGTATTCAGTTAGCATGCAAAAGGGAAACTGCGCTCATAGCCGTGTATCAATAAATCAGTTCATCCCCGAATCTGGTATGTCTCTGCTTCAACTCCACAAGAATGAACTGACAAGCTATTTTTCTCTATTCACTATGCGAATCTTACAGTTCATCGGTGTGCTTCTTCGGCTCGGATCTTATGCACATCGCTACCGCAATCCCACTCGTCAATACACCTCCAACACGAGTAGCGGACCACAAGCGGACAAGTAATCAATGTCCAACGTTACCGCAGGTAAGCCTACAGGTCAGAAGGTCCACACCATGATCTAGAAAGGTCGAACGCTTGATCAAGAAACCGCCATGCTTCTCCTTAGACTGTGAGTATAATTCAGGAGAACAACAACTCCCTTTGTCACCTTCTGACAGACGCGGGCTGTCGACGGCTCGCGTCAAGTCTTTGAACCTTTCAGAAGCTGATTTGAGACACGGTCATGCAGACAGCTGTATGGAATGGACAGAAAATAAACGCATTTCTGAGTCTCTGAACGGAAGGCATTTCTTATTGGCGGTTAAACCCCTCCATCTTATAGGTCTGTCTATTGCCTTTTCTATAATTTTCACGCTATGCTCATAGACTTTCTAAAGGAAGTGGCGGCAATCAGACTTCCGCACTATGTCGCTTCGGCCTTGCTGGCACAGGAGACACGGGTAAATCGCGATAAGAAACGTGTATTCTCATCTCGTCGAAGATACTGAAGGGTAAACCACCTGCAAATATAGATGATAAACAGCGTTTGCCAGTGGATGAAGATGGAGTTTTATGAAACCCTCCGGCAAGCCTGAATGCCTTATTGCCATTGGTTCTTTCTTACTCGCTCTTGTGAGTAAGTCCTCAATTACGTTAATAGTCGGTGTCTTTATAGGGCCTACCACATGCAGATAGGCACATCTACGGAATAACCCACCACACGATATTCATCACTGGCGGGCTAGCTGCTTTGACATGTCTGGCTTTCTGGTGCCTTTCTCTACCAGTGTGATTGCATCATCGAACGTCAACGTAGATGGGCATCGGGAGAAGTCGGTTTTGCCCATGCTCCTCCTTAGGCTTCCAGCTGACGCAGTCGCTACTGCGCATTTAGCTATAGGCTTCTGGTATGCTAATGTATCCTTATAATCGCATACCTTGATTGGTACCTTGAAGAGATACGCCGCCCCCGCCCCTGTTGACGTTTCACGGTTATCGACGGAAAAGTAATGAGCTTTACCTATAATTTCTGCCTCGAGGTTTACACACAGGAGAATTTGATGCAAACGACCAGCCAGTGACAAAAAAGATGCAGTGTTTACGTGAATCGATTGCGGGTATCTCCTGTTTCATTAGTACTGATGAGATGATACAGTGCCTGCCGTCAGCGCTCGAGCTGCTTAGGTATGGAAGTCGGCACAACCATTCAGCGAATCTGTCACGAAGTTTATCTCTTAAACTACAACTTTCTAGCGTGTCCGCATAAATCTATATAAGCCAAAATACGCATGTGTTCAGTTGAACGGCCTCGGCTTGCTGCCTTGCAGCTCTGGGACGATGTCCCTTCCGATACCCTTCGTCAGGTATTCTCGGAGATTTGTGAGCGCGCGTACTTCCATCTTGCGTTGAGATTCCTCGGTCTCTGTACCCATGTGCGGCAGTAGGGTAGCTTGAGGGAACTCGAATAGCCTAGCATTTACTTTAGGCTCGTCCGGATACACATCGAGACCGACAGCCGAGAGCTGAAGGGGTTTATCGCAGTGAGTTAAGAAGTCGCAGAATTCGTGAAGCACGAAAAAAGGGGAAAGAATTATGTATGTCAGTCACTGAAAGGAGCGCACAGAGTGAGAAAGCGAATAACAGCTCACATGGCCATCCTCGAGAGCGCGGATCATCGCTGCTTCGTCGATGACTTTCCCTCGGGCGGTATTAACGAGCACTGCCCCGCGCTTTAACTTCCGAATCTCACGCTCGCCCACGAGACCTTCAGTCTCTTTCCTGAGCGGAACGTGGACGGAAAGCACATCTGCTTGTCCATAGAATGCGTCAAGGTGGTCTTCTGGGAAGTACTCGCACCAAGCAGGTGCATTTGGATTGGGATGCCTGGAGTGGTAGATGACGCGCATAGGAAATGCATGACAGAGCTCGGCAAGTCTGAGACCAATGCCCCCCAACCCCAGTACAGCGAGGGTCTTCTCGGTCACATCGTGAGCGGGTTTGAGGCCACGTTTCCAGTTACCAGAGCGAATACTCTGTTCGGCTCGGGAATACTGCCGGAGAGCAGAGATTATGAGGTACAAACCAGTCGTTGCGGTTGCGTCGTCGACAGCGCCGGGGGTGTTCGAAACAATGATACCTATGATGAACGCCTCGTGTTCAGAGCCTGTTATCAATTATGCCGTTACAAAACAGAAAATACCTTTTTCTTTGCATGCGAGTACATCGATCTGATCGTATCCTGCGCCATTGTGTGCAATCCAGTTTACACTAGAGGCGAGAACATCGACGAGCTCCTTGTCAAAGATACCAATGTGATCTGCAGAGCTGTTGTGCCTGTATATGCCAACAATTCCCTCGTATTTTCCTCCAGGCTTCAGCCCATCTAAGAACTCTTGACGGCTTTTTGAATCCAAGAGCTACCATGATGTATAGTGAGTAATGCATCACCCACTTAAAGAGTTTTCGCTGCTTACAATCACTTCAGAGATAGATCCCAATAGCTCCTTTGTCTCTTCATGCGCCCAGACAATATCGCCTTAACATCGAGTCATGGCGAAAGTCAGAACATACTTCGGCCGATGAAGGGGAGGAGAGTAGCATACCACAGATCAGGACGCGAGGGCGAGCCATTGTAGACGGTCAGAAGAAGGAGATAGAGTGCGAAGGCGTGTGCTCGCCAGTAATGGTGGACCTAGAATAAGATGAAAACGAAAAGTTCACGAATGAAAACGAATGAATCGATGAAGAACGTGACTTACCGCCCGCGTCTCACACATTTAGACTTTTGCTATTTATAGGCTCTCCGATTCCGAGTTCGTCACCGAGCCTAATTATGTAATAATAATAGCGGGACCAATCATGATTCAATGCGACTAGCCTCAGACAAAGCGCCTTTCTATTAAAATCATCAGCACGCCAAATGGTCCTTCAATCGAGCTCACACTCATCTTTAAATCTCCAGCAGGTATTAGTTGAAGTACTTCAAATCCAATGTACGGCTACTAGAAGAACGAGTGCTACTGTGAGTTCAGGAACTGGATGTTAAAAAAAGGAATCAAATGTAGGTAATGCTTACTATGGTATATTTGTCAATGTGCACCTTGTAGTGGAGACGGCTCTGACTCGGATTCTGAGAGTTAGCAGAAGCCTCTGATAATGTGAAGTTAAAGGACTGACTCGGTCGTACGAAAACTTGAAGGAAAAGGAAGGTTCCGTGAGCGGGATCATATTACGTAACCATAGACCGGTTTCCGGCTCGACAACTGTTTCGTCGCTTCGCCATAACTGTACTTCAAACAGTGCCAGTCGCGAACGGTGATTTCGTCGTCCTCATCCGCCGTGCGCCTTGCTAGCCGCGTACCTCTATCGCTAGCTAACTGCTTGCATACACGTCGCCAACATGTCGGTGGCAGCACTTGAACCGCGCATCCGGCAGATATTACTTTCGACTCCGAGCACGGAGCTTTCAACAATCACTGCGAAGGATGTTCGTTCGCTGTTGGCTGATAGAGATCCTAGTATCTCGCACTCCTGGATAAAACAGAACAAAAAGGAAATCAATGCACTCATTGGACTTGTATTCGAGACCGTGAGTAGTTCACTGGTCGTTAATGGGTCGCAGAACGGTGGGGAACCGCCGCAGAAAAGGAAGAAAGAGGAGGACGATGATACGGGCGTCCTCGGGGCCTATGAAGGAGGTGGAGATGACGAAGATATGAATGCTGAGGAAGGCGGGTCAGCAACCCCGCCACCGAAACCAAAGAAATCGAAATCGAGACGCGATCTAACGGATGAAGAGTATGCACGCCAACTAGCAGCTGAACTTAATGGCAGTACGCGTAGTTCACGTTCGGGTAAGGCACCATCGGGCCGTACGACAAAAAAGAACGCGAACAGGTCACCGAAGAAGAACAAAAAGAGTGCTGAACGCGTCGATGACTCTGACGTGAGCGATGGGAACTCCGGAAACGAGAAGAAGCCCAAGAAAAAGAGAGCAAGTGCTGGAGGCGGGGGAGGTGCTAAGGGAGGTTTCCAGAAGGAATTTATACTAAGGTATGTGGTCTCGTGTCCTATCGTTTCACGTTGCAATTGTCGTCTGAGACCTGTTCGGATTAGCGCACCGTTGTCCGCTGTTCTAGAAGTGGATAAGCTATCCCGGCCTCAAGTCGTAAAACAACTATGGGTCTACATCAAAGCCAACGATCTTCAAAATCCGCTGAACAAGAGGGAGATCATTTGTGATGATCGCCTGCGACCGGTCTTCAACGCAGAGAAAATAGACATGTTCAAGATGAATAAAGTCTTGGGACAGTGCGTATCTAATATTAAACTCTGCTGAGAAATGAGTTCATCTTGCCTACAGACATTTACACGAGGAGGAATAGCCCATTCTGCCATCTACTTTGATTTCCGCATTGTTTGCTTTCGACAGTCCGCTCATCTGGCCTGCCATATCATACCTGTTGTAGCTTCGCCCGTATATTTATTGTACATATTGCGCCGAATGTACAACAGAACCAGCTCTCGCCACAATCACCATCTGAATGTCAGCATCTGATATAGTCTCTATATCTCCGCGCGCGCAATTCTCATCTAGTTCACTTCTGCCATGTCAACACACTGCAATCTAGTGTGGCATTTTCGAGGCATTATCCGGTTTCTTCTCTGTGCTCATGGGTGCGTCAACTGTTATGCCATACGCTGCGCCATTCTACTGTTTCTATCTTCTATCCTCAATCAGTTCATGCTCTTCAAGGTACCCGTGCGGGAAGGGCCAGTTTCTCGGCGTTCCCATAGTACACCTGTGCCATATTATCTTCGGCTTACGGGCCGTGCAAATCCCGAAGGTGCACAGCAAACACCCATTTTCCCCACATGTCCTCACTTGAGCTCATATTTCTTGATGAAGCGACTTCAAGTTCTGAAAAGCTTGATTGAAGTTCTCAACATAGAGATGCAATTCAAAGTACTAATGCGCAACAGTGCTTGTTAGTCTCGGTTCTTTGGACTTACTATCTTTCAGTCTCAAATCGACCTGCGAAAGAAAGATGAATCCTGTTTCAAACTGTCGGCAATGCGTCAGTGTCTTGCCATTTGTTTTGCAGGTACGTTGACTACTCTATGCAGAAGTCGCCCGTGGTAAGTACAGCAGTCCAGAGTTTGGATGACTGCTAACTACGACATAAAACACAAGTCACAGCTAACCGATCTGAAATAGTGGCTACGAGCCTTTCGCACCTCAGAAACTCTTGCTGCCCACATTTTTTTCCAAGATTCGAGTGTGAATACATTATTATTTTACAAGATTCCCAATAATATAAAATTAAGGCTTGGCAAGAAAAAGCTCTATGAAAAGCGATCGTAGAACAAGAAATGGTAGGAATGAAATAGAAGAAACTAATTAAGCGTCTGCAACTTCATCCATTCCGTATCGTTTGCGTTAAAATTCACGCCCTTCTTCCTCCACCAGACCCTTGCTGCCTCTCCACCACCGATGGCATCCTCCAATGCTTCTTCGATGTCGCAGATCCGATACTGAGCCGGTAAGCCACTGCGATCCCACCATTCGAGCACCTCCGGCCGGTTGTGACGTGTTGCCAGCGTCAATGCATCTTGGTCAAATATCATTTGCAAACCACTCTCGAGCCACCACTGCAGTACGTTGACCTTACCATGCATTGATGCATGATGCAACGCCGTTCTATCGTATTTGAATTCCAGATTTGAACGGAGCCACCAATCAAGGACAGCGACGTGTCCAGCGCTGCTTGCCATGTCCATAACTCGACCTAATTTCAGAGGAAGGCCCGAGCGCCGCCACCACTCAAGAACTGCAATATGATTCTTTGCGCTTGCAGATTCAAGTGCCGCTTCGGAGTAATCCAGGGGGATTTGTGAAGCTGCCCACCAGTCAAGTGAGGCGGTCACGCCATTGCGACATGCACCATCTATCGCCTGTGAGATGGAGCAAGGTTTCGGGGCAGGTAGGAGTTGTGCATCCACAGCATGCTTCCACCATGTCAAAACGCCGGTCCGGCCATGATGTGAAGCGACAGTAGGGATGAGATCGTCTTTGAACCACGAAGAAAAGTGTTGGCGATATGAATGCATGAGCATTTCGAGAACGTGTGTATAGCCGAAGCGTACTGCAACAGTGGCACCCAGCACAGTTGGTGAGCACCGGGCAGGATCAGAGGCGCGGATAAGTGGGACAAAACCCGTCAACATCGCTTCATCCGTGCTGGACGCATGGCTCCACTCTAATGGTCGATGAAGAGAGGTTGGTAGTCCTACTGCTCTCGACAGTTCCCAGTCGCCTAGAATGTCCAGTATGTCTGCCAGAATCTCTATCGGTAGATCGACTAGGCTCGATTGCCGTGGCTTTTGTACCCCATTGACACCCGGCGACAAAGCAGGCGGAACTAAGCCATTTGTGGCCTTTAGTTGAAGAGAGTTGTTGATCGATAAGTTCGGGAAGTTATATGTCTGAAGGTCATAGTGCGCGAGTCGGCCTGCGAGCTCAACATCCGTTCCATGAGTGGGTAAAGATCTAATCGTAAGAAAGAGCACGAGCTGGTCGTGTGTCAGGCGTGCATATGCATCGCGAATTATGTTTGCGTGCTCGTCATGTCTCTGTGAAGGCCATGACATCAACTGGAGCTTTGGCGTTGTAAGAAGAGTAGTCTTGACGATAGTACTCACTGCCATCCACGACGATGAAGCTCGATGAAGTGCAAGTCGTGCACGTTGTTGAGCACAAACACTTTGAAGACAAGGCGGATTATTTTAGACACGTTGATTACCTAACTCAGGCTTCAAGTTGAACCTGAGCTGCCTGAGTGAAGTGAGGTCATACTTATCGGACTTATTTACAGTCTGAGTAGCGTGGGAGTATAACTTGAATACCGGTTAACTTAAAGGGTAAGTTAAGTCTCAAGCTATACATAATATTTGAAGAATTGAAATAACTACTTGTACGTAATATGGAGGGCTTTACTAAAAAGTACACTCACTGCTGAGCTCAAGTTGAAGTTCAACAGTTGATCTTGACCGTGACCTCGACGACCTTCATGGCCATATCACTAGACTCGTAAACCAGTCGCTTATCATGTAACACCCGATAAATTCACGACTGGCTTGCGAGTCTACATTATCACATTGCTACACCAAAGCGCGATGCTGTCTAGCCGAAATAATCAAGCTATCTACATCCCTAAACTTGTGACCAACATACATGTGCGGTGGCAGCGGCTCCGGGCAAACGGATGGGAAGAAGTCTGCCAGAAATCCCGTCCAGTACCGCTTTAACCATTAAACGATTTTCCAGCTTGCTTCTCTCACATGGTACGCTTCTCAACTTGCCGAAGGCCGTTGTATTCATTTCATCATTATAAGCTCGCATAGCTTCATTATTCCTTGCTTCTATGTTCTATCTGGACAACTTCTCTCTTGCAAACAAGATGCGAACTTTCGCATGTGATGATCGCCGGCCCGCAACTTGTGATCGTCATAACCTGCACAACAGCGTTGAGAGTGCTTAAATATGGGGTCTATCACACCGGGCAAAGCTTGAGCTAGCGATGGCGAAGTGGATCAACCTCTTTTCATATATTCTAGCTGCTCAGGCTCTGAATGTGCTAGCCTACACCGTTCCACCTGGTTCACCTGGCTTTTATCATGGCAATTCATCTGCAGCTGTCACCTTTGACTCTCACTCCCTATTCCTAGGCAACAAACGTCTGTATGTCTTCAGTGGTGAAGTACATCCATGGCGGCTACCCAGTGGGAAGGCAGCTTGGCGAGATGTCTTCCAAAAGATGAAGGTCAGGATCTATAGCTTTGGCTTTGCCAGTTTTTTAGACGGACATTCATCTCTTAACCTTCTTTTCAGGCTGCTGGTTGGAACGCAATATCTGTGTATCATCACTGGGGACTGTCGGAGGGCAAGCAGGGTAGCCTAAACTTTGATTACTACAGATCACACACGGATGTGTACGAGATCGCCAAGGAAGTCGGACTTCTCGTGATAGCTCGTCCTGGGGTAAGCATTAAACTCCCTTGTTTTTATCAAGACTTACCGAGAAATTTCTCAGCCTTATATTAATGTATGTCTGCCTCCCATCTGCTGCAACAGAATACTCATATTTTGCCCCTCTTCAGGCAGAGACAAGTGGGTGCCAATATGTTACGTTTATATACATATGCTGAAACTCCTGAAGCTGGCGGTGGATTCCCGGGTTGGTTGACAAATAATCCGGCTAAGGCTCGAACGAATGAGACTGGATTCACCAATGCTTGGATGCCGTACATCACGTCAGTCGCGAAGTTCATCGAGCCTTACCAGGTATGTAGGGCCACCTTGTGGGACTTATAGCAAACGCTAACAGCGACACGTAGTATCCTAACGGCCCTGTTATCGCTGTACAATCTGAAAACGAATTCTTCGAGTCGACACCTTCGAACCCCGGGCGCTCGGAACACATGCAGCTTATTGAAGATACACTCCGCGGAAATGGCATCACTAAGATCCCCATCACGCACAACGATGCCAATCCGAACGGCGTCTTTTCCAGTGGACTGGGAGCGGTTGACCGTGGGACTCATACCCAAACGGTTTCGACTGCAGCAACCCATCTGCGTGGGGAAATGTCGCCTCGACGTTGAATGACAAGCATTTGGTCTGTCTAGTTTTCGAATTCTTTAGATCTGTCTTGACTGTGATACTCCTATTTTTTAGCAAATCGATCCTGATGTAATGTGGGCCTCCGCGGAATTCCAAGGCGGATCTTTTGATCCATGGGGAGGAGTAAGCAAACCGATTTCTGCCTCTGTTTAATGACTCATTGTCACTTTAGTCTGGATATGACATGTGCTTCCAACTGCTTAATGAGCAATTCGCCAACGTAAGCCCTTTAGTTCCTTTCCACTGCGGTATTTTCTCATATTTCCGTAAAGGTCTACTATAAAGTAAGTTGACCAACTTTGAACATCAAGTGGCTTTGCTAAAGACTGAACATCAAGAATAACTATGCGGCCCAAACTACTCTGCAATCTCTGTATATGGTAAGAGATATGTTCCTTGTTTATTGCTAATCATACGAACTGAAGCACTCTTCAAGACTTACGGAGGAACAAACTGGGGTAATCTTGCAGAACCCACAGTATACACTTCGTGCGTTGTCATAACATGTATTCGTTCGAAAGTAATCTAACTTTCCTCTAGGTACGATTATGGTGCACCAATCAGAGAAGATCGCACTTTGTCGCCAAAGTACTCCGAAATAAAGCTACAGGCATACTTTCTGCATGCTTCTCCGGATTTTCTGATTGCAACTCGTTCTGGTAGCGGAACATCGTTCTCTAACAACACGAACATATACACAACGGTCCAGTCGTCTAATACAGGGGTCAATTTCTACGTCGTCCGACAAGCAACGAACGCGTATGTCTTACAGTTTGTAGTCCTGATCTGTCGCTAATTTACTTTGCATCTTGCCCTCAAAGCATCACGACACCGACGCAATTTTCGTTGAGTGTAAATACTACCCAGGGTATTATCAATGTCCCGCAGTTCGGGGGACAAATCACGCTTGCTGGGCGCGAGAGCAAGATTTTGGTGACCAATTATCCGTTCGGATCAAGCAAGTTGGAATATTCCACGGCTGAGGCATGCTGTTTCTTTGATTCATTTGACGACAACACTAAGGGTTCTTCATGTCCTGACGTGGACCACGATAGACACAATTGATACAATTGTGTTGTACGCACTAGCTGGCCAATCAATTGAGGCAGTCGTTACAGGCCATGGACATGGATCTCCTACGTTACACGGCTGCTCCTCCATTAATGCTACAGGCTCCAACGGCTCAGTATCTATAAGTGGCTCACCCTCTGGAATTTGTGTTGTCACATTTGGCTCCACGAGGATCATCGTCTCCGACAAAGTCACAGCAACTACCTTTTGGAATCCGCACCTTCTAAACGGGCAGACATCGTTCTATGATGTTGCTCCAGACATTCCATCCATACTTGTGGCGGGTCCTTATCTCGTCCGCAACGCGACGATTCGCGGGTCTACGCTCTCACTAAACGGTGATTTGAACGCTACGACGACACTGGACATCTTCGCTCCAAGCTCGGTCAGGTCTGTAATTTGGAACGGGCAAAATGTTAGGGTATCGCCATCGACAATCGGCTCTCTGCGAGGCAGTATAAGCTTCGGTGTGAAAGTATCGTTGCCGAGCTTGAAAGATGTCACTTGGGCCTGCATAGATTCGCTCCCGGAGGTCCAAGATGGTTTCGATGACAGCACGTGGGTCCTTGCTGACAAGACAAATACGTCGAGGCCGTATCCGACTCTCGGTGGCAAAGTAAGTCATCTCTCACCCTGAAACTGTATCATGCTAAACCCGTGCCACAGCTTGTCTTGTTTGCAGACGAGTATGGGTTTCACCAAGGTGAAGATTTTAGCTTATTGGGCGGAAAATAGGACCTGAATACATCTTCCGTAAAGGGAACCACATTGCACGAGGCCACTTCACCGGCAACGCGACTGGCGTGCAACTAATTGTCCAAGGGTAAGTGAACTAGAACAGCTCACCAGTGCTCCGAGTCTCACACGAGTTGTACTATAGGGGATTTAATTTCGGTTATAGCGCCTTTTTGAATTCAAAATTCTTAGGCTCAAGCCAGGGAACTAACCAATACTCGGCGGGTGGGGGCGTTGACATGACGAACGTTACATGGTCGTTTGACCCGGCCGATTTGAGCAGTGGGGAAAATGTGGTGACTGTTGTCTTTGATCAGACTGGTCTAGAGGAAGACTACAACGGCGAAGATACATTCAAAGTGCGTATCATTGACAATAACTCAAATACTAGCATCTTACCTGATACTGGTATTGGAAGACGCCGAGAGGAATTAGAGGTTACCAGTTACTTGGAGGTGGCGACTTCTCTGCGTGGAGAATCCAAGGAAATCTAGGAGGTGAAGATTTCCCCGATGTCGTAAGAGGCCCCCTTAATGAAGGAGGTTTGTACGTCGAGCGTATCGGTATGCTTGTTCTTATCCTTCTTTGGGCACACAAAGGCTTTAGCAGCTGATTGAACCTCCAGGAGCCCATCTTCCCGGGTTCTCTACCGCGAACTGGACTTCATCATCGACTGATTCAACTTGTTCGCCTTTCGTCGGTATTGACTCAGCTGGAATTAAGGCCTATCGCACGACGTTCAATCTTAATTTCCCGCATGGTGTCGATATCCCTGTCGCACTGCAATTCGAGAGAACGCCTTCGAGTAGCTACCGCACATTATTCTATGTCAATGGTTGGCAATTCGGAAGGTTCAGCTCAGCGGATGGTCCGCAAACAGTTTTCCCTGTACGCCGCTAAAGCATATGATTACGCGATTCTCTAACTGATTCTTCTCAGCTTCCAGAAGGCATCCTTAACCATCTAGGAAGCAATGAATTGTTGTTGACCATATGGTCTCTTGGTATGTTCACTTTCCTTCCCGCCGGCCCGGCTTGCTCATTATGATCTCCATTTTAATAAAGATGCCGGTGGAGCGAAGATCGCGGATGTAGAACTCGTGAATACCGCAACTATTGCATCCAGTAAAGAAGCGGTTCCGGTTGTTCGCTCGCCATCCTTCGCAGAGTTGCGAAAGTAGGCTGGAATTAAGGCGAAACTATCACCTATAAAAATTTCCACTATTTCCACTCGCTCTCGTCTAAAAGCGAAGAGTATATAATTGTGGAAGAATAAAATGAATCAAGTACATCTTACCACGTGTCAGATAGAAATGAATTTGGGTCGGTCCGCCCGAGGCGATGCACACCATCATGTCGCCGCTTTGATGACAGGACCTATCCTCATGACCTCAACAATGCGTTCGCATATTCTTCAGATATTTCGCTCTGATGCCGAAACAAGCACAAAAATCATTTAAAATCAAGCATGAACTACACATACGCCGACCGAGCTCTCGCATCCACTGTCCTTTGACTAAATTCCTTCAATATGGACTTGATCTCACTGAGGCTGCTGTTTTTTGTGGTGTTCTCGTGCCGCGTTTTCGGGGCTAGTGTCGACCTGCAGTCTCGCGCTCGGATGACATCATACAAAAACCCAGTCATCAGCGGGTTTGCGCCGGACCCGTCGTGTACACGCGTCGGGGAACAGTTCTTCTGCGTGTCGAGCTCGTTCAGCGCGTTTCCCGGTATTCCAGTCTATACATCCCGCGATCTCGTCCAGTGGAAGCAGATAGGTGGCTATTGAATTTCAGAATCCGGAAGCTATTGCTAAGATCCTTTGAAGGCAATGTTTTATCCAGGCCTGACCAATTGCCTGCATTGGCCACCGTGAACTCGAGCACGGGCGGCATCTGGGCTGCTACCATCAGGCAAGGGTCGCTAGAGTGCTACATGAACAGCTAGCTTATCTTTTCTACTATTCAGACATCATGAGGATACTTTCTATGTCATCACAACTTTGGTTCTTGACCAAAACCCCAGAGAATCTCCGGATCGCTGGGACAATGTACGCAATTTTATATAATTGTTTTGCACGTCAGATTTGACATTTAGAATATCTCTAATGCAGCTTATCTTCACAAACAAAGATATTTTCTCAAACGACGGTAACGGCTGGTCGGATCCCGTCCACTTTGCCTTCCAAGGCTATGACACATCAGTCTTCTGGGATGACGACGGCAAAACATACATCACTGGCTCGCATTATTGGCGTGTTCTCCCCGGAATTGAACAGTTTGAGATTGATTTGACTACCGGACAGAGTTTAAGTGGGGATGCAGTTGTCATTTCTAACGGGACTGGCGCGATGGTGAGACAGGCAGTCAGGCGCTATTCTATGTAAGGCGGCCGTATTAATGGGACTGTAGGCTCCCGAGGGACCACATATCTACAAACGAGATGATGGATACTACTATCTTCTGCTCGCAGAAGGTGGAACTGGCCTTACACATGAAGTGACGTGCGTAACTCTGCAATCATATGCGGCGCCTCTGACGATAACTTCAACTTTCAGAATGTTCCGAGGGAGGAGCATATGGGGTCCCTTTGACCCGTGCCCATACAATCCAGTCTATACGAATGCTAACTCGTCATTATATCGTGCGTGGTGGCGTTTTCCCTCCTTCGATCTCATTCGTTTTAGACAGATAGTGACATTCAGTACAAACGGTCGGACATGCTGATCTATTCAACGACACCAGTGGCAATTGGTGGGCTATTTCGCTTGCGACTAGGAATGCTACGGTGAACTAGTAAGTATACATCCACCAAGATATTCGCTATGACTCTTATAATGTTACGCTCCAGTCCCATGGGTCGTGAGACTGTTCTTGCTCCTGTCGTTTGGGAGGAGGGCCAATTCCCGGTAGTGAACGGCGGCAAGCCGGGTCATGCTTACATTGATATGGAGGGTCCCCTGCCGCCGAAAAAATCGGTAGGCTCATGTCATCTATGCATTATCAGTCGTGTTAAACAGTTTCTCCTCCTAGCCTACGACTTTCTCTTCATCCGATCCGCTTGTCGGACACAGTCAGAAGGTGACTTTTGCGCCCGGCACAACACTTCATCGGCAGTTCATCTACTTCCGCTACCCTGACTTCTCGCGCTTTACTGTCTCGCCGCCCGGACACGCGAATACATTGCGAATCTTGGGGTCGGCGGAGAACATCACGGGTATCGACGGCAGCCTGGGCACCTCGACATTCGTAGCACGCCGACAGGACGCAGTAGAGTTCTCCGCGACTGTCGACCTCGAATTCGCACCGACTGTGGATGGCGAAGAAGCGGGGTTGACATTATTCATCCAGCGCTTGCAACATTTCGATCTGGGCCTGATTGCGATCAAGGACGGGAATTCAGCCACAAGACGTTACATTCAACTTAAAACCATTACGGCGAACTCTACTGAGGGCGGATCGAGTGATCCTCTATCGAAGCCTGGCATTATCGAGCTAGAGAGTGGCACAGATATATTGAGCCTTAAGGTACAGGCCATCAATGCTTCGACGTACTCTTTCTCGTATGCGATACCCAACAAGGGCAAGGCAGAATGGAAGGTTGTAGGGTACGGCGCCGCGAGTGAAGTCAGCGGTGGATATACTGGAGTAAGTGCCTATCCCTTTCGAATTCTTGCTTGCTTATGTTTGAATTTTTAGACTCTGGTGGGAATGTATGCATCAGGAAATGGGCAGAATTCAACCACACCAGCGTACTTCAGTAATTTTGTGTACACTCCAGTTCAGGGCGTTTACTAGAAGACAATCAAATTTGCGATTATTAGACACTTGGAAGCTAACAAGGAGCTTCGGTTTACATTTATAAGTGGAGTTATGATCTGGGCTTCAACGTTATCAGGATAGCTCGATGTTACTAGGAATACATCGGAGGCAAGGGTCTATCGCAGTTCCGGCCCTTTCCGGTCATCGGGACGAGGCTTTCGCCAGGGCCTAGAGTCGGCTTCCGGAACAAACTGTAGGTACGTATTACTGCTCTTTTCATATTTATGCGGAATCACAATTTCGCGTCAAGGCTCCTGGTGACAGCGTGAGGAAAAGAGCCGATGTTCGGCACACATCAGGGAAACTACTTTCTGCTGAAAGTGACTTAAGCGTTACTTAAACGTCCTGAGTGACTTGAAGTCTGAATAAGGCAAGCTTGCCTTATTCATGCATGTCCTCCCATTATTCAGGACGAGTTGCCTGAAATAAGGACGAGTTGCCTGAAATAAGGACGAGTTGCCTGAAACAGTGCTCTAAGTGTTTCAGGCAATCTGCACCCCAGTGCTCCAGTGCTTCAGTGCTTCATCCTTTAATTACAGCAGGAGACAAGTGTTGTAAGACAAATTGCAGCGCTCAAGAGTTCAAGTGCATAAGAATGATCCAAGTATTTCATTGCATCAGAAATAATATAAGACAACGGTAAGTAGCTATCAGTGCCTCAGTGTTCAAGTACATCAGTCATTTACACAAGACTAAGCATAGCAGTCACTATCGTGGAACCCGCCACGACACAATTCTG
This sequence comes from Trichaptum abietinum, assembly GCA_910574555.1. Classification (NCBI taxonomy): domain Eukaryota; kingdom Fungi; phylum Basidiomycota; class Agaricomycetes; order Hymenochaetales; family Trichaptaceae; genus Trichaptum; species Trichaptum abietinum. Next base: position 2,681,294 of record CAJTBE010000011.1, on the reverse strand, counting down.
AACCACTGCCACGGGCAGTGGCAGGCCCATTTCGCTACCGTGCCTTCAATTCTGCATGTTCTTTAGCGTGCCAGTAGAAACGAAGGTTGCTCTGCGAGTCGATGGTAATAAGTTATTGAGCGCACGGACAGAAACGAAACGAGAGGCTCACCAGTGAACGATTTGCTCTTAGAAGTCGACGCATTCCGTGGCCGAATCCCATTTTGAAGCGTCGTCCTCCTCATTATCGCCATCTCCGCCTGGATCCTTCTCCTCGCCCTCGTCCTTGTCCGCGCCCTCGTCCTCGTCCTCGTCCTCGTCCGCGCCCTCGCCCTCGTCCGCGCCCTTGTCCTCGTCCTCGTCCGTGCCCTTGTCCTCGTCCTCGTCCGAGCCCTTGTCCTCGTCCTCGTCCGCGCCCTTGTCCTCGTCCTCGTCCGCGCCCTTGTCCTCGTCCTCGTCCGAGCCCTTGTCCTCGTCCTCGTCCGAGCCCTCGTCCTCGTCCTCGTCCGCGCCCTCGTCCTCACCCTCACCCTCAATCTTGTCAGCGCCCTCGTACCCGCTCTCACTCAGGTCGTCATCTCCTTTAGCATCGGCATCCTCGTCCTCTGCATCACCTTCAACATCGCTTCTATGCTCAGCTCCTTCACGCTCGTCGCCCTTATCATCGCTCCCGTCTTCCCAATTACCAGCGCCTTCGTCATACGCTTTCTCGCAGGTCGAACCCGGACCTGCAACATCAAAATATAAGGAAAAGTCCCTGCCAGTGATACCCGATCCAAAAAGTTCGGTGTTCTTTCCAGCATCGATATTGTTACTGGCATCGTAAGCTAGGAGGTGGGATCGAACCTTTTCCCAGTTTGATTCAGTGAAGAAAGAGGGATTCGACAGCAATTTAACATAGTCGTTCGTATGAGGCTGCCACAGAGCGCTAGTGAAATACCACTCAGCGCCGCCAAGCTCTTCTTTGATATTTTGCAACCGAGCCACCTGTTTATCAATGGCGACCTTGACCTATCCATGAGGAGATCAGCGAATAAAGCCACTATAAGTTCTGAAAAAAAATACCGCTGTTGCCGCAAGGGCGAGGGCACCGATAGGCTTTCCTATGGAGTTTTTGTCCAGTACTTTATGCCGACCCATGGCTAAGACAATGTGTACGGACAACACTGAGACCACGAGGTCAGAGCAGAACAGTCCTTGCTTCTGTACATTCAGGGTCAATGCATGGACACAAAATGCCACAAGTACTATTTTACTTACCCTTTCCATACTATACCAGCTTTCCCATAGAAACGGTTCGGCTTTCTTCTTATCAACTAGCGTCTGCAACGTCTTCACAATTGCTTCGTTTTGCATTGACTTTGATTGTTCGCCGCTGATAAAACTCGCAACTGAATGCTCAGCTTTCTCAAACAGTTTCTTGCGCCAGCTATCAGAGCATCTCTGGGCCGCCTGAAATACAAGGATTGCATCTCAATCTGGTAAAGGTAACTTGAAGATAACTAAGAATGACTCAACTACTGTATCAAGCAAATGTATTGCAACAAGTTGAGAGCTTTATTTCTTGGCAAGTTTTTATTGTTATCCTATGATCCAAACTGAGAAATAAAGATGAGATCTTAAATGGCTCTGGCCCATATAGTATGAGAAAAATATACCAAATTTGGAAGTTTCTGAGGCCAAAACGTAAAAATCTGAAAATGGCCGCTTAAGAGGAGGCCTCAGACTGATCAGCTGAGAGTATCAAAAGATACTCTAGCATATTAGTAAGCACTGACAGAAAGGACTATATCAATTGAATTAGCGGATACGGAATTGTAGCCTAGAAAAAATGACTACTCTGCTTAATTTCAGTACTGTCAATTGGGAAATTATATGCATCTGTGTTTAAGTAGTCATTTTTTCTAGGCTACAATTCCGTATCCGCTAATTCAATTGATATAGTCCTTTCTGTCAGTGCTTACTAATATGCTAGAGTATCTTTTGATACTCTCAGCTGATCAGTCTGAGGCCTCCTCTTAAGCGGCCATTTTCAGATTTTTACGTTTTGGCCTCAGAAACTTCCAAATTTGGTATATTTTTCTCATACTATATGGGCCAGAGCCATTTAAGATCTCATCTTTATTTCTCAGTTTGGATCATAGGATAACAATAAAAACTTGCCAAGAAATAAAGCTCTCAACTTGTTGCAATACATTTGCTTGATACAGTAGAGAACAGATGTTGGCGAACTGTGTTTCGTAACTTAGTTCCACAGAATCAAACACTTTCCCCCACAGTGTGCTGATGAGCTCATTGTCCGGGTTTTGCCATGGCGTGAGGGACTTTCCTACTGCGCGGAAAAGTGAAGGTAAAAAAATATGAATCCAACCGGCCTGAGTACCGGGAGGGAGACACTGGTTCGTCGCCCTTTTTCTGCCTGGCACGCGAGATCCTTCCTTTCCTTCATTTCGACCCTTGTCCTCCAGCCCCACTGATGTCTGCATATAAGTGAATCAGCAAAAATATGTCATAGTAATGAATTTGATTCGACACACTGAGCTAGTAGTCCGAGAGACTTTGCGATGACCAGGATAAGCCCCAATCACTAATACTTCGGGTCCGGGAGTGCAGGATACTCTCGTCATTGCAAGCGACTGTGTTAGAGGTGCTAACGGCATCTTTCGACCACCAGTCTAATAAGAATAGTGAGTGAATGCTCACATTTAGAGTGTATCAATTGACCCACACTTGCTTCATTATCAGCCACCAGCGACTGCCTCTTGCGATGAGAGGTAGCGGATCCAATCTCAGACTGCAATACGTCAGAAAGCTGTTCCATGGCAAGTGAGCAGCTCGAAAGGAAGCAATTACCATCGTGTCGGCCTCAGGCCGATAAGGAATGTCAGAGGGTTTCCTCTTCTTACTCAAGTCCTTTCCGCCTGGTCAGAAACGAACTTAAAATGCCGGTTACCAAAGAATTGGCACTTACTGTGGCACTGACCTGTGTGTCCATGCCAGTGAACAATGACTTCTTGACCTTGACACTCTTGCTAGCCTATTGAGATGGTGTAAAGTAAACATAAACATGAAGGAATCCATAACACGTGAAGGTGGAAGAATTACCACATCAACCTGGGAGTCGGTGTCCGGTGGCGACTTTCTCTTTCTGTTTTTTGTGACTATGATGTCCTATTCATAGGCACAAATTAGCGATCGACCCGATGTGAGGAAGGGAACGAATAGTTGCTACAGCGGAGGTGAGCCTACGGTGCATCAACGCTCACACATACCTGTATACGGGGTTCCAAGGCTAGTGATTGCACCTTACAACCATAAATCAGGGGGAAACGAGAGAAATTGGAGTAAGATAGGGACTTACCGGTGCGCTGAGCTGCGAGTTGGCAGTTCTCTTGGTTGCACCCTGTCCAAAGATCAATTCAGCAAACAATGAAGGAAGGATGTAGCATGAAGATCACTGTGCTTCACTGTCTGGCACTCACCTGTCCACCTGGTTTTGTTTCGTTGTTCTTATCCTCAAGTACGGAAAGGGATTGGTTAGTAGATTGGAAAAGGTAGGAATGATATGACGTCGCTTACCGTTGAAACCTGCGACCCGGAGAGAGTGTCGCGCAGCAACTTCCTTTTCTTTGAGTTCAAGTTGCTGCTACCTCCATCCTGTTCATTGCACGACAGTTGGCAGAAAAATAATAACGAAGGGATATGATCAAACGGTCATGGGGTAACTGACGTGAATCGAACAGTAATAAGTCGCACTCACACTAGCTTGAGCCGGCCTTGTCAGCCTCCTCGGATCGCTTTCGCCCTACAAGCAAGGTATTCAGACTGCATCTGCCATTCTAATGTTCCGTCAACTCACAATATTTGTGTCCGAATCGACAAAATGTGCTGTCTGTTGCACGCTGATTGAGCTATTCTTTACACCATGATAGCTTGCGAGGGTTATTGTTTCCCCTTCATCCTCCCAAGGACTTAAGTTTTCATTGTCTTGCAATGAGATGCTGTGTCTAGTGTAGCTTGGCGTCAGCGAAGCTCATAATATGGTAACAAAGACGAGAGTGTCAATGTTGTAGGTAGAAGGAAATTTGATCCCGTTCTCCATGATCCGCTTCCTCAGCATGAACATTAGTAATCTAGTTGGATCATACTATGAGCTTTAGCTGAGTCTAAATCAAGCTTCACACTTACCATTACATCGTGCATACCAGAAATTGATCCCGTACGCATTGCAAGATTTCAGATTTAAACTCACAAATTGATCCCTCTCGAGTCTATCCCTGCCACCTCAAGTCCTCCATCCTCTTCACCAATGAAAGTGGATTCATCTGTGTTGCGAAGCGCCCTGGCAAGTCGCTTTGTCTTGTCGTCCCGCTTTGACGTAGCGGGCGAGTCTATTATATCCGTTTCTTCACCAGAAAGGCTCTCGTTCTGTCCGGCAGGTGCGTGAAAGAAAGTGTTGCTTGGAGTGGCGGCAGATCTCGACGTCTTTGCGGTCTGCACACGGGTGCGAAATGGAAGTTCACCTTTGGGATCTTCTTTCCTAGCCTTTTTTGCAGGCTTTCTGTTTGACGCATCCGTACTTGCCGCTTCATATTGTGAGTCAAAGTAGTCAACCTCCAAGCTTTGAAAACATCTGAAAATGTATAGGCAATATAACTCACCAATGTCTAAGTCTTCGTCGTATTCAACTTCACAACCCGACACGTCTTTAACACCGTTCTTCGAGCCTGCTTACGCCAGTTCAAAGCTATGTAATTACTGATCTGAAGTTGAAGACTTACTACTAGCTTCGCCCTTTGGCTTCCTACGTCCACGTTTTCCAGCGAGTTTAGGCACTGTTGAGCCCATCTGGGTGCGTGTCTCAAGAGCCTTCGACAAATTGTTTTCAAGCTCTACGGTCTCTAGCATCGCTGCTTCTTGGTTTTCTGCTGCGGTCACCTTCTTGCGTACCTTGTCAGCTGCCTCTTGTTCTTTTGCTGCCCGTTTCTGCTCCGCAGCGAGTTTTTTCCTCTCTTTCGCGACCGCGACTTGCTGGGCCGCAGCTCTGCGGAAAGCTGCCCGTTCTTCCTTCTGTTTTTCCTTCTCCTCCTTCTCCTTCAATGCCTCATCCCGCCTCGCTGCCTGCTGTACTTTCCTTTTGTCTTTTTCTTCCTTCTCCCGCAATATCTCCTCCTTTGTTCGTCTTGTTCTGAGTTGGTCAACTACTGCTCCGGGGTGCTGGTTACTGTTCTTGGCCCTCGTCTGTCTTCGAGTTGACATTTTGTGCAGTGTTTTGAGACTTGGGTGATAATAAGATGGATCGAAGGTGCAAGTTCAAGATCAGGGAGGCGAGGGCGTCTATCTTAGACAAGTTGAAAATTTACGCCCACTCACTCAGGCTGCCACTGGCCAGGCTGCCACTGCCAGCCTGAGTGTGTGACTCACGCACTGCCAGTGGCAGTGGCACTCAGGTTCACTGGCAGCCTTACGGCACTGGCACTGGCACTCAGCTGTGAGTCCCAATCATCGACATATACTACTGAAGGCTACATTGATGCCAGCGACACGGAAAAAGCACGACCCCTTTCATTTTCCACCAACTATTCGATGTACCTTGCCCAGCTGTAGTAGGACGTTCAAGAGTCAATCTGGAAGAGCAAGACATGAATATTCAGCTCATCCGATGTCATCCGTGGCAAGATCTACTGCCTGTGGTCACGACTATGATTCTTCACCTATTCGACCCACACGAGCTCCAACTCCTCAACCTCTACCGAGGTCGTCCGAACTTCCAACAGAGGGTCATTTTGAGAGCGGCTCTGACTCCTACGATTACGATATTTCCATGCTTACACAGGATATCTCGATGCTCAGTATAGGCCGAGACGAGTTGCTTCAAGACCTAGACAGACCTGATTCTCTGTCCCATTCTGGCACCGGAAGTGACAGTGGCCGTAGTGCATCCTCTGAAGACTTGGACTTCGACATTGGAGATCATGAGGAGAGTGATGGTAACCTAAAGGTGTATCACAGATATATGAATGGTGCGCACCAAGTATATTGTCCTCGGTTTGATAGCACTCTGATGAAAAACATTGAGCAGCCACCCCGTGTGATGCGGAAGGAAACAACTTAAAAAACGAAGAACCACCTGTTCCGCGAAATGAACCTGCACCAAATGACTGGTCTCCCTATTCGTGCCGAGCAGATTTTGAGCTAGCAGACTTTCTTTATCGCGATGAGCAAATGTCTGCTGGTAATATAACAAAGCTTCTCGGAATCATGAAGGCTTACCAGCGAATTCAGTCTGTGAAGAACGCAAAATCTGGCGGATATTCTGAGTTGGACGTAACTGAACCCAACGATGACTCAGATCTGGATCCTACTAGTACGCTACTCGATGGAGACGCACAAAAGTTGTACAATGTCATTGACGCTACGAGAGTTGGTGACGTGCCTTGGAAATCCTTTAGTAACTTCTACACGGACGACAATGGCCAAAAAGCGACAGACGAGAACACCGAGTCATGGAAGAGGAAAGAATATGATGTATGGTTTCGGGATCCCTTGGAAGTGATCCAAAATTTGGTGGATAATACGGCTTTAGAAGGCGAATTTGACTATGTCCCATTTCGTGAATATCAGCCAAAGGAGGAATCTGATGACATCAATGACAAAGAACGAGTGTTCAGAAATTACATGTCCGGAAATTTCGCTTGGGAACAGGCTGTAAGTCATGAATAATGCAGCATTCAAAGTTGGAGGAAGCGTACTGATTATCCTTGACTTAGAACAAAATCTCAGCCGAAGATGAAGCAGTCCATGGGTCCATGTTCGTTCCGGTGATCTTGGGGAGCGACAAGACAACAGTTTCCGTTGGAACTGGCAACAACGAATATTATCCGTTATATCTCTCAATAGGAAATGTATCAAACAAGGCCCGGCGGTCCCAAAAGTTGAATACAGTCCAGCTCGTAGCATTTTTAGCAATACCAAAGAGTGTGTGTCAAAAACGGAGCTATTCGATTGTGTCTAACGCTTTTTTTGCAGCTGAGCGGCAGTACGAAAAGTCAGATGACTTCCGTCGCTTTAGACATCAAATTTTTCATTCATCTATATCGAGAATCTTGAGTTCACTGAAGACCGCCATGTCCATAAACAATGAACAGACCATTCTCCGGTGCCCTGATGGTCACTTGCGTAGGTCGGTTCTCGGACTCGGCTCGTATATAGCCGATTATCCGGAACAGGTGAGTCTATGCGCAATATGCACTGGATGGTGCTGCAAGTAAGTACTGTCCTCAGGCAACGCATACAAGCCCGTGAAAATGGCTTACTGTGGCTATATGATATAGATGTACAGCACCTCACAAGAACCTGGATAATCCGGAATTTGTTATAAATCCTCGAACAAAAGAGCTGCACGAACGATTGATAGAACAGGTGGATGACAACGTCATAAGTAGAGCAACAATTCGAAAAGAGTATGGATTCCATCAGGAAATCGTGGTATGTGCTTCAAAGTCTCCCCTGGATGCATATTTTACAATCAGGTTGTCCCGTAGCCTTTCACCAATGACTTTCCGCGAGCGGATATATGCGATCTCATATCTCCGGACCTACTACACCAAATCATCAAAGGCGTGTTCAAGGATCATCTTGTCGAGTGGATTTGCCAGACCTTGACCACGACAGAGCTGGATATTGTGGATAAAAGGTGCTATTCTCTCACAAGTCGTATAATGTAAATACCATTGCTAACCCTCTACAGGATTAGAGTCGCTGCTCCTTTTCCTGGACTTCGCAGATTCCCCGAAGGCCGAGGCTTCAAGCAATGGACAGGCAATGATTCTAAGGCACTGATGAAAGTATGTGGCCTTTCTACCTAATTCGAGGCGGTGGATTGCTGATATTTGATGCAAACCGCTTAGGTGTATCTTCCGGCTATTGTGGGCATTGTGCACGATGATATAATCACCACAATGAGTGCATTTCTGGACTTTTGTTACCTTGTACGTCGGTACACGATTACAGCCTCAACTCTTGATCAGATCAAAGCCTCTCTGGACCACTTTCATCAATTTCGGCAAATATTCATAGCCAAGGGCATCCGGGATAACTTCTCACTGCCACGACAGCATGCCATGGTCCACTATCCTACAATGATCCCTCTCTTCGCCGCACCGAGCGGGCTGTGTTCATCGATCACAGAGAATAAACACATTTACGCGGTCAAGGAAACATGGCGACGCTCAAACAGAAATGATCCTTTGGGTCAAATGATCACAGCAAACCAACGACTAAGTAAACTTATTGCATCGAGGGCAGACTTTGAAAGGCGTGGAATGCTGGACGATTCGTTGGCGGAGGCTTCGTGGAGAGCTTTGCGTGATGTTCTGCGCAAGAATATCTCAGAGTCGGACACGGATGACGCTGAGAAGATTTCTACTAGTACTCGGGGAGAGCATAGGCACCTCCGTGGCGTACCATTGACAGGCGCAGCTGATGATACAGAGGACTTCTTCGATGACATTGTGGGCAATCATGAACTCAATGAAATTGCAGACCTGGACAATTCCGAAAGCTTAGTGGATGGGCCGCAGTGTGGTGCGGTTCATGGCATACGACATGCTGAACGCCAGATCCGCGTGGGCGGCAGAAATGACCCTTTGAGCTTGATATTAATGGCTTCGAAGCAACGTGAGTATTACTTATTACTAGTAGTAACCCGTGCTTTTGGTGCTGCTCAACTGACTTCTTTGATGTTATCCTTGCAGAGTCCAGTAAGGTGTACCCTAAACAGCTCAACGCTCTTGCAGCGATGAAAGGCTATCCTGAGTTCCGACAGCTCCGACAGCTCATCAAAGTATACTTACTTAACAAGTACGAAAAGCACACCTACAACTCAAGGGCTTATTCTGGCAGAACTGAACCAGGACATGCGCAGTTTGAATTAGACATGAGCAATGACTTTTCAATTTTCCATTCAGCCACCGCTTTCTTTGCCTACCGTGGTGAATCGATCCCTATAGAACAAGCAATGAGGGAGGTGATCAGGTCCAATCCGTCTTGGCGCGGAAAACCTCGACGAGATGCAGTACTTGTCCGAGTTAGTTCACGCAAACAGGGGTTCGCAGGAATGAGAGTTGCTAGGGTTATACTTCTTTTCTCCTTCACAGCCAAAGCGGAACGTCAGGAATGCGCTCTCATACAGTGTTTCAAACGTGTTGGCGATTCGCCTGACCCGAAAACAAGTATGTGGATTGTCGAGCCGGATTATGAGTCAGAGACTTCTAGTACCACCTGGCAGCGTGTCGAATGTTGTCCTGGAGTGAATGCCAGTGGCAGACGTCACTATGACCGTGACTGCAAGGCTCCGAAGTTATCTGTGATAGATATAGGGGACATCTTCCGTTTAGCTCACCTCCTTGGGGTTCAGAAGGGTGATGAATGTCCTCCGAAGTCATTGACACCTGAGGAATCCCTGGACTTTTATGATAGATTTTATGTTAACCGATTTGCTGACATGCACATGCACGAAACATTGTATGAAAGAAGACACTGTCAATGATAAAGATAAACTCTTCATTTAGCACATACTACAACGTAGATTGAAACCTACGAAGTGAGGATCCTGCAACTTCAAGTTCTTGAAGTTGAAAGTCCGACGACTCCGACTCCGGCGACTCGGAGCCTGAGTCGGACTTGGAGTGGAACTTCAAGTTCAAGTGATAACTCACGCCACCTCAGGCTGCCACGTAGCCTGAGTACGGTAGTACTACTGCCAGTGACTCCGACTCGGAGGACTCGGACTTGGAGCCGACATCATGATGATGATCCGAGTTTCAAATTGAACTTGAATGCCACTGGCATGTCAGTGATGTTTGGCGACTACTACCTACTATTAGTACTCACTGGCAGGGTACCGTACTACTACTAGCCACTGGCAGCTGAATTATCCAGTCTCAAGCCTCCAATTCTGTCCACTCAGACTGGCAAGTTGTCACAATCTCAACTTTGAGTTCAAACGGTTGTTGTTCGCTTCTTCTAATACTACTACTCAGGGCAACTACTACTATCGTGATTACTACTACTAGTAGTACTCGCTTCACGTTCAGCAGTCTACTAAATCTGCAACTCTGTTGCCTGGAATGTCTGGAACTCGGAGTCCCACTGGCTGCCAATGTTCGAGTTGTGGACACAGCCTGAGTCACGGTAGTACTACTACCAGTACTGGCACTCAGGCTGTTGGCACCCGCCGGCGCCGTGTCAAACCTGAGTCGGCTGCCGACTTAGGCATTAACGCTCACTGGCACTGGCAGGCCGGCGCTCACCGTGTTGACTCCCCAGCCAGCTCTCAAGTAGACGGGTACCATCGCTTGCCAGTGCCAGTGGAAGACTGGCATGATTTGGATTCAGAACTTGAAGAAAAAAACCCAGACCACCCAAGTCGCTCATACCACACACAGGACACTACACACTTCCGTGGTAGATCCACTCGGGCCGACTCGGAAAGCACTCGCAGTCTGAGACGCAGGTCGCGCGAGGTTTCAATCGACAACTTGAACATGGAATGCCAGAGTCGTCGTCACTATACTACTACTAGTGTACTACGTGATAGTAGTCTTGGGCTTGGCCAAACTGTTCGCAACACTGGCAGTGGTAGCCAAGGTTCAGTCAACAAGCGCTCAAGCTTCCTCCCCAACTTGAAGTCGTTGGATCAGCGTGACAATCGTCATCTGCACCCACTATCGCACGAGGAAATGCCACGAACTTTCTCAAGTTACAAGGGCTTGTCGTCATCCCACTCAGCTCCTTCAAGTCAGCGATCCGACAACGTCGCGAGAGTGCGAGATCAGTCAACGAGTTCCTTGAACAGCCCGAGGGGTAAGGTGTCAGGAGCACGGAACTTGTCGCGCGACCCAGTGGAATTCAATCTAAATAATGCGGAGGGCCCAAGGAAGGAACCTATCTGGGAGGTTAAAGCTGAGATCAACGAGACAAATTCGAGTCCTTCAGGTGTGCATTATTTTCAATTGATAAGTAGAAATGATTATCGATTAACGCAAACGATAAGCCTTTATCGCCAGGGAAACTCTGACGAAAAACATATGTCGGCAAAAGGAAACACTCAGGTCTTTATCTTCTGAAACAAATGACCACGTCGAGGCAATACAGAATAACCACTATGAAAGCGTATCGGATCGTGCTAGGACGGAAGAGCAAGTCGAGCAAGAGGAGGGGCAGGATGCATCAATTGTGCAGTCGGAAGACGTCGATCTTCGTGCAGCGGTGGCAGCTCTGAAAAGCGAGATGATGGAAATGAAGAAGGCGTACCTTGCGAAGTTTGAAGAAATTACGAGCCTTAAACAGTCTTTCAATAAACGGGAAGAGCTCGTCGAAGAACTCTTCGAAACAGTCGATCTATTATGTGAAAGTGTTGTTGGGGTTCGTAACAGTCATACTCATCAACATTGATGTTCTACATCTGACTGCCTTTCTTTAGAATCAAGCGGCGAAGGATGCGGTGACTTTACGGTCTTTCCTGGAGGACCTTCAACGCTACGTAGTTCACGGCTCATTTTTCCTTCTCCGTTTCTCGAAGACTGAGAGGGAAAAATGCCATCAATTTCGAGGCCAGCGGAAGCTAGAAAGGTCAAGATTCAATAAAGAAATGAAGGAGATCTTCCTGAAGTATCATGGTACACCTCGAGGTATAGAAGGATACTCCCAACTGTATCAAAAGAGGTCTCCGTTGGGAGAAGCTTTATACCCAGGGGACGGAAAGACGCCTAGTCGAAAAGCATCACCTCTGCCAAGGCAACAGGTGCAGACGCATCTGTATTATACTGGAGACAGACTCGAGTTCGACGTTTACAAGCTTGAGATATTCTATTTCTTCATTCCCTTGTTCCTAGCCCACTATGTTGCCTATAGGAACCATATCGAACTTCTGGAGGAGATGATTCACGCGTTTCGCGACAAACTGCCCGATGCCGTCGAGAAGGAACGAAGGGGATTGGGAGGATCACACAATTATCAGACAGCTGCGCAACAAGCACGCATTGATCTTACCAGCAATGTGGATATCTACCCAGATGGGTATACTCGGTGGCCCTCTGTAGGGGCAATTGGCTTGGACAGTTTACTGAAATTGGTGAAAGACGACGTAACGACACGGCGGGAGAACAGCAAGACTGTTGATGATGAACTTCAAAACGCAATTGCTATTTTCGAAGGCAGCGGTCTGCTTACGTCCAGCGACCTGGCGAACGATTTGGAACCCACTGTATTATCCTTCCGACATAGACGTATGGTTGCATATGAAAGGCACCGTACATGATTGAATCAAAGTATTGCTTCGGCAAACCCACGAAATGTGGAACAAGGACCTGATACCCATTCCTCTAGCCACGCGGGTGAACGTCGCAAGCTTGACTCTTTGGATTCCCCGAACGATGAGGATGAGCCTCAAAAGAAACGTACCCGCAACTCCGACAATCAAGTGATTCCCCACCGAACCGCAAACGACGAAATTTTTTTCTCGGGCTCTAGAGAAGGCGGAAAAAACGCAGAGTGTTCTAATTCACGGATATACGACAGTGAAAAGATGGCTCGCGGTAGTCACCAACGATGAAATATTTAAGCACGTCGTAACCGGGAAATCTGTCATGGGTGAAGCACTGAATGCAATCGCGCATGAGAGAGAGAGGAGTGTCGAGAAGATTTACGAATCCGCTACAAGGCTGTCAAGTCTGTTCGCTTCGGACGCCGAAGGTTCCAATGGGAGACCCCTTTCAGAAACCGAGAAAGCAAAGTATACGGACGCGTTTCAGGAAGTGGTCGCGAGTGTTTACGAGGTCAGCGGTGATTTGTTGGGACCAGATTTACCTCTTCCGTCAAATAATGGGCGGTTGAAAGTTGCGGAGTTTATCTCACGCGCGAGGGCTCGGACAGGGGAAGAGCAGTTGAAATCGATTTTTGGATGCGCTGAATTTGCCCATCTGGACTTAGCATAGCAGGGAAACGTAGGGATATCGGGCCTTGAGCCAGACTGTACTAACAGATGTGCGTATTCAAGTAGTACTAGTACATCTACCTCTTCCTATGAGTTTCATATGTACTAAATCTTGCTTTTACTTCGTTCTAGTAGGTTGGTATATTATAACCACCCCAATATCAGTGTTGAAACTACAGAACTTCGTTGGACTTCGAGAGAGTCTGGCCCCGGCGAGCTTAAGTTTAGATTATTGGCAGGCAAATGCTGAGTTAAGGTTCATCATCATTTCGGAGTACTACTAGTGCCAGCCTACTAGTACTACTACTATAAGTGACCATGATGCATCGGGGCGGCGGCTCTCCAACCTCAGCCTGCCAGTGAGCCTCAGGCTGAGTCTGACTCGGAGCTGAAACAGATTTGAAGTTATACATAGGTATAGTACTATCGTCGGAACATCTATCAGCCGGCTGTGCTCCGACTCCGATTCGGAGTCACTCCCACTCAGGCTGCGCCGTTCAAGTTGGCAGTGCCAACCTGAGACTCCGAGTGCCAGGTCTCTGGCTCACTGGCGGTGGCGTGTGACTGGAAACTAGAGTTGAAGGTATAAGAGATAGAAATGCCCCCTCAGGCCACCCTCTCAGAACCCTCTTGGCGTATTTCGTCTTGACTACTGCCTAAATCATCTTGACCGCAACTTCCTGTACTACTACTACATGGCAGTTACTGAGAGGAGTCCTCCAATTGCCAGAAATCTGTCAGGCACTGGCATAGGCGCAAATAGTTTTTATAGTAACTCACACTCTGCGAGCCGTATCAGTGAGTCCTGTGTTCTCCTTCACTGATACTGCCAGTGGCAATACTGATTGTTGCTCACCACTATACTGGTAGGTAGTACCCAATCGCTATCGGACAGCGCAAGTCCAGGTTCAGATTTGGACCCATCCTCGCAAAACATGGAGCCTGCTATCAGCCGGAATCCTCGACAACAGCTTCTCAGTGTTGATACTAAACATAGGAAAGGACGCGGGATCGACTCCACTGGCACCATTGTCCCCCCTCAGGCTGGCACTGGCACTGGCACCGACGTCCTTGGTCGTGACAATCTAGGTCGGCACATCGTTCACGAACGACGGGTTACTGTCTCGCCAGAAGAACAACGGGACTACTACCTTGGCCTCCCTTGCAAGCCTCGCCTGGTCGGGCGCACCGGTCCCGATTGGAAACCGCAATACAAGCGGAAATTCGTAGACGTAGTTGGATCTCATCCCATCGCCCCTCTCGCAGAACATCTTGGGCCCGAAGATTCTTGACCTACTTGACAAGGAGAATGTGCGTTGGAACAGTCTGGAAGCCAATCGCATTGGCTATGAATTCGATGACAAACAGCCTTCCGTTGTCGTTCTTGTCGGAATCGCTGAAGGTTCGCTTAAACCTGGCGAGGCGTGCCGCATCTCGGCAAAGGCTAAGAATATTTTGCGGCAATTTGCCATTGAAGACGTTGAGGTTGAAATGAGGGAGCGCAAGGTCTTGCCCGCCATCTTCTCGTCGAACGACAGCAACAACGTCACTACTCCTGATACCCCCACCGACAACGTCACTACTCCTGATACCCCCACCGACAACGTCACTACTCCTGATACTGGTGGTGATGTCCCCGCCGATGCGGAAAATGTATTCTCCATCGAAGTCGGTCCAGCAGTCCACAAGGACGCCTCCAAGCCGAAGCCTGCCAGTGTGCCCGCCACTGCCAGTGGCAGCCTTGAGGGTGACGTCCCCATGGAAATTGACTCTCTGACTCGTCATTTCCAGTTTTGGAATCAGGCGTGCCCAGCGTTTGTAGGCTCGGTGACGAATCAAATCTATGGTCCTTTCTCCTTTGTTTCGGGATGCTGTGTTGGCTCCAAGGACAGCGACAACAATGACCAATGGTCAACAGGGACACTCTATACGGTCGCAAAGGTTAATGGCGTGCACAAGGTGTTCCTCCTCTGTTCTCGCCATGGCCATGTTTATCCTTCTCCACCAGACGTGCTGGACGCCACTGACTATAGGAGGTGGTCTGGCGTTACCGACGTCGAATATCCTATCAACCTCTTCACTGAGGATACCCTGAAGTCATACTTAGGAGTGATGGAAAGTTGCTTAAAGAAGACTGCAAGCGACGACAGTAGCTTGTATACCCGCCCGTCTATGCAAAGGATAAAGCGGTGGCTCAGCGGATGATTGACGTGGTTAATCAATCTTACCTTGGTGAAGATGGACGCCAGTGGATCGATAATCGTATCGGGATTGTTAATACCTCTCCGGCATTGAGAACGGGTAGCGTGCTTCTCGGCACAGATCCCTACGCTAAGGATTGGTGCATGGTCGAATTGGACGAGGAAACATATCCGCGCCGGGTTTTTCCAGATTCTTACTGGGAGAAATTTCCACTTGCCGTGGACCTCACAAGGGCAAGCCCGAACTACCTGAGAAGAGGCCGTTCGGAAGACGAAGTTCTAGGCCATATGAACTGGAGTCACACAAACGGACCCATGTACATTGGACACTTTGTGTTACGTCTCAACTTACGGTCTCGTATAGTTAGGTTTCGCAACGTTGGTTGCTAAGACTATTAGCGGAGCTAGGGCTCAACACTTAGAGTCTTTAAGTATGGACAAAGGCCTACGATGTGGAGCAGAGATAAAGCAGATGTATAGTGTGACTAGAGACGGGGGGTTTGACAAAGGAGATCGAACTTAGGGTTCGATCATGCTAAGTACAGGGGTTTATATACTATAGCTGCGGAGCGGAGATACATCTGATGAACAATAAGCAGAGAACAATAGGTCCGTAGACAATAGGCTACTAATAATAGTGTGGGAGCGGGGCAGAGGGTGAGGGCGAAGGGTTACATGTGGGGCTCCGGGATTGGACGATAAGAAACAAGGATGACTGAGCAAAGACAAGAATAGAAACAGATAGGGCAAAGGGTGCGGAGTCGCGGGAGTCCGTCGGAACAAAAGGGGGCCGCTGACATAGTTAGAATTTGTAACATTACCCCGTTCTTAAATTGAAACGTAGTGGAAATCAGTTAATAGATAAAGAGAAAATGGCCGTTATAGGGACAAGTTAAGTCCAATAAAGAAGGTAAGAAAAACGTGCCATATAGGCGAAGTTAACGCCAATAGGGTATCTGGTGGTGAGCAACAGGTGCTTTAGTCGCTTTGAGAGGAGTTGCGCTCCTTTATACGTCTCTGAACCCGTTGTTGGAGGACTCGGAAGGTAGCGCATTCGTCGTCATGACCTTCTTGTTGTCCGCATGAGACACATCGATGATCGTTGCATTCCGAGGCGATGTGTCCCGGTGCTCGCTTATGACAATATGGACATGTATAAGATTCGCAGGTGGAGGCGGCCAGTTCGTATTGGTGTTCAATGGGGGTATGCGTCGAGCATTCGGTCGAAGAATCGAGTGCCATAGTTGAGAACGGGTTGTTGTCCGGTTTTGGACTGGTGACTGGTGATGGTGGTGCGGTGTGGACTTCGTATGCAGGGCTTGGTGACTTGAGCTCCATAGGATCCGATAAGCGATCGGCGAGGCCTGGGCGTTCAGGGACTTGAATGCCGACCGAATTGATGAGATCGTTTGTGAGATCCACGACTTCATCTTCTGTAGTGAGATCAATGACTGGTGGTGCAATGATTTCTGGTGGTGCATGGGTGAGGAACTGGTCCAAGGCGTAGCGACGAGCTTCTTCGAATGAAGTTTGAGCAGATCGGAGTAATCGAAGGGCTCCCTCCACAATAAAGACGTTGGTTTCCATAACTTCTTGGTTGCGAGTGGCGATGTCATAGAACTGGGTCCAGATGGTGAGTAGAGGGGTAGTATCAGAAATTGAGGCATTGAGTCGTCGGTGAATAGTTCGATCGGTGAAGAGGTTAAGGACTCTTCTTGTCTCTGCCTGGGTGAGATGATCGATGTTGATGTCTGTCGGTTGAAAGGTTGGTATAGGTGTTCGAAGGGTGGGATTGATGCGAGGCGAAGGTCGTTGAGTGCGGAACGGGGGCATTGTCTAAAGAGAGTGAGTCGGACAGTTATAGTGGCAGCAACTGCAAGTGCAATAAGGGTCCGAACGTTGAGGTTCGAAGTGACTAATATGTTTGCGGCGGTGGCGGGTTATGGGTCGAGTGATAGTAAGGGGTGGTTGGACACGAGCGGATGTGTTGAAGTAGTCGATTAGTTGTTGTGCGTAATCGGGGTTGAAGTAGAAACAGTGAATAAGGAAGGTGGAGAGAGTGGGAACGTGTAAACGGTTGGAGTACGCTTTCTGCCAGTCGGGTATAAAGTGTTTTTCTATTCTTGTTTTTGTGAAGGAGGGTCGGACGGCGTCCAGGTAACCGGGGCGTGTTGGAATCGAGGTAGGCGGTAGTACAAGGGTTGTGGGTTCAGGAGTAATGGGTTGTTGGTATGATGCAGAGAGAGTGGAGTCGTTGACGATGTTAGAGGAGTGGGGATAAGAGAAGCGAACAAGTTTGTGGGATGCGGGCATTCAGGCAAGTTGGTGGAGCTTCTTATAGGCTTTGAGGATGGTCTGTGCGTTTCGGAGATTGGACTCAGGTTCCCATGAGTTTCCAGAAGTGGGGTAACCTTTCCATTTTATAAGGTATCTTCGTCTAGTGCCGTTTCCACGGTGGGCACGGATGGCTTCGACTTCGTATTGTTCTTGTCCTTCGATCAGGTCAGGTGGGGGATTACTGTGGGGCGGTCCATATGCTTCGGTCTCGGTGTATCTCACGAGAAGCGCAGCGTGGAATACCGGGTGTATCTTCCATTTAGTCCGTGAGAGATCTAGTTCATAGACTAGTGGCGATAAGACTTTCTTGATCCGGAATGGTCCGTCACGTTTCTCTTTGAACTTCTGTGATAGGCCAGGGATTCGGAGGTTCTTGGAGTCTAGCCAGACTTTGTCGCCTTTATTGAATGGTTTGAAGTTCCGGAAGGTACGTTCTTTCATAACCATAGCAGCAACTGAATGAGCGGCTAAGGCTTCTGACCGATAGACCGTGAGATTGGCAAGTCGTTGTGATACTGATGGAACATTCGATTTCGGGTGTTTCAGGGGTAAGGCAATTGGTTCATATCCCATGAGAAGCGAGAAAGGGGTTCTTTTGGTGACCGTGTGAGCGCGGTTGTTATGTGCAAATTCAATGTTGGGAATATGTCGAGACCAATTTTCGGGTTCTCCGGTGCAATAGATTCGAAGATAGACTTCGATCTCTTGATTGGTTCGTTCTGCTTGTCCATCTGTTTGCGGGTGATAAGCGGTTGACATTGATGATTTGATTCCTACGATTTTGCATAGTTCTTGAAATGCTTTAGAGGCGAATTGAGGTCCTCTGTCGGAGATGATGCGGATGGGAAGTCCAAATCGTCGGTAGACATTATCGAAGTATAGTTGCGCTGTTTCGATGGCGTCTATTGTCTTTTCGCAAGGGATGAGAACAATAGCTTTGGAACAATCGTGATCAATGACCAATAGAAGGGTGTCGTATCCATGGGACATTGGAAGGTCGGTGATGAAGTCCATATTGACGTGAGAGAATGGAAAAGAGTTCTTATCGGCGGCGATAGGCATTAGTGGTGGTGCGGTTGGGTGGTGATTGACTTTCATTTGTTGGCATAGTGCACATCCATGGACGTAATCGGATATAAATTTCTGCATTCGGGGCCAATAATACGTTCTTCGGACTTGTTCCAGAGTGTTGAATATACCAGGGTGAGCGCGTACTGGGATATCATGGTGAAGTCGTAAGATTGTGCGTTTTAATTCGAGATTATCCGGGATATAGATGCGGTTCTTGAAGTATAAAATGTCAGTGTCGTCGAAAAACCAGTCTTTGAGTGCGGTTCGAGCGGGTGGTAGCTTCTTCTTTAGTTGAGAAATGGTATTGGTGAGGTATTCGTCTTTCGTCATTGATTCTTTGATGGATTTCGTCAGGTTATCAGTGTCTGGAAGGTCGTCGTCAGACTCGTAGTTAATGCTTTCTTCTTCGTCTTCCGAATCATTGTGGTCTTGTAATGCGGAAATGAAGAGGTCATTCGGCAGCATTATAGAAACTTCGTTTAGATTCTCCCCCTGTTTAACATGGTCCGCCCGGCGTGATAGAAGGTCAGATTGTATCATCTGTTTGCCGGGAACATGTGTAATGTGAAGGTCGAATTGTGATAACAACAAATGCCATCGAGCTTGACGGGGTGAAAGTCGTCGGGCTTCTCTCCAATAGGTTAGATTGCGATGGTCACACCACAAGGTGACTTGATGTGGTGATCCGAGGAGATAATGTTTCCAAGTATTAAGGGCACGAATGATGGCAAGTAGTTCTCTGTCGTAAATTTCGTAATTACGTTCGGCTGAGTTGAGTGATTGCGAAATGTATCCAATGGGTTTAAGAACACTGTTGTCATCATGTTGGCGAAGGACAGCTCCAGTAGCGACTTTGGAAGCATCGGTTTCTAAGAAGAAAGGTTTGTGGGGATTCGGCATTAGAAGTAGCGGATGTTGAGAAAATGCAGCTTTGAGTGCGTCAAACGCCTTCTGTTCAACCTCAGTCCAAACGAATGGTTGGTCTTTTCGTTTGAGGTTGTCCAGTGCTTTGGTAATCTCGGCGTAGTGTGGGATAAATCGGCGATAAAAGTTGGTGAAACCAGTAAATGAGCGAACGTCTTTGACGTTGGTGGGTACTGGCCATTTGGTGATGCCTTCGATCTTGGTAGGATCCGTTTGGATGTGATTAGGCGTAATGATGAGTCCTAGATAAGTGAGTTTCTGTGTATGGAAGAAACATTTGGTGGGTTTGAAGTATAAGTCATTTCGTTGAAGGATTGTGAAGGCGCGTTTGGCGCGGTGGATAAGTTCTGGTAAGGTTGGGGCATGGATGAGAATGTCGTCCATATAAACCAAGAGGTGGTTCAGTAGGATTTCTTCTCCAAGAATGTCGTTCATAAAGTGTTGGAAAGTTGCTGGAGAATTGCATAAGCCGAAAAACATAACTGTTGGTTCGAAAAGTCCTCGTTGAGTGGTAAACGCAGCTTTCCATTGGTCTCCTTCTTTAATTCGTATGTTATTGTATCCCCATCGAATATCTAGAGCAATGAAGTATTGTGATCCGTGGAGTTTGTCCAAAAGGTCTTGAACAAGTGGTAATGGGTACGCGTTTTTGATTGTACCATTGTTGAGGTAACGGTAATCTTGTACGGGTCGTAGAGTTCCGTCTTTCTTGTCAACAAAGAAAAGGGGTGATGCCATAGGCGACTTTGAAGGTCGTATATATCCATTTTTAAGGTTTTCGTTGATGAAGGTGTCCAGAGCGGCGCGTTGCGGGAGAGATAGTGGATATGGAGAGTGCCGTTTGGGAATGAAATCTGGTTTGAGATCGATAGCATGGTCATATGGTCGTTTTGGTGGAAAACGGTGTGCTTTTTCTTCATCAAATAAGGAAAGGAATTGGTGATATTGGCGAGGTACAAGATCTAGAAGTGGCTTAGCAGCTTCAAATCCTTTTCGAGCTTGTTGTGCAAGCTGAGTCGAGATGTTGACGCGGTTGAGCTGTATGGATCCTGTATCCCAGTCGATTTTTTGGCTTATATTTCTTGAACCATGGTAGGCCAAGAATAAATTCTTCTTTTCCAAGAGTGGTAACATAGAATCGCATAGCATATTGTTGATTTCCAAGTTTGACTTGAAGAGGTGCATAGGAGGTGATACGTCCGGCATTGTTGAGTGTTCCATCAACGTTCTTGGGTCGCAGTGGATGTCGTAATGTGATTGTTTTTAGGTGGAGTTTTTCTACGAGTTTTCGGTCGATGAATAAACCTTCGGCTCCGGTGTCTAGAAGTGCAGTCGCTTTGTGGATTTTATTGTTATAGCTGAAGGTAATCGGAATTCGTAAGGCATGATTGTCGTTAATAGAGTTGATGAGCAGCCGAATATTCAACGAGAGAGATGGCTGCGGAAGCTCTTCGTCGTTTAAAAATTTGCTTCCTCGACTCTATCAAAGACTTGATTGACTGTGTCATCGTCAAGACCAATGAGAAGTTGTTGAATTTGGGCAGCGCGATCTTCGGTTGAAAGCGGTTCTTGTTTGTCATCTTCGTTTTCGGGTTCCGAGTATTCGTCTTGATCATCCGTGGCTGTGATCTGACGGATGACTTTGGCTTTATGTGTGGTGAGTTCGGCCACCGAGATCTGTTGTTGCGTTTGGGGTGTGGCTGAGGACATTTAGCGGTACGATGTCCTGGTTTGTGACAATTGAAACAGAGGTTGTCTTTCATGTGTCGCTGGTATTCTTCCGTTGATAAACGCGCAAGGAATAAATGGTTGACTGCTGAATCGACAAGCTGATCTATGTCATTGAGAGAGTTATCGGAGGGCTCTTCTTCAATGTACGCTTCGTTGGTTATGGCACGGATTTGTCGGTTGGCCTGGCGTGTAGGTCGTCGAGTAGATTGGTATTCGTTCGATCTGGGGTGTCTATTCATTGCGCGACCAATCTTATAGCCAGTGTCCAGTTTGGTGGCGAGATAGTACCATCCGTCCATTGTAGTGGGTTGTGGATGACACGCCAGTAACTTTTGTAGGAGGTTGTTATTGAGTCCTTTCCAATATTGGTTACGTTGGGCAATGTATCCAGTAATTCGAGCGCGTTGTATTAGTGGTTTAAACGCAAGATTGTACGCTTCGATAGATCCCGTTTGACGAAGGTCATCCAATTCTAGTTGAGCTTGGACAGTGAGTTCCGATGATACAAAGGTTCGTTCGAATTCCTGAATAAACTCCTCAAAAGTATCCGTTTCGAGTCGACCAGATGCGACATATTGAGTGGCGAATGGTATGGATCCTGGTTCTGAGCAGTGGGAAATTATGAATCCGATGCATCGATAATCCGTGTTATATTGTTGTGCGTTGAGTCGTAGGAAGACGTTGCATTGCATGAGAAATCGATCAACATCCTTTTGAGTTCCGGTGAAGGGCTTGATTTTCATCGGAATAAAAGCTTGATTGACGTTATTCGGTTCGTCATCATCTCCTCCAACTGGTCCTCCAGGTCCTCCAGGTCCTCCAGGTCCTCCTCCTTCTCCTCCTGGTGGGTTTCCTCCAGGTCCTCCAGGTCCTCCAGGTCCTCCTCCTCCTCCTCCTGGTGGGTTTCCTCCAGGTGGTCCGTCATCTCGTCCACGATTTCTTGCGGGTCCCCACATTCTTCCTCCTTGTCCAAAGCCATGCCAGGCACTAATACTTTCTTCTCCAGGCGGGGGGCGGAAGAATGAGGCGTCTGTGACTGTAATAGTTTGTGTACCAGCCATTGTATTTCGTGATAGTGGTTCGATGTGAGGGCGAGTGTATGTGAGAGAGGGTTTTGGTTTTATGGGAGGTAGGTTAGGATTGGTTGTTGGTCGAGTAGGAGTTTTTTCTGCAAAAGAGTAGTGGGAGGTTCCTGATATAGAAGACTGTTGTGATACTGGTCGTTTAAATGGTTCTTCAAAGAGGTCTTTGGGTGGATCCTGAGGGGCTGGGGTAGGCGATTCAGTAGATGATTCGCGAATTGGTGAGGGTTCACGGCTCGGTGCTGGTTCACGAGGGGGTGGTGTTGGTTGGCGGGTAAGTTCAGGGTGTCGGCGGTAATATTCGTCTTTTAACTCCCTCCAGTTGGGTGTTGAAATTTCGTATGCTTCTCTTGGGTCCCAACCTAGGGGTACAGTAGTCCACTCGTCGTTGATAGGGTTCCACACCCAAGGTGTCTCTGAGAGAGTTCCGTCACTATTTTGGAAGTGAAAGAGTTGAGTTTCTTCGTTGAAGGTGAGGGTTGTAGGAAATGGTGGTGGGGGTGGTTTGAGATTATCAAATTCTCCTGCTAGAGATCGGCTGGCAAGGTCTTCCCAGTTAGGTGTATTGGCAATGAAGAAGGCTCGTCCTGCCGTTGCTGATTTTGCTGCAATAGGCGTCCACCTACGTACAGATGGGTCGTAGGACCAAGGTCGTTTCCCTACTTCTCCTTCGAAGGTGAGGTAAAAGAATTGTGTCTCTCTGTTGAAGTGTAGGTTTCGATGTGGTGGTGGTGCTTTAACAACGCTGGTGTACGTTGGCTCGGATGTTTGACTGGTAGAAGCTGTGGGAACAACAGGTGTTTGCGTAGTTTGGGTTCGACTTGGTTTAGTTGATGATGATGGTATAGCAGGTGTTTGAGTAGTCTGACGCGAGGAAGACTTGCTTTTGCCTTTATCTGCCGTGGTGACTAATCGGTTCCGGAATGATATCCGTAACTGTCTGAGTCGTCGTAGTAAGAGTTGAGAGTATGAGCAGTAACGTGGTCTTCAGGTATTTCGATGGGCGGTGCTAGGTAGTGATGAACGGTGTTATTGGGTGTGGGTTGATGGTGTTGACAGGTACACTGAAAGATGTATTGGTTGACGTCGTCGCTGAGATTTGCCCAACAGAAATGTCTTGCTACAAGACGTGTGGTTTCTGCTTCACTTCGATGTAACGTTTCTCCGTGGTTATCAAAATGTATGTGACCAATAAAGAAACGACGTAGATAAGTTTGTCGAGGGATGAATAAGCGTGTATGATGCCACAAGAGTCCGTATTTATATATCCAAGGTTGTTGTTGATCTCGAGTGTATTGTGCGTATTCAACGGCTGAAATCCAATCACGATATCGTTCGTCCAAGAGTGTTCGGATTCGATTTAGGATGTCGTCGAACTCTTCGGCAAATGCGAGGAATCGGTTTCGGATGAGGTCTCTGGTAGAGTAGATAGGATCGTCAAGGGCTGGAAGGGATAGGATGTCAGCCACGATGGCGGTACGGTGTAGTGTATCCTTAGAAGTCGACGGTCACTTCCACAGATGTGGATTATGCGGACTTTGTTGGGGGCGAAGTTTTCGAGGTAGAAGAATGCGTCTGGGTTGGTGTGGTAGAGGATGAAAGTGTCACTGTGGTTGACAATGGGACTCGCAGTTCGAGTGATTGTCCAAACAGTATCGTCGCAGTATTGGGTGAAACTGTATGAATCGTATTGATAGCAATTGGTGACTGAGTATCGGATTTCGTATATGGGGCGTCCTAGGTTGTCACGTTGATTGGTGTTGGTCTGGTTAAGAATCTGAACTCCGTTTGGGATTAGGTTTGCCGTGGTGAATAACTATCGGTGTTTAACAGCTTGTCTGTTCTTCGATTTTTGGATCGGTCTCCTTCGATTTCTGGATCGGTATCCCTTCGCTTCAAGCGGCACGTCTGCAATTTGGTGCTCGGTGTCCAATAGGCGTCCCAAAGACTAGGCTAACAGCTTTATGCCTTCTTTGCAGGTACTGAGTCCTCTTCCTGTGTGCACAGCTACGGTCCCGTTGTATATGACAGAAGTTGGTTCCTGTTCTTCGTAACGCTACTGTCCGGGGTTTTAATCAACCAATGAGCTGGAGCGGTTTTCTTAATCTTCGGATCGCGACTCTCGAAGTTTTCCTTGGCCTCCCTCTTGCAATCGATGAGCACCTTGCTACACTGAAGGGATTACCTCGAGCGGTAGTTCTTCTGGACTAGATGGGTTTACAACTGGTTAGTAGTACGTGGAGCTAAGGCTCAACACTGTAGTCGTAAAGACGGATGTCTTCGACGGTAGAGAA
The DNA here is from genome assembly GCA_910574555.1 of Trichaptum abietinum. Classification (NCBI taxonomy): domain Eukaryota; kingdom Fungi; phylum Basidiomycota; class Agaricomycetes; order Hymenochaetales; family Trichaptaceae; genus Trichaptum; species Trichaptum abietinum. Next base: position 2,656,678 of record CAJTBE010000011.1, on the reverse strand, counting down.
GTTCGATCTAATTGTTACGTCTCAACTTACGGTCTCGTATAGTTAGGTTTCGCAACGTTGGTTGCTAAGACTATTAGCGGAGCTAGGGCTCAACACTTAGAGTCTTTAAGTATGGACAAAGGCCTACGATGTGGAGCAGAGATAAAGCAGATGTATAGTGTGACTAGAGACGGGGGGTTTGACAAAGGAGATCGAACTTAGGGTTCGATCATGCTAAGTACAGGGGTTTATATACTATAGCTGCGGAGCGGAGATACATCTGATGAACAATAAGCAGAGAACAATAGGTCCGTAGACAATAGGCTACTAATAATAGTGTGGGAGCGGGGCAGTGGGTGAGGGCGAAGGGTTACATGTGGGGCTCCGGGATTGGACGATAAGAAACAAGGATGACTGAGCAAAGACAAGAATAGAAACAGATAGGGCAAAGGGTGCGGAGTCGCGGGAGTCCGTCGGAACAAAAGGGGGCCGCTGACATAGTTAGAATTTGTAACACTTTGCACCGAAAGAAGACATCTTCTACCCTACGTTCCCGCCAGGAGTTAAGTTTGACGATCTTGATCGGGACGGTGACGGATTTTGGGTCATGAACGAAACGATTGCTGAACGCACCTACAAGGTGTACAAGTTTGGCTGGGCGACTGGCCATACGTTAGGTACAGCCAACAACGTCCCTGCCTTTACTCGTGGTCCGGACAGCAAGGATAGAATGCTTGCAGTGCAAATCCCATATGGGCTGGGTGGGCTAAAGGAGCTAAAGCCAATGCAACGAGCGTCGGATGGCGAAATATTTGCAATGTGTGGGGATTCAGGCAGCTTAATTATCGACGAGCACAAACGAGCATTCGGTGTCATTACACACGTTGGAATCCGTGTAGTGGATGGGCAAAACGAATGCGATGGTTTTGCTTATGCGGTAGCCTTCTGGCAGATTCTCGATGATATTAGACGCTGGTTTCCTGGTTACAATTGCAACATTATCAATTGGAAGAAGAAATTTGCTCAATCTGTCGCCACTTTAAGTCAGGTGTAGGAGAGCAATGGTATGAGTTTCGTTGCTCTTATACAATATCTCATACATGTGTCTTAGTATGTTGTCTTCTGCTCTGTCTTTGGTGGTGTTTTGCGTGCGCTTTGTGTACTTGTATAGCCAGTGTTGATGTATGACTTGATGAAACAGAAATGGTATTGAACGTTTGCCCATATTACTACTACAAGTTGCATAGTATATCTCCCTCAGGCTCGGGCTGTAGAATGAGTGTGTGCGTCATCAACTTGAAAATAACTTTTTAAAGAAATTCAGGTCGAGAACCCACATCAGGCATCAACTTGAAGTTACTACAGCACCATCATCACCATCATGATGCCAATGTCGAGACTTTGAGACTTCGCCAGCACTGCATGACATTGATGTACGAACCGCCGCAGTCACTAGCACTGGCATGATCCAAGTTCGAGTCAATGTCAGTGCTACTACTAGGTACTGGGAGTGCACACTACTACTAGCACCACACTTGAAGGCTTTGCGCACTCAGGCTCAGGCTCAGGCTGGCATTCAAGATGCCCTCGGCCTAGTAATACTATAGTAGTAGTAAGGCTCTGTGCCATGCCACAGTCGGAATCCAGCATACTAGTAGTACTGACTCGGAACTTGAATCATCTGAGGCTGTACCTGTTGTTGTATGCGTACTAGTAATACATACTTCAACTTGAAGTTACTAGTACTAGTACTATAGTATGCCAGTGCGCAGTAGCACTGCACTTGTATTACTAGTAGTACTAGTAGTACTAGTATTACTTCAAGTTGTATTAGTAGTACTGCGCATTCAAGTTCGAGTCCCTTCATTTGCCACTGGCACTGGTGAGTGCGAGTCACTGCCACCACTGCCAGTGGCAGCCTGAGCCTGCCAGTGAGGAGCACTGCCAGTGCGCAGCTATTAGTACTGCGCATTCCAGAGACAACTTGAACTTGAACTTGAGAAGCTTCCCTCCGGCTTCCGCACTACTACCAATGGAGGAGGTAAAAGCATATGAGCGGATCCTTTGATGGACATTCATGATAAGACCTTCAAGTTCTCACTCAGGCTGCCACTACTACTACTAGTACTAGTAGTAGTAGTAGTAGTAGTAGTAGCCTGAGTGGCAGGCCGACTCGGATAATTTTGTGAATTCAAGTTCAAGTTCAAGTTCTACCTTTCCGGCTTCTTCGGAAACCCAACACTAGTAGTATCACAGACTTCAAGTCATCACAATCATCATTGGTGTGGTTCCTTGGAAAATGAAATCAAGAAGTCAACTTCAAGATCAACTTCAAGTTGAATGTGACTCGGGTTCAAGTTCCTATTGGTAGGATTACTGAAGAGGATATATTGTCCTTCATCTCGGAGTTCAAGTTAGGGCGCTCCGTAGTACTAGTAGTATTAGTGGTGAGTGATCTTTCGAACGATCCAGAATGAAGGGTTCAAAAAGCTACTACATATAAAATGAGGAAAGAATCATGATGTCGCTTCAACTTGAAGTTGCCGAAAATCTTCAGCCTACCATTACTACTAGTACTATCCACAACCGCTTTCACTACTATAATGATACACATCCAACTTCAAGTTGGAGTTGCAATGCTCTATATCGTGTGGTTCTTAACATTCATCGCATTTCGCCCAAACGGCGAGCTTGAGAGGCGTAGACTCCGACTCCGAGAGGACCATCATGACTCCGACGCGGATGATGAGCTTCTCGACAAAGGTGATTAGTAAAATCGACTTGAAGTTGAATTGTTACTAACCTTGGGTTGTTACTGCTATTCTGGTAGTGATCGATAAATCGTACCTAAGTTAGACTTCAACTTCAAGTTGAAGTTCAAGCCCCGAGTCATAAACATCAACAAGAGTATGTTTATCATAATCATGATCCGAGTCCCTAGCCTCAGGCTGCACTGATGCTAATTCTCTTTCAACATAGTACAATTCATTAAAAAACTGTAGTACTACTACTATCAGTAGTCGGAGTAGCACAGTAATTTCAAATAAGTTGTGTTCAGTGTACTATACTTCTAGTAGTCACGGTGCCAAGTCCGAGTCCGAGTCCGAGTCCGAGTCCGAGTCCGAGTCCGAGTCCGAGCCTGAGTTCAAGGCCGGACACCGGATCTGAGTGAGCTTGAAGGCTGGTTCAGCAGTGAGTGGTACTCAGGCTGTCCGGCCGGTGTGACGGCGGTACTTCAAGTTCAAATTCAAGTTCAAAGTTCAACTTGAAGTTCAAGTGAGGCTCAGCCTGAGGCTGAGTCGGAGTCGGAGTCGGAGTTGGACTCTCGGAGTCGAGTCGTCATCAATTCAAGAACTTCAAGTTGAAGCTGAGCCTCCGACTCGGACTCGGAGTCTCACAGGCTTCAAGTTACTACTGCTCTACGCCCCGACTCGTGAATGCCACCAACTAGAACTGAGGTTACTACTACAAGAGGTAGTAGGCCTTTCGTTTCACTGTTGAGTTTGCTGTGTATACTCTCCTTTTTCTTCCGCCACGCATCTGCCGACTCACTCGCTCTGCCTGTCTCGGCACGCTCAATTGTTCTATCGGTTTCAACGCCTTGCGCAGCTCACGCACGTCTGCACGATACTTTGTAAGCTCCCTGTAGGTCGACGTGTTTCGGCTCGTGCGGCACGCTCGGCTCGTATGGAAACCCAGGGGGTAGGAGTTCGACCGCTTTTGCAGAGGACACGAAACCACTACCGTCTACGCAATTTACTGCGCCCACAGCAGGTGGTTGCCCCAAGTCTTGACCCAGGTTGCTCTCGCAGATTTATCCCGACGCGTATCCCCTTACCGACTAAAGCAATGGCGAGCATACTGGAGCGCATGCGCACACGTCCACCTCCACAGTTGACAACACGAATTCCTTCAGCAATTGGTGATGGTAGAGTGATTACATCCGTCACCATATATCATGAGTGTGAACCTTCTCAAAGGGATAGGGCTACGCCAGAGAGCTCATCATCAGTGGTGGTTGATGACCAGCTCAGAGTGCAGGACGTTAAAACTGGTTGCTGCACTTGCATCCGAGGTCCGTTCCTCCCAGGTTTTGAATCGCGAGACGCATCACCGACGTTTGGAATGTGCAAAGAGGCAAGTTACTGTTTCGGCGCTCACAGGAGAGGATGTGCGTGCGGTAATCAGTGAGCGAAAGCCACAACTGTACTTCTCGAGTAAGTTGTTATTTTAGTTTTTGAATAATAATACTCACAGGCTTCTTCAGCTTTGGAGCATCGGCACAGGGAATGTCTATACGTTCTCCGAGAACATCTGCATAAGATTTACGCCGAAAATTATATTGTCTATTTTCTGGGGGGTGGGGGATTGGACACATCCGTTCGCGTATGGAATCTGCAAATGGGTATGATTTTCTTCACATTCATTCATCCCCGACTCGTCAGTGACAACTTTTCAGTACGACTCCGACTTTCTGGTCACCGGAAGGAACGATGGCCGCGTCAGCTTCTTCTCGTTTCATCGTTCCTCTTTTCCTCGACCATCTCAAGCTCAACAATAAGCGGCCACAGGACTCGCACTGAGCAGTCAGTCGGGACGAGTCTCTATCCCTACCGTCTACACTCACTTCAGGGATCCCTGCTCAATCGACATCTAAGCCTAAGTTCGCCTGGCCTGAGCGGCGTAAAGAGCCCAAAAACATCGGAAGGATGCTGGACAGCGACGCTCTCTCACCACCTACCACAGTGAGGAGAGAAAAGGTTGCGAAGTTGCGCGGTCGGATTCGTATATGCGGGGCTATGTATCACCGGGCAGTTTGATGCGTCCTAATATTCCGCTTGCATGCACAAAGTCCACCAGACGTCGACAAAGCGACACACAACTCAATTTGCAAATGCAGCGAAGGGAAAAATTATAACTGCATTTTCGACATCATCCAACGTGTCGTGTCCCCATTCCTTGCCAAACACCTCTGCCCCGCCATTATTGCCGCCTAAACGGAGAACGCTCGGTTTCAATGTGCAGTATGAGTTGATCGTCGGCCGACAGCGCGATTCCCTCAGCCCCGAGGACGAGAAACGCGCCTTCATGCAAATTACTCCTTCCGAAGCGGGTTGGGATGCATTCAAGTTGGCTCATTTCCCATTTTGGCACGGTTCTAGTTCAGGCTTCGGGTTGTGTACAGGGATGACTGGTTGTATGGTGAGTTACTCGTGGCTTTCTTCGAAATCCTTCTAGAGCTGATGGAGCAGCTTCTTGTGCAGTGGGTTGTATCCTCCCGACTTCTTCGGAGTTAACATGACTCATTTTCTTGTTCGTTTGTGCTTAAAATGAAAAGAAGCCTTAGTATAATCAAGTCATCCGGAAGAAATCATTTGTTATCTCCTATCAGTTCAACTTGCGGTTTATCCGAGTCATAGTACAAAGCACTAATAGCTCCCTCTCTCTTTCCAGAAGAATGGGAAATCAGAAAACTAACTTCAACTACTTTGTATAAGTGTGAAGTGGGAGTGGGTATCGTCCCCAAGATCATCATCAAGCCATTCCACCGTGAATCATGTTCTCAAATCTTCGTACTATCCTTCTCATCCTCCTCTCCCTTGATTACGCACGCCTGCACCTCCGCGCCGTCCTCCGCTACCAGCTCGTTCAACGGTGGACAGCAAGGGCTCAAACGAAGGTACTTGTTTCATTCATATCAAGATCTGAACACTGACTTGTTGCTAGATACACAAGAAACTGCAAACGTTTCTTGATTTTCTCAGGGTACCACCCACACCTCTCTCCAAATTAGATGAATATAGGCTCCATAAGATAGTTCCGATACAGTGTCGCACGGGCTTGGATGTGGACAATGCAATGACTGCATTATATGCATCTTTGCCACAGGTACCAGCTAGGAGATTTATCTCGATCGACATCGAGTGGGCAAGTGGCGGAAAAGGGTCCAATCATCGCGTAGACCTCATCCAACTCGCAGTTCAAAACCAGGTTTATCTGGTCAGGACGCATACTCTTACTGACCTTCCTCCTACGTTGGCGCAACTCCTTGGGGATGGTACAGTCATGAAAGTATCAGCTGGAATTAACGGTATGAATAACTCATCTTTTCTCCTGCGAGGTGGCCTAACAGAAGAAATGGCAGGTGACGCAGTGCGTATAAAGCGCAAGTTTCGCACCTCTGTGCGCTCCTGTGTCGATCTGACAGATTGGGCGCGCGTTGTCTACCCGGAAGTCTGGCCCAAAAAACCGACCTGGTCCCAAGTGCTCTTAAACCCTCGTCTCTGGTTCCAGCATCCGACTCCGACTGTCAAGCTCGAAAAAATAGTGGGAGAAGTATTGAGGCTGAACGTCAAGAAGAGTAGTGAGGTCACGATGAGTGACTGGGCAGCTAACGAGCTATCAGTGGCACAAATACAGTGTAAGTTATCATTTTGTCGCTCAAGATCAACCATCTTCAAGTTCTCACTTGCATGATCTGCTGTACTGGAATACTAGATGCTGCTATCGACGTTCACAGCACGTTTGCTGTAGCTTTGGCCCTGAGCCAAAGCCACTCACCCTTACCGGATGACATCAAGAACTTCGAGAACGACTCAAGGCTTGATCTAGTAGGCTGAGGCCCACCAGTAGCAGGTTTGACCAAATGTGCTTGAGTTATCGAGTAAATTGTTGTGCGCATGCTCTTGTCTTTCAAAGTTGCCAGGAGATTCATGATTTGAATTTATTATTGAATTGCTTCTCTTCGAATGATCACCATAGTCTGAGGTATCAAAGTGGTTTGGAAGATGTCGCCAATGGTGTCTGTCTGCTGTTCGGATTGCTTGCCATGATGATGCTTCCAGTGGTGAACAAGCTTTAAATCTAAAATTGGAACTTCAAGTTGAAGAGTTCAACCGTGACTCAGACTGCACTCAGGCTTGAACTTGAACTTTTTACCACCTCCTCAACAACACAGTGTACGTTCTCCAGTCTTGTTATGAGCACTTCTCCGCCATTCCCCACCCATTCCCTAAGACCACTTATTGGCCTGAACAAGTTATGTTTTATCCTACCCTCAAGCTTGTATTGAATTTGCCTAGACTTCAACATTTCCGAATGAACCAAAAAACAATAGTGTATGTCTGAGAACGTGCTTCTTGTTTCATCTTATCACTCACATTTGTCTTCAGTACCTGGAGAGGAGAAGGCGGGCGGCCATGTTATAGTGAAAGGAGCTCTGACGTGCACGCTGAAGCGAGCAACTTCTACCTTTCGAACGACACCCGCTGAGGATAGGCCGATACATGTTGCATCACCAACTGTTGTAATCTTCATCAAGAATTAGTAACAATCCTTCGTCTTCAACTAGAGTCGACACCGCTTTATAGGAAAGGAAGGGCAAGGGCCGTCCGCTGACGATGGAAGAGGTGGCAGAGGACGCTATTGATGAGGGAGTGCGGCAGATGAACTCGGAGGTGGATGAACTACGCGACCGATCCCGCGCCAGCCTTGCGCATGTGTCCTTGGATGCCCCTCGCTTCACATACCAGTTTCCTGCGCCGAAACCGCCATTGCAACGTAGTAAATCTCGCGTCCGTCAATTGCAGGCTGACGGCCCCGGCCCCGACCTCGGCCTCGGAACACCACCTCATACCGTCTCGCGAGACACCTTCATACCTCTAGTTGAATGTGATACACCTCCGATAGAGAAAAACGCGATGAAGCGAGGCGAACATCCTTCCATGAAACAGCTGCCAGCATCTCCCGGCCAATCTCTAGCAAGTCGCCGGAAGGTAGCGTGAACCTAGGCGCTACATCTAGTTCACAAGCATCGGACTACGGTGGCGAACATCTATGAGGGCATGCGAGGGAAGAGAATAAGCGCAACCTTTGAAGCCTCTGGAACTATAAGTACGGACTTCTCTTCTTGCTATTATATTACTAGGCTTATACTGGTTTATTCATCAGCGAAACCACATGCGTCTATTCGGATACTTTGCTCTTCAAACATATCATATCAACACAGATCTAACCGAAGCTAAATGTGTTAGACAATTATTGATCTGGACAACTTCGCGGGGCGATGGAGCTCGAGACTGCGACTACTAGTACAGCAAATGGGCGGTCAACCTATGCTGCACTTTTGTCTTGGAGAGAATTGTCTCACTTTTTCTTGACGCAGTTGAACTTTCAAGTGCGTACCATTGTTGTCGCGACTACGACCGTCGCTCGTGGCGACTTGACGCAGAAGATCGTGGGCGTGTCCGTTCAGGGCAATATTCTGGACTTGGCCATCAACGTCATGGTTGACCAGCTGGCTCTCTTCACTGCGGGGGTGACCAAAGTCGCGCGGGAAGTCAGAACGGAAAAACTCGGTGTTCAAGCTGAAATCGAGAATGTTCATGTCACAGCAAAAAAACACGTATGTTTATTTCACTAGCATTCCGCTGAATTGTGTAGTGTGGTTTTTACTGAACGCACTCCTAATAGAATGGCTGTTAACACCATGGCCGGAAACTTGACGACCGAAATGCGTGGTTTCGCGCAGATCAGTACTGCAGCCTTGAACGGCGACTTCACGTGTTTCATCACCGTCGAAGGCTCAGGCGAGATGGAATCCTTTGAGACTCATCAAATCAATTAAATTCTGCACTACTTGCGCGAGTCGATTTAGAAAGAACACCGCCGCTCGTGAAGCTGCCGAACTTGCCAATCGCTCCAAGTTGGAGTTCTTGGTGAACACGTCTCATGAGATTCGACCCCTATGAACGGTATCATTGGTATGAATGAGTTTACGCTGGATAGCGATTTGAATAAGAGTCAGCGCGAGAGTCTTCTGCTGGTGCATAGTTTGGCTCGGAGTCTGCTATTGATTAATGACGATATTTTGGATATCTCGAAGAGTAAGCAAATCCGCCGCCGATGCTTCCAAATTCAGTTGCTAATATTTCGATTAATTACTACATTCGAAGCAGGCAGGATGACGAGAGCAAGTTTGGTATTCACTGAGACACACGGTTTTCGGTAACCTCAAGACTCTCGTTGTACGACCATCGCAAAACAACCTTGACCTCACATATGACGTTTACCCAGACATTCCTGATCAGCTCATCGGTGACTCGCTGCGTCTGCGCCAGGTTATTACGAACTTTGTCGGCAATGCTATCAAGTTCACCTCGAGCAAGGTCGTGCGGAAGGGACACGTTGCGCTGTCGTGCCGTCTGGTTGGCATCAAGGACTCGATGGTGAAGTTAGAGTTCTGTCTCACGGATACGGTATCGGTATTACAAAGGTACAGTAAACTTGATCTGTGGTACGTTCGTGCGAGGGGATGGATCAACCACTCGAGTGAGCTCTTTTCGAATAGTCATTTGTTCCGGCCTGTAGTGGTCTTACTGACCTAAATCTAGGACTACGGTGGTACTGTCCTTGATCAATCAGTATCGAAGTGTCTTGTGTCGCTGATGAATAACACGATGTGAGTTGAGAGCGAGCTGGGCAAGGGAAGTTCACGACCACCTCCTAAATCAGCCAGTCGTCCACCGAGAACGTACTTTCGATGATGCAGTCATTCGCGAAGCAGAAAATCCGGCTTGCCAATACGCTGGACGACCGAACAGGTGTAGTGATGCATATCACAGAGCTTATTCTGAAGCCTTACGACGTGAGCGACGTGAGCGAAGTTGCAGATAAGGAGTGTTGCCCACATATCGGCGCGATACTTGTTGATTCGCTGATGGCCGTAAGTCATCCTGTTAAAGTACATTTGAGCTACAGTATAAAGCCTTACTCAAACACGTTTCGGATGGTCCAGAAGGAACAAACCAGGAGTATGAACACTTGCGATATATACCGATCGTTCTGCACGCGTCAGACCAGAATTCCCTATCGAACAAACGACTGCCAGACCGAGATCTACCCCCACTTCCCACCGGAGGCAATCTGCTTCTCAAGGATGTAGAAGCAGAGCTAGATCGACAGGTTGCGGTGACGAGAATTGACACGAGCGGCTACGGCGGACCATTCAAGGTGGAGGGTAATTCAAGTACATGGACCTTGAGGGAAAATGAGCAGAGCGCGCGCAATCGGGCAAGAGAGAAATTGCTTTCGGAACAGATTGAAATAGTATGTCCGAGTCCTCCGAAAACCCGTAGTAAGAACTCTGGAATTTATGTTTGACAATTGTTTCAGGCGCCAGGAAGAAGATGCCACTTGGGCGGAAGTCGGACAATTCTCGAAGCGCACAAGGCGAATGTGCTTGAGTCGCTCAGCCAACAACGAAAAGCATGAACATCCTTATCAGCGATGGCGAGAGGAAAGCAGCGCACGACCTACAATACTGGCGTACTGAATTACTGGTGTACTGATTTGTACTTACTATGACATTTGAATTGTACATGCTTGTACTTAGTCTTTACTTATGCTTGACTGACCTCCTGATGTACTGACGTACTGAGTGTGTCCTGAAAATCTGCTTATTTCAGTGTGTTCAGGCCATCAGTTGATTTCAGACAGGCATAGCAACACATCAGCAGATTTCAGACAGGCATGGCAACGCTTCAGTCCATTTAAGGCAGCGTCAGGACGCGTCAGTCGCCGTAAGCAAAAAGTAGTTTCCCTGATGCAGGGAAATCCTGACTAAGATTGGTCTAGAGACAAATTTGGACTCTGTTCACACGAGCCGAAAATGTTTGATTAAATTAAAATCTCCTCGTTTGAGTCCAAGGAGGCTACATTCTGGTACAATGAGATGCTCTAATCTCTGAAATGTGTTTTTTATCCTCAATCTCGTGGAATGTAAGCTTCTGTTGAATTTCTTTCAAAGGCTGACATTAGTAATCTTCCCAATTTGGCGAGCGCTTATGTTCGGACCTTTCCGGCGCTCTAGATCAAGAGTCTAGCGCCGTCACATTTAGTGTTACAAGGCCTCCACGAGAATTTGCGATTCCGCATAAATATGAAAAGAGCAGTAAACTTTTTCAAGAGTGAAGATCCGGAATGCGGGGTAAGTGGAGACCATCATGTCGTATGATAGATCCCGCTGTAACAGTACGATATCGAAACGGCACCAAGACTAGAGAGTTTCCACCACCTATGGCCATTCATCCACAGGGAAATGGGAGTGACTGTCCAAAGCCCAGCATCCAGAAAAAGGAGCGCCCTTTTTTTTTATAAAATCTTCAACCGACACGCGGAGTTTGTAAGACTGTGTTAGTTCACATATCAAACCTACGCTATGTGTAGCCAGATAGTTGAGCAAGCCAAGTCGTTGAGCGCGTCCGAGCGGACTTGTATAGCAGTAGTAGAGGAGGTTGAGCGGGTCATTCACAGAGACGCGGAAAGTGGGGGAGACAGTGCGGGTTTTACCGGTCGTGTTGCCTTTTGGAGCACTCGTGAGGGTTAATATTCACGTGAAAGCGAAGTAGCACGCACTCGGGTCAGAGAGGGTGGCAGTCTTGGACGAGGTCGGGCAGGGAATGAAGAATGAAATCATAGCCCTTGGTGGACCCAAATATTGTATGTAATTCGTGCGTGGCGGATGAGCGTGTTTATTCCCGACTCCGCTTCCCCCGTCCGGATCTCCTGGCTTTATAGTGCTAGGCCCACCTCTTCCTACACCACTGACCACCACCATCCTGGACGCCCTCGGACGCGCAAGACGAGCGCGCATACAGTCACCACGACGGAGGTTATAGCAAAAACCACTGAGCGGGAACAGCAGTTATGTCAAGAAGCGACTCGAAGAAGCCGGTAGGGTTTGCCACCCACATCACCGCTGGTGGCATTGCAGGAGCTATGGAGGCGGTAAGCATTAAGCACACTTGTAAAAATTCTACAGCGCTCACATCGATGTTCAGCTCGTATGCCAGCCGCTCGATACAATCAAAGTTCGAATGCAGCTCTCCAAGTCAGGAATCACTCCAGGTGTACGTTCCTAACCTCAATGACACATTCCAACCGCTAAGCACAATTTGTTTCGCAAATTGCTCACTCAGACAAAGCAAAGGGGCTTCATTGCCACCGGAGTGCAAATCGCCCAACGAGAAACGCCGCTTGCGTTGTATAAGGGCTTAGGAGCTGTGCTTTCCGGCATAGTGCCAAAGATGTCCATCCGGTTCGCAAGTTTTGAGACATACAAGAGATGGTTGGCGGATAAGGAGACGGGAAAGACCAGTATCGGGAAGATTTTCATCGGTATGTTCTGCCATTCCTCTACAATCATATCTTCGTTGACCTGATGAAATTCGATTTCTGTTGAATGATGTGGCTCTCGGAATGCGGACTATGCGGCGATACAGCGGGTCTCGGTGCTGGAACGACTGAGGCAGTCGCAATCGTGTGCCCGATGGAGGTCGTGAAGATTCGATTACAGGCGCAGTCACATTCACTTGCTGATCCGCTTGAAGTACCCCGGTACCGGAACGCAGCACATGCTGTGTACACAATTGTCCGCGAAGAAGGTCTTTCGACACTATACCGTGGTGTCTCCCTCACCGCTTTACGACAGGCTACAAATCAGGGTAGGTGGTTGACAGAGTGCTCAGCGTACTAAAGTACAACTGAAATCCTTTTTTTCTTCGCAGGCGCGAATTTCACGACTTACCAGGAGCTGAAGAAATTCGCACAAAAGCAGCAGCCGGAGCTCACCGATCTACCGTCATGGCAGACTATGCTCATCGGGTTGATATCAGGTGCGATGGGACCGTTTTCAAATGCACCGATTGACACAATCAAGACACGTGAGCCAATCTACATATGAATATTGAACATGAATAACAGGCGAGAATGTTTATAGGCTTGCAAAAATCATCATACCCACCTGGGACCTCTTCGTACGAGAAGATCAGGTCGATAGCGGCCGAGATGTTCCGTCAGGAGGGATTCCGCGCATTCTACAAGGGCATTACGCCTCGTGTGCTACGTGTGGCACCCGGCCAGGCGGTTGTTTTCCCTGTATACGAGAAAGTGAGACAGATAGTTGAGGGCATGCAGGGAGATGATGATATAGGTGACACGTACTCAGAATAAATTTTGCATATACCTTGGTGGGGTTAGTGTTGAGAGAGAGAGAGGGAGGCGGGAAGATGAGGGGGGGGGCAGACTTGGGACTTCAGATGTTCATGTTTATATCTCACTTTTACTGCATCTTAGAACTATACATTAACAGCATTGGAGCCGTACTAGAAGGTGGGAATCTTCGGAGCTTGCACCAAGTGATTAACCAATTGAACAATATTTTCAAGCTGTTCTTGATTGTGTGGTAATCTTATACAATGCATGTTCTGTAGTCTAAATTTATCTAGACAGACGCGATGAGCAGTCTACAAGAGCTGCAAATCAAACTGAAGGACTTACTGCTACACTCTATCGTAAAGGTGTGATCTTGGTACGAACATCTAAGTTATGAGGAAGTTTCGGTTGGGTCCAGCGTCTGGCCAGTCAAGACAGGCGGAACGTCTGATTTGATGGGCTGAGTACTTTTGTCCGTAGGGCTCACCCTCCCTGATGCGGGGACGCTAGGGATGGGAGTCACAGCAGCGGATTCGTCCGCAGCCGCATCACCCGGTCCCGGAGGATTTTGGACATTTCCGAACGGATCCCGCAAGTAATCCCGAAGGAAATTGCGCCACGCCTGTTTCGTCGGGATGAAGTGACCTCCGTCGTGCTTAGCGACGCGAGCGTTGGCGGAGACGTCGATGAGGGCTTGCGCACGCTCGGGAACAACTATGACATCGTTCATGCCTACTATGTGCAGCGTGGGTGTCTGATAGCTCGGAGAGAAAAGCGGAGCCCACTCTTCGGCGAGAAGCTTGAACCCGGCGACTGCGACACAAAATTTCCTGTGGAATTGGTAAGCGTGAGTCAGGGGGAGAGAAATTTTTGATGGTAGAGACATACATTGGCGGATGGGGAGCTTTCCCGTCGACAAGGAACGGCGGGTAGTAATCAGGCCGTTCGAGCTAGTGAAGAATGTCAGACGTGCAGCAATACGAAGAGGAACATGTGCTGACCAGCGCAGATAACAACGCAGCCATACCCGCCCCTTGGCTGAATCCAAAGACACCCTAAGATAGATGTCAGAATCATGCACCGGTACTGACTCGGTAGAACAGTTTGCGCACATCATAGGTGTCCTTCATGAGCACATCTCTCAACGCCAGCAATGACTCTTCGAGCCCGACCGCCTTCGTACGATCAGGATCGGCCTTCCACCATCCGCGAGGGGTATCCTCTGGACTTTTGGATTGCGGAGTCGCCTCTTCGGCATTTAACGCCTTCGAGTCAAAGATTGCTAGGTCAGCGGGTTGAAGCACAAGCGGCGCGTCCACGAAGACTGTGTACAGGGTTCAAATGTAATGCCCTAATGTCGTTGAGAATTATAACCTTACCGAAGTCAATAGTCTTCCCACAAGCTCGTCGGATCGCTCCTAGCTATAGACAACGCCCTCTGTAAGTCGTTCTTCGAGTTTATGCACATATGCTAACTCGCTTGTAGAACACAACGGCGTTCTGCGCATAGCTATTTCATTCAGTATTAGCATTATATACGAGGAGAGAGGCTCTACACTCACCCATGCAGCATTAGTATCTTCTTGACAGTCATGATCAAGAGCTATTAGGGATTAAAAGTGAAGAAAATAGAGAAGGTAGTGGTAGGTTAACAAGAACGGCTGGCCGGATGAGTCCGAGTCGCACATAACTTTTGACCCTGCGCGTGAGCTAAAAATAGAGTTGACTTCAAGTTGTGCGTGGAACTGAGAGGTAACCGCTCGCCATCACCACCACCTCAAGTTTTGTAAAAGCTCTAGCCTTCGGGCCTCTACTTTCTTTCTACTTTCCTTCAAACCGAAAATGCGAACTGGAAACTTATACCGGCTTGCCTTCCAGTTGCTGGTGCTCCTTCCATTGGCAGTTGTCGCAGCAAAGGACAAGAAGAAGGATAAATCACAACCTCAGGTACAACAGAATGCGACTATTGACCGCGTACGTGATGTCTGCTTCGATATCGGGTACTAAAATGAGTTATGCTCATATCTTACGATTACTACTAGCTTGTGAACCTTCGGACACACTCCGCATTCGCACCATATATCGACCAAGATCTACAAAATCGCTGGTGGGACTTTGGTGCAGACTCCTACATCGTATGTATGAGCAGTTCAAAGCGCTACCTTGCTCTAAGCATCTCCTGCCAGAATACCAACAAACATATTCGTCTAACACGGAACAAACCTTCGCAAATGGCAAGCTTGCTTCGATCTTCAAATGAATGTGTTGCTGAGGAATGAGGGATATATCACAGGGATGGTTATGGTCACGACTACCACTTACCGCATCCAATTTCGTCATTGAGGTGGAATTCAAGGTGACCTTACATTTCAATCTCAGAAGCAAGCTCATGCTGACTGGAAAACATAGATTTCTGGAGACTCAACACATTTGTTTGGCGATGGAATGGCAATGTGGCTAACGAAGAAGCGAGCAGAGCCCGGTCCTGTATTTGGTTCAATAGGTAAGGAGGGACAATTGCGAATCATACAGGACATGGAGAGTTGAAGAGGTTGATTACAGACGAATTCGAGGGCTTGGGTATTTTCATCGACACGTAAGTAGCCCATTTACTTTAGGTCTTATTAACTGAGCATCCTTTCTAGGTATGCTAACGCTCGACACACGTATTCTTTTCCCCGCATCATGGCTATGATGGGCGACGGAAAGACAAAATATGATCATGATCTTGACGGGGACACCAATAGCATAGGAGGATGTTCGGTACACTCTCAAAATTTATCTGTGCCTTTGCACATACTTCTAACACGGCCTTTCCTTAGGCAAATGTTCGCAGGACAAACGTACCCACAAAGATTCAGCTTACATACATCAAAGACCGATATCTCGATGTCAAGTTGCAGTATAAAGCATGTGTGTGATTTATCACTAGTTTGCTAGCGATCGTACTGAAAGAAAGAAATTTAGGGAATGAGTGGACTGACTGTTTCCGTCTGGACGGATTCTCCCTTCCCCAATCACCCTTCGTCGGTTTCTCAGCCTTAACGGGAGACGTATACGATTCTCATGAGTGAGCAGATTCTTACATCTTACGTCAATTGATGTACTAGATGTACTAATAACATGTCTTTAGTATCATCTCCGTCTCTACATCTTCTGCAATTCTTGCCGACCCCAAAGCTCCGAAGGATAAGCTCCAATCAGCCTCATCTTTAGCGAGTTCCGGCTCCTGGACGTGGTTCTTAGTCAAGCTGTTCCTCTTCGGGGGCGTGTGTGCCGGCGCGCTGTATGGCTATCAGGAGTACTCGCGGAGAAATGGATTTGGTGGTGGAAGCTTCAACCGAAGGCGAGGTGGTGGAATTGACATGTGGAGTAGCGGGAAGCGGTTCTGAGTACTCGAGTTGTATCGCTTGCATTTCTGTGGTGTTATCTACTTGCTGTTAGTGCTATGCACAAAATTTTGTGGTGGTAATTTATGCTAATTCATTTTGTCTTCATCATTTTACTTCGATCATAGGCTTCAAATAATATTGTCCAGGATATACGAAGAGATAGGGTAACATCTGCAGAACATTCTATAAAATGTGTGATGAATCTGACGTGGAGGCGGGTGTCTTTGCCTCCGTTACTTTGTTTAGTGTGATATAGCCTAAAATTAGAAATCTGCACATTATTGTATATTATTCTCGCTCAAAAGATTGAGAAGTTATTCATCCCTAGCTTTCTATCAATGTCCACCTTGTAATACACTTGATGCTATGTAAAAAAACGAAGTAAGGCAAAACCCCAAAACATTTTCTGACTGATTCTTAAAGTTTGAGCAAAGACCCTGAAACAGTGCAGGATCGTCACCGACTCACCGTAACAAGACCAAACAAAACACGTCGACTTTCTTTACGATTCACGTCGTGGACAGCGCGCGGCCTGTGAACATTTCTCTGAGCGCAACTGCAAGCTGCGCAGTAGCAAATTATCTATCAGACGTGCACATTGAACCACAGTCATGAATATCTTCCGATTTTTCGGTGAGTTGAATGAAGGGTCGTAACGCGAGTGGGAGCAGTAAAAAGTTGCTAAACTTCTACATCGGCAGGCGACCTGTCGCACTTGGCGTCCATATTCATATTGCTACATAAAATTCAGACGTCGAGGTCATGTAGAGGTGAGTTGTTGTCTTCGATAGCGAGAATTGACTGTTGGCGTGGAATTTATCTGTTGTTGGCTTCCAGGCATCTCCTTCAAAACGCAGGCTCTATATGTTGTTGTCTTCGTGACACGCTACCTTGATCTCTTATTCGGAGAATGGGTCTCATTATACAACACTGTCATGAAGTTGTTCTTCGTAGGGAGTAGCTGCTATATCCTCTACCTCATGAAAGTACGCTTTAGGTGAGTAGAGGCACTTGAGAGTTACTCAGACTTTTATGTTCGGTTCGACAGTTTGCTCGTTCGCAATGCTGATCACATATTGATACCAGGCCAACGCAGGATCCCTCCATTGACACGTTCCGCGTCGAGTACCTTGCTGGACCATCACTTGTCCTTGCGCTCATCTTCAACTACAAATTCACGTTCGTCGAAATCCTATGGGCGTTCTCGATCTACCTCGAATCGGTCGCAATTATGCCTCAACTGTTCATGTTGCAGCGCACGGGGGAGGCAGAGACGATTACAACGCATTATGTTGCTGCGTTAGGCGCTTACCGTGCATTGTATATCCCCAACTGGATCTACCGGTGAGTTACACACCTTCGCCTTTTTCTTCCGCCTGGTTCCTTCCACCAACCCCCATACAATAAGTTACGCCTTTGATATCCAGTCGATTGTAGCCTACTCCTGGCCGTGCTGTAAGGAATTGGACACGATGCAGTGAATGCGTATAGAAGAGGCGGATTTTATTCTCTCATCCTTTTATTCTTTCGAAGAATTCCAGCTTGCTGATCGACTCCTGACGTTAGGTACTTCTCGGATGGCACAGTAGATCCTATCGCCGTGATAGCAGGCCTAGTGCAGACAGGGCTGTATCTGGATTTCTTCTACATTTACTTCACAAAGTACGCACCAACATTTTTTGCTTCAGTCAAAAGTATTAACTTTTGGCAATCTTTAGAGTACTGCAAGGACAGAAATTCGAGCTTCCTGCATAATGTCATTGTGGCGTCAGCCTACGGAAGAGGGGCGGAAACCCGCAAAATTTTTGTATGGCGGCCTTTTAATATCCTTTCGGACTCGATCGTGTAGAGTGCGGCCGAATGGCTTTCAGTGTTAGATATTTATGAATTCGAACATTTCCAAGGTACTTGCAGTAACGGTACTAAATGATCGGATTTTTGGACCTGAGCTTCGGAGATATCTGCTTTGAGTTGTGAGCTTATCTCTCACACTCAATCGGAGATCTTTTGTCCGTCTGTTATTTGAGAATATCTGAGACACGGAAGCACACCGATCGTACCCTACAGGTATTCAGTGATGACCATGTGCTGCAACGCCTCGCTAAAGGTACCCGAATAGTCAACACCACGTCTTCGCTAATTCGGCTTTTCCGCGTGCTCACTCAAGCTCAGCTCACATCTGCTACAGCTTCATTTCCTTAACACCGCGCGCATCATGAGCAACCGGTCACTATCGTTCAGCTCTGCGCAAACTGAACTCTTATTCGCAATTAGAATTGGATAAGAGATTGCACCGCTTTCAAGTCGGCGTGCTTATCTCTCGAACTTTAAGTTTCAAGCGATGAAAAGTCGGGACTGTGGCGGGGTTCGAGATTGAAAATCTTCGAGGCGATGAGCTGAAGTGAGGCGGGAAGATAAGAAATGCTGGGCGTCAACAAATTGATACCTATTGAAAACTCCCCAGAGATAAGGAGAAGAGTCCCCACTCGAGATAAGCTTCGGACTTACAGGTATGTATATATAGAAGTACTTGCAGTTGGTCTTGCTTTGCATGCTGAACGCCTTCAACAGCGTCCTAGTTCTCGGTGTTGGTGTTGCTCAGCTTCTGTGTCTGTGAGAGATCGTCTCTATCATGTCGCAGGTCAAACGTGTCCTCGATAAACTGGCCGTAGATGCCGAACCGGGCCTTACAACAGGCCAGCTTATGCTGGTCAATGATGACCTGAAGCCAGGTACGAATACCCCACTGGCGTAGCCTATTATACGTTTTACCTTGCTGATTCCCTGCGCCGGATAGTTGAACCGGAGCGTCGCCAATGGGGTTCATGGAACTTCGTAGCCTTTTGGATAGCTGATTCTTTCAACATCGTATGTGCCTTAGTATATTAATGCAGAACTCGCGACTGATATGGCTTCGAATTCGATGCTTCTTCCATTAGAATACATGGATGATCTCGTCGTCGATGATCGTCGGTGGATTGTCGTGGTGGCAGTCGTGGCTCTGGTAAGCGAACTGCGTGATTTGCATAGTTGGCTCCGGACTGACTGAGCTGCGGGCGCAGTGTATGGATTGGGTACTTCATCTCGGGCTCCTTCATTTGCATGACCGGTCGCATTGGTGCGGTATACCACATTGGGTTCCCTGTTGTCTCTCGCTCTTCCTTTGGTATATGGGGTTCACTATGGCCGGTATTCAACCGAGCGGCTATGGCATGCATCTGGTACGGCGTGCAGTCTTGGATTGGCGGTACGTAATATTGTAGCGAGTGATACTTTGTCTTAAATCGCTAATTTGCCTCGGAACAGGTACCTGCGTCTATCTGATGATCAGAAGTATCTGGCCGAGCTTCGAGCATGTCCACAACGGGTTGCCCGTATCATCGGGCACGAACACCAGAGATTTTGTCTCGTTCTTCTTATTCTGGCTGCTGAGCTTGCCTGCAATTTGGGTGAGTTGTCCCCTGTATATGATTTGTTTTGATGAAATCCTGTTCTGACGATCGTTGCACAGTTCCCTGTCCATAAGATTAGACATCTGTTCACTGTGAAGGCCTACATTGTACCGGCGGCTGGCATTGCTTTCTTTGTAAGTTGCTCAATTAATTGACACTGGAACGCGCGCAAGGCTCATCACTAAATTAGGTATGGGCGATCGTGAAAGCGCATGGTATTGGCCCGATCATTCACAAACGCAATACGGTCCATGGCAGCGATCTTGCCTGGGGGATGGTCAAGGGTATAATGTCGTCCATCGCTAACTTCGCGACGCTCATCGTGTATGTATCATTCGTCATATATCCAGTCATTACAGCTTGATTTAACCCTCTTCCAAACCCTTTCAGCAATGACCCCGACTTTTCTCGCTTCTCAAAAAAGCCCCGCGATGCGCTATGGTCCCAGCTATTAACGATCCCCATCGGGTTTGCGATCACCTCGTTCATTGGTATCATCGTATCATCATCGTCGACGGTGATCTACGATGAGACAATTTGGAGTCCACTTGACCTTCTTTCACGTTTCCTTGATGACGGAGGAAGTGGCCCTCGTGCTGGCGTCTTCTTCATTGCCACGGCTTTCGCCCTTGCACAACTGGGCACGAATATTGCGGCAAATTCCGTCTCTGCTGGTGAGGACTGCTGTATCAAAGCAAGCTTGCCATATTCTCATTTACTTCTTTCATGAAACAGGTACGGACATGACCGCGCTTATGCCACGCTTTATCAATATTCGCCGCGGTGGCTTTGTGTGCGCTGCAGTCGGCCTGGCAATGTGTCCATGGAATCTCCTATCATCCTCGAATAACTTCACGACCTATCTCTCATCGTACTCTGTCTTCCTTTCATCGATTGCCGGAGTGCTCATATGCGACTACTATGTTGTACGCAAGGGATACCTACAGGTGAAGGATCTTTATAGCGCACGCCGGACCGGACCGTATTTCTACCTATTTGGTATCAACTTGCGTGCATACGGCGCGTATATCGCCGGCATTCTCATCAATGTTGTGGGCTTCGCGGGTGCTATCGGTCGGAATGTCCCAGTTGGTGCCCAGTACATCTACAAGTGAGTGGCTAACGCTTCTCTCCCCGCATTATCGTTCTATGAAATCGGTCTTCCGGTTCTAACGCGTGTTTTGCCTCTTCTAGCGTCAACTTCTTCGCCGGGTTCATCGTGTCTTCCACGACGTACTGGCTGCTCAACAAGGTGTTCCCGGTGCCAGCGACAAGTGCCTATTGGAACGAGGTTGGTGAACAAATCGCGGAAATCTCCCTCGTATATGAAGACAAGGCGACGTATGACGAGGAGAGTGGGTCGATGAAAAGCGAAAAGAGGTATGACGCGAGTACGTTCGTCTCGGAAGCACGCTGAGCTTCTGCTGCTGACTCGTGTTCTCCCGAGATTACACCCTCAACTCTTTTATGGTTTGAATGACTTCATGTTGACGCGTACAGTAGTGTAACTTGCTTAGAATGATGTTTCACGTCTCTTTCTTTATTATTCTCTTCAGATACTGTGGTAACGATGCGTGAAGAACTTCGCGGGTGGCTTCTAATACTCTAAGGCTTCTAGTCTCTAGTCTCGTGCTTGCAATAAGCTTGTTGCAAATATGGCCATGCTTGTATCCCTGGAAAATGCGGTATCGCCGGAACGGGTGACGACACTTCACATCACAGTAGCGTCCGTCAGACGGGCTTCGAAGGCAAATGAAATGCTATCTCTGGTATCTATGAGCGATCATATGAAACAGATTGAATGATCTGGAAGCATGATTCCTTCGTGGCTGCAGGTCTCTGGCATCTTCTGTAGCGCGGTTTCCCCACATCTCGAAATCAAGCATAAAGCCACCGGACATGTCCTGAACCTGCTACTGGACGCATGCTGCCTTGTCGGCTCATCCCATGCTGCATCTCATCACCAGATATGTGTGATGGCTGGTTGCCCCAGGCTACCATGAGCGATCGATCTGAAGTCATTTGGTCCGGAGCATTGAAGGGCACTGAAGACAATATTCAATGAACCATTCGCGGCACGTTTTTCCCTGTATAATAAGATTAGGATAGAGGCACATGCAACGTATAGTTCATTTAAATCCAAGGTTTGCCTGTAGTTGTATACGTAGTTCGACATTGAGTTCGACTCAGATTACCAGACTAATCGGACCCCCGAGACTCTGCGATTTGAATGTATAGCTGTCTTTTTCCTTGAACAGTTCAGTATCTCAACCTTTGCCTTGTCGAAAACTCACAGTATTGATCGTCATGCAGGAATAATTTCTGTGCCAAAGGGGTGTTCTAACGGTGTTCTAGTTAGCATATGGAAAATAGAAGGGAAGAGGTCAGGGTCGCTGCATGAGGTCTTTCTTTGAATAAAACTTAAGGCAAAACCACATTATTACGTAATGTTGACAAGAGTTGCTTCACGAAGCATTCGTTGATCTGTGCACCTCTTCTCCTACTACCCGTCCTTCCCCCACCTCTCGTTTTCTTCGCCTCAAATTTTCACTTTTAGCATCTACTTAACGCGTCGAACTCACATCTGAACCGTCCCAACTTTGTTGTCTATTGACTATGGCCGCCTGGGCTCCACAACAGGCAGGTTTGCAAGAGATTTTGCAGACCATTCACGACTCTACAGACACACACAATGCTGAAATCCAGAAGACGATAACGATTGTAAGCCTTCATCGCAATTGCTAATGTTGCGTACTCCACCTGAATTTTATATCACAGAAATTGAACAATTTTACGCGTGTTCCCGATTACATTGCTTACCTGTCGTACATTCTTGCTTGTATGCCACAAGAGGAGGAGCGAATCCGAACGATCGCGGGCTACCTTCTGAAGAATAATGCCAGGATTATACTGCGTAGTCCCCCTGAAGTAGCGGCGTTCGTGAAAGCGTCCGTTCTTCAAGCGTTCTCCGAAGCATCAATTATGGTTCGAAACACAGCTGGACAGGATATCGTCGCGTTCTTAGGCATTCTGGATCCCAAAAACTGGCCTGAATGCCTTCAGCATCTGGTACAGGCTTTGGATGCACCAAACTTAGATCAGCAGGAGGTGAGCACTATCAACGATCATGGATGACATTGTGGCCCCCCTTAACCCTAGCTTTGTAGGCGGCGTTCAACGTACTCGAGAAGGCCTGCGAAGACTATCCACGGAAAATGGACGTAGACATAGGCGGCACCCGGCCACTTGACTTCATGATTCCCAAATTCCTTACACTATCCGAACATCCGAACGCAAAGATGCGAGCACACGCGATTGCATGTCTATCTTATTTTGTTCCAATCAACAGTCAATCCCTCTTTGCACACCTGGACGCCTTTATCGCAACGCTCTTTAAACGGGCATCGGACGACGATGCTAATGTTCGTCGTCACGTCTGCCAGTCCCTCGTGTTGCTTCTAGCGTCAAAGCCAGAGAAATTGATGCCGGAGATGAATAACGTGGCGGAATACATGCTTTATTCAACTCGCGATCAGAACGAAACAGTAGCATTGGAAGCTTGCGAGTTCTGGCTGACATTCGCGGAGGATCCCGACTTATCGCCTCATTTGCAACCTTTGCTACCGAAGGTGGCACCTGTTCTGCTGGAATGCATGATATATGGCGAGGACGACTTGTTGTGGCTCGATGGAGATGCGGATGACGCGAATGTTCCTGACAAAGACACGGACATCAAACCGCGGCACTACGGCCAGAAGGCGCATGGTTACGAGCGTGAGGAGGGGGAAGAAGAAAACAAACCTCGTCTGGGCGCGTATGGTGAAGAGATATCAGATGATGACGAGGACGAGGACGATGATTATGACGGCGACGATTTTGACGACGAGATGTCTACAGAGTGGAATCTTCGGAAGTGTGCTGCGGCAGCTTTGGACGTGCTGGCTGTTCGTTTTGGGGCTGACTTGC
Organism: Trichaptum abietinum; assembly: GCA_910574555.1. Lineage (NCBI taxonomy): Eukaryota > Fungi > Basidiomycota > Agaricomycetes > Hymenochaetales > Trichaptaceae > Trichaptum > Trichaptum abietinum. The sequence continues at coordinate 2,632,896 of CAJTBE010000011.1, read as the reverse complement.
TCAATGTACTTCTCACTCCATTGAAAGATAAGCTCTGGAGCACAGACTGGATGCAGCGAGAAAGTGGGATCCTTGCCCTAGGCGCTATGGCCGAAGGTTAGTTCATTCACTTTTGTAATTTGCATCTTTAGTGCTTAAGGTCATTGTAGGATGCATCGACGCCATAGAACCTCATCTGCCAACATTAATACCATATCTCATTAATATGTTGAATGATCCCAAGGTAAGCCATTAAAGATCGTCATAAGGATTAATCTTCCTAAACGTATATTTTAGCCTCTTGTTCGATCAATCACATGCTGGACTCTCGGTAGATACGCGAGCTGGTGTACGCAACCTATTTCGCCCGAACACAAGATGCAATTTTTCGTGCCTACCCTTGAAGGGGTAAGTTTTCCCGTTCTATATGATCATTTTGAGACTTTTTGTTAACGTACGAAATCTTTGAAACTCAGTTGTTGCGCATGGTTTTAGACAATAACAAGCGTGTACAAGAAGCGGGATGTTCCGCCTTTGCGACTCTTGAAGAGGATGCTGGCCCAGAGCTTATTCCTTACCTAGAACCCGTGCTCAAGAATCTCGTGTTCGCCTTTGAAAAGTACCAACATAAGAATATGCTCATACTCTATGACGCAGTGGGAACCCTTGCGGATGCTGTGGGCCCAGCCCTCCAAAACCCTACTTATGTCGACATTCTCATGCCTCCTCTATTGAAGAGGTGGGATAAACTCAAGAACTCCGACGAGGACCTCGTGCCTCTACTTGAAGTAAGTAGCGCTCAATTGAAAGACAGGTCTTCCCAGCTCTGACATCCATCCTTGTGTCTTAGTGCCTTTCATCAGTTACAATAGCAATCGGACCGGCATTCCTCCCTTACGTAGCACCTATCTTTGAGAGATGCATGACTCTGGTGCACACTTCGCTCTTGAATTACCAAGCCTACCAGCAAAATCCGGATTTGGACGAGCCGGACAAGTCTTTCCTCGTTGTAGCGCTTGATCTCTTGTCGGGCATGACACAAGGTCTTGCTATGTCTCTCGAATCGTACATCAATACGTCGAATCCGAATCTTCTTGACTTGCTCACTGTGTGCCTGAAGCATCCACAGGCGCCCGTCCGCCAATCGGCATATGCTCTCGTCGGCGACCTCGCCATGCATTGCTTCCCTATCTTGCGGCCGAAAATGCCGCAGATCATGGCGGAACTCGTGATTCAACTTGACCCAGAGCCGAAGGTCGAATTCATCAGTGCATGCAACAATGCGGCGTGGAGCGTTGGCGAGGTTGCACTCAGATATGGCACAAGTACGTTTATTACTCTATTACTTTCTACCCCTTCTCTCTATTTACTCGGAGACGGAGGCTAATTAGACTTTCCTTCCTCCCAGATGACCCTGACTTTGCGCAGTGGGTCCAACCATTGATCACGCGACTCGTTCCAATCTTGCTACATCCGAAAGCTCCGCGAAGCTTGCACGAGAATGCCGCAGTGTCTATCGGCCGCATCGGTCTCATGCACCCGGGATTAGTAGCACCTCACCTTAACGAGTTTGCTCAAGCATGGTGCATGGCTCTACATGATATTCGAGATAATGAGGAGAAGGACTCAGCGTTCCGTGGTTTATGCCAGTTAGTGCAAGTGAATCCTGGAGGGATCTGGAAGGTAAGCGATAATCTCCATGTTGGGTCATAAATAGCTTGGAGCTAAGTCTTGTCCCGCAGAGCTTGCTTTGGTTCTGTAATGCTATCGTTCGATGGACGAATCCTTCGCAAGGCCTTAACCACGCGTTCTCAGAAATTCTGCGGGGTTTGAAGGAGTGGGATCCGACTCAGTGGCACGCACAAGTGTCCACATTCCCACCGGCCATTCAACAACGACTAATGGAGCGGTACGGAGTATAGAAGCGGGACAGGGATAGTCTTTTGCATTTCAGTTGAGACCGTTACGCAGTTGCCCTTTTTGCATTTGTCCGTATTGCAGGTATTTCCATTTTCAGTCATCACCATCTTCGATTCCATCAATTCTCCCTTTACCTCATGTATTTCATGGGCCCCTTTGCTATTCTTCCAATGCAATGGTGCTTACCACATAAACGATAAAGCTGTATTGTAAAAGTGGTTGAACCGTAAATATTTCTATCAACTTCCTTTGTCTGGTCTTCTCAAGATCTCACCAACTCAATGAAATCATAGATCTCTTGATGACGGAGAATGCATTAGAGCAATACCATAACGATGCAATACAGGAATTCGATGGGTAGCAAATATGGTCATTACAGGTCTGACTATGGCCACGTATTATTACAACATACAAATACAATCGCGTATCAGTAGCTACACGTCTACTGCTCTGGGCGTAACCGAACGAGGCCTTGAGTCCTTTTTCGTTGGGCTAGCTGAGCGCGAGCGGACGTCGGAAGGAGGTGGTGAGGGTCGAGGCGATGGCAAATTCGCACCATCTTTCTCGCAATCACCACCAGGCGCACTGTCGTTGATAGATCGGCCCTTCAATATTTGTGTCCGAGCGAGCTCAATAAACCGAGCCTCAGGCGAGAGCGACATTGGCGGCGATGGCAAACGACTACCGTGCGCGTTGGGTGATTGCTGTTTCGTTTGAGAATCAGATTCGTAGCTGGTATCACCTTCAGTCGTCGATCGACCGTCTCCTTCTCCGTCCGCGCCATTATCAGATGGCGCAGTCGACTCAATTTGGGTCGATGCCTTCGCAGCGGGATGACGTTGACGACCAACGATTGTATCCCAGAGCGTGCGAAGTGGAGTGTCAGAGCGCAGCTGGTGCTCAACGATCATGTTTTCCATCTCCCGCGAAAGGGCATCTAATACAGCGTCTGTCGGTTGACACGGTTGCGTGTCACTAAAATACGACGCGACCGAAGATGAGGGACCGTGGGCGGAATGTAGCTCAATGTGCAGCATGCGTGAGACTAATGAGTCGGGGGAGAGAAGTAATCAATCAGTTAGATGCAATCGCAGTCGATGTCTCAAAGATTAATGCTTACTTTCCCGATCCGCAGCCTTCGCAAGAGCGCTCAACCGTTCTAAAAATGGTGCGTATGTACGTGGATCTTCAGGCCGTATCATTGGCAATTCAGGGAACAGGACGGGCACGACGCGTGAGACAGCCACTGACAAGAATACGAATATCTGGTGCAGGAGCAACACATTCTGAAAGGCAACTCTGTTTGGGAAGATGATGTTGAGAAAACTACCAGGGTTGTAATCGAGTGTTAAGCAGAGTTCTGACGCAAACAGGGCTAGAAGAAGAAGATAACGCCACTAATGGCTCGTCAGAGTATGAAAGAAACAAGTTGATAGGAAGACTCACAAAAGTTACTGGACTACGTCCCATTGCTGCAGACATAAGAAGCAGTATTCCGCCAGTGCCAATGTAGAATCCAGACGCTTGTGTAAGGCCCCTACGAATGAAATCTTTCGGAGTTTTACAATCCCGCCATGTCATAACATCAGGTCCAAATCTGTCAGGCTAGTTAATTACAGTTACAAGAGATGTGCAAGATGATCAACTCACCTCTCGTAGGCAAATCGAGTAGTCGGATTTTTCAGCGCTTCATACGCATCTCGAACATAGATGAATAGATCCGCACCCGCAGGTCCCACTCTATCTGGATGATTTCTCTTCGCAAATGAGCGAAAGGCGACTTTTAGCGCGTTATCATCCGCATCGACGGGGACACCCAATATCTCAAAGAAGTTTGGTGGCGTGGAACGGGCAGCTTCAAAGAAATTATAGGCAAGATAACTAAGAACAACAACGGCAAATGAAATCCTGTAGTGGTTTGCCCATCTGATTGAACCACGCTGCGGAACTGGAGATCCACGAGAGAAAAGTTGGTAGTAGTAGTTCAGAAGTGCTCGAGCTGCGAAGTCGGGGACGTAGGTCCATCCTGCAAGGCGAAAGAGTGTGGAGGCTGCCGAAGACAGCATGACTTCTATAAGAACTGCAACGAAGAGGACGTTAGATCTGTGTTCGCTTTATCACAGAGTGCAGTAGAAGTAAGAAATGGCTCAGGCTAGCACAGAATACTAGTCGCTATTGTTCTCCTATCCCTGGCCGACCTTAGCCCTAGTTGAACCGTGCTGACCCTTTGTACGCGCGACACCACGCGCAAGACGCGTCGGTCTCTAGCGAACACGCTTAAGATCGCGCAGATGCAAATAATATTCGTTGAAAAAAAGAGAAAGAACCACTGCAAGCGACCGCCTCCAGCGAAATGGCACTTCTCCGCCAAGGCTTGACTTGGTCAACTGGCCACAAAAGACCGCTGCATTCAACCCAAACTTCGCCTAAGCGATGTGGGTACGAAATGGCACGGACAATGGGTATTGTTCGACTCTGCCTTTACTGGCAGCTCCATTGGGCTCGAGGGAGCACCAGCCAACTGATGTAATAAGAGTCGATTGTTTTAATGTTCGTCTGGCCTTACGAAATGCTCCGTTGACTTCTAGGATGCATAGAGAGTGACAGACGGATTTAGGGCGCCCGAGAGCAGCATAAAGCTTCAATCAAGGCCAGGATCGAACCTTTTACTTGGACATCGTTGCCAGAGATGAGAGATAAAGACAGTACTTGCCTGGAAGATATTGTGGTTGAAGGCGAACATTGGAGACAAGCGTCCATGGCACACACCCCACTGAGGCCATCTGCTTGTTCGTGTTAGAATCAGAAGCCGTGAGAATGTTTTCCCAACTGTTTTCTAACTTCAAGTTGAAGACAGACTCAAGTGACTACCTCTCACTGGCAAGCTACTCGCTAGTAGTACGTCTGGCATGCCATTCGGTTATGTTTTGGATGTAACGATATCACAAAACTATGCGTTTTACACTGACATCCCCCACCACCAAGGGTCCCTTTTGGATAGTCGTAGATCTTCTTGATGAGCGCTCAGTGACCTTTGAGGCTCACATGAAGGCACAAGGTATGTTGTCTCCGCTTACTGAAATGCTCCCGATGTTCAGGAAAATGAGACGCATTACTGAAATTCTTGTCGTTGCCACTACGTCAGGACATGCATCCTCATCGGCTGTGCGACGATGTGCAATACAAACCTGTGTATCATCTCCATCTCACGCTATTTGTATAGGAGGTGGGGAAATGAACATCCTGTGCGACTCAAATTTCTTTGCCGCACAGACATCGGAATCACGTCGTCTCCGGAATAGAGAGTTGCATATAACGGAACCAATCTCTCAAGGTAGGAAAGACACCTATGACATACGACACCTGCATCAAAAGTTTGAGCTATCCGACAGGCCATGACCAGTCTCCTGCCATACGTTGAGCTACTAGCGGTGCATCCGATCTGTTTTAGGCCACCTTCGCAACGCTTGTCTTCCCTCATTGCTATTATGCATCAAGAGAGAGATGTGGTCATAATTTTATTATTACCCCCTCCTATCAGCATACGCTCAAATGATTACAACATTCTCGCCAGAAAGAGCAGATGCAAGTGTGATACATCAGCTCAGATGGCGTATGTCTCGCAAGTGGTGGGTAACTTTATCAAATGTTTTCATGGTCCTCGAAACAAGCTGTCTGACTATTGCACATTGCCTACAGAACGAGCGATTCTCCCCTACGTGTTCACACATATCAACTCGGACTCGCCGTAGCTCTTATAACTGTCTGATTTTCGAACTACCGCACTTCTCGACGGGGAAAGTCGAGTCAAGTAAGAATAGTGGGGAAAAGTGAACCGCCGATCTGGGAAGTGTGAGTTCGCAGGATGCTCCTAACAAACATACATGTCGATAACTTGAACGATCTGTAGACTTGACAATGTATGGAATTGTTCATCATATAGAGCAGCTTCAGCGTGGTCTGCATGGCGACAAGCAACAGGAATTCTCAGGCCCAGGACGGGTGTCTCTGCGCATGTCCATTCAATCTTTCGCCGTTGCGACCGAAGGGCCTTGCTGGCAAATTCAGTTTGCATAGACGCTGATACGTGCAAGGCCTTCAACGCCATCATCACACCATCATCTTCTTTCAGCCCAGCCACTGGAAAGATGCTTCCCATGCTTTCAGACGTCGGGCACCCAAATCAAGATCGTTTCCTGTTTCTACCACACCGCACTGCACTTGTCCTATCTTTGTTCCTTGTGTCTGGACGAGTCATTCGCGAAAGGGAAATGCAAAATGCAGGATCATTACCTATTCGAGGCTGGGCCAGTCAACCGCCGGTCGAATAGCCGATTGAGTCCTGGAATTGGGCGGTGCCACTTCGCTGATCTCTGATCAAGGCTGACCTCAGACACTGATCCCGTATGCATATAAACTCGTCGAGCCCTCGAGTAGGAATTACACCAGGCATCTCGACCTGAGAGTTCAATAGTATTCGCTATGACTCTACAAACTCAGTACGCTTCCTACTACTCCTCGTCGCTCGGGCCAGTGAGCGTTGGTCGCGTTCTTATATGCAAGAAATGTCGGAAGTACATTGCGAGTATGGACAACTTGCTGTCTAAAGTGGGTATTGCGCCCCACTCTGATTCTATCTCGAGCTGTGCTGACCTTTGCCTCTCAAAGGCGTACTGCGGCGCACAGAGTTCCAAAGCTGGTCTCTTTGACGATGTGTAAGTACCTCATGTCTTTTATCGTGTGGTGCGGGTCCTTATTCTATTCTCCCATGTCAGTTCAAATGTTGCCCTCGGCGAGAGACAAGTTTGGTTGATGCGATCGGGCGCACACACAGTGCGCGAGTTGCATTGTCTCGGGTGCGAAGCATACGTCGGGTTCAAGATCGTGCATGCACACGAGCCTACTGAACGGTGGAAGGATGGCGCATACATCCTCGAGCGCCAATTCCTCTTCCTCCACTCTGTGTATGAGGGCGATAACCCCTCGGACATGCAGCAGCAATGGCTCAGCCCACCTTTACGACTGAAAGTTGTTGATGACCTCCGTCAGTTGCATAAGCTGAAGAAACAGGCGCGGATGCCGGAATCAAATCATTTGTTGAAAGCGCCCATTCGTCCTCTACCGAGAGCACCACTTCCTGTCGAAGCATACTGAGTGTGCCTAGTGCGCCTTCTTTTCGTGTTCCGTTCTATTTTCGATCGTTCCGTGCACGCGTCACCAACTCGTCGTTGAAATTCTATTCTATTTGATCTCCATCTTTCTTCTTTAACATTTATTCCATCTTCGTTTTTTTTGATATCACGCATGCTTTCTTCCATTCACTTATCTTCCAGTGATTTATGGTCGTAGACGACCTCCATCAAAAGAAAGGTACGGGTCTTGTCGATATATCATCACCCGCTAAATGTATTCGAGTAGTAACCTCTTGTATCACCACACTCAGGCGTTTTTGTATGTATTGTAGGTACTGTGTACCGTGTACTATAGCTGTAGAAGTAAGAATTAAATGACCAGAATACAGTCACTAATCCCTTGCCTATCTCTTTCGACGTCGATGTTGTAATTAACTACCATCATCGTCAAAACGATGACGGTACCAGGTATTAGTGAATGCTACACTCCAAGTTAAATTAAGCGAACGATCATGATCATCAGATCACTGATATTTAATATTGCTTGTGGTATTTCTGATTGAACGTAGCACATTCAAAGAAAAAAAATCACGCTTAGTATCAGCCGCTGGCAACGATGCGAGTCTCACCGCCCACGATTGGTTTAGTTTCCAGTGGAAGTGGCAAGGCTGCCATCATGAACGTGATGCATTCAAGTAAATGAATCCGATACTTAGTACATCACCCATCTTACCCAGAATCAGTACACACAAAGAATTCTGTTCGCTCAGGTGTGATCTAGTTCCAACGATTGTGAGGCTTGCGCAGCCAAATGGAGGTACATTAGCTCGGTAGTTCGGGCCTTTCATCGTCCGAATGGCGGTGATCCTTGTCGTGTAACTCGAAAGTTTTGTAGCAATGTTTGAAACGCAAAAGACAAATCGTGAAAGAGGGTAACTAGCGTATTCACTTGCATAGTATAATAGCTTATAAAATTGTTGTGATGATAATAGAATCCTCAGCTTGCGCCAGACTATAGTCCACCCCCATACCATTCACAACAGAGTATAACGATCTTTGGAAACCTGCTTCCGCAGCACCCTATTAGAACAGAAATGTTGCCATCAGCCTTTACTGGGCACAGCTCTCTGACCCGCAGACCTCGCAACTTTCCAGTCGTATCCGATTGCAAGCAAAGACGCACCTTTGTATGTATTCCGTGATCGCTGTCTTCAAGCCCCATTTGTATGCACAGATGAGATGACGGGTAGAGCCGACCATTCTACAATATATAGAAGAGAAGTCAACCTAGATCATGAATGATTTGATGGCACCTCACACAGACAACCAAGGACAACAGCGTCGATCGGAGTATCGGGGAGGTGTAACGCACCTACAAGATCAACAATCGTAATCCGACAACATAGGGATGGAGTAAGGATCATATTTCTCGCCATTCGCTATCCAAGTGAGTAGATCTCTCACTTAAACAGATCCCTATTCTCAAGGTGAGCTCATGCTGCAAGCCGAGAGTATTCAACCAGAAAGAAATGTAGAAAAGTCGTCAAGACAACTGCTGAGACCTAGCCTCAAAACCGGCTTCTTGATTGTCTGTGTGTTGTCTTCCGTCGGAGTATCAGCCCTGTGGTCCGTATATTGATTGAAAGGTACAGCAAAAAAGTGAGCTCTCAGCTCACTGGCAGTTGATTTGGCGATCAATGATAAGTGAGACTCGGACAGGTTGAGGTACGATGGGTATCAAAAAAGGAGGCTGCTCACTTTCTGTTGCAGTACGATGGACGGTCCTTCACCTTCACCACGACTGTACTTTCTCGGATAACTTGAAGACAGTACGCTCCATACACAAGGATTTACTAGTAGCAGTCGAGTGTTTGTAAGTACTGATTCCTTGCTCAAACTTGTAGTCCGGACAAGAGTTGTTGCTTTTCCCCCCAAGTGACATGCGTAGTAGGAGCCAAAGGCCGGACTCGGCGTCTAAAGATTCGGAATCATGATGATCATGATTTTTTGTTTGGCACGCACGTTGATGCCAAATAATAAGGATCGTCACGACCTTGAGAGCAGTTTGTTTTGTTCATCTCCGTCACTCATGATTTATCTATACAAAAAAAATCAAATGCGACGAACATCATCCGGAAAAAATAAGAAATAACTTGTGATTGATAGTAGAATTTGTTGAAGGCTTCGGCGCCTTATGTCTACGTCTGTAGCTTTACAACTCAGGCTGGAAGGTGTGGCAATCGAATTTTCGAATTTAGCACACATTTATAAATGCTAACCACCTATCGTCTTGTTCATCACAGTCACGCAACGAGCCTTTCAATAACTTCATATGCCTTTTCGACGACGGTGAGCCTCGCTTCACCGTCATCTGAGCCTTGAGGATATGAAAAAGATAACAACTTATTGATCAGGCACGCCGTGTCAGTGAAGGATCTTGAATGTTGCATCTTAATTTGACCTTCTATGACATCAATCATCTATCGGTGAGTAGGAATACAAATTCAAGGCGAGCAGTAGGCCTGATCAAGTGCCAGTGTTCCGGTCAGGTTTTATCTCCGAAAAAACTATGTCGGACTTGGTTATATCCGCTCGCGAACAGCTACTTTCAATACAAGTTTGGAACCCCTCTTCCGCTGCGATTGTGTAAACTCTATTTGGATCACTTGCTAAATCCCATCTGCACCGATATGGGATCATCGTACTCGGCGATAAGGCCTTTCAGCATGCTGTCGAAACCGCTCTCACCTTAATTCTGACACCGTGATCCCCTCCGCTAGGAATAGCACAAAACAGGTGTGTAGCAGCCAGTACGCTCCTTTCACAATCACGAGAAAACTCAAGGTGTCACCATCATCCATAGACTTCTTTCGCTCGACCGTCCAGACATCCACGGCTAGCAACTACCTCCGAACAAGTCATTGAGTTATGTGTTCTGTAAGTCACATATACACACACTACATCGGCTTTCTCGGCTACGTTTGTCTATTTTAGCTGCCTATTGGACTGTCTAATCATCGCTTGTACCTTTCGGACCTGACAATCGTCTGATAATAGGAACCACCCACCCTCAGGCTTTAAAGATCGGAATACGACACAAACCTGTTATTCTAATAACGCTCCGCATTCTGATTCGTTTAACTCTGCAGCCCCGCACTACATTCTCTACCTCCGCGTCTATCTCAGCCGTTCGTGATTGTCAGCGAGACTAAAGAGTTTGGGCGCCATCTAATTTCTCAAGTCTGCACCTGTGAGGCGCTAAAAGATACTGTAACGGTTCTTCGGTACGCGCGCGCGCCAAGCATTTCTCCTCCGGATCCCAACAGAGTGCGAAATGAACGGACTCGAGCGGTGATCGCATTCCGGCTGCTTGTCGACCTGCAGGCTCAGGATAAGTAGCCATCGCATGAAGGTCACGATACACTGGACATATGGCGATGTCCAGGGATGCCGACCAGTCGCAGGCGCACACACGCTGTTCTCTGTGCGATGAAGCGGACCTGCAAGAATTCGAAAGGTGCCCCGGTCTGTCGCTTGACGCTATAAGTAATATACGATAGTGCGGTAGACACGTTGCTTTCGATCTTGTGCAATTTTCGTAGAGTGAATGACCATAATAAGAAGATAGATGTTCTTCCGTCCGTGTCCTTCTTACTCCCGGAGATCGATAGCATGCTCCAGAAATACTTGCACAGCAATTTAAGATATGTATTGGTATATCGAACTGCATGTTGTCCGACGCCCGCACCGAAGTACGACTATATTGCCGAGGTGTACCTTAGTTCTGCATTTCCGAAGGATCGGCTGGCGCCTTCGCCGAGATCTCTCCTCCTTCAGGCGGGTATATAATCTTCACCCCCAACTCCTACCTACACATCGTTCAACTACCTCTCAGGCAACATCTTCCAAAAGCACGCCTAACGTCACCTGTTACGGAAGACCCGCCAATCCCACAGCGATTCGGAGAGCAAAGCGTGAAGGCGAATATACAAGTAAGAATCACATTGAGAGTTTATATAGTACTCTAACGAACTGTCTGTTAGGTGAATTTACTTATACATATCGATACATTCACTAGACGCAGACTGTATGTTACACGATACTCGACGAACGAAGGCAAACCTAAAGCAAGAGGACAGCAAACGTGCAAGGTAAGTTTTAAATATAGCGAATGACGAGAGGCCCTCTGACTCGCAAGTTAACATAAGACAGAACGCAGAACGAATTCGAAGAAAGGAGGGGACCTGGAGACTATTGAGACACGATCTTGAAACGTTCGAGGCGAGTAATAATTCAGTTCGAGCTGTCTGAGTTGTAAAAGAGACCCGAATCATGCATGAAGGATGTCCAGCGTTGGTTGAGACCCGAGTGCTGGGACGCAAGACCCATCTCTGCCAGCTCGCGAGGTGCAGGCGCATACGGAACCCCAGCTCCATTGGCACCTGGCGGCATACCTCCCGAGTAAGTCTGGTAATGAGGCATCTGCTCCGTTGTACTCTGAGGGTGGTTGTAGACGGCATATGTGTTTGGTTCCGGCTGGCCATGCTGCGGGTAGTGATGAGCATTGTGCTGTGAATGCTGATGAGGGGCATAGTGCGGCGGGACGCCAGGCTGACCGTATTCCATTCCGTCCATTCCTTGTGAGGGATGAACGGGATGTGAATACGAAGAAGCCTGTCCGTAGTGCGGGTGCGCCTGTTGATGAGGAGCCACATTTGGCACCATCTCTGGCGTATTCCACTCGTATTTCATGGCTTGCCCACCGGCGTGTCCAATAGTCGGCACTCTCATGCCCTGCTCAGCTACGTTCGCCAAATATGGTTCAGCATAGTTGCCCGTCTCCCTCTCTGATGTAACATGCTCGTGATAATCACCAGCAGTTGATCTCGCCCAGGCTGCAGTGGCATGCCCATTTCTTCCCTGATAGACAGAGCTTGTGGAATGATGTAGGGTGCCATGGCCAGGGTCCGCATTTGCGCCGATATCTTGATGTGATAATGAAGACGTGGAAGACGTACTCATATCTCGTGACATGACGGGACTATACCCTGGTGCGACCAAGGGTGGTTGAGGGGGTGGAGTAGGTGTTACACCCTGCATCTGAGGCGGCGAGCTCGCATTGGAGGACCCTCCACGTTTAGATGACATGAGTCTCGTCTTTCCTCCGAATATCGCAAGTTCATCGTCCTTCTCTTCCGTTGACGCGAGGCCAAGCTTAAGCTCCAACTTGGGTTCCGCTTTACTCTGAGAACCAAGCGCTGAATCAAACGCCATACGTGCTTTGTTCTGTAATTTCTGGAGAATGGCCTGTACGAAAAAAGTTAGTAAACACGAGAAGAAAGAATGGAAAAGCCGACTTACCAGTGCCTTGGCTGCACGTTTGCTATGAATTGATGCCTTCTTAAAAAGTTCCACGGCTGCGTCTAGCTCTGTTAGAGCAGAGGATGCCATGTTAGAGCTCGGACCACGGGTGACGATAGATCCAAAGACAACCGCAGATGAGAAAGCGAAAGTCCACGTTGACCAAAAGCGTGCGCACAGCTCGGGGAGAATATCAAACTCCTCACGGATTGTCTTGAGTATGTGCGATGCACAACGGTAAGACGCAAGGAAAGATGGCGCATACTGACTCCGCAGAGGGTTAACAGGGTCGTCCATCATCGCTTGAGCGAAGAAACTTCGATGTAGACTCAGCAAGACTGATCGACAATTAGCGTGAGAACAAGTTAGCAGTCGAGTAACAGCAATGGAATATACTCAACTGATCTCACGGCTATGCGAGAGGGCATAACGCGCCATTACATCAGACGGTTTCCGTGGATCCATAGGAAGGTCCTTGGGGAACTCGGGAATTGGGAACTCGCGGACTTTGGCATCGAGGTCGAGAATTGTTGCGTAAGATGGGATAGCAGCTGTGAGTGTCTTTTCCGCCACTTGACCAACACATTCACAGGCGAAACGGAAGCCCCATGATCCAACTAGAGCTCGTGTCAGGGTAATTCTAGGAACATGTAAACGATTAACTTACATCCTGGCTCAGCTTCGCCCTTATCATTGAGCCGCATCTCATCATCGAGAGGGAAATGGCAATCGATGTAAGGCAACGTAATAGAAGGGGGACGACCCGTTGATAATGACTAGAAGAGAAGCTGTTAAATATTCAACGAAGAAGTACGTGGAGAACGTAATTACCTGCCACGAATCTGCAATAAATAAGTCCCAGAACACCGACCGTCGTCGTTGCACTTCACGAGGTGCTAAGCCCCACCTTGCACTATCACGGTCTGAACGAATAGTCAGTTAATGGATGGGACCCTCAAACCATGATACACGCACGCAAGCCGAGCTGTTGAATGAGCAGCCATCAGTGGGAAAGTGCAAACTCGGTAAAGTCTCTGACTCACTGTTTGAGCAAGTTGATGACATACTCGGATTAGAGACCACGACATCTCCATGCTAGTCTCCGCCTCATCTTGGCGATCATCCGGTTGATGCATGGCATTATAAATGCTCATCAAATGAAGCGCCTGAATGGTCACAAGCTCGGGCTTTTCGAACACATTCTGTAGCGCAACGGCAGCTTTCGCAAGCTGATAGTAGTGATCCGCCTCCTTGTTGAATGGCTCCAAGTTCAAGTCTACGAGTGCGCCGACTGCGAAAATCATGTACAAAAGTGACAGATCGTGGGGACCGTTGTACTCATGTGAGGCATCCAACGGGGCTCGTCTCTTGTAGATGATAGGCAGCATCTCGTCGATCAGTTGCTGCTTCGAGACTGCGCGAAAAAGCCAGGCAGCCTGTTCAAGATATGTATCCGCGAGAATGCAAGCGCGCTCCCATGGTGGCAAATACGACTCGATCTGCAGCTTCACAGCATGCGTGGGTCCAATAGGTGTGAATGGAAACGAATTTGAAAATAGCGTGAGCTCGGGAGGTAGCTTCGGGGAGTTCGAGTCAGACTTGACGGACGTGGATGCAGGTGAATTTCGATAAGGCGGTGAATCTCCCCCCTCCCAGTCTTCGTCGTCATTGATCCCCAGTAAAATCTCCGTTCCACCTGCGGCGCCAAAAAATCGCGAGCTACCTCTGTCTGTGATGGAAAGTGTCCCGAATGCATCGATGACTCTCTCCTTCTCTTGGCCCTCTTCAGGATCCACGCCCTCCTCTTTCCTTTCGACCTTTAAGCTTAGAAGCTCGTCGCGTAATAACGGGTGGAGATCTCTTGAGACACTCGATTGCAGTACGGATAATGCATCCTCCAGCTGACGGATCCTCTCGCTCATCTTCGATATTCGCCTATGCAGGTGATCCGTTGCTGCTAAGACAAATCTAAGAATGAAGGATATTAATCATCATATCAAAACTCTAGATTTAAAAGGAAAACATGTCGCAAGCTCCTGGGACGAAAAAGTTATGAGGCTCTTCGTCGATGTATGCTAATGCCACTTCGAGTATGATCAAACGTGGTATCGATCTGAAATTCCGGGAAAAGGGTCTTGCATAGATTTTGAACGCGCATCACAGACGGAAAAAGTTCACCAGCGTCGATTCGAGAGGGCAGAATCAGAAGTGAATTGAGTCGAGCAAATTCCCTAACTTAAACGGACTGTTGACGCAAGATTTCTTTGTCTTCGCCAGGTACAAAGTGATGTTTTGCGTGAATTGAGATCTTCAGGCCCAAGCGAATGATCTCGCGTGGTCAGGGAAGCATTGACGGTGTTATTGAGCGAGATAGCCGTCCGAGATTTAGAGGAGGGGGTTGGAGCTTGCGACATGACATTCAGAAGATAGATGCTCACCGAGTTCCTTGCCCAGTCGCGAGGCTCCCTGATGATTACCCGCGATGCTTAGAACGAGCAAAAATACCAAGCTTGTGAGACAAAACGCACCATTCGGACATAATGACGCACATCCTCGACGCTGGCAGCTTGAGCAAGGCAGCTTTTTGTCACATTTGATTTTAAGTCTGAAGTATGGCACAAGTTAGCAGGATGCGCCCAGTGTAGTGCGACAGGACGCACCTCCGACATTCCGCACAGCTGATTTCGCCCTTGCTACGCTTCAACTCTATTTCCCGGGAGTGGCTGCCTTCGCCTTCGTCTGCGCCCTTCCTTCCGAGTTTTCGCTGAGCGTCGTGCTGGAGGTCGGGTGGCATAGTCTCCTCGTCGTTGCGGTCGATGTCAGAGAGGAGACGAGAGTGTTTTGTGCGCTCTGTCCATGGGAAGTATTAGAAGTTATGTGGGAGCCGGGTAGCGGGCTTACCGGATGCGCCCACCAATACCTATTCGGCTACGTCCGAACGAGCCAATTACAGCATCCAATTCTATTGACCGCCACGTGCTTTCCGGGTTATCTACTTTATTCGCCTATTCTGCTTCCATTCTGAGTAAAACATCCTCTTTCTCCGATCCGCAGCAGCAATGATTAGCAACGCTGTTCTGATAGACGCTGGCGGCTGAGAGCTTAGCATCCCAATAAGGCGTTGATCAATTGGGCGCAACCTCGATCGGCACCGCCCTAATACCGATAATAAGATCTCGAGGGAACAAAAGGTAATTGTTATTGCTGCGGAGGCTCTTTCGTTGGCGTTAAAAGCTACAGTTTACGATTTCGAGCATTTACTTCTCATCGACAAATATATATCAGGTCGGTTCCGAAGTCATCGGTGGCAGCAACCAGAGTTGCCAAGACGCTTCGATGAATGTTTGACCTTTTCTACTCACGTAATGTCTTTGGGAAAGGCTCAATAAAAGGAGATTTTAACTCAGAAAAGCAAAGGAACATGCATATATGAAAGATGGTGGCGTATGTCAGATTCCCATAGCGGGCTTAAAATTCCCTTCCTCCGGGAAAACGTATAGGCATTGTTCAATCTCAGCCAGCATCATGATCATGCATGACCATCAAAGCTACAGCGGGTTACCAAAAATGATCGTCACCCCTCAAATTTGACCCATCTTCTCGGAACATTATTTCTTTTTGTCAAATTACCCCCGGGTTTTCTATATTATTTGTACATGATAAATTAATAAGAACACAAGTAAAGACAGGCATAATAGCCCTTGTGGTTGACAAAGAAAAGTTGTTTATTTAGCGTGGGAAAGTTGCCAAAATGCCTTAGTTGCGAGTTGGTATGATTTTTCATGCCAGCTTCCGCAAGGCATTTATCTCTGTAAATCAATGGTTGGGTAGGGTAGATGTTCAAATACATGAGATAAATATTGCAAGAGAAAATTCACACAAAACAAAAAGATACAGCTGAAGAAGTTTCAAACCTATGAATTAAAACCAAAATTTGGTTTATTTTGGTGTTTCAAGACTGCAAATGCAAATAATTTATTATGTTAGCCTGGGACAAGTCTGAAACTTATACAGTCTATCAGAGTTACGTTGACCTTTATTCACGGAAAGTTTCAAGGTGCCTGGCTCCCAAATGAGCATTTCCAACAGCATATACTGTCAAAAAATGTGACAAATTTGGTACTTCCGGAAACTCAGGAACACCTTCATATATTTTATTCCTGTGATAGCATGGGCTTCATTTCTGTGCTCATGCATGCACAATGAAGTGCTGAATATACACAAATATTTTTGAGATTTTAGCTTCTGTGTGGAAGCAACAAGACTTAAAAAACCTGTTTTTGCGGGGGTGACGATCATTTTTGGTAACCCGCTGTAGAAAAGATGTTTACTATTTACGTAAATTGATGCTGAGAGTAGTAGTGATGTATCATAGAGCCATTTGCATTTCGGTGAAGACTAGATGACTGACCAAGTTTTGCCGTCAGATCCCTTACTATCCCCCCGTTCGATGATGAAAAAGAGAAAGGGAGGGAATCGAAAGAGGAGAGCATGAAAAATGGGAAGATAAACTAACATTATCAAAGGTGAGCGGAGAAACTTCGGTGAAAGCTTCAACTCGCCAGTGAGACAGGATTCTCACGCAAATTCAGATTTCAGATTTACTGGTTATGACCTCATTGGCAGGCTGAGCACCTCAATGATGCTTGAAAGTCTCTCTCATCGCAACTTGCCTCATCTAGAACCTTCCTCCTGAACTTAACGATGACCAGCTCACTTCCACCACTCGCACAGGCAGTATCTGGTAGCATTGGTAGCGCAGCCGCCAACGTCGTCTCCTACCCCCTCGATTTAGTTTGTACAAGGTTGCAGATTTCTGGAACGAAAGGGAAACAAGGTGCGTCTGTTCAAGTTGTTACATCAAGCTCAGACATCCGAGACCTACTAATAGATTACAATAGACCTTAAGCAAGCCGCGGGGATATTGAGACGAATCGTAAATTCCAGAGGGATTTTGGGCCTTTACAATGGATTACAAGCCGACACAGCTGCCACCCTTCTCTCAAAGTGAGCCCCCGGCCATGCTAGTACCCTCTGTGCCACCGAATTGATGCAAAACAGCTTTTTCTACTTCTACGTGTATTCTTTTCTTCGCACTCGACTTTTGCGGAAGAAAGCCATACAAGTATCAAAATCGGCGGCCGCATTTACTGCGGGCGAGGAGATCGTATTGGGCTTTCTTGCCGGTGTAGTGAGCCGGGCAATATCTTCTCCTTTCAATATTACAGCTGTTCGCCTGCAAGCCGAGCGGAAAGATAAGGCTGCCGGAGAGGCCGAAGGGACCGAGGAGGATGATGCAGATGATGGCACACTTGTTGGTGTAATGAAGCACATATATGCCGAACGTGGCCTTTCGGGATTTTGGAAAGGTAAGAACAATAATGCAGTGGAACTTATTTACCATTTGAAATATCTAAGTCCCCGTTCGATGGAGGAGTAACATGCGCATAACATCTAACGAATATAATTTTCTTTAGGATTTGAAACTACGACTCTCCTTTGTCTTAACCCGTCGTTCACTTTCTTCTTTTACCAAGCCTTTCGGCGCATCTTTCTACGAGGAAAGGATCGTATCCAGCCATCTCCTCAACAGGCATTCATCGGTGGGGCGGTATCAAATGTACTAGGTATGTGCTTCACGTCCATCTTGTCCATATAAAAATTGATCGTAACAATGATTCAGCTGTAACACTTCTCTATCCGCTGTTGCTTGCTAAGACAAGGCTCCAGTCATCTGGAAGAGATACTCAAACACATTCCATGTTTGATGTATGGAATGATGCGATCAAGCACGGAGGTATCTCGGGGCTGTATCAAGGACTTGAAGCGCAGCTGGTCAAGGGCTTCTTAAACCAGGGTTTGGCTATGATGATCAAGCAACGGTGTGTTTTGTAAATTCTAATGCTCCGTGCTACTACTGAGTATTATTTCTAAGGCTCGAAGAGTGGATAGTCGCATTTTACCTTTATCGCCTCAGGAAACTGACGACACCTATGATGTATCGTTATGTATATGCTATCTTTTACGTGGATTGATGAGTGCTCGGCTCACACCCTGAGCTGTGGTTAAATACTAGTAGCATTGGTAGTTCCCGTTTACATACACGTATTGGTTGTTGTATTAGCAGATTAAATAAAGCCAATCCAGTAATTGCGGATTTGTGTATTTCTTTCTCTAGCCTGTGTACAAATGTTGGAAAACCACTCAGGTTCGGTGGATCACTTAACATATCCTCGTCCGATGGCTGTTGAAGTTACACAAATAGGCTACGAAGCCGACGATCTTTCCTCTGTTCATAACCCTGGGCACCTAAGCGACAACGAGGATCCATTCATAGTGAGATTCCCACCGGTCCTTTAATCGAGCGACGGAGGGTCCTTCGATTTCTCTTCATTTCGTTGACCGTGGCAGTCCGGGATGAGAATATAGCTTCGGCACGCCCTATGTTCTTAAGTTAACATGGTAACCAATGATTTGGATTGAGGAAAGCGGGCTGTGGCTAAAGAGGTACTGTATGAACGAGTAGTGGAGAGTCGATTGCAGAGCTCGGCCGGTATAGCAATCCTCGAGAATAGCACAGAAGCCCCCTAGGAAGAGCTTCTATCACCGGCGGCTTGAAAAAAAGAGTGATAGAGATAATCCTTCTCAGCCACTAGAAAGTGGTTTTCGTATCTCTGTGTGTATGGAAGCAACTTGAAGCATCATAGATAACTAAACAAGTACGCATTCGGATACATGGACATGGATGATGGGACCATGATCGCAAACTATACCCAACGCAGCCTAAGAATAGAGCCTCGGCAACGCTTCCCAATGCTTCTGTGCTTCCGAGCTTCGCTTCACTTCCCATAGGAGCTGGAAGCTGCAGTTCTCGGTGACAGGACCGGCAGTAGGAGTCCACAACAGTTCAAATCAGGAAGCTTCAAGGGAACTTCTCGTAGACTGACTAGGGCTTCTATTTCTAGCACGTTCGCTGAGATCGACGAGGATGGTAGGAGAGAGAGATGGCGTAAAGATAGTCTTGAAGAGCTGAATCTGAAAGAAGTGTAACATGATGACTTATGGTATATACAGGCCATACGGTTCGGACTCAGACAGAGTCTGGTAGAGTCGGGCCGCTGATTATCATAGACAAACGAATACTTTTGGATTCTCGAAGATTCGAGCGCAAACCCCACCCCGAAAATTTGTACAGTGTCGAGGTCCAAGAGGCCTAGACGTTTGAGATCAGTTCAAAGACCAGTTTCAGGCACACCTCAACAATGAGTTCAGGCACCGGTCATAGGTCGACGTAACAACTCCTACTCAAGTTGACTTGCCAAGTGTGAGTCAAGGGTCAAGGTGAGTGTTAGCTGCAGATGAAAGATGACCCGTCTGCACGTTGTGATGTTGTGTACCTGGGCAATATATTGGGCGCCTTGCTAAACCTTTCAGATGGGGTAGTATAATGTGATGGAGGGTGATAGGGAGGCAAAAGCCGGCTACGTGTTTAGCACCTATCTTCGTCTGCGGGACCGGTGTCCTAGTAGATGACTGACTAGAGCGCTGGGCTTATTTGAATGAACTGGAACTGCTGTTAGCAATTCTATCAGACGCAAATGTGACTTACCTCTGCTCTTGTTCTTAATACTTCAAGCTTCAAAAGTTTGATCTACGAAGGCGGGAGTCTGAACCTTTCGTAAGGTCATCAAATGCCAAGCGCATATAGTTCAGGGGAGAAGGGACATGTGTACGCCGTGGAGTGCCAACGGCTGAACTCTTCACGTTCAGTCTACTCAGGGCACCGAGTGGTAGTTCGCATGAAGAGCTAGCCATCATCAGCGCTGGGCGACTGAGTAACAAGTGAAGAGACTAGGAAGATGACGAACGTTGAACTTATGGAGTGAGCTTGAGCACGGGGTTGGGTTCCGTGTCGAAGTCGTCGAATGAGTGACATGTCTTTGGCATACAGTTGTCAGTTATGAAGACTGAAGAGATGCGGGCTGTATGAAATGTGATTTGGCGGATGTCATAATTGATGTCCTACGACCAATATAAAGCTGTCAGTGTCACTACGCTTGGATGGGGATATGATTGCTCGGTTCAGTGAGTACTTGACACGAGTTACGGGGAAATGAAAATGAGGACATCCGTGAAAATGCGACGCCATTTGCATTTGCGGGGTTGCAAGCACTATAAAGCAAATATAACGGAAGGTTGATAACTATTAATTTCAAAACGATTTGAAGTAATCATAAAGTACCTTCAGGTCAGTCTGAGCTGTCATTATTTCCCCCGCCCCGTATTGCTGGATGAAGGTTGCGTTGGCAGGTTTAGGCAAGACTGTAAATCGAGGTCTCCTGTCCAAACATTTGCTTCTTTGTGAGCTGCAGATACTAGTAGAAGCTAGAAAGATTCTAAGTGATCATGGTAAAATAAGTTGAACTTTTACCTTCAAGTTGAAATTGTTTATCATTTCTCGCTGACCAATCATATCACTGCTGGTTCAACCAACTTGAAGTTCATGTGCCTAGATCAACATCGGCTGAGCCGATGAGATGCAACATCTTAACAATCTCGCATCATATCTACTTTTGCGAAGTGGCATTAGAAGTCTCATAGAGGCTAATACTAGTTGCAAGTTGCGCTCCGTGCCAGTGTATCGTTGCGTGAGTACCAATCGCCCCTCTAAACCGTTATCTGTTGAAAGGGTACTATTAGACACACTGGCAGCAGCGACAAGTATTCGCCATTGAGATTGATTCTGGGACCCCGGAGATCTTTATTAAATCCGGACATTGTATGCACTGGCATATTGCAATTGATATAAATATGTTAAGTCTTTAATTCCCGGCCGAAATTCGAAATTCGAAATTCGGGAGTTCGACCGGCCGGGTTCGGACAAAAGCAAAGGTCGAGCCTTAATCGCTACGTTGCAAGATACTATGCTTAAACTTGTCACTTGTGCTCTCCACTCCATACAAGACTACAAAAAACGTTCGAGTCTTTTGGAGACCGGTGAGTACCACGCTCTATGTATATTTGCTATAGCTGTCAGGGGTCTTTCGGAATGTCACAAGTCGGATTGTGCAGGGTCGTAGATCATTCGTATATTGGTGGTTTATGCGCCATGTTTTCCAACACCTCCAGGCTCTTTGTCATGGAAAATGAGAAGATAATGTTTGGGACGATCTGGAGGGTATGTCTTACAGTAAAGCTGCGATAGAAACAAAAGTCAAAGAGTTGTCTATAAAAAAGCCGTGGAGAAGATGCAATCCCCAATTAGGAAGGGCACTGGCAGGCACCGTAAGGCACACAGGGACGGTCTGGCGGCTGGGTCATTTCTCTCTCACACCACCCACATCCCTCCCTTTTCCATCTCAACGACAACGACGACGGCGACGGCGAGCGCGACATACATAGTCTCTTGAACGGCGAGGAACTCGAGCAGCGATAACGTCGACGCTCTCGAAAAACGCGCGTCAGCGCAACAATCATTTGCCATGTCATATCCCCCGGCCGAACACCGCCAGCCCGACGACGACCGTCCCACGACAGCGAGACCACCTTCGAGTGCAGGGGCAGGCTACTACTATGAGCACCATGATCCCCAGTATACTTACTCAGAAGAGCCAATAGACGATGAAGATGAGGAGGACGAAAGTGAGGAAGAGGATGTATTTGCCTATCTTCCTCCGACCACCGCGCAGGTCCAGGAGCAGCAGCAACACCAACAGCAATTTGCGTACGCATTTGATCCTTCTTCAGACCGACCACAGACAAAGCATGGCGAGATATCTGCTCATCACGCCCACACCGACTCATATCCATCCTCAATCCCACCTGTCACACCTTTCTCTAATATCCCTGTCGAGACACCCCCATCAACCGATTCTCAAGCCGACCCAAATGATCCCTATCGCCTACGGCGGATGAGCATTTATACTCCACCGACGACGGGAACTGGTGCCCGGCTTTCGGTTTCAAGAAGTGGCCTAGGAGCGAGGGGAGTTCGTGTCGAATTACCTCCAACCACGGCGGCGGAGTCCGAGTTGGCTGACAACGAGAAATCGTTCGATCTGGGGGAACAGAGTACTCATGGAGGGAGCTTCTCATTGAAAGAGCGGCCAATGAGTACGGATAGCGCAACTGCGAGCATGAGCGTGACTCCGAGTATGCTGGAATATGCGGATGTAGAGAGCAGGGAATCAATAAAGTGAGTTTCCAGATACTTCTGATAGGATGTTAAATTAACTTCTAGCCGATAGAATGGGCTTCGACCTCGACACCGTTGATGAGGAAGACTCGCCATACCCGGAGGTACGGGCTTCAGTTTCAAACGTGGACGATCCAGAGATGCCCGCTCTCACGTTCAGGATGTGGTCAATCGGACTTGTCCTGTGTATGCTTGGCTCTGCAATGAATGTCTTCTTTAACTTTCGACAACCCGCCCCTCAAGTCGTTCCCCTAGTCCTCGTACTGTTATCATATCCGCTAGGCAAACTTGCTGCCTTCACGCTCCCTATCAAATCTTATCGCGTTCGCTTACCTGTGCCTTGGCCCCAACGACTCGGCGGACGGGGATGGAAAGGTTTCGAATGGACCTTTTCACTTAATCCGGGACCATGGAACATCAAGGAACACGTCTTGGTCTATATCATGGCGAATGTCGCCGTCGGAAGCCCATATGCCCTGAACGCCGTTGTTGTGGCTGAGGTTTATTATGATATCAAACTTGGGTTCTGGTTCAATTTGGTGCTCGTGCTCGCGACGCAGTTGACGGGCTTCGGTCTAGCTGGCTTGTGCCGTCGATTCCTTGTCTGGCCCGCGAGCATGGTCTGGCCACAGAACCTGGTCGCCTGTACACTCCTCAATACACTCCATGCTGAAGACGATGCCGAGACAGGCGGTATGTCACGGTATAAATACTACTTCATGATGACCGGCGCAGCGTTCGCGTTCTTCTTCCTGCCTGGTTTCATTTTCGGCGCACTAAGCATCTTCAGTTGGATATGCTGGATCGCGCCGAATAACGTGCCAGTCAACCAACTCTTCGGCGTTGCGAGTGGGTTGGGCATGAGCGTCCTGACTTTCGATTGGACACAGATTTCATGGATCGGTAGCCCGCTTATGATCCCATGGTGGGCGGAAGTGCACGTCTTCTTTGGTTTCGTGCTTTTCTATTGGATCTTAGTCCCCATCTTCTACTACACGAATGTCTGGAACTTCGCGTACTTCCCAATTTCTGCGAATGAACCATACGACCGTCATGGACAACAGTACAATGTATCCCTCATCATGACGGCGGACAATCGCTTCAACTTAACGGCATACAATGAATACAGCCCTCTGTACCTACCTGCGACATATGCGATGACCTACCTCCTTGCATTCGCGCTCTCAACATGTGTCATTGTTCATACGCTATTGTACCATGGTCGATCAATGGTTAATGGGTTCAAGAACTTGCGGGTGGAGAAGGACGACATCCACGCGAAGCTTATGCGCGGTTATCCTGAAGTTCCCGATTGGTGGTACGGCACGGCATTTGTTTTATTCTTTGGCCTGGCTATTGTTGCCGCAGAGAGATGGCACACCGGTGTGCCAGTTTGGGCACTCCTACTTAGTGTGGCATTGCCCATCCTCTATGTTCTGCCAAGTGGATTTATCTTTGCAATGACTGGTCAGGGTGTGAGTGTCTTGTGTACTTTTTAGTGTAGAGCGTGATTTGCTGATAATGGTTCCCAGATTACATTGAATTTGCTAGCGCAAATAGTGCCTGGGACGGTATTGCCCGGGAACCCCTTGGCCAACATGGTCTTCAAGGCGTACTCCGTTCAGACGCTTACGGAAGCGACGATGTTTGTGCAAGACCTCAAGCTCGGGCATTATATCAAAGTACCTCCGCGTGCGACTTTCCTCGGTGAGTCCCAGGCCTTCAGATACGAAGTGGATAGATAAATCTAACGAATTCATCACGAAGTGCAATCACTGGCCACTATCCTGGCCGCATTTGTGCAAGTTGGTGTAAAGGAGTGGATGTTTGCGAATGTGGTGGACATTTGCCAACCTGAGCAAAAGAGCTCTCTGACGTGTCCGCACAACCAGGTGTTCTTTACTGCTTCTGCCATCTGGTAAGTAGCTCTTTGTGCATGGCAAATGAACTATACTCATCTATTATCGCAGGGGACTTATCGGACCAACACGACAATTTGGAAAGGGCACATTATACCATCCGGAACTCTATGCGATGATCATTGGTGCCTTCCTTCCGATACCTTTTTGGCTATGGCAACGAAGACGCCCGAACTCCTGGCTGAAATATGTTAGCACACCGATCATCCTTAACGGTGTTTCTTTCATTCCTCCTGCGACTGGCATCAACTATTCCAGCTGGTTCTTCGTAGGCTTCATTTTCCAATACCTTGTCCGCCGTCGTAACTTTGGCTGGTGGAGCAAGTTCAACTACGTGTCAAGCGCCGCGTTGGATAGTGGTACCGTGTTGAGCTTGATGTTCATTTTCTTCACACTTCAGGTGCGTTAATGTGAACTTCAGTAACGTGAACGTCTATACCAATAATTCTTCCTTTTTAGTTCCCTAAAGGAGGGAGAGTAAGTGTGGATTGGTGGGGCAACAGTGTGTACACAAAAAGTATGTTTTGTTGATGGTCTGCTTGAGATTGTGAAACTGATACAGTGCCATTTTCTTCTTTTTTTTCAAGCTGCTGATTTCAATCGAGTTGCTTTGCGACAAACTCCGCCTGGTGGTTTATAGTCCTAGCGATTTATTATGCAATTCTTTCCTTCATCTGTGTTTCTTAATGAGTATTTTTGCATCTCTCGATCTTTTTTTCAAACAGCGTCGCACCATTTGATTTCTTATGCCTTTTAGATCTTCCTTCCCCATTCCTCCTACTCTTCCCATCCCTTCCCTTGTCCCTCCGTTTCTAGGTTTCTGGTTGTTACGCGCAGTTGCACGCGTGACTAGTGCGGCGGCGACATCCATTAACGGTGGGCGGAAGTCGCAACCCCCCTGTCCTACTCTATATCAATTTCCACCCACCCGTCGTCGTTTATTTATCTTCATCCCCCTTCCCTCACTTTTCAATCCTTCTGGGTTCGTATGGGAAAACGGACTTGATTTGCCACGAAAGATGCAAGAGCAACTATCGGGCAAAATGTGTAGTATTGCGCTTTGCGCCTCTCAAACTAATCAACAATATCTACACTCCGTGCTTTGTATCACAACGCCCAACCACCTTCCTTGATTTTTCTTTGTGTGCCGAGAGTCACTATCGCTAAATCTACTTCTCTCTCATTTCCTCTGTATGTTCATCATCTCTCTTTTTAGGCTTGGCTACATAGTGTCGCAAAGGAGTCGTAGGGGAATATATACAATAGCGTGTACAGCCCAAATTTCACGGAATATTAGGAGCTCATCAGAGCCGAGTTTTTTCACAAAGCATTTCCCAAGAGACAATGAACCTTGAAAAGAGTGGGGAATATAATATTCACGAACGAGTTGGTCGAAGTATGTTCATCTTGTCATGTATATGCCTTCATTGTCTTTTTACGTAACATCAGACGGAAGGTACTTAGCAGTAGAGCTAAAGGGATGGAGGCACTGCACTTGTGCGACAACTCGATCGTACTCGCAATAAAACAGTGAAAGCTGTGAGTTATATAAACTACATATGTACACTTAGTATTCATTCGTCTGCATCTCCATGTCCGTCAAAAACTCGAGATCATGTTTGGCCAGCTATTCATCCATTCGTCGGTAGACTTCGTTGCGTTATTGAATACGATCAAGTTCGGGGATCCCTCCGAAACGTCTGAGAGAGCATTCTTCGTAGACAAGTCGAGAATAGCTTTCTTCATTTGGGCGGGAGTCAGTGTTTCTGTGAATCCTCCTTCGAGTCTATTAGTCTTGAAGAGCAGTGGGGAGGGCAGTGAGCGAGAAATCCATTCGGGAAGAGCATTGTAGGCTACAGTGTATGCGTGAACGAGGCCGGGTGCGTGGGCTATCCTCGAGTGATGAGTCGACTCGAGTATCGGGTTAAATGTTTCGTGGGGATGAATCGAGAGGAAGTACGCTATGAGTCCCGCTACATGCGGGGCTGCCATACTCGTTCCATCCCTCTCTTCCGCTCTGCCATTTCTGGCAGTACTCTTGATTTCTTCACCAGGTGCGAACACGTCGACACATTTCCCGTAATTGCTGATGAAAAACTGCTCGTCGTTCGTGGACGAGGCTCCGACAGTCAAGGCCGAAGGAGCAGATGCAGGGGAGTTTTGGCATGCGTCGTGACGATCATTGCCAGCAGAGACAACGACATGGATTCCTGCTTGGACGGCCTTCTCCGTTGCGTTGTTCAGCGCCCAGCTCACCGATGGGGCACCGAGGGACATGTTTATGATGGATCCTTTGTAGCTAGTCTTGCCGGTGGCCTTCAGTTCGGCAGAAGCGGCTTCCTTGAGACGCGCGGTATCGTTGACAGACCATATAATGCCTGAGATGACATGGCCGAGCGAGCCTTGTGTCTCTGTATAAAGCACCTTCACAGCGGTGATGTTCGCGTGCTTTGCCACACCGTACGTTTTAGACGCGATTGTTCCAGCCACATGAGTACCATGCCCGCTGCGGTCCCAATCGACATCCTTAGGGATCGTTGTTCCCCAGCGCGCACGGCCTTCGAACTCAGTGTGGTTTACGAGGACACCAGTATCGAGGACATAGGCCATCACCCCTTCGCCGCCGTTTTCCACATAGTTATAGGTGCCAAAGAGGAACACTTTTTCATGCTGGGAAATGCGTGCAAGGCCCTAAACATTTTAAATCTTCTTAGTTCCGAACAAGGATGAGTCGATTGGCATACGTGCTTACCCAAGGGGCCTGTTTTTGTGTCTCGTGGGCATACACGACTTGTTCGAGTTCGATGTAAGCGACCTCAGGTTGGCGGCGGATCATCTCGACAACATTCTCAGAAAAGGTGCCAGTGTAGCCCTTAGCAATCTGGCTGTTCCATACTTCCTTCAGACCACTTTCTGAGCCATGAAGGGGCGAAGCGCCGTTCACGACCTTGACAAACTCAACATGAGAGTCAAAAGAATCGGCCTTGACATCATCCTTGAGCATGACAATGTACGAGTTGGGGACAACGTGGCTCGGTGAGACATCAGGGATGTGTAGTGGCGCAAGATCGTTTGAAAAATGGTGAGGTGAAGCAAGGGAGATCGCGACATTGACCAGTAACGCAAGAGTAACTGAGCGCATCCTAAACATCTTGGAGGGTGCAGCTGAGATGCTGTCCCCAGTGCTGACCATTTTATTTTAAACCAGCGTATAATCCCGCATGCGGATGAGTCGGGCGTCTCTGTCATAGTTGGCGCTACTTGTCGGCCTCGAGTGAGAACAGAAAAGTGCTTCGTCGTCAAAAGCGTACGCAAATTGATGGAACTCTTGAATTTCCCTCTTCTTTCACGATCGCAGGTGGTGCGCCGCCTCGAGACACAGTTCCAACTACATTACATACGCACAACACAAACAGATGCCGACAAAGCATTATTCAGGTCACTTCTAAAGCACAAACTATGAAGTGAGATGCACGGCAGTCGGGAGCAAATGCGGAAGTAGGACTCGACCTGTTGAAGTTCGCCAGCCATGATGCGGTTTGAAGAGCGAAGAAAGCGTTTCCTAATCATCCGAAAGCAAAACTGCATGGCGGTCCATTGACTAAAAAAGGTCTGTACATAATGACATGTCCGATATGGATGAAAAAGTGTATAGAAAATTCCTATGCTAAAAAAGATTAGACGTACGTCAATGAACTATCGAGAGTGCTAGAATGATAAGATAAATTGTCACCTTTATGTCCTACTTCGCTTCTATAACATCAGCGGCCTTCCTATGCTTTCTTTTCCGCTTTTTGCTAGGTCGATTTTCGTCGGCGCTCGTCCCTTTACCCGCGTTGTCGCCGCCCTCCAAAGGCGGCACAGTAGCCCCTTCTCCCTGCTCCAAAGAGAACTGCGTCGGCGTATTATCAGCAACATTGTCTCCCGAGGACGTTAGCGTTGTAAGCGATTTCTCTTTCTGACGCTCTTTCTTCCCCTTCCTCTTCTTCTTTGCTTCACCTGCGCTGGCATCAAGCGCTCCCTCACTCCTCCCTATCCGCTCGCCTACTTTCTTTCTTAGCTCACTCAACTTCTCTGCTCTGTTCGCATCCCACGTTCGGCCCTTATCCTTCCGGTACGGCGCAGCGACCTTACGCAATCCGACATACTCGTTGAGCTCATTGTCATCGGCAAGGAGAATCTCGGTAGGAGTAAGGCCATAGGATTGAGGTAGGACAGGCATGTATTTAAATCGCGTCGGCAAATCGCCCACCATCGAGTTGAAGTCAAGGGCGTAAAGTTCGTCGAGATCTTCATCCGCAAGTTTCCGCTTCATCCCTGCACTGGATTCAGCCTTTGTTGCGAGTACATCCACATCCATGTCATCCACATCCACGCCCTCCTCGTCATCTTCCAATTTTTTTTTCTTCTTCTTCTTGTCCTTCTTCTCTTTTCTTGTAGTTTCCGGCTCAGGCGCGATGATATCCGCAATATCGATATCATCGTTCCATGTTGGCCTTTCCATGGTAACTTCATCTCCAGACGCGGAATCGGCTCCGTAGATGCCCGCCATTTGTCGGTCGTGGGCTTCTGGATCCCAATCACCGTCAAGATCGAGTTGCGCAAGTGCTAAGAGTAATGATGTTTCAGTATAGCGACAGAGTATTGATTAAAAAAGGAAGGCCATGTAATAACAATGGGGTGATCCCGTACCTTCGTCATCAGCACTTTTCCCACCTTCCCTTCCGATAAGTTCAAGTTTTTCACGGATTTCTTTCATCTTCAGTGCTTTCAGTCTCTTTACTTCTTCCTTTTTTTGTAGTAGTTTCTCTTCCTCGCGGACCTTCTTTCGTTCACGAGCAGCCTTTCGAGTATTTTCTTCCCGACGCACAGTAGACGTGATGTTACGAGGGTGGGCAGGAATTATGGCAGCATCACTGTATGGTGAATGAGACTAATATTTAGAAATGTAACCATTGCACGAGAAAGAAGACTCACGGTTCCTCGAAGCGAAAGTTATACGAGGACTCGAAGTTGTCCGCGATCTCGTCAAACTCATCATCTTCCAAATCTTCAGGTCTTTCACTACCAATGCCTATAACACTACCGTTGTCCGAACCTCCTATTATTTGGACATTTCCGGAGTCATCAAGGTCATTCGACTTTTGGCGCTTCTTGATCTTCGAGCTAGTCACTTCGTGATATGTTGGTATGCGCTGCGCAGACCGATCTATCCAGCCGCGATTCAAGATGTAGCTGTGAGTGCAACGATACATCATGAACGACAGAACGCAGAAAGTAGATAACTACTCACTTCATTAAGAATTCATGGTCTCCTTCCTTCGATTTTCCGTCCTTCCCTTTCTTCCCTTTCTTCCTCTTCCCTTTGGACCATTCCTCCCCTTTTGCCTCCTCGGTAACTTGCTCCTCGGCCATCATGCTACTTGAAGCATCTTTCTCTACTTCAATGAGATTGCCGATATCTTGCCCGACTTGGCTCTTGAGAAATTCTCGATATTCCTCTTCCTCTCGCTTGATTTCATCCATCGTTTTTTCGCGTGGAATGAGAATTTCATCCTCATCCTCACTTGCTTCGCCTATAGG
This sequence comes from Trichaptum abietinum, assembly GCA_910574555.1. NCBI lineage: Eukaryota > Fungi > Basidiomycota > Agaricomycetes > Hymenochaetales > Trichaptaceae > Trichaptum > Trichaptum abietinum. The sequence goes on along the minus strand of CAJTBE010000011.1, from coordinate 2,602,807 downwards.
TACAGCGCCATGGAACGCCTGAATAGTCTCCTTTCGAAGTACAGCTTGTTCGTGCACATGAGTAAGTGCGTTTGATTCAGGAGACGGTGAGCGGGATGAACGCAAAGCTGAATTTAGGACATGCTGCTTCATTAATAGCGGCTTTGACTGAAGATTTTCGGTTCTGAATAGATATGCTAATGTGAAGCAAGGATGAACCGCACCTTGTCCTTATTAGTTTTGTACAGGGTGGACGGTGCGACAGGTCCAACTTTCTGCTGTTCCTCTGTCATCAGCTCGCTAACGACTCTCCGTATACGAAAGTCTTGGACAGACCTTCAAAGACATCCTTTGAGGAATCGTATATCGCTGGGTCCTTTCCCTTTATGCGCGCAAGGGTGCGCAAAATTGCAACATCCATAGCGGGTGTGAGTTCTTCGCCTTCCTCATCTTCCGTAGTGTCTTCCTCTGAGTCGTCAGTCTCATCTTCCGCGCCTTCTGCATCTGAGCCATATTTTTCCTTCACTTTAGTTGCAATGTAGTAGTACCTTGTAAGTATACGCTGCAGCTTTCAAAGCGGTGTGACATACATTTCGAAAGCTCCTCCCGCTCCTTCTTGCGAGCGTAAGCCTTTGCAAAGTGCTCGTTTATTGTTATTTGATGGACACTTTCATTGTCGGAGTCGATTTCTGACAGCATTGTTTCTTCTACCAGCCAGGACTGAGTGTGTGATAGTCGTGCTGCTTCTGATGTGCGTACAATTACTTAGCAGCCACTGACGAAAACTTTGAAAACGATATCCTAACATGAAATTTTAATTATTACGTCATTATTTCAGTCACAACTTGAAACGTGTGACATGGTTTACTCACCTGTCCCGAAATTCATCCAGCTTCACTCTTCTTTACTTTCAGACCAGCCTTCAAGGTGTTCAGCCAATCGACAGCAAGAAATGTTAGCCTGTCCGTAAAGAATATGAGATGAAGAAAGCGTATTTCTTTGATCTGTCTTTGACCCTGTCACACATCAGACATCCGTGATTACATACTACTTGCCAGTGATAAGTCTACCTCGGCCGGTGGCGTTGTTCCGGGTGCGTTTTACCGTGAGTAAGGCTGCGGCAAAGCAAGATTCGGAAAAATGAATTAATTCCGCCCCATCATTTACTAGTACTATGATGCCGATTTCAATCTGAACGTTGTAGCCATGAGGCATGCACGAGGCCTCCTGCCCTTTCATGTCATGTCACCCCTATGTCTTTCACAATACCAAGTTTCACTGACAGATGTCTCAAATTTCAGCATCTCAGCATTATAGTTGTTTGTATTCATTTGTTCCTTCCCATTTTGTATATAAGCCAGGGCGCGATCAGACGCATGTCTACCCCTTTTTTTCTGCCACCACCCCCTCTGCAAAAAGCATCTGCTGGCAGACTGTGCTCTTGTCTTCAAGAATCGAATACATCTCTTCCTCTGGGCCACCTGATAGCCCTCTGATAGCCTATCTGATCTCATTCTTGGACCTGAAACGGAATACTGCCGGTATCTGGTTTACAAATAGCAAAGGCAGTATAGGGGAGTGATTGTTAGATGCTTAACCTTCTAAAGGTGCTGGCTGCAATATAAACATATAATAAGTAGCTCTGAAAAGCACTTACGGCCAGTGCCCATCTGTTCCTGCAATGAATTCTGCTGCCAGTAGGTTGTTCGGTCCCGCCTCTAGCTCTCATTCATTTTCCATTTCCGTTCCACAAGAGAATGGCAAAAAACGGAAAGCCTCGCGCATAATAAATGAGGAAGGAATTCGAGTTTTAGAACGTGAGAGCTCTTATTTCATGGATTTTTGCTGATCATTAACCAAATACTTTATTTCCTTTCAGTCTGGGTGCAGGACACTCTTGGAACGGAATCACCCCACGATACACAAGACCGGAGGGATCTCGTTGAAGAAGTGAAAGCCGTTGGAAACCCTCATTATAAACTAAGACATTTATCAGCGTATTTAAAAAAACTTAACATTCCAAAGTCACGCATTGAAAGGGAACGTAACAATACCCCATCGCTGACTGTTAAGACTGCTCGGCAGCTTGCTAGGATGGATAACCCGGAAGAAGAAATATGTATGACTACATTTTTCTTTCCTTTTCGCGAAGTTACTGACGTTGCGGATGCAGTGTTTCCAGCTATAAAGAAAGAAATATTAGACGTGCTGAAATGGCTTCACAGCAAGGATAGCCGAAGCCTCTTGTACTGCGACATCGATTTAGGTCTTGACAAAAAAGAGTTAATCTCGTATATTGAATATCTTGATGAAACGAGTAAAGCTCCGAATTCCGATAAACGCTATGTGCCATCATTTAAATGCCGTGAGTAGGTTTCGCGGAGCAGCTAAAGTCATGTCTGACTCTTTTCTACAGTACTCCCCTTCATTTCCGCGAAAAACAAAGACAAAATACGGATGCTTTACAGTGAAAGGCCGGATGTCTCAGATATTATAGCCCAAATGTGGGCCCATCGGATTGGCGTGAGCCCTGTGGATGTAGTACTCTTTGTACACTGCCTCCGGGTGATCGGAAAGAAGAGTAATCATTCTGGACCCATTCAAATTCCAGAATCTAATACTGTGATTGGGTGAGTCATTATTCAGCATATTTCTCATATCATCAAAACTGACACTACTTAAAAGCACGCATCTGCCATCTCCAACACTTTCGACTTCACCAGAACCTCATTCTCCATTGCTTTCAAGATGTACACCAGATAACCAAGGTCCCGCACATCCCACAGCAGCATTGCCTTATGAACCGAACTATAGCAACTCTCTATCATTTCTTCCATCCCCGGAGTCAACCCCAGCATATCGTGCGGCAGTGATATCCGAAAGAAGCCTGTCCCCTTTCGTCGACAACGTTCTGGCAGAGCCTTCCAACATTATATCTACAAATGCGGTACCAGTTCCACAATCACCTCGTGGATCGACGGTCGATTCTCCCCTGGTCGGAATACAGGACTTACCCTTCGACGCGAGGCTAGAGAAGAAAGAGCTAAGAACTCATAGCAGTCCTCCAATAGCGCGTCTGGTCACGGGTACCAGTAGCTCGTCACAGATAAATTCTCGAACAACCACACCAGTCCCTGCCATATCCCATACAACATCAGAAAGCACAAATATGACGGAGGAAGACCAGCTTGTAGACGATCGAGATGATGACATCGACATGCGCACTACTGGCTTCCACGCTGGTTTCCACTTGCCCACTGCTACTCTAACGACTGCTCTTGTTGTTGAAACACCATCCATGCCATCGGTTGCGCTTGACGATATTTCAGTGATGAAACCGCAGATAGGCCATGGCATGGCAGATATCAGCACCAACGCCGATATTATCTGGATCCCACCTATCCTTAAAGTCTCTGCCCCGCTACGTCCTTCACCCCTAAACGAAGTGACTTCACCTACTACAGCTCAAGGACTTCTGGACAATATCTCACTGTACGAAGGGCTATTGGATGACTTACTTGCCATGGCAGATGCTGCTGCAGCACGGTCCACCGGATGAGTTATCAAACTCTTCCCCAGTCTGCCTTTCTTTACCAGTATTTTACTGCATGTTTTTGCACCTTTCTTTATTGACTTCGTTTCGTTCATTCATTTTACTTAGCCATATTTTCTCGTACATGCAAAAACCTTCGAACCTGTTTTCATATATATCAGTCAAATGCATCAAGCAGTATTAATTGTAGAATTTAAGACCACACCTGTAGTCGAGCATCAGATTGGCGTGGTTCCCCAGATTTAGAATCTGACCAACTGTGTTGTTCAAGTTTGATATGTATCATAGGGCAGTTTGATAGATATTATTGTCATTGAGCTTATGCCACCACGTAGATATTTTGACATAAGCACGTCACCCTCTATAACTTCCGAGGTCAGTATCCATTTGTGAAATTTGTTATTCTTCAGGAAGACGAAATCCGAGGTTTTCTGTCGTTTGACATGCGGAATCAAAATATAGATTATGATTATCAGAGATCAAGCTCAACGACATGCCTTACCTCTTAACCACTTCAGCCTGACCACAATTCCGTTGACTTTCAAGTTATGGTTCTGGGAACGAGCAGCACATTGTCGATGCCCTGAGCAGTCCCTCAGGTTCCTCGTTAGGGCGTACCAGCCAAGTAGGTCCTAACAGTGTTCCTGACTCAAGTCTAAGTCTAAGTTTATGTTCTAGTTCTAGTTCAAGCTAGTACTAATACTAGTAGTACATAGGCGATCGTCGTCCAACTCCTCCAGCCTGAGGCCCTTCGGAAGTTAAAGTCGCACACAACTTCAAGTTGAACCCGTGAGAAAATGCAACGCAAAAAAACCCCAGCATTTTGTGACGCATGTTGAGCTTGATCCTTCTTTCTTGACCTTGACCACGAGTAATGATTTTACTCGAAAGCTCTATATATCGCACGGGAGGTTGACACGATGAGCTGCCGTCTTGTCGATCTGAACGTCACGGCCGAAGATAGGCTTGCTCTCTTCCGTGGCATCAGCCCGTTGCCACGCGACCTCAGCTGGATTGAAGAAGATTTCATCTTACATCTCATAATATAAACAAGAATAGACTCGGACGTCTTCTGTTCATTTCAAAACATTGTTTGGTTTTGCTTTCAATTTTTTAAGCATTCAACTGTTTTGTACTTACATAACTCGGGTTCTGAAGACAGCTGTGGACCTTTCCACCTCGGGCCCTTCTCTCTTCAAGACTCCTTGTTGACACTCGCAAACCTGTGGTCTTCATCGATAATCCAACCTTCTGGATCACCCCTCCTTGTGGCAATATACGAAGCACAAAAACAGCGGAGAGCATCAGTGTATACTGACTGCATTATCTAACAGGTGGTTTTGAAGAGCACCTTACCTGTGCCTTATCGATGGAGACTATCGCCAGTGACTCGATTAATGCTACCCATCGCTCTCATCCAGCTCCAATCTCGGTCAACAGTCAGGAGATTGATGACTCAAATAAGAAGTGCAGACAACGACATATGAGCATCAATCATGAAGGGCGACGACTTTTGAAAAGTACGAGTTGTTTCTTCATTGACGGACCTCTGTGGGTCTGATGTTTTCTCCTAGACTGGGTCGAAGACAATCTCCTTACGGATAAATTAAGGGATATGCAGGCACGGAAAGAAATTCTTGAAGCAATTAGGGCTGTCGGAAACCCACAATGCAATTTACGCACTATAGGGAACCATCTGACATATCGGAGAAGAAAGGGCGCTGGAACTCAGCTTGCTGAAGAAAATATTTGTATGGCTAAATCTCTAAATACCTCGTCGACAAATTGCTGACTTGATGGTTACAGTGTTCCCAATGATAAAGACCGATGTATTGCACGCGATAAAATGGCTATACCTTAACATGTCATTCAGCGATCGCCCAGGACTTTTGCATTGGGCAACTAGTTTCGATCTGGATGAGAAGGACATGTCTGCGTACATTCGATATCTTGACGAGACAAGTGAAAATGCGAACCCCGCTGAACATTGGGCACCGTTATTTGAAAACCGTGAGTACGTTCAGCAAGGCATATAGATCACGTCTATACCAATTTCATACAAGTAGTGTTTCCTTCCATCTCGACCGAAAACAAAGCTAAACTACGTAAACTCCTCAAAAATAGGCCCGATGCGTCAGATGAGATGGCTCGATTGTGGGGGGATATGCTTGGTGTACGATCTTCGGATGTACTGCTTTTTGTTCAGTGCCTTCGGAGATGCGGTCGGGGAAGGAGGCTCCCTGTTCCCATTTCGATCCCAGAATGCGGCACAGATACAGGGTGAGTTACATCACTTAACATGCTCCCTAGCGATATCGAGACTGATGCGGCACAGAAATGCGCAGTTGCCGACACCAACGCTCTCTTCACCAGAACCCCTTTCCGCTTCCCTTACGCGTCGCGCACCAGATATTCAAGAGTTCGCTTACCCTTCAGTAGCATCACCTATAGCCCAGGAATCGGATGAAGCTTCCTATTTCCTCTTTAATTCCAATTCTTCGACTCCAAAAATGACCCCAGGAAATTCTGTAGACGTGCACCACGAAGGGAGCTTGTCTCCTTTGTCCGAATTGTCCGAATTGTCCGATGAGGAATCAAACACTGCCAGATCATCTATAGCATCGGCCCCAGTTCCACATTCGACTTACGATCGGGCGATTACCTCTCCTCTCATCGATAAACCGGGTCCAGATTTAGATCTGGACATGGGGCCAAAAGAATCAAGAGAGAGTCTTCCTCCACTATCGCCAGTGGCACTAACTACCGACAACTCGTCATTACCATCACGAATTAATTCCAGTGCTAGTACTCCAACCTCAGTCGTACTTCAGGCAACGTCAGGGGGTCGACATGAGAATTATCGTATTGATAATCAAGATGGTGACTACGACATGCGCAACGCTGGCCTAGACGCACTAGACGCTGGAAATAGCGGATCCGCACCCAACTCAATGATTTCTGGAATTATTGAATCCGGGACAAAAGACCCGATACAAGGTGTTACTTCCGTATCTTTAGTCACTCCTGAAGAGGATTGCGTGCTGGAATCGCAAATGAGACTTGACGTAGAAGACATCTGCCCCGAGGTCAAATATAACTGGGACCTTCATACAAGTTCTTCAAAATCGTCCTTCGACAAATCTCTACCCACCACAGCTCAAGAGCTCCTGGAAAAAATCTCTGCCTACGAAGAGGCACTAGACAACGTACTCGCTTTGGTGTAGATGCGGTTGCTACAAAATCCGACGAATATATATAAACCTCAAGCAAAGTTTACTTTCCCCTGCTTACTTTACGCTGTCAACCAATACAGCAAATCTTGTTTTCTTAACCTGCATTTCCGACCTTGTTCTGTCGACCAATTGTTATTTGGCATATTTGCTCGTGCAACTGCTCTTAGCTTTGCTTTCGCATGCTGTCTTTCAAATGTATGAATTTGTAATCGACATATTCGCTTACTACAGCATATGTTTGGCCACTCACTCGTCAGGTCTAAGGATTGCGTTCCTTTTCTATCAAAGATTCAATAACCTGTCATGGCAGGTTTTATTCAATTGGATATGCCCAAGTGAGTCGCATTCTCCCACTCTTTCGAATATTTACTCCGTGGAACAGACACAATTCCCTTCATGCATGATGCTCTTGACTCACTGCCGTTGACGAACATCGCGAGGCTCCGGCTGTGAGCATTGCAGCTTCCTTACTTTCGAAGACTTCGATGCACTAGTCTGAGACGCTTCCAGACTATGGGGGAAGAAAGGGCGCTCATGGGAAGTGCGAAGACGATCAATTCAATTTTTCGTGTGTTGGGTTCTATTCGTCGATCAGGTGCACCGTGGTCGTGGGCAGTCTGTGGCGAATCGCGAATCAGTGAGAATTCTGGCTTGGGATGACATGTGACAATATTATCTCCGCCTGATCGATCTCCGTCGACAACCTTCAATGAACTATTAAAAGGTCCACTCATATAACTAACTATATAGCAATAGACGGATTCTCATCCACTTCTCGACGCTATTTGGGCGTATTTACTATGTTCTATTCAATATTAAACAGGGCGTCGTGAGACGAATATCGAAGACCCCGCCTCCCATCATCTGCAAGACTACTTGCTAGTACTCAAGCCTGTGGATGAATAACTTCATTCTTAAGGCTAATCGACCTATCTGTTTCTCTCCAGAACGGGTGACATTTCGATTATACACCACCGCGACAAAGGTGCATAGACCTTGATATACATATATATGTATGTATGGCCCGCTACCCGGCTACACTATCTGATGTGTGAATTTGAAGAGCAATTGCATTCTGGGAATCTAATCGATGAAGACTACTACTAGTAGATCGAATAGTCGCACCTCCAGATCTGATCGAGCTCCAACTTCTGCCGGAGTAAAACAACACAAAGACAGAAGGGGCAATCCCGGAATGCCACGATCTCCGCGTAAAATAGTTAATTATAAAGGACGAAAGCTTGTGGAAGGTGGGGGCTGATAACTACCACTGGGGAGCTTTTGCCGTCTAGATTAACAGCTTTTCCTAGCCTGGGTCCGGGACAATCGATCGACGGGTAACCTCTATGATACGCAGGCACGAAAGGAATTAGTTAAAGCTGTGAAAGCTGTTGGAAATCCACAATATAAAGCAGCCAACATACGTATATCACGATATTTATCGAGTTGCAAAAATCGAGATCCTACGTGTCAGCTTACTGAGGAGGAAATATGTATGGCAAACGTTTTAAAACTTTGTCCTAAACAATTGACTTGCTCGATATAGCGTTTCCAGCGATAGATAAAGAGATATTATCCGCGATAAAATGGCTAAATTTCAACATGACTTCGAGTGGTCGTTCATGGCTTTTGCATTGGGCTTCCGGCTTAGACCTTGATGGTAAAGATTTGGTAGCGTATTTTCGATACCTTGATGACACAAGGAAAGCTACATGTCAGAAGCCCGATGGACGTCAAGTACCACTCTTTCAACACTGTGCGCACGTCCATGAGGCAGCTAGGCCATACCTAACTCTTGATTGCAGTGCTTCCTTCCATCTCAATCGAAAACAAAGCTAAATTACGGCATCTCTTCGAATGTAGGCCTGATGTGTCAGATGAAATGGTACGACTGTGGGGAGACGGGCTTGGTGTGCAAACCTTGCATGCAGTAATGTTTATTCGATGCCTTCGGATATGTGGTCAAAAAGGGAAGCTCCCTGCTCCAATTTCAATTCCAGAAAGTGATACCTTGAATGAGTGAGTCGAATCATTCTGCTCACCCCTTCAGGATTAGAGACTGAAACTGCACAGAAAAATGCACTCACCGACTCCAACACTTTCAACTTCACCAGAATCCCTATCTTCCTTAACTTCTAGTTCTTCTTCAATAGTTCGAGGTCCTACGACCCCTCCAGCAACACCACCCTTAGGCCATCTATCGAACCAAGCATCTCCTGGCCTTCATGACTTCAAGTATCCGGCTTCAGAAACGACCGCGGCAGAGTCTCCGACGATAAAATTTGAAGGGAGCTTCTCTCCTGAGGCCGACAAGGACAAGGACCATACGTCGAAGGAGGTTTCGAATTTTGCCAGTAGACCAGTCGGTGCAGCTGTTGCAACTCTGCAATCGCCTCGCGAGACGAGCGACTCCCCTTTCTTCGAGATATCAGAATTCGGTCTGGGCCTGGGGCTAGGACAGGATAGATCCAAAGCGTACATTGTTCCTCCGAGAACACCTTTGAACGCACATCCTAATGAAATATCATTGGTATCTTCACAGATTAGTATTCGCACTACTCCTCCAGCATCCGAGACCATGTCGGGAAGTACAAAGCATAAGGACGATGACCTACTTGCTGACAACCCAGTTGAAGATGCCAACATGCACGATGCTAGTTCACGCGCTGAGAATCGCTTACTCCCAGATGATACGACGACTACAGCTCGGGTTATCGAAACAGCGACAACGAGCCAGCTTGAGCAGATGCCATCCCTGCCATCGGTCGAGCCTAATAAGGGTTCCGTGTCGGTGACAATTCTTGATAGGAAAGATTCTACCTCTGAACAAGACGATGATAGAAATGTCCTTGTTCAGAAAATGTTTTCCATACCCGTATTCGAGGAGCCTTCACCTACCAAAGTGCAAGACCTTTTAGACAGGTTCTCAAAGTACGAGAGAGTCTTAGATGACTTGCTCGCCATGGTAGATGCTGTTGCTACAGATTAATTAGTTAAGTGGGTTGAAGAGTTCTCGTGCCTGATTTTCGCTGTCGACCAACACATTTGTTTTTCCTTCCACAGCTTTGTAGTTAACCTTTTTTTGTTAGCAATGTTGTTTACATGTATGAATATATGTATCACTCACCGATGTTTCGTCTACATATATTGTATTTTGCAAGTTTCGGGATATCCGCGAAAGTTTTCGAGACCTAGCTATTGATATGGCAGGTTGTAGGCAATTTAGTATGATCACTTCCCCCACATCAAGGATCCTTCTCATGAAAAACCACGGGTCGCGTCAATATATGACCTGCTGTTAGATACGGTGTATTCCGTGGTCAACCTAAGCTATCAGAAATGTTCGCTTTTAGCTTGTGGTCTTGAAGTTAAGTTGATGTATAGAAGACATGATGTTGGCTGGGAACTGCCAGTGGTTTTTAATAATCTTTTAGTGACTGTATTTGGGTCACATGAAAGGTCTCACATAACTGTAACTTTTGTACGCTCTTCGATATGTATGTCTGATGTAACGTTGATGGTAAGAGGACAGGAGAGAGCTACTCGGCCGTTCCTTCACAACAACCGTGAAAGAGACCGCCGTGCATGGGAGTGCATAGGTGAAAAAACAAAAGGGTTTGGCAACCAAACACAAACACTTCCGTTTTGGGACTAAATATGGCTTACGTAGGAAACGCGTGGCTGCAACCTGATGGAAGTATCGCAAGACGTCTGCCAAACGAAGTACAAATGACAGGCAGGCTCGCCGTTAAATCACCTTTTCCCTGCTCCTCCTCATTCCCTGGTCTTCCGCACTCGTAGCCGTGCTCGCAGTAAGCCAGCACGCACAGACCGATACATAGTTCTCGCCGAGGTCCGCGAACGACCATCATTAAGATCATCAGCTTATCAGGCTACGAACTGTTCTAATCCTCGAGATTTTCGTGTATATACTGAACAGCGTTCAGGCATACTGATAGCTTTCCTATCATTCAAGACGTGCTGGAATCAAGCGGATGTCTTCAGGCGACGCATCTTCGCAGCAAATGCGCTCACTCAGCTCTCTGCAGTTCATGTCAGCCATACAAGCTTTCCCGCCTTCGCCAGACACGTCTGGAGGGGAGTCATCGTCACGACTCAGTCGGTATGGCTCAATATCGACCTTTGCGACATCAAATCCAGTTGAGATTTCCGAATGGATCGAAGAAGAGAAGGCCCGGGCCTCCAGCATGGAAGGCATCGACTTTGAGGAGGAGTCGGTTAGATTACCGGCAAGCCAAAGACCGAAGGGACACTACAGTCTGACAGATTTTGCGATTCTAAGAACTCTTGGAACGGGGAGCTTTGGCCGTGTCCATCTCGGTACGTGATATACGATCGCCATTATCCTGACTACCCTTACTTACAACTGCGCCGTGCTTATTCAGTCCGAAGTAAACATAATCTACGCTTTTATGCAATCAAGGTGTTAAGCAAGGATAAGGTGTTTCGTACGAAGCAGGTGCAGCATACGAATAACGAGCGAGAGATGCTGGAGGCTGTTCAACACTCATTCATCGTCAATCTATGGGGTACCTTTCAAGACTCTCGGAACTTGTACATGGTCATGGACTTCGTTGCCGGTGGGGAGCTTTTCACACTGTTACGACGGTCGAACGTACGTTGTTTGCTCTATCAGGGTCCTTTCTTACTGAATGCTTTCTATGCGTAGAGATTCCCGGACCCCGTTGCCAAGTTTTATGCTGCTGAGGTAGCTCTTGCGCTCAATTACTTACATTCCCTCAACATCATTTACCGAGATCTGAAACCTGAAAATGTACTCCTCGGGCAAGACGGACATATTAAAATTGCTGACTTCGGTTTCGCAAAGCTTTGTCCAAACACGACTTGGACTCTTTGTGGGACACCAGATTATCTTGCTCCTGAGGTGTGTGCAGATTCTATGTATTTGTGCTATGACGGTTCTTGACACGGGCGTCCTAGATTGTCCAGCAACAACGATACAACAAATCCGTGGATTGGTACGCACTCGGCGTGTTAATTTTCGAGATGCTGTCCGGGCTCCCTCCCTATCACCAACCCGAACCAAACCCCGTGTTACTCTATGAGCGTATAGCAGCTGGGCCTGCATACATTCGATGGCCCGCATTCAACCCGGACGCAACAGATCTAATCTTGAAACTTATGGAACCTGACCCTTCTCGGCGATACGGCAATATGCAGCATGGCGCCGGAGACGTCTTCGCGCACTCTTGGTTTAGGGAGGTGGACTGGGAGAAGTTGCGCAAGCGCGAGATCATGGCACCGTACATCCCAAAGATTGATGGTGACGGTGATGCAAGCGCGTTCGAGTTTTATCCCGAGGGCGATGTGGTCAGTACGTACGGAATGGGTGCTGAGGATTCGTATGGCCATCTTTTCCCTGATTTCGAGTACATGCCGACCCAGGCTTGAGTGGAAGTCTACGTTGATCTGGCTTCCCGGGTGCCCAGTCCTCCTCAAAAGCATGCTATTTACTCCCATCCTTGCATGCAATCATCGACGACCTCACGTAACTACCAGCATCAGCTCATCTGCTCTGAATGTGAACATCTCTACTACCCATGGTTTCGCTCTTATTTTTTGTCAGTATATGTGCCCATCATTCGAGCTTTCCCTCGCGAGTTGTTCCAATCGTAGAGAGGTCCATCCATCACGAATTTTTACGATCTTCCCTCACTCCCGAGCACACCGTTCCTCCTATACTCTGGATTCTCCTTATATTTCTTTTGTGTTTCTCCTGGATATCTCGAGTAACTTAGCTTGTAAATATGTGCATTTGAACTGGATGTCTTCACCCGCTGTGTCTGTAACTGTACTACGAATTTGTGCAATTTCATGTACAGAATAGTAGAAATAAGGCATAATGATATGGAATAGTGTGGCACTCCAACAATACTTCACCACGATCGCATTTCTACCACATTTAAAGAAGAGTGGTGGCTTCGGTCACGTCGACGCGTCCGTGTGCAAGTCCGAGTCGCGTCACGTCTCAGACCTGGTGCTACTCCTCTACATGTTTTTGACGAGTCTACATATACTGTTCAAACATGGGCATAAACCTCTCCAAGCTCACCATCTAATGGGTCCCGAACAATAGTGCACCCATTCCATTCACTGTGGGTTATAGTATCTCAGAGTGAATCTTGTGCGCCTCAGGCTGAGCCGCCTGAGCGCTCACTGCGGCAGTGCCGACACGGTGGATCCTTGATATCTGAAAACTAAAGTTGTCCGTATATGCGTTCAGTCTAATACGTTCTTGTAATCTGATTCATAACCAGCAGGTTGTAACAGGGTTTTGTTGATAAGGTAAAAAGAGCGGAAGACTAGACCGGTGACTTCTATCAGATTTTGCGAGAACACCTGGCACATCCATGAAGCTTGTCGGTTGTGGGAGAGAACGTATAAAGTCAGTACGGCTTCAGATATCATCACATCTCTACCAGTAATTTTAATCAAGTTCATTCATTGAAATAGCTCTCGCGATCGAGTAAACAATATTACTTGTTATCATGAACAGCTGCAGTGCGAGCACTTCTGTATATGATTATTCCCTGGAGGGAAATGTACCTGCAAGACTTTCTTTCAAACTCTAGCAAAGGTATTTGTTTTAGCTCAGCTTTCGCACTTTCTCCTATAAACTGATTACAATGAATTCTGAAGAGAAAGGAACTATTTTCAGGAATCTAAGGTCAGTCCCAATCATGCAGCCTGAAAAGGGTGATGAGGCTGAGGCTAAATTCAGTCGGCCGTATTTGGTCAGCCAAACACCATCACACGCTTCGCCCGTGCCAAAATGTCCAGCAGCTCAAAGCTTACTGCGCGACTACAACAACACACGCTCTGTGTACTGCCGTTATCTTTCTCTCTCCACCATAAAACAGGAGCTCTATTGGATCTGAAAGATCCAAGAAGCACCTCAAACCGTTTAAAATTTGGCGAGAACGAGCCTTTAGAGGGCCGGGCGCCCTTAGTCTACCCCGTGGACTTCGACGAGGGCTGAACGACATACTATTACAGTTTCACTGCCGACTGGACGGAAGTCATCATGGCACGCAATACTTCCCGACAGCGCATCGATGGCACGTACGCGAATGCTCAGGCTGGCCCTTCGAATATAGCATCTTCGACAATCTCGAGCGTTGCGGAGCTCGAGGCATCTGTGGAAAGCGGCGAACAGCGCGAAGCTTTGTTGGAGGAGAAGCAAATAGAGCTTGGGAAAGTTTTAGATAGACATGATGATGATGTACGTGCACTGCGTTCGCTTTTTGCTCCTCTTGCCTTAGCAATCTCTTTGACCCCTCCTAGATTCGTGAACTCTTCCATCTCGAACGTTTCGTATCTTTATTGCGTTACGATCCAAAGGTATTTCTTATCTCATTATTCTATATGGAACGCTTTTAAATACATTTACTGTCCAGGAAGCTAAGAAAGACCACTCAGCCGTCTTCGAAGCGGTGTGAACTTCTTTCTCGCTCTTCTAGTCGGAATGAGTGCTCACACATTTTTATTTAGTGGAAGATGAAATACGACCTTGTTATGAATACACCAGTAGCAGGTCCCTCGCGCACTACTCGCAGAGCACAACAAGAACGTTTAGCGGTGCTTAAGTCTCATCCTCAAGAGGACACGTCTAATCAGCAGGTTGTTAGTGCGCCCACCGGTCGTTCGAACAATGGCATCCCACCGCAATCTTCTTCGTCTGTCAGTACAGCACTGCCCACATCGGGTTTAGGGCGGAATAAGGCAGAGAAGACAGGGAAAGCTAAGCTTAGTGATGACGTGAAGGGAAAACAGAAGGGGAGAGTGTCTGATGAAGTATCGGAATCCATCTCAGGAACGTGGCGGTCGAAAGGCAAGGGCAAAGAAATAATAAAAGAAAGCTTTTCTTTTCCTCGTCCTCAATCCCTACGTTCTCGATCCGCCGTGTCCGATGCTTCATTACGCACAGAGGGTGATGCGGTACTTGATACTCGATTGCCTCGCGGAAAGCACAATTTTAAGGTTCCCAGTATTCCTCGCAAAAAGTTTGGTGGCGTAACGTATCCAGCAAATGAAACAAAGGAGACAGAGACAGACCAAGGCTTCGGTTCCCTCATTCAAAAAGCGTCGCCATCAGGTTCTGGGTTTCACATCACTCTGCCAGCTTCCCCATCGAAGAAACCTGCTGCTAGCGAAACCAGACCAACAATCTCTGGCAAAACACTTCCAGGTGCAAAACACCCTGCTGATGGAGACCCCCCTGCGTCGCGTCCGGTGATCAAAAAAGTACGACTCATCGTAAGAGAACCTCCACCGACCTTGTCCTCTCCTCGTCAAAAGCCACCACCACCCCAATTTGGCAAGAATCTGTCCGCGTTTCTCTCGTCTTATCGCCATGTGGATGGCGTGGAATATGATGAGAAGGGCTTCGAGCGTTCTGTAATGCATAAAGCAAGACTGCTCAGTCGCATAGATGCTTTGAGAAAAGAGGGTCGACTACTACTCGACCCCGATACTGCACTAGCGCTTAGCGGACGGGATGAACACGGATCACGAGCTCCGTCTTCCTCAGCAAACTCGTCAAATTATCGTCCTAATGACCTTTGGTCGATCATAGTATCGGAGGCGATATCCGAACGAAACAACCTGTCGAGACATAGGTTCGGACATGGAGGGGCAGTAGCATCAAGCATAGAGTCTAAGCTGCGAGCTTATTACAATCTGCAAAAGTCGCAAGGTCAAAGGGAAGCTGCTGCTGAAGAAAAGCGTGTCCGTACCCTCGCGAAGTCTACTTCACGTCACGTTCTAGCTGAATGGAGGAAGGCAGTCTTCCATGTACGAGAAGAGGAGCGCATACGCAGGGAGAAGGAGGAAAACAGGCTTGGCAGACAACATCTGGACGCCATCCTTGATCAGAGCGGGCAAATACTCGAGAAACAGCAGATGGATCTACAGCGGACAGATGTCCTCCGAGATATCAGCCGTTCTGTTTCCGCTAGTGCGGGCGGTGATGACGATGATGTGGAAGATGATGAGGATGAGGAGCAAGAGACAGAGGCAGAAGACAATGAGATGGACGATGATGAGGCCGAAAATGCTGCAGAGGACGTAGACCAGAACGCTGATCTTGATGAGGAGGTTGCGCGCGAATCTTTTATTGATGATGAGGAAACCGTTGCTAGCTCTGATTCTGAAGACGCGGTGGGCTTGAGCGCGCTGTTGGTTGACTTGCCCGGAAAAACGCTCGACCTTGCATCTAATATGGCTGAACCCCATATTAATGGCGTCGGAGCAGGTACTAGCGCCCTCAGCGAAGCAGATTCTCAAGCAGATACCTCTCTTGTTGATGACATGGATCTTGACCAGGAAATCGAGGAGTTACGCGATGAAGAAAATGAAGGCATGGGAAGAACCTCGTATAGTCCAATGCAGCTAGAATCTTCGCCAGACGAATCTGATCAAGGAAATCTGTCAATTTTGATAGCGCCATTGCCGGTCGACTTTTATCGTCTGGGTCTGCAGGTAGCTCAGCAGGCATCACCTCTCAAGCACAAAACGAAGAGCGGGCTAGTCGGAATTTCGGAGGAGGTGGAACGTGCCGTCATTCCTTCAGCTTTAATTCTACCTCAGACTACTTCGCCTCCTACCTCGCCTCCCGGGATCGACTATGTCAGTAGCAACTCGGTCGTAAACAAAGTCGAAATCAATGACTCTGCAGAACATCCGATTGTACATTCCATCCGCCTTCAGAATGGCCATGTCAAAGATCCTTCGGACGTCTTTGAGGATGAAAGTCATGGTGAAGCAAGAACTCAAACCAACGGATATCCACTTCTAACCGCGAAAGAAAGACTTCAAGATTCACCTGGCAGATCATTGCACATGACAAGGCTGAACAAGACGGAGACTTTGGACGGTCCGAAGGAAGACGCTCGGATAATCACAATGCAGGCTGCAGAAAATGGCTCAGATAACCGTAGTGCTGGTAAAATTGGGGCAGTCCAGAACGGCAAGGTCGAGCTTCGAAAGGCTCGCGAGCATGAACCTGACTGGGAACCTCCCCCCGAACTGCAGCCATATGCTGTCGCTCGGGTCGATTGGCATCCAGAGGACAAGATCAAGCCCCCTGTCCTTTTGCGCGGTACTCTCCGCCCATACCAACAGTCCGGTCTTGAATGGCTTGCAGCACTTCACAATAACAATATGAACGGCATTTTGGCAGATGAAATGGGTCTCGGGTGAGATCTGCTTGTTATAAAATTTCCCCCAAATGGCTAATCCTTGGTGATGTAGGAAAACAATACAAACCATTGCTTTGCTAGCTCATCTAGCATGCGATCGCGGTGTTTGGGGACCACATTTGATCATCGTCCCGACTAGCGTCCTTCTCAACTGGGAAATGGAGTTCAAAAAGTTCCTGCCTGGCTTCAAAATTTTAAGCTATCACGGATCGACCAAGCGTCGTAAAGAGCTTCGTAAGGGTTGGAATGATAAATTCGCCTTTAATGTTTGTGTTACGTCGTATACTCTTGCTAGTAGAGACGAACACATTCTAAAACGAAAGGCTTGGTACTATATGATCCTAGATGAAGCACATATGATCAAGAACTTCAAGTCTCAGCGCTGGAACATCTTACTCATGTTCAAATCGTCTCGGCGCCTGCTATTGACTGGCACCCCTCTGCAGAATAACCTTACGGAGTTGTGGGCATTGTTGCAATTCCTCATGTCCGGTACGAAATTCGCGAACTTAAAGGAGTTTGGGGAATGGTTCTCCAGTAAGTTCGTCGCGTTACAGTCAAGTTAGGTTCGTTATACTGACTTCGAAAATAGATCCCTTAGAAAAGGCTATCGAACAGGGCAACGTTCTAGATCAGGAGGTTCAACAGCGCGTCATGAAACTCCATACAGTTTTACGACCTTATCTTCTACGACGACTCAAGCGAGACGTTGAAAAGGAGCTTCCGAGCAAATACGAGCATCTCGTACTATGTCGTCTTTCGAAGAGACAAAGATTTCTGTATGATGAGTTCATGTCACGCAACCAAACTCGGGAAGACCTGAAATCTGGTGTCTACCAGAGAATTGCGAACATTCTGATGCAACTTCGAAAAGTTTGCAACCATCCAGATTTATTTGAAGTGCGACCCATTGTCACATCTTTTGCGATGGAGCGATCAGCAATTGCGGACTTCGAGATCAAGGAGTTTCTGGTTCGTCGCATGCTCATGAATGCCGAAGATCATACTTCTCGCCTCGACATCGACCTTCTAGGCCTACAGTTTGCACACCGGCAGGGCACGTCTCTTGTTGCTTCGCAATCGGTCCGCTCTCTAGCGTATCCCCTTTTTTCGGAGCTTCAGAAAGCTTATCCTGGTGAACCGCCCCCTCATGATTTACGCACAATCGAAGGATTTCGTCGTTTCAGATCCTATCAACGACGTTCAGCAGATTACTTGCGTTTGTCTCACGTGGCTTACCTGAATGCGTTACGGTGTAATCAAAAGCCCGTATACGGAAGGGAAACCATCGACATTGCAAGAAAGATGTACACTCCTTTGACGGCCGAATGCGAAGCCCAGCTCAGATCAAGCGACAGCCCTTTCCTTTCACTAGTAAAACCCTACGCTGTAAGAGCGGAGGAATGCGCGGACATGATTGACAAATTTGCCTTTGCGACACCGGCAGCGGTTGCTCTCGATTTGCCTGCAATCGCACTCCGTGGGATGCCCGATGAACTACTGCGACCATCAAATGCGAGCTTCGCCGATATTCTTCATGGGCCTGCTGTAAAGCTTCAGATAGCCTTTCCAGATTTGTCTTTGCTGCAGTACGATTGCGGGAAGCTTCAAGAACTTGCGCGTCTTCTTCAGGAACGGAAAGCTGGTGGCCACCGCGTTTTGATCTTCACCCAGATGACCAAGATTCTAGACATTCTTGAAGTATTTCTTAACTTTCACGGATATCTGTATCTCAGACTGGATGGCGCCACGAAGATTGAGGACAGACAGTACATCACTGAGCGCTTCAACGTCGATGAGAGGGTTTTTGCTTTCATAGCTTCGTCGAGATCAGGAGGAGTGGGTATAAAGTGTGTCATCTCTATCAACATAAAAGAAATGTTACTAATTAATCTACTTCTGACAGCCTTACTGGCGCTGATACCGTCATATTCTACGACAGTGATTTCAATCCTCAGATGGACAGACAATGCGAGGATAGAGCACATCGTATAGGGCAAATTCGCGACGTACATATATTTCGCTTCGTATCACAATTCACCGTTGAAGAGGCCATGTTGCGAAAGGCCAATCAAAAACGCTCTCTTGATGATCTTGTGATTCAGCAAGGTGGATTCGACTGGCGCAACTTTTTCAATGCTGATGAAGAAGCCCCGGCCGCTATGGAGATCCAGAAAGCCCTTGTCGAATTTGAAGATTTCGAGGATGCGCATGCGGCGAAAGTTGCAGCGAGCGAAGAAGCTGCTATAGCGGGGGAGGATCAAGCGGACTTCGCAGACCCTGACACTCCATTAGAACAACCCGCATTAACCTTAGCCGAGCAGGCAATCGGCACTGCAGGTCCTGATGGCGACCCTGGCGAAGAGGCGCGTATGGAGGAGGATGAAGATGGTGGAACGACTGTTGATTATATGCTATCTTTTGTTCGATCCGACCTTGAATACTTCAGGGAATGGAAATTGTAGCCGTAGTTTTTTCTTTCTCTATTTCCTGTGTTGCAATGAATTGTAGGTGTGGCATTATACAGATATGTTTCGATCTAATAACTTATGTAGTATCTCTATATGGTATATTTTATTCTCGAGTAGATAAGTAGCATCTGCTGTCAGTGTATGTCAATGCACTCCGTCCCCACTCATAGCTATTCATCTGGCAATGATGAACACTTCACCAATAAGTACTGCACCTGCTGTGCCGACTGCGACTAAGACGATGGGTAAGTTGGTAACAGCGAATTGCCATTGGTGAACAGTTATTCCTTTTTGTCTCAGAATACCTCGCCACAGTAATCCTGCAAGCGATGCAGAGAAAGTGAATGTAAGTGCGCCAAAGTTCGTACCAATGGCCAATGCGTAAATCGAGCCAAGTCGAACACGAGGATCAATACTGGCATTAGAGTTCGAGTCCAACGATGCCGATGGTTCAAGCCAGACTTGCAGAACACGAGCGAGCAGAATAGTCGTGCCTATATTTGTACCACAAAGCTGACAGTATAACTCAGATTTCAGTGAGAGGTGCGCTGAGATTGGGCAACTACACGCACGTTGCATAAGAGTGTGCTCGCAATAAGCATGCCGCAAACTGCACCAACGACTGTAGCACTGCTGCCTCCCTTAGAGCATACATAAATCCACGCTTTCCACCAGTTAGCAAAGACTTCGACCCAACCGCGGGAGGTCAGCGTCTGCACGATGATGAACATGCACAATGCAAAGGGCACGAGGGAAATTGGCAGGCGAGGAATTACTGTAGATAGAGTTGGGAATCGTTCCGCCCTAAAGCGTGCAAGGATGGAGAAGAAACGTGTTCTTCGTATAGGCACTTGAGAAGCTTCTGTCTGTATAGTATAGGGTCCTTGTTCCGCGGGTGATTGAAGAGCTATCGCTGTAGTCCTGCTCGTACTAAGCTCCGTAGGAGCTTCTGTGTCAGCTGTGGCGGCCGCGGCCAGGATCGTCTTCTGAGAAGTTGATTTTCTAATATCGTGCAACACATCGCGAAAGAGCATGATGATTGCAGGGGGCATAGTAATTTCCCATACAGGTAGCTTCAGAGGGGACGTCCCGACGAGGACAGTCAAGGTTACACAGAATAGCACGCTTCCGAAGATTGCCCCTTCTTTGTCTGTCAGAGATAGAAGCTCCGGGCGATGAGACCGGTCATTGTTGGTGTCGAAATCATCGATCTCCATGATATCAATCTGGGGAGGAATCATTTCCGGAGACCTAAACAGCCAGAATATGAGAAGCGGGAGGATCAGGACAGCAGCAGCGAGAGTAGGAAGGACGGTATGGGCAATGTAGGATAGGAAAGAGATGGAAAATGCGCCAGAAACGACCAGATTCGTAGGATTTGATGGCGGGAGGATAGCGGACGCTGGGATTCCGGGAATGCAGATTAAGATGGTTCCATGTACAAGCGAAAGCAAGCTTACCAATATTTGCCACGGAGAACTGCGCATAAATCCATGCTGTTGGAGGTACGATTCTTGAAACAAGTTAGGTATACACTCTTGGATCTGCTATGTGAGTTACATACGCACCCAGAGACGCGAGTGAAGTACGCAAGGAAAGGCGTTCCAGAGAGAATAACAGGGTCCTACCGATAAAATCTGGGCTCAGAGGAGGGATAGACAGGTCGAACGATTTATGCCTTACATTTCCGAAAATGACACCAGATACAAAGAAAAAGACGTACAATAGAATATACAAGCGTCCTCCAGACGAGCCTCCTTTCTTGGCGACCCAGAAGGCAAGAAACCGAAAAAGCCCGGTTGCATCAAGAGATACCGATAGATAGGCCTGATTGAAGACATGAGCTTAGATCTAGATCCTCCAAAAACATGCATGCGCACCAGCGAGATGAAGAGTGCCATTATGTTCAATGGTTGAATACCATTTTCACCCACAACTCCATGACGCACATCACTTCCACTTGTTGTTTTAGTAGCTAACAGACAAATAACCGCAATAACGGGAGTCGTTTGGAAATTAAGTGGAAACTTGATCCAAAAGAAACCTTTTACACGCTGAGCATGGCGTTCATCCGGCTTATCAATTGACCCAAGAAGGCGCGAAAGCAGCTTGTTCGAAAACTCGGCGAAGCTTGATGGGAGAGGAACGAAAATATGGGTAGGAAATATGACTGAAATATCTACGGAGTGAGTGTGTTAGTGAGATGCATATACAACGAGAAGAAAAAATGGAGCTACTGGTGAGGAAGAATACTATGAGTGAAAGAATGCTCCTCCACGAGTAGATCATGATCCGAGTCGCTGACCTAGTGGCGAAGCCGAGTATATGAGCTGTCCTTTTGAAGAGAAAAATCGATGTCAGTACGTATATCAGTAAAGCGCTGAATGTTGGGACTTTCTAACCAGAAATCAATCAATAGTGCCACATCGTCGTTCAATGCTAAAGAATGAAAGATTCGAAAGTGCAGTTGGGACACCTCTATGCAAATCAGTATAAACAATGACGTAATACTGTATGCTATACTATCGTGGCCTCTCCTCTCTCAGCCAAAGTCCACCGCGACAATTTTCAGACCCGACCATCACGATGACGACTGCACTTCTAATCCAACTATTGACCAGTGGGCACAAATGTCTTATAGTCTTCGCGCGAAATTACATGCCTAATATCAAGTCGCTTGAGATTGTCGACGACCAAACACCTTAGACTCGGGAAGAACTGCACCGACCCCTCTATCATGCCAGTGTTGATTAGGACCTCACGTGAATAAGGGAAGATCGGTTCAGCAGTTCTCTCTAGTGGTCCGGCCCGCTCTCATGAGGACTGAGAAGCCACCTCGTACTTCTCAATACATTTCAAAAACTTACAGCCATGAGTCGCAACTCGTGACTTCGAGGTCGTTGAGCTATGTGGCCGGGAATCTGTGCTTTCCTTTATATCTTGGGCTGGAAAAAGAGCAATCAATCTCTCCACCTACAGCTCGAGAAATCAGACCTACAATCGATTTCCATTCTACATATGCTGCGCGCAGTCACAATAACGGTCCTATGTGCTATATCTGTTCTCGGGACAGCAATGTCACTCGAGTTTCGCGATAGATCAACATCGTACACAAATCCTATAATAAGTGGTTTTGCTCCGGATCCATCATGTATTCGTGTCGATGAGCAATTCTTCTGCGTGACGAGCTCGTTCAGCGCTTTCCCTGGTATTCCGGTCTATACGTCTAGGGACCTTGTGCAATGGAAGCAAATAGGTGAGCCCCATGCTAGCTATCAATAGGCTAGATGTCTGACAAGCCGTGAAGGCAATGTTCTATCTAGGTCAGATCAGCTTCCGACGCTAGCTGATGTCAATCAGACGACCGGCGGAATATGGGCTGCTACCATCAGGTATGTTATCGAAGGTCTCAGTGCAAAGCAACTTTGACATGCAAGAACGCCATAGACACCATAGCAATACATTCTATGTGACGACTACTCTTGTCTTCGATGGTGATCTTCCCGCCATTTCTGAACGTTGGGACAATGTAGTTGTCTCTGAACTAATACACGGCGCGCTTTAACATTTTTTTAAATCATAGATGATATTTTCCACAAAGGATCCATTTGCACAGAACGGAAATGGATGGTCTGATCCAGTACATTTCTCATTTGACGGCTATGACACCTCACTTTTTTGGGATGAGGACGGACGTGCATATGTGCAGGGCTCTCATTCCTGGCGTGTGTTCCCGGCCATCGAACAGTTAGAAATCGATTTAGCTACTGGAAAGAGTCTCAGTGGTGATCCGGTTATTATATGGAATGGAACTGGTGGTTTAGTGGGAAAAGTTCGGTCCTTGGATAATCACCGATTATTAACTATCATGATGTATGTAGGCACCTGAAGGGCCGCATATCTATAAGAGAGATGATGGATACTACTTGCTCATTGCCGAAGGTATGCTGGCCCATCAACTTTCGGAGATTCGTTGATCTTGGATAACCTTAGGTGGAACTGGAGTTAACCATATGGTCACGTACGTCTTCATAAACTGATCCGACCGTCTAGAGGCTTTTCATATTCGATATACAGGATGGCTCGTGCAACGAACATAAACGGGCCATATTACGCATGCCCTTACAACCCGGTGCTAACTAATGCTAACACAACCGAGTATTGTGGGCTGCCTTTAAGCCTCGAATTATTTGATTCGAAAAGTCTGACTCATTTTTTTTGCCGTAACATCTAGTGCAGACTGTTGGCCATGCCGATCTATTTCAGGACAAATCCGGAAATTGGTGGGCTGTCGCTCTTGCAACACGGAATGCGACTGTGGATTAGTACGTTTGTTTACCATCGACTTCATTTCGATTATTGATCAACATTACTTCATGAAGTCCAATGGGACGCGAAACTGTGCTGGTCCCGGTCACATGGAAAGAAGGTACGAGAGCCCCTTTAACCATTGTATCGTAGTCAACCGGTGACACGTCTAGGTAGGCGAGTTCCCAGTCTTTAATGACGGAAAACCCGGTCGAGTTCATATCGACATGCGAGGTCCTCTTCCGCCTAAAAAATCTGTAAGTACATTCCCATGAGCCAGCATTGCAGTTGTTTATCGTACGGTAGCCCACGGCCTTTTCGGATCCAGACCCTCTCGTCGGACATACCCAGCATATACCCTTCTCCGGTTCCCAGCCTCTACCTCGACAACTCGTATACTATCGCATCCCAGACTTCTCTCTCTTTAATCTCTCTCCACCTGCGTGGCCAGATTCACTGCGCATCATGGGTTCAGCTCAAAACATTTCAGGGAACTTCGGTGTCGGCACATCATCTTTTA
This sequence comes from Trichaptum abietinum, assembly GCA_910574555.1. Lineage (NCBI taxonomy): Eukaryota > Fungi > Basidiomycota > Agaricomycetes > Hymenochaetales > Trichaptaceae > Trichaptum > Trichaptum abietinum. Next base: position 2,578,502 of record CAJTBE010000011.1, on the reverse strand, counting down.
TTGCGAGAAGGCAAGACGCACTTGAGTTTAGTGCGACTGTCGATCTGGAATTTGATCCGCAGGCTGAGGGAGAGGAAGCGGGGATGACGCTTTTCTTGCAGAGGAATCAGCATTTCGACCTGGGTGTTATTGCTCTTGCAAATCGGACTACGGCATTGTCAACGGGGAAAGGGGTTGAAATTTTCGTACAACTCAGAACGATCACGAGTCTGTCGACACCAGATGGGTCGAGCGATCCTCTATCGAAACCGGGAGTGATTTCACTTGAAGATATGGAGACAAATAAGTTACGGATGAAGATCCAAGCTGTGAATGCGTCAACATACGTGTTCTCATACACTGAAGTGAAGACGGGCACATTTGTGCAATGGAAGATCGTGGGATATGGCGATGCGAGCGAAGTTAGTGGTGGATTCACTGGGGTATGTGCAATTCTTAATCATGTTTCGTGCTACATATTAACTTGGTCTGCTTTATAGACAATGGTAGGATTGTATGCGACTGGAAACGGGAAGAACTCATCCTCACCGGCGTATTTTAGCAACTTTAACTATGACCCGGTCTTAGGGATTTACTGAACTGCGTTGCATGCAATGGGATACACCATGGTGAAATATCAGGTCCCCCCATGCTCTAGCTACTTACTGTAATAATTTGTCTATTTAATCACTGGTGTCATCAATCACCTCGACGATGTTCCGCCGCTAGCCAACACCCCCGAGCGTTAGGTATGAAATTGATGATGAACTAAATGTACGTACACCATATGTAGTCTCCTTTCCCGTATTATCATTTTCTATGGTGTAAGTCTTGTGCTGTATCAATAAGATAATGAGATCAGGGCTTCGAACATGTACATAAGTTATCACCCACCTCCGGATCATCTTTCTTTGGTTTATCATTCACCTGCGTGACCTCGCCGGTCGATTTACTCTTCGCAGACTTCGGATTCTCTGTGATAGTTTTAGATCGTGGTATGCTTGAGATAAAGCACAGAGTACTGACTTTCTTGATGGTACGGAGCGTACTGCACTCGGTCTCCTTCCTGCAATGAATAAGGTAAATTACTAAAGTCAAAAGCGGAGGTGGGTCGGGAGATACCTGAATATCAGACATTGTGCAAAGAGATATATAATTCGTTATGAGAACGTATATGTATGTTGTAGTTGACAGAGACACTTTATACCGTGTCCATTGTGGCGCGTGACGTCAGTCGTCTTGGAATGCGTAATCCACATAACTGTTGCGTAGTGGCCATACGATTTCATCCAGGGTGACACAGTTTGGACTTTCTTAATCGCAGTGGACTGGCGGTATCATACATTGTACAGGAGTTGCCAGGTGTACAAGTAGCAGACACGGAGACCAAGCTCAGGCTGAAGACGGAGCTATTATATGCCGATGAAAAACATTTCGCAAAAGGCGAAGGAAATTTTATTAGACTTCAAGAAATAGATAGATGTTCCAGGCAGTTTCCTTTCTTTCGGGCTGGATAAAACAGTTGACAGTGAGGATTCAAAGTTAAAGTTACGGTTGCCACACAAGAATACGATCACGTGACAATGTGGTGGCTTTACGCGTCTGTTTGGCCCCTTCGCGTCGCAGCTTCTCCCACGCCTCTTTTCAACGTACCATCACCTCCCTGGATCACCAGCACACTTATGCCTCCATCCCCAGGTAAACCGCATCGGTCGGACACCATGAAGGACACTATCTTAAGGGAATCTACTGCCGGATGGTCTAACTCTATAACACCATTGCGCATTGCGAAACGGGATACGACGCCAGGTTCAACAGGAACTGGACTAAGTCCAACACCGAATGGACCGCGGGTCGTCGTGGCACGGCGGTCGAGCAACAGCTACAAACATGTCTTTAACAACAATCTTGTTTCAAAGTCGCCATTCAAGTCCCAAATACCAACGCCCGCAGGAGGCACTCGTAACTCACCGCGAAACTTTGTGATTCCGTCTCCTCGTGGTGCTCGCAAAGTTAGTGGGGAGAAGCGTCCGCGACCTGACTCGCTCGTTCAACAAGCGGAGGTGGAGAATATTCAGCGTGTCAAGGAATTGGGCTTCAGGAGACGCCAGTCGAAGGGGTTTCAAGGACTGGTAGAGAAAGAGCCGGTGTCGAAGAGTCCGTTCCGGCGAATCGTGAGTCCGGACAACATCCAACCCATCTCTATCGAACTGCCTACAAAGCACTACGACCGTAATGACATAAAAGAAGAGGATATGACAGATACGACAAGTGTTGATACAACTGATTTGGATTCATTCACCGGGAAGAACGATGTATTCTCAACCATAAAGCCTGTACATTCTCCCATAAGGCCAACTACGCCTTCATCTCAACCATCTCAGTCCTTACCATTCACACCATCCCCCAGCCCCGACAAAAGGCCATTTCCATCCGTTCAGCAAGCCTCTCCAACGCGTTCCTCTCTGGTGCAGAGACCACGCCTTCTGGGGCCGCGCTCTCGTTCCTTCTCAAATTCTCCAGCAGATACGCCTCGCAAGACTGTAACATTCAACGATGGCGTTGATGTCGTTGAATTTGATCGTGCGAGCCACGAAGATCGGGTTTTCGAGACTGATGACGAGGACGTATATGGACCTCCAGATGGACAACATGACGATGATTCGTCGTTCGAGTCGAACGGAAGTTACAACAACACAACACCTACCCACCAATCACCCAATAACTCGCGAGAGCTCACCCGTCCGACTATCATGGATATTTTTGGGCACGTAGTCACAGCCGACGACAGCATCAGTGGACTTGTTGACTCGATGCTGCAGGACTTCGGCGGAAACCATGAGCCCACAACTCCTGAATCTCACCAAGATTCTTTCGCCTTGGACGCGGATTTAGTCAACGGTGGGAACGAGGATGGCGTTCCTCATGGCCGCATGCATCACTCAGAATACGCTAGGATGCAACACCAGCAGCGATTTCCAATCGAGCAACCTAGAATACCAGGCGCATTCGACGAGGAGCCACTTGAGGATGAGCCGAGCTTCTCTAGCATTTCCTTGTCGACGCCACCCAGACAGTCGCACCCCCTTCCGCCTCCTCCTCACAGTGAAGGTCGCACTTCTCTTCCAGTGCTGCCACCTGATACAGAACTCGCAGAGGATGGTATGCCTTTAGGACGCACCCATCACGCCGAGCGAGCCCGAGCTGCCCATCATAAGGATGAGCTAGAGCGTGAAGCCGAGAAGAGTATCGACATGATCCCACCAAGTCCCAGCCCTATGCGTAAGAAGGCTTCCGAGCATGGAGACCGTTCCCAGGAGCTTCCTGATCCACTGCTCCCTAAATTTGATCTGGGCATTGATTTTGACTTGCCAAAGTCAATGGAAAGAAGCCGTAGCTTCGCTGATGGTAAGCATTATTTACCTTCAGCAAGGGATTTAACTGAAGGTTTACCAGATGTCTTCGGAACACCAGAGAGTAATGCGAAGTTCCTTGCAAGTCTTAGTTTCGATCACCCAGATATCGATCCCGATATCCTCTCGAATACATCCATTGCAAGCTTTCATGACATACCTCCTCAGCCAGGTTACGAAAATTCAGTAGACGATCATCACCACGATAGTGGGCGGCAATCGTACCATGATCATTCAGGCGTTTACAATGAACGCTCGAACCTTTCACTGGATGCTTCAGTCGCGAGTATTGTTCATGAACTACAGTCAGAACGTGAACGAACAGCAACGACTAGCTCTAATGAAGTCGAATTCGCTCGCTCTGATTCGAAAATAAATGACTTGCCCATCGACGGCTCTCCAGCTTCTCGACAACCTTCTGAACAAATGCGATTACCAGAGAATCAGCCTCCAGAGCATATGCACTCTCCCGTGCACCAAGTAGCAGAACGCCCTTTCACGCCTCTCCTCCAATCCCAGTCAATGTCGGGAAGTCAAGATAGTTTGTCAAGTAATAATAGCGGTCGCAGGAGTCCAAGAATTAGCAGGGAGGACGTTATGCGCCGCCTTGTCAAGCAAAGGAGTACGGATAACATGAGCCCTCTAGGCAGTGTGCGAATGCCCTCGCCAGCACTATCTTCAAAGCCGGCTTCTCCTGCTCCTGTTTCCCCTTCTGCCACACAGCCGCATAGGCCACCGCTGGAAGAGAGACTCAGGAGGGCTCTTTCACCTACAATGAGCATTTCTGCCCAGAGTGCAAACGTTCCTTCTCCCTCTCAAGAGAAACAGTCCACGCCGTCTCGTTCCGATGTGCATGTTCGTGCACATACGTATGACGCGAACGGTCGGCCACTGCCTATGACACCTTTGTCAGCAACATTTGATTTCAATCACCCCGGTATGGACATTGCGGATATGCGAAGCGCACTTGACAGACTCGTTCAGGATGTCGGTGGTCCAGATGCTTCTGATGTGAATGTTAGTGCTAGTGCAAACAATTCCAGACCGGATCGCTCGGACGGAGACTTCAGCATGGCAGAGACGGAGCTTTGCACAGAAGAAAGCACTGAACTTCTAGCAACTCTAAAAGCGTCGCTCAGCGAGCGGCCTCTTCCTATGCGACGCAATGCAACTGCCCCTTCCGCCCCTTCTTTACCATCGACTCTTTTACCATCCTTCACGCCTCAATCGAGGAGCGCATCCGGTGGATCAATCCCCCCAGCACCACCGCCCAAGGAAAGTGGAAAGAGTGCTCGCCAAGAGCGTGAGGAGTTAATCAAGGAAAAGAGGCGAGAGGCGCGTGCAAGGGACTCAGGTGAATTCATTCCCCCAAGGCGCAATGCAGCCGGCAACAGGCTTGATGGAAGTCCTGCTACGCGTAGGAGGTCGTCGGGTCGGCCAAGCGCTCGGAGAAGTCTGAGCACAGGAGATGCTGAGGATATGCTGAGCAATCAAGATGCTGCAAGAAGGCGCGTATCCGTTTTGAAAAATCAACGAGGAGGTGTCTTGGGTGTCCCACTGGAAGATGAGGAGGATCTGCTAACAGACTGTATTGAACGTGAGCTAAAGAGGAAGATGCATGATGAATCACGAAAGGTCCGTTTGAATAAATCTACTCTTCAAATGCACAATTCAATAACTACGGGAACAGAAAACGTACGAACTTCGCGAACATGAGGTCGTTTATGCATCTTCGTCTGCGGAAGAGTCAATATCACATATGAGTCAAGTTGGCGATCTTGATAGCGGGAAAGCTTGGAGAGCTGTTCGAAGGCCAAGCGATATGGCTAGTCGAATATATTTATGATCTCTTTCTATAAAATCTTATTTTATCTTTATAGAACGAGTATTCGCGTCAAATCAAGCAACTTCGTTCTCAAGAGAAGTCAGGAAAGGCACACGGGAAAGTATTCGTCAAAGGTAAGCAGGAATATAAGTACATCTGAGCCATCCTTAAAATTTTTCAATTAGTTCTTCGTATGAAAGGGCTGAATGTACCCTTACCACATCAGCAAACGCTGTTCACCTTGACATTGAATAACGGCATCCACTTCGTCACGACGCCGGAGGGTGTACTGACCCTTGATGCGAGGATCGAACAAGAATTCGAGCTGTGAGTCAAACTTCTATTATGAAGCGCATTGTCTAATTCTCCTGTAGGATCGAACATACTAAACTCGAGTTCACATTGACATTGAAAGTCAGACGTGATCCACACATTGTCCAGCAATTCAAGTCGCTTGCGCCACCTCCCATCCCACCACAACCAACAGCTCCTTCGCATCGGGGCGGTATGCGAAGCTTCTTTGGCGGATCGCCTAAGAAGCCAAAGCATGTACGAGCAAATACGGAGCCAATCGTACAAAGAGTGATGGAAGAGAACCTTGCTCGGTATCTCAAGCCGGACGGAACACTGGCTCGGGCCTTTATTGCCTTCAAAGACATTGCACTTCACTGTGACACGAAGCTCTTCGAAACATCATTCCCTTTGATTGGTCAGCGGTTAGAACCAGGAGAGGGCGGTGGAGCTGGCGGCACTATGGTACCGAAGCAAGTTGGAGAGATTGTATTACAGATTTTCCGACTTCCGCCACTACCTGGTATTTCTCAGGATGACCTACCTCAAAGTCTTGATGAATGTCATCGAGGACTGCGACATATTAATTGGCACAAGGTGACGTACCATGAAGGTGTGCTAACGCAACTGGGCGGTGACTGCTCGGTAAGCCACCATATATTCTGCCTGCACTCAAATTTGACTTAGATTGGTACAGACATGGCGAAGACGACAGCTACGAGTCATTGGAGGCAGCCTTGTGGCTTTTAACGATGTAACAAAGCGAGCGACGGCGACAATTGACCTTAAGAAGGCGATTAGTGTTGAGGATGATCAAGAGCGTGCGCAAGACTCTGGTACACGTGTACATCGTGATGTTGACGACTTCGATGCCATGTACGGAGTTGAGCGTTCTTTCCGGTTAATTTTTCCCAATAACCAGGAGATCGCATTTTTTGCTGATACGGATGATGAAAAAGCGAAATGGTATGTTTCCCTCTCCTTCCTGAACCTCTTTACTCATACGACATCGCTACATCAGGCTTGAAGTCTTCCGTGCGCTCGTCGGCCATATACCACCCAATCCTCTGTGGGCAGAACTTGTTTGGCAGCGACAGAATGAACTAAGCAAGGTTCAAAGTCCGACATCATTCCAAGGCGCCGATCAGTCTCGCAGAGTCCGATAGCACCATTGGTTTTCGTTCTGCAATGTTACATATTGTGATTTATAGTATCTTTTTGCATCCTTTTACAGTATTATAGTCCATGCTTCTTTCCTCATATTATTCGATCAAGTCTACTTCCTTACCTGACATCGCTCGAACATCCTATATTTTTCTCCCTTCAAACATCGTCTGTATTTTATGCTCGCCCGCTTTTATGATTATGTACCTTCTATGCCAGTTGAGGTCGCATTATGAGCCTTTCTGAGTTAGAAAAATGTGGTGTCATGCGTTACTATGACGCTTTCATGAAATAAATTCCTTGAATCTTCTACCCCGTAAATGTAATAAATACACAGGTACGTCTACTGTGACATTTACTTGCTGGGGAGCGTTATTCAGGATGTCATAAATTTTTGAAGCGGCCTTGATGGTATTTAAGATTAAGGTTTAAAGTCACTTCCATTTTTGAACATATTTCAATCTCCGAAGATTTGCGTCAGAAATAGTCGTCCTTTCAAATAATAAACATTCTAGTCGATATTATTTTACTGTGACCTGTTTAGAGACCCGTATATCTTGCGTTATCACCGTGGCCTCGTTGTTTGAAGATTCGGCCATACATGGTTGTGGCCAAACAGTGATTGCCGAAAGCGGCAACAATGGACTTCCTTTATTTGGGTACTCAATGCCATTCAGGGTGTACAAACACGATCATTTCGTACATTGACTCGAGAACAAAAAAGGACAAAAACAACGGCCACATCATCCCTTAGCGATGGCCCAACTCGCCATTCTCATTGTATTTCACTTCATTGTGTTATACAATCTAAGGATTTAAAAGGGACACAATATGTGGTCATTAGCCACTTTCTCTCCCCCTTTCGTCCAAAACCACCACAACCACCTCGCGTACCTAGTCCTCGTATAATCACCTTTGTTTTTAATGTCGCGCACAACTTATGAACGGGATATCGACTTCTCCCAAACTCCTCTACCCCCTGCACGAACTTCTTGGGAGCGTGCATCCCGATTCCGCGAACGTCTTTCACAAATCACAATTGCTCCTCCGACCGCAGTACCGTTAGAGAAATCACAATTCTCGCCGGACTCACCACCACCACCTCCTCCCCGCAAGTCCTTTACTCACATCCGAATGGGATCGTCCTCGACGACACATCTGCACAAGACGCCTCGGAATCTTGAAGCAGGCGTTAGGAACCTGCAATCTCCAAAGTCATCTGGAGGGATGAGCAGGATAAATGCGTTTATAGAGAGTGTTAGGAACTGGGGCAGAAGAGAGCCTGAGATGATCCCAATCCAGGAACCCACTCACCTCGGACCATGGCCACCTCTGCATGTTGACAAGCGAACTCACATATGTCACTGTCAAGACCCGAAGCGCAAGAAGCGGCGAAGAATTTGGATGTTTATCCTAATCATTGTCCTTCTGTACCTCCTTGCGAATTCGATCGTATTAAATACGCGAGTTCTGACCATTCCGACAAGCAATGGCGGTACTGGACAGAACACGGCAGCGCAGCCATCATCGACATCTTCGCCTTCGAGTGGTTCGACATTCGCTTTGTCGAATGATCAGCAGCAGTGCTTAACGCAATTCACTGTGGATGCGCCGAACAGCCCTTCGTCTTACCCTTGTGGGACGTGTCTGCCCCTCTTGCAAGCAGTCCCGCAAAGCTTCTCTGATACAAATCCTCAGGACGGCCAGAGCGTCCAGAATGCCCTGCAGTTCTGTGGTTTGAAGGCCTTCTTTGACTCCGCAAACACCCAGGGTCAGCAAACACTTTCCAACGGTCGGTGGATACAGGATATCAAGTTTTGCGCCTGGAGTGGTGTTTCGTGCGATGGATCTGGAAGGGTATCAGCATTGTAAGCAATACATTCGAAATCATACAATCCTCAACGTAATGACCTTTTGTGTAATAACTAGGCAACTCCAATTCCCAGCGGTACCTGCGGCGATTCCAGATGGAATCGGTGCCCTCACAGGCCTTACGAACTTACAACTGATCGGAAACGGCCAAGTCCCAGGCGGCAGCCTTCCGAGTTCCTTCACAAACTTGACCTCGATGTCGACGCTACACCTAGAGTCGACTGGAATGAACGCTCTTCCAGACAATATCTTCACTGCACTGAAGAATGTACAATCGTTGACTCTTGTGAAGAACAATAACTTTGGTGGCGGGCTGCCATCCACGGTTACTGGATTGTCTCTTCAAGGACTGTGAGCAAAATACTACAGATAGATGGGATCAGACCATTCTTACTAAATTTGAATTGTAGCATCATCAATGGCCAGACCTTGTCTACGACCCTATCGACTCTGTTCTCGAGCGCAAGTCTTCAGAAATCACTTGTGACAATGTAAGTACCATAACACTCAGGTCAAACAATACAGGTGCTCACATCACGGCAATAGGGATCTGTCATCCACGGGCTTATCGACTTCGATACCGTCATCTATCTCTTCATTCTCCGGGCTGACCGAGCTTCATCTTGACAATAACAACCTACAACCGCCCATTCCTTCTTCGTTCCCATCCAATTTACAGATACTCACATTATCTAACAACACGGCACTCTCGGGTAGCCTCCCATCCTCGCTGTGCTCTAGCTCTGCGCTGAAGACGTGTACGCTCACTCAGACAGGGTTGGGCCAAGGAGGATCATGTGGACCTTGCACTTTCTCATAATTCGCGACGACCTAACGAACATTTCGCTGTCTCCTGATCCCTTAATTCGTCTTCTTCGGGATCTTTTACTGACTTATGATCATTGATTGACATTGGACTTTCTCTGCACTTATTCCATGTCTGTTCATTCAGTTATAATTTCGTATAATTTCTCTGTTGTATATTCCGCACAATATCAGTGTATCGTTACTTGACTCAATGTATCGCATAGCACGCACCATTTCACTCCTACTGCATGATTCAAGACCCCTTTCATCTTTTCATTGATGATCCTATCATTGAACGCTTCATTTATTCGTCCATTGTTGTCGTCCATTGTTGTCGTATCCTCGTAGCTTGGCCTACGTGCCTATTCATCATTATCTCCCATTGTTCACAAGCCAGAGAACTTGTCTGTACGAATTGTCATTGAGTTATGTGAGTCGTGATGCTATCGCAGAACTCGCGCTTGATACTGTAAATCGGAGGCCGACGTAATTTAAAGCCGGGGGGTTTCTGACATATGAACGCGACAACCTTGAAGAAACCGGGGTCTTTGTTTGTACGCTAGCATCGAATAAAATACAGACCCCAAACACCTCAGCAGGCTGGGCTTGACATATTGAAGTGTTGCTTCTCAACATACTCTGACACTCAAATAGCGTTGGGTATGAGCGCAGCTGATCTCCTTCATCGCGTTTTCGTTCTTGGTCTGGCTGGTATTGGGGTTGGCGGGATAGCTCTTGGTTTTCAGGTTCACCGAGATACAGTCCGTAGGGGTGAAGGTATGACGAGTTAAGATGTTGTACGACCCTAATCATCTCTATAATCTACTTTGAATACATGTAGAGGTAAGCTTCAAGCTGCATAATGTTGGGAAGATTAATATTTTGACTATCTCTTGTTCAATAGCTTGTACACGAGATGGAAAGACAACGAGACGTTGCCATGCGTGAAGGAAAAGAAGTAAGTCTTTTGACGGTGAGCATTTGTCACTGTAATTCTGACACTGGCACACTGTCTGTTAGATACAGGATGAAATGGCGCTCGCTGAAGCTGCTCAAGCCGTCATTAAATCACGCGAATCGCAGCAAAGTTCTTCCTCATAGTCAATCGCTTATGATGCTCTACAGGCCGACGACTTGGTGCTCGAGCCCTGACTAGAAATGAAAATCTGTGCGTACAATATCTCGCTACACCGACTCTACTATTACATCTCGTAACTCATCTGCTGGTAATTACAGTATATGTATACAGTACATTCCATTGCATTCACCCCTCAAACCTTTCGTATTCCCTTCGTGCCTTGACTACTGGGCCTGTTTTACTCTTTTCCTGTTCTATCTCCTCTCGGTATTTCTCCAACAGCTTGACACGAATCATAGATCGGTAGGCAAGCTGCGAACCCCAATCCTTGCCCTCTTCCTTAAGCTTCTGTATGCCTGCTTGTGTGAGCTGGGCGAGTTCTTCTCCATGCAGCTCCTGGAGGAGCATGTAGTCTTCATCCGAAAACTCTGCTTCCCTCGTCGTCCAGCCTTCAGGATCCCTTGCAGCTAATGCTTCAGCCGGCGTGTCACCTGATAATCGGAGTCAGACATCTGTTATAGTGGAGGAGTGAATCGCGACAGAGAATACTCACCATAGGTTTCCGTCACATCCTCAACCTTCTTCCGACTCTTGATCACAGCGTTCCTTGTCTTCAAGCGCGCAGTCAAAAGTAAGTAGTTGAATTGGCCATAAACCTGCACTGCAATCATCCTTAAGTCTTCCGCACTTAATGAGTTTAGGGCGTCTTCCTTTCGTGCCTTAAGGCAAATTTCCACCCACTCGTTCGCATAAATGCGGCTCATGGCTCTTGCTGTCATGGACTCGGGGAGTATTTTATCAATGTCGAAAATATTCTGCGCGCTGGGCGTCACATTGCTTGTGGCTTCTTGCCCTTCCATCATCGCTGTCGCTGATCGTTTCTTGATTTCGCCCTCAAGCCATTCTTTGCTCTGTTGGTGATTCCATGTGCGTGGATCAGAGGGATCGTATGGAAGAGGAGCGGATGAGCGTTTAGGAGGACTTGTCTTGAACGGCGCAGCGTAGCTGAGCGTTGACACACTATGGACAGAATCCTGGATATGTGGCGACATGTGCGCGATAATCACCGTCTTCGTTTGTTGGCGAGCTTCGAGGTCAAATATTGGCTGCATATCCTTCTTTGAGCCATTCCAAACGTCTTCGAGTGTCTAGAGGACTTACCTTCAAAAGAAGGGTCAACTTATTGGACCTGAACGGAATGTGGACGAAACCCTCTTCCTCAACAACAGCCTTCGCTTTCGCGCGCACGCAATCCTTCAAGCTCATCAACGTCTTGTTATTCTCCCGGCTTTCCTCCATGCGTTGCTTGTCATGTGCCTTCGAATCCTCGTACCTCTCGCTACCGGCCAAACTGCCCCCAACCTTTTTTAATTCGTGCGACAATTAAAGGCGGTTGAGGGACTTACTCAACAAGAAGCAAAACACCTTCATCAACGTATGGCAGCAAAGTATTCTTCATCCTCAGCGTGAGCACTGCATGGCTTCGACTACTGGACGCGTTGCGATGTGTTGCGGTTGTCCGTCTGTGAGCGAGTGCGCGGGTTATAACGCCTTGCAGCTCTTCGGAGGAATGTACAACGGTTTGGATCAAACGAGGTCGTACCTCCCCAAGCTAGTAGGAAGGTTAGTGTCTCCTACTCCAGTCAAAGCATTAGAAGACGAACCTTATTCTCATGTATCTGGACCTCCTTTCGAGCTGCATACCCATCTTCTCCGATTTCCCCTTCTGGGACATCCAGCAAATCCGTTGCGCGCTTATTCAAGAGCTCGAGGAAGGAAACACTTATCTCAAATATGTTCTTCCTTTCACCCTCAGCCCCAGTCTCGGACAAAAGAGAGTTATGCGATTGCAAGAACTTTTGGGACAGTTCTTCGGCTTTAGGGAATAAGTCTTTCGCAACGCGTGCTTCGAGAGCTTCCATGGTATGCGTTTTCCCCGCGCCAGTCTGGCCATACGCGAGCACGCACCCGACGCCGCCATTCAGGACTAATGTCAGCATGTCTGTCGCGCGGACTGTCCTTGCGTACACCTCGTCGTTCTCCACCTCCGGTCCGAAAACCATGTCCGCTTCGAACTTCTTCTGGGTTATGATCGGCCCATTCCACTAGCGTGAAAACGAGCCATCGTCAATAACATTCTATATTTCAGAGTGTGGGCAGACCTTCATCGCAGGGACGTGCGCGACCACGACTCCGGGTTCTGCGCTACGGACAGTAAGGCCAGGACAGAACTTGACCTTGGCGAGTTCGGCCTCTTCTTCATCTCTTTGCTTTCTCCTGGCAGCTGCGTCAGCTCCGGGGGCGCCTCCTTTGTAGACCATACTCTCTAGCGCCTCAAACTTCTCTTCCGCCTCACCCGGCAGTGGTGGGCGCGTGCGGAACGCGACGAGAACCTCCTTCGACTCGCGGCCTTGGGTCATGCTCCCGTCTGGGTCTTGGGAAACGCGACTTTCTGCGCCTGACGTGGATTCCGAGGAGGACAATCCCAGAGCGGAGAGCGGCGTACTGAACCCCTTTGCAGGTGTTTGCTTCGCCTCCCAGTCCACAATCATTTTGCGGAAACGCGGTAGGTTAGATGTGGTAAGCAGAGCGGAGGCCATGGTTTACAGATGCACGCTATCAAGTTCTTTGTAAGAGGAGAAAGTGATTGTGTACGGATTCTGTGTTCCTCGTACTCGAATTTTGCTCGTTCTTATACAATCGCATTGTCCAACAAACAACATCTGCCTTTTGCCGATGAATACGTTCAAAAATATGATGGTTTACATCGAAGCACATGCTGTCGTAGCCTAACACAGCGCCTTAGTCTCACGACTATGATGGAATCTGAATGACAAAATTGCCTGACTTGCTTCAACGTTCGACAGCTGCCTTCGGGTTTGCACAACGCTAGGGATGGATTATGACTCGACTGTGTTCTTCGAAGACTGTTTGTGTACAACAACGAAGGCACCGACAATGGTAATCTTCTTTACGACTCGAGATGACTGTAAACGCGAGTCAGATCTCTTGATTCCGGCTCCGATTCAACTTGAAGCATATGGCCCTTTCAGATTGATGCCGCAATCAAGGAGTCCTCGGAGCTCAGCAACCTGGTTCGCGTGCAATAAAAAACCAATGTCTTACGCTTATTCATACGTCTGACTTCTGTTCATGTTTATTAGCGATCGCAAACGTTGCAAAGCTATAGTACGCATAATCCATCTTTCTTCAATAAAGCAAGCCGACCAACTCGCCCGTGCCAAAACGTCGACACAGATTTGACCTTGCATCAGAAGTGACATTTTATGTTATAGCTGCCTGCCAATCTTCGTTATCATCCGATGTCAATTACTGCTGTTTTCATATTTATACGGAATCGCAAATTTTCGTGGAGGCCCATGTAACACTAAATGTGACGGCGCTAGACTCTCGACCTAGAGCGCCGGAAAGATCCGAGAAGAAGCGCCCGTCAAATTGAGAAGATTACTAACTTCAGTCTTTGGAAAAAATTCAACAGAAGCTTACATTCTACGAAATTGGGAATAAAAAATACATAGCAGAGCTCAGAGAGGTTCGTTGTAGCATAGTGTATCCTCTTCGGACTCAGACAAGGAGATTTTTATTTAATCAGTCATTTTCGGCTCGTGTGAACAAAGTCCAAATTTGTCTCAAGACCGATCTTAGTCAGGATTTCCCTGTGCCGAACATCGGCTCTTTTCCTCACGCTGTCACCACGAGCCTTGACGCGAAATTGCGATTCCGTATAAATATGAAAACAGCAGTAAAACCGTCGCACTACAAACAAACCTCCTCTCGGCAACCATAGCTCAAGGTCCTTCTATCGAAACCACCAATTACACACAAACTAATAAGAACTTACTGCTAGCCGCTGCTCGGCACGGTTCTAAACAATTGTGATTTTGACTTACAGCTGGCTTTCCGCGGTGCAGAGGTACTGCAACCATGACGACATACAGCCACGATGTTCACAGAGAGCTGTCGTGGACAAGCCCCGAGAGAAACTGAAACACAGTTCGTCACCGATGTCGCTTGTGGTGGACAGACTCGGCGGCGCGACTATATGGTAGAGGGGCTCTTGGTAAAATGTAGAAGGGCGAACACCGACATGCTGGTTGCTGAGGTCGGTGGCTGGAAGCCGCTGTTGGCAATATTGGAGATCAAGAGGAAATGGAGCTTCACCGCTCGACCTTCCACTCTTTTTACTCCTCAAATCGTTCCGGACGAGTCACATATGGTGCTTAGATTAAGAAAAGTAATAGATAGCGCTAGCCACGGGTTTATGATGATCTAAATTCATATAGAACAACGTTGGGTCCTCAATGCACATTTCGCTTTTATGTTTATAGAGCCTATCAAATGAAGGGTGCCATATGCGTTTAAGTTTGACGAGTTACGTGCGCGACTCTTGACGCGACGTGGTCTCGTGACCGGACTATTGCATTCGATCCGATCTTGGCGGAATTTCTTCGTCATCGCCTCCGGCCGATAGCCGAGGAAGGAAAACATTGGTTTCGGCCCCTGACGTTTGCTGTTGTGAACGTCGAGCAAGTGAATTCGCCCACGCCGTGCACGACGTCCAGCAAGTCGAGGAC
This sequence comes from Trichaptum abietinum, assembly GCA_910574555.1. Taxonomy (NCBI): domain Eukaryota; kingdom Fungi; phylum Basidiomycota; class Agaricomycetes; order Hymenochaetales; family Trichaptaceae; genus Trichaptum; species Trichaptum abietinum. Next base: position 2,563,478 of record CAJTBE010000011.1, on the reverse strand, counting down.
GTGTATTTACATATGGTACACACGAGTGCGCTGTCGCTGGCGTATGGATTGCTTGTGTGGACGCCGAGCGGAAACTTGAAAGCCACAAGCGCGCTTTTGTTCATCTGCTGAGCCACACCGGCAAACGGCCCTAGGACGCGACGCGCAAAACCACACGACCCGTCTTTCTTCTTCACCTCTTCTCCGCCACACCCTCCCTTTCTCTCTCCTTCTCCCAGTATCCATAGCCCACTTGCCCCCCGACTTTGTGCTATGGCCTCTGCAGCGCAAGTGGCTGCCATTCGCAGACGACTGCAACTCACGGACCGCAGTACTCTGATGAATCTTGCAAAAGTCAGCATATCTTCTTTTCTTTTCCCCCCTCCGTTTCTCATTCGGTCTTCATCTTCTAGGAATACGGCATCAAGGCAAACTCGAAGAACGAAATCATCGTGGAGAGTCTCATTGACAAGGGATATGTACTGGACAGGTGGGGATCGTTTTCTACACTGTATCTCGCATGCTGAACAAAGGTAATTGTCAGGTTTCGAGAAGCGCCCCGTCAACCTGAACCACAGAGCTCTGCACCGCTCGCATCAAAGAGAAAACTCGAAGCTGCGCAGCATTCGACGTCCAAAAGAGCGTGTATCAATGACGCTCAGCCAGGTTCATCATCATTACAAACCTCAACTTCACGTCCGGCGATGAACCCTACATATACACAATTACCTTACGACCATCCGTGCCCGCCTTCGACATATCATCGAATAGAAGCTTGGCGATATTCCGTCTTACGTGCGTTGACATTTAAGTAATCAATCGCTCAATTTTCTAATTTATTTTTCTTCAGAGGCGCTCACGACGCAGAGGCTATCGCCTGCAGAATTGGATCCTTCTGGTTACAATACTGCGGAGAGCGATGATGTTCTCGACTGTCCCGATCATACGAGAGATTATCAATGTTGGAAATGCATACCCTCTAGACAACAAAGATCCTTTCCGAGACGACAAAAATCCTCCTTGCCGCCATCGCTTGCGCACCTCCTAAATCCGGAGTCACCTAAACAAAGAAGGCAAGTGGAAAAGCGACCTTTAGAGATTGAGGCGAAAGCAGTGTGGGATGAACTTGAACCATCAGATAGTTCGAGTGTGCGTCATCTACGAGTGCGACCGCCTCAGCCGTCGCCGCAGTCTCCACATGTCGGTTCCTCCACTCATCCTCACCTCACCCATTTATCTATGCTCCGTCCAACCACTTCAACACTCCCCTCCTCTCGGACCATCTCGCACTCGCACTCACCATCATTCGGGCGAACTACGGATTCCCTGGATCGCACGACACCATCACACTCGTATCCAAACACACCCACACCTGTTGCTGCGCCGCCTCCTATTTTCATTCCGCGCACTGGGGAGTATATCCCTGAATACCATAGCCCGTGTGCTAACGAAGACAACCAATCAATGGCACGGATATTGCAGGAGCAGCCGCACGGAATGATGGTTAAACCTTTACTCCAAGGACTGCCGTCGCCATCGGTGAGAACGCCCACTAAGCTCTTTCAGCCAGTCACAAACCACCTTGGCAACATTCACTCATACTTTCCGGTGTCTTACAGCCATACCATTCCGCCGCCCTTCGCTGCCCCACGACACGGGTATGCTCATCATAACTATCTTCCTACACCTGCACCGACGACAAACTCATACTCACACCATCTCGAACTGCCGTCTGGTCATGACGCATATAAGCCGGGCACTTTTTCATACCATGAACAACCATGTACTCAGTCTCCCACCTTTCCCTTCAGCTTTCGTGTGCCTGCCAATGTGCCGTTTACGGAGAATGAAAACATTGGGGACATGTTCCCTGGACCTCCCATGGGAGAAAAGTGGGCTATGGGTGTGGCCCTTACTACTGTCCCTCGATTGGAGATGGTGGATAGACTAATACAAGAGCATCCGTTCCTCACCTGATTCGTCTTAGGACATGCCTGTTTGTTTTTCTTTTTCCTCTCACCGACTCAATCTGTCCCATTCCGCACATCTATTACATTGTCTCACAGGGATTTTAGTCCAAACCACTTACTTTTCTTGCATTACCCAATGATCAATCAATTCCACAAACAACGATTCGTAACTTGAACGAACTGGAACATGAACATCGGTGTATTTTTATTCATTCAATCGTAGTTCGTCCTTAATCCCTTTGTATTATATGCACAAGCGCTCAATGGTTTTCTCTCGTCAAACTTTTCCCTGCCTTGCTCCTTGTTCTTATGTTATATCTGTTGTCTCTTTCCCCACTTTCTCTCATCTTTAGTTTCTCTCAGGCTGAGCTTGGTTATATCTAAGGCGTCTGTATATATTCAGTAGAATGAATTTGAAGGTTACCACAAGCATACATGTGTGATGGTTTGTAATTTGTGCAAAATCCGCAGGTCAACATTGGAGTTAGCTGGTGTTAGTCCACGCATAAGAGTTGTTTTCTTCGGAGTCTAGCTGATGTGTCCTTCCCATGATATTGTGTCCATCAGCAATTTAGTACTGCAGTTGGTAGGGGACATCGAGGGAGTATGGTAAACAACTTCATGAAGAATTATCATACTCATAAAAGCCCTTCCCGTTCTTGCGCCCATACCACTGCGCATCAACCATTCGCTCGAGGAGTATGCTTGGTCGGTATTTAGAGTCGCCTGTGCCATGATAGAGCGTCTGTTGGATCGCGAGGCACGTATCGAGGCCAATACTGTGTATTTTGTCGTATCGAATGATTAGAATGATTCTTGTTTACGAAAAGGAGAAGGGACGTACAAGTCAGCTATAAGCAAAGGAGTTAGAAGGGACAAATGCAAGTTAGTAAGTGCTTGCGAGGAAGAGTAAGCGGATTGTGAGACGCACCAAGTTGTAGAGGACCCATGGGGTGGTTCATCCCCAACTTGAGAGTCTTGTCGATGTCTTCTTTCGTTGCTGTCCCTTTTTCAAGACACATGATTGCCTAACGTCCATAAAGCATAAAGGTGAAGGAGGATAATGTAGCGTAGGTCAAAGGAGTACGAACCTCGTTGATAAATGGCATTAGCAAAGCGTTGGAGACAAAGCCAGGAACGTCTTCAGATGTCGACACCTCTGACAGTCAAGTCCGTGAGTACGGCAGAAGGAAATTAGTGAGACACAGAGAAAGGACGAACCCTTCCCGCACGCGATGGCAAATGCGCGTGCACGGTCAAGTGTTTCTTTCGACGTTTGAAGGGCAGAGATGAGCTCGACAAGCTTCATCACTGGGACTGGGTTGAAGAAGTGCAGACCTATCGTAGTGACAATTGAATAAGCTCTGCTAGTACGTCTTTGACATAGATTATGATGAATATATATGCACTTACCGACAACCCTAGAGGCGTTCGCCTTGCCCTTCTCGGACGCAGCAGACTCACCCGGCAGGAGCGTCGCAGCCGCGATCTTGGTTATGCTGATCGAGCTCGTGTTCGTTGCGAGAATCGCGTCTGGCCGGAGTTCCTGCGCGAGCGAACCGAAGATCTTTTGTTTGAGGGAGAGCTTCTCAGAGACTGCCTAATAGTTCGACATAGATATTTCAGCAACGTTATCACACTCTATTTCACTGCTCCAGTGGCCGTATGAGTTACGCACCTCGACGACCATGTCTACATCTCTCAGCCCTGCCATGCCCTTCTCTTGAGGTACGACCTGGACGCGCTCCCTTGCCTCCTTCGCCTCATAGTCCACGAGCCGACCCTTCGCGACGTCCTTTGCGAGCAGTTTGTCCATTAACCGCAGCCCACGGTCAATTTGATCCGGGGATTTATCATAAACCAAGACGTTCACTTTTGCACGAAGGGCGGCGACGTATGCGATACCCAGACCTTCATGAAAAGTAACATCATGATTAGTAGAGTGTATGATCCGGGTTTTATGGATTTTGACGATTGAAGCTTAAGTCTTACCCATTTGGCCTGCGCCGAGGACGCCTAGGGTTTTGATTCCGTGCGCGATGGACATGGTGGATGGTGAACGAACGAGATAGCTGAGCCAGGAGCGGCTGTGGTCCAGAATAAGTCGGGATTTTCTGTGATTTCACGTGCGTTTCTTCGGCGCTAAAGTATGGGAACTTGAATTATTTGAAGGGACGCGTCGCGACGCGTCTTTACCAGTCTCTTATTGAACCTCCGCGTCGAACCACTATATTCGTACTTTCTTACTGTTGAGCGCAGAGCATTAAGCCCGGACAGGATCCCTATTGGCACACATTCAAGATATTATGCACATGTATTGTGTCGATTTGCTTGCCCTTACGTGGCTCGTCACTTTATCTCAGTAGCCGACAGTTGGATTTCCATGAACATGATCACATTCAGTCGCCAACCAATATCTCATAATCGTTTGGAGGTTCAAGATCTTCGCAACTCGAGGGCAGAGACGTAGTTTTGTGAGTACAACCGAGCTCATCCGTTCATCTGAAGCATTGATCTTATTTATACAAGGCGGGAACAAAGTTATATCATTTTCTGAATCTACGCCAATATTTCACCAAATCTAAGCAATTGGTCGTTGGGGATAGTATACAAATCGCATAGGACTTGCCTTTACTCTGACTTTTTGACCGATCAAAATACGTGTCCCGAAATCACCGAGGTCTCTCAAAGCCATATCTACGTACAGTCTACATGTATAATCCTTCGTACGACTTAAATACTCAGTCTAATAATCTACAAGATATAGCTCTGCTACTATGTCTTGGCCTGACTACTAGTACGAGAGCTCTCCTAATATGTGCTTGAAACATATCCAAAGAATAACAAGCAGAGATGATTAGTCCACAATACAGCTACTTGCATCCAATCCTTGAGTCTTGAAGCAGGTATTGTATAAAGCAGAATGACATGCAAAACAAAATAACAAAAAACATCCTTTGTTCGAGGAACTGTGTATGCAGTTAAGCGTCCTTTTTAGGGTAGTAAGCGCCCGCCATAGTAAAAATAAACCATAACAAGAATCGGCCGAGGCACTTTTCTGTTCTTTTCTCCTGCTCTTTGGAGCTCAAAATTTTGGCTGGTGTGACTCAGGCTGGTAAATACGAAGCTTGGTGCCCTGGTATGTTTGCTTCCCCTATCTCCCACTTGCCTGTATTGAAGTTTCACCAGCAACCGCTAGGCGTTGAACGGCACGTCCCTCATGGCCGCGACATCTGTCACGCGCCTCCTCTGCAAACAACCATTACTACCATCCAAATCACTCCTTGGACCACGCGCGTTTCATACTGCAGTTCCTCGTTATGCCCCTTTCAACCCTACACAACCTCGACGTGCGATCGCTGCACCGGCTGTAGGCGACTACAAGGCTGAGGAAGGCGAACATGTTCTCTCTTCCCCCTCTGCAGTTGCACGCAGAATCTCTGCAAAAGTGCTTCCAAAACTTCCTCGGCCAGACGTCAAGCGTGTCGTCCTTGTTGGCTCTGGAGGTCTTTCTATTGGCCAAGCGGGTGAATTCGACTACTCCGGCTCGCAGGCACTCAAGGCGCTGAAGGAAGAAGGCGTTGAGGCCGTCCTGATCAATCCCAACATTGCTACATGGCAAACATCTCACCAACTTGCATCAGAAGTCTACTTCTTGCCTATCACTGCGGATTATGTAGCCTATGTCTTGGAGAAGGAGCGACCTGACGGTATTTTATTGGCATTCGGAGGACAGAGTGCACTGAACGTTGGTATTCAGTTGGACAAGATGGGTGTTTTGGAGCGTCTTGGAGTCAAAGTGCTGGGGACGCCTATTCGAACTTTGGAGGTATCGGAGGACCGTGATCTGTTTGTGCAAGCCCTGAAAGGTACGCATATATCTCTTATGTTCAAGTATTTTTTTCTGCTATGCATGATGGAGTAAATTTGCCCATACGAGTCATATGCTTCTTTACGTAATACTTTGAACATTTTACTGATTGTTTTATAGAAATCGACATTCCCGTTGCTCAGTCGACGGCAGTATCGACTGTACAAGCTGCCCTCGATGCCGCCGAAAGGATCACGTACCCTGTTATTCTCCGCTCTGCATTCACACTTGGTGGACTCGGCTCAGGTTTCGCAAACAACCCGGATGAAATGCGGGATCTCGCTGCAAAGTCTCTTTCACTATCACCTCAGGTTCTTATTGAGCGCAGTATGAAGGGATGGAAAGAACTTGAATATGAAGTTGTTCGGGATGCTGCGGACAACACGATCATTTGTTGTAACATGGAGAACTTCGACCCCCTCGGCACACACACCGGCGATTCGATCGTTGTCGCACCCAGTCAGACGCTGCCCGATGACGAGTACCACATGCTTCGCTCTGCTGCTCTGAAAGTCATTCGTCACCTCGGTGTCGTTGGCGAGTGCAACATTCAGTATGCGCTGAACCCTACATCTCGGGAATATTGTGTCATCGAAGTCAACGCTCGGCTTTCTCGTTCGTCTGCGCTTGCGTCGAAGGCCACTGGCTACCCTCTTGCGTACACGGCCGCGAAAATCGCACTTGGACATACACTTCCGGAGCTACCGAACGCCGTGACAAAGACGACGACGGCGTGCTTCGAGCCGTCCCTGGATTACATCGTCACGAAGATCCCGAAGTGGGACTTGGCAAAGTTCTCGAGTCAAGTAGACCGCAAGGTCGGATCAGCGATGAAGAGTGTCGGTGAAGTCATGGCAATTGGTCGCACATTCGAGGAGAGCTTGCAGAAAGCAATTCGTCAGGTTGACCCCCGCTACGCTGGATTTGAGCCATACGAAAAGCCAGAAGACTTGGACTTCGCATTGGCGAATCCGACGGATACGCGCTTGTTTGCGATTGCGTATGCAATGTTTGATAAGAGATACACGGTTGACATGCTTCATGAATTAACGAAAATTGACAAGGTCTGCTTTTATGTTTTATTTGTTTGGGTTACGCTCATGTTGACTGACCTGCGTCACCGTATAGTGGTTCCTGTACAAGATTGAAAATATCGTTAACACCAACCACGCGTTACGTGATGCGGGCTCTGTCTCTGCTATCTCAGAGGATCTCATGCGTCAGGCAAAGCGGATGGGCTTCTCTGATACCCAAATCGCTGACCTTGTCAAGAGCACAGAGGGCGAAGTCCGTGCATACCGTAAATCACTTGGAATTACTCCTTTCGTCAAGCGGATCGATACACTAGCTGCGGAGTTCCCTGCCCACACGAATTACCTCTATACAACTTATAACGCGTCTACGCACGATGTTGAATTTGACGAGCATGGCACGATGGTTCTTGGCTCCGGTGTTTATCGCATTGGATCCTCAGTCGAGTTTGATTGGTGTTCCGTAACGTGTGCACGCAAGCTCCGCGATATGGGCCGACGTACTATTATGATCAACTATAACCCTGAAACGGTCTCGACCGACTTCGATGAAGCAGATCGTCTGTACTTTGAGGAGCTGGGTTGGGAGCGTGTCATGGACATTTATGAACTCGAGCAGTCCAGTGGCGTTGTCGTTAGCGTCGGTGGTCAGTGATATTCTGTGGCGTTGATTTTAAGCTTCAAATCTGACCTATATCTGACTAGGGCAATTACCGCAGAACATTGCACTACGGCTTAAGCAGAGTGGCGTTAATGTACTAGGTACAGATCCAGATATGATCGATACTGCGGAAGACCGTCACAAATTCTCTTCCGTATTGGACAAAGTCGGTGTCGATCAGCCTGAATGGGTTGAAGTTTCTTCCGTTGACGCCGCGAAGGAGTTTGCTAACCGTGTTGGGTTTGTATACAATTGTAATGACGAGATTTATCTATGTGGCTGAGATGAACTTTTTACAGGTACCCTGTGCTCATCCGTCCATCATACGTACTGTCTGGTGCCGCGATGAACATTGTGTATGAGGAGTCTACGCTCGAACATAAACTTTCTGCTGCCGCGTCCGTTTCGCCGCTCCACCCCGTCGTTATATCCAAGTTTATCGATGACGCTCAGGAGATCGATGTCGATGCCGTAGCACATAAGGGCAAACTTCTTGTTCATGCCGTTTCCGAGCATGTTGAGCAAGCCGGTGTACACTCAGGTGACGCGACATTAGTACTCCCTCCGTTTTCCCTCTCAGAGTCGGTGATGGCACGTGTCAAGGAGATCGCGCAGAAGGTTGCTGCCGCACTGGAGATCTCCGGTCCATTCAACATGCAGATCATTAAGAAGGACGTAGAAGATGGAGAGCCGGAGCTGAAGGTCATTGAGTGTAACCTCCGTGCATCGCGCTCTTTCCCTTTCGTGTCTAAGGTGCTTGGACAGAACTTTGTAGACGTTGCGACAGCGGCAATTGCAGACCAGGATGTGCCGGAGCCCGTCGATCTGATGGCCGTTAAGAGAGATTACACGGCGATCAAGGTATCCCAATTCTCATGGACTAGATTGGGCGGTGCAGATCCCTTCCTTGGCGTAGGTGAGTAATAACTCTTGTATTCAAGGTTTCCTTTCCCTACTGCTGCGGCTGCGCATCACGGCCACAATCTAGCTCATTACTAAATTCCTCTCCAACAATACATTTACTGACATTCACTACGTACAGAAATGGCTAGCACAGGCGAAATCGCATCGTTTGGAAGAGACATTTATGAGGCGTACTGGGCAGCCGTCCAGAGTCAGACAGGGTTCAAGCTCCCGCAAGCAAACTCTGGAGTACTGATAGGCGGAGATATCTCCAAACCCGAGATGCACACCATCGCGAAGAAGCTGTCAGACCTCGGGTTCAAGATATATTGCTCCTCGCCAGTTGTGGAAGAACACCTAAACAACCCACCGTATCTGTCATGCAAGCGCATTTTCTTCCCAACTAAGGATAAACGAAAGCTTCGCATGGTATTTGATGAGTATGACATTCAATGTGTAATCAACCTTGCGCGTACCCGGGGTGAATCGGCGACGGATGAGAATTATGTTGCTCGCCGGTGAGTTTCGGATTCAATGTCTAACTACTTTGGGCATTTTACGTCTGTCTATGGGCGCTCATATTATACTTCTCAGAAACGCCGTCGACTTCGGTCTTCCCCTCTTCAACAACGCCCAGTGCGCCGTGCTCTTCGTCGAAGCCTTGGCACGGAAAATTCCTCAGGGTGGTCTCCGACCATATACTGAGGAGCGAATCCCGTCGGAAGTAAAATCATGGGCGGAGTTTGTTGGCGTGCGTGTGTGATCTAATGGTATATCGGTGGTAATGTGTCGTTATTCTTGCTGTGTTATTTGACCGTCGTTCCTTTTTTACCAAAAAGTGCCGGAGTTGCACAACTCACTTGTATATTTACACAACCTTTATCATCTCTCATATAGACTAATGCGATTTTTCGACGATACAAGGACTGGAACCTATATATACACAAATTCAATTACGAAGATCAAGATCTGCAGTCCGATATAGCGTCCGTATCGAAAGATAAAAGAAAAGAATAAAGACGTGTAACTTGAATGCAAGACAAAGCAGACTCGTGGTCAGTCGATGTCGAATTAAAGATGAAGATAGTAATTGGCCACGTATATTGGGCATATGAAACGACAAACCATCTACACATCCCCTGGCCCACAAAGCTCGTCGACGTTTAATGTGCCTACGGGCCGACCGTCGCGAGTTGGATCGAAGCCGCCCATCGGCCGGTCTAGAGCGAACTTGCGTTGGACGTCAGGAGCAAGTTTACCTTCCAACCGATCTGCGATAACCCTTCCTATGACTGGCAGGAACTGCCAGCGGTGGGAGAAGAGGGAAAGGAAAAACGTAAGTGCGGGAAAGTTTGTAGGCTGATCTCCACCCTAAACTTACTTTGTACCCATGTCCACTTCCAGCAGTTGCAAGAGCCAGGCCAGGGTCTGATGGATGAATGTCGATTATCCAATCCGAATCAGGAGAATCCGTGTACCTGTGGGGAGAAGTAAGTCTGGCAAATAATGCAATGTGCGTGAATGAATGCTCACCAGCATAATCTTGTGCTTGCAAAAGGCTTCTTCGCCAATGCAGGATAAACCTCTTTAAGGCAATCTCGGAGGAACTTAGCTTCACCCTTAGGTATTTTCAGACCATCAGCTCCATGCGAAAGAATCGTACGCGGGGTCGAAATCTTCGGACCGTCTAAAGCGTTTTGTGTGGGGAGGAAGTTCGTATACCCCACAGCGTGCTTGGCAAACTTGACAACACCTTGCTCATTCGGCTTTATTATTATATCATAATAAGAGCGTCAGCGCAGATCCACGTCAGCGACACGTGAAGAGCAGACCATATGCTTACTGGGAAGATATAGAAGCCACTGGGACCAAAGTCGAGGACAACGGGTGTCCGTCGGTATAACTCCGTCTCCTTTGGCGTGAGCTGAATAGTTGCAATGCTTTGACTACAGCAAAGTAAGCACGCGCATCTCGCCCTGCCAAGCAGAAAGATTGGCACTTCCAGGAAAAAACTCACCCAGTTGCGAGACACTTGTCTCCTAGCCTCAGCTCAGGGAAAGCGGATGCAGTCCAGCTACCAGTAGCAATAACGACAATGTCTGCCTCAAACTCACTTCCATCCTTGCACCTCACACCCCTCGTTCGCTTCCCGTTATCGGACTTCAACAGCTGCATGACTTCTTTGCGTGCCAGCACTTTGCCTCCTCTTGCCCGTACAAGTTCAATTGCTCGCGCAACGCCCCCTTCCGCAAACGCCCAACCGCCGTCGAAGTTAAGGAAGCCACACGCTGAGGACATCCTGCGGCCCAGCGATATCTCACCCGGGAACAGCTCATGAAGGCTAATAAGCTCGTTTTTGTTCGTTCTTGCTACTTCCTTCGGCGAAGCAGAAGCGCCCAAGACCTTCTTGACCCGAGCACCGTGTGCTACGTCATTTGCGAGAGCATTTCCGGAAAATACCGCTTCTCCCGCACCGAAGACGAGGACACCCGACCTTTGATAAGAAGAAGTTAGCGATGTATGAAGCCTCGAACAGTGTGAAATTAAAAGTTGCGTAACCCTTCGATCTCATTATCGAGGATAGCATATAGGTAAGGTACCAGCAGACTGCTCGGCTCTCGTTCCCCGAAGACTCCGCAGATGCTTTAGCAATGCAATTGGACTACTCACTCATGGTATAGATCCCCCCATTCGGAGCGGTCTTTCCAGCGAGTTATTGCCTCCCGACAAAGCTGTGTATAGAATGGGTCATGGTATGACGATCGAACGACTACAGGACATAATTGTCAGTCCGTAAGTCTGTAAGTCTGTAGTCCCAATTGGCCGCCTTGCCGGAATTTCAAACAGATAATTGAACTCAATTTACTCACTTTTATTAAGATCAGTACTGGCTGCATCGGCGGCCGGAACTACAGGGGCTCGGTCCAAGACAGTTACGTCTTTATAACCACGAGCAAGAAGGTGCAATGCAGTCGATATGCCGAAACATCCACTTCCTATGATGACGACTTTGAAGGACGGGTTAATGCGATGGTCGGCCATTTCGCGCTGGGTTCCTGTCTCTGCGCGATTTTCGTTTCATTTATATATGTTCGGAGACGGATTACGTGTCGATTTTATCCTCAAGGATCCCGCAAAAAAATGAGCGATGGAGGAGAAGCGTTTTCAGGGGCTGACGATCTCACTGGCACCTGTAAACGAAGTTCCAGAAAACGCTTATGATATTATCCGCGTCAGCCCGCCATTCAAATCTCAATGCCCTACCGGGCCTCAGATAAGATTTATCCTAGAGGATAATTGCGTGCGCCCACTTCTCATCTTAGATCAGACACGTACATTCATTTGCATCTCGGAGACTACAAGTGGCCACCGCATCTTAGATTTTTATTCATTCGGACGTAACGCGAGCGGGCTGTGGACGTACTAGCCGCTAGCACTGAACAAGTAGCTCCAGTAACTATTGTTTCAGTTTTACGGCGAGCAGATGACGAGAATCCAGTCTGCCTTCGCGCTTGGCTCATACGTTCGTCTAAGATTATCCGTAAACACGCAACATTCGAGCCTCGCGGCTCACATTCAACTTCCTATAGAAGATCAACCGACCGGCCGGGAGACTCGATATGGCATTGATATTATTTGACCAGGCACCTGAATTCAGTGAAGCTATGATACAGTGCTATCAGTTCCAAGTCCCTTAACTGTTTTCTTAAACAGGAAGCGACGATCCTTGTGTAAGGTTTGGATTTCTATCAGTTCTATCGTGTATTGTGATCTGAACATGCTCTCGCATATGAACTTAAAATGATTGTATATCCGCTGAGCCTAACCTACGCTAAAAGCCTAATTTGGATGAAATTGAACCTACCCTTAACCCGAATGCCTTGCTTTTCTACAAACTGTTTCATCCAATAACTAAACACCTACCCTGCCTCCAAAGCCACCGGCACAAATACTCGACCCGCCATGCACTCCGAGCTATCGCCATTCTTTCTCATTTAATAAGATCGAGTCAGCAAGGCCTATTGAATTGAAGATCTGTCTGTCCCGATAGCTCCGTATTCACCCATCATGCAATATTAGGTCCAGGCGTCCTCTTAGAAAAGGAAGCCTCCAAAGAAGACACAGTGATGGATAAGTCGGATCCAGCCGAATATCTACCCTATGGTCATCATCAAGTTCTTCCTCTGATAAGGTCTTACAAGCTTCGCGAAGGTAAGCGTCAACAATACCACCTCTATGCCAAACTTTCAGATAAACTTCCTTTCGCACTCGCAGACACCAGTCGGAAAGCTGTAGCTAATCACGCTTGTTTGGAAAGGGACATCAACCTCGCCGTCTAATAGCAGGGTAATTCCATTACTGGTATCTTTTCAACTTAATGTTGACCTTCTTTTCTCACCGGACAACCTTGATCTTGACTTGGACGTCGCACAAAAATACTTGGTGGGAGTGCTTCTGGATTGGCTTCACAAATTACCGTCTTCCTTCGCTTGAATACAGCATCTTGGGCCCACTCAACAATACTTAGAACTGTATTGTTGATAACCTTGAAAGGAAAACAAACATCTCTAAGAGTGGATAGCGCTTCGTTTGGTCGATAATTCAGTTTTGTTATTTGGGGAAGCCTTGGTACTCGTAAGTCTTCCTGATACATATGTCTCATCATCTCTTATCCGCTTATGATATTTCTTCTTTTGTGGTGTTGCTTGTGCCATTTAAGAGTTACATGCAGGTGTCCTGAAGCTTCATATGCGAAGATTGGGAATGAGGCACTGATGTTAGTATACATGTACCATATAACGGCATGATCATCCGCCGACGCTGAGAGCTTTACCGACGTCGCGCAGGAATTTAGCAGGAACTTTCTCCCTGTTTACCAGTGTTTATCCGGTTATGACACTAATTTCGACTTGTGCGTAAACACAACATCCCTTCGTATCCGATTCTATCTTACAACCTGCACACTTCTGTCTAAACTATTTGCCAAGAGGATAGCGTGATGCAAACGATACCCGGATTTAAGTTGCTCGCATATGCGGACGGTACAAAAAGATCTATGTCAAGTCGCTACTGCTGCGCACCGTTCCAAAGCTAGCGATTGAACAGTAGTGGTATCAACAACCTCCGTGCCAAGCTACGACAGCAACACAAAAATATGTACATGGGTATTTGTATGTGCAACTAATTCTTTCCTTATCGGTAAAAAATCTAACTCATACAGGCAGAACGCTAACGTTCTACTCGAATCTCGCTTCCTTATGTTCGGCTTCAGCGCAAGATGTCGACCACTATTACTTCGCCTTGCCCCGAATCGTACTCTGCAGAAAGCAAACCCATAACCCACAACATTCGCTTGCTTCTGACTCACTGCCGGACTCTTTAGACGGCCGGCGTTATTGTTACGACATACAGTTTGCAGAACAAGAAGCTTTGTGAGGCGCCAGGGCAGTCGATTCCGGGCATCAGCGGTTGCACACATCTAACAATAATCATATCTGGTTCTTCGTGATACATACAGACATGTGCAGAATCGGGCACGGGTACGTATGCTCTTTCTCTTGCGTTCAAAGCCACACACGCTCAATCATCTACAGTGACGTGCGATTCGCAACCTGGCTCCTGATGTAAAGGCCGGATCGCAAGCCTCTCTATCTCCACCGCACCTTTCTCTAAAATAACAGTGATAGGGACAACATCTTTCATTGGTAGACTCCTACTACAATCATCGGCAGTGGGATAATGCCTAATTGACGCTTAGGGGATTGTAATGGCGCTATCTTTTGTTTGGATGATTTCGTCTTGAGGGTTCCAATTCTCTGTTCTGATTTCTGGAAGTCCCGAGTAACTGTCCTCTCTAACGGGACCGTTCTACACCATATGACGACGTTCCGCTTCTAATACATGTGGGACCTGTTGCTGGCCGCAGAAATGAACGTCTCTGTACTATCGATCATCTATGCGATAATGGCAAACGATGTTTATCCACAAACGATGCGCTGGAACACCCTTGCTTAGTACGTACTCTAGCTTATTATTCTAGAGCTAAGGCAAGGTTAGCTCTCCGTCATTCATCAATCACCTGAGCTATTGATATTATGAACAGCTCAGGGTCCGGGATCTCGAAATAACAAAGACAAGCTTATGGACTGCTCGATTTGGGCGTCTGTAGAAAAGCTATTATCTACGATTCTCTAACAATTCTTTTCTTGGACAAGGCAACCGTTTAGTACTGCAGCAGCCTTCTCGGTCTTGAACTACTCTCGATTTCCGTCTTCCATCCTATCTTCTAAGGAGTCGGGGTAACGGTGATCCCTTTGCGCTAACCATGCTGTATCTTTGTAACGCTCATTCGCTATCATTGTCGACGTTGGCTATCTCGACAACCGTTGATAGGTTTCTTTATTTCTGTATGCAAATAGATCAAGGGGGCTGGCATAGATCCTCACTACCCGTGTACCGTTAGGTTGTTGGAGATCTTGACACACCAGATTGCGAAAAGATCGGTCTTTCGGACTGATAGACATCTTGTACTAACCTTGCTGTGATCCGAAGGCCGGCGGGAGGGAGGTACAGTGGGGGGCGAGGAGGTTCACCTGATTTTGGCCCTAGCAAATCGATCAACTTGGTGATCGGAAGGGGTACAAGGCGATAAACAAAGCCGTAAAGATAGCGGTAACGGCACTATGATATAGTACTTCTATATTATCTAGGTTACTTATTCATCGGTTGCTATTATCCGGTACCCAACAAACCTAGAAGAGTTTACTGTGGCTACATCAAGAAGTGATAAACATTACGGTGACTACTCAAACTTGGCTGAGTCATTGTCGATGCCAACGGTAAATCTGACTTAAAGGACTTCTCACAGATCCCAGTGCAAGACCGCCCATCTTGTTTTTGTAGGATGCAAATCCAACAAAAACACTGGCTGAAGCATGATGTGTTCTGTCTTGTTTTGTTCATCTTTCGCTATCTTTTGAGAGTTGTGAAACTTGTGCATGCACCAAAATCTGATCTCTGCTCCGCTTTGTACCCACCGGTCTTCCTATCCTCGAGTTTTGATCGCCGATCACCGATTTGTCTCCTCGTATCACTAATCGTAGAACTTTTGACCTGGCTCGCGAGTTCCGCACTACAGTTCCACATTTCACGGAGAAAATGGTTACTGCGTCTCTTTCTACTGTCTGCCTGCCTTGGCAATATTCCTCTGCTTTAGGATCAGTGGGTTTATTTTACGCATGCATCTGCATGATTATGCGCCAAATATGCATTTTCAGTTTTGTTACTACGCAGTTGAGAATCATAGACAAAATATCCCGACCGCCAAAGCCCCTTCATGCAGGTGTTTGTTTAACATGATTCATTTATCCTTTGTGCGGCACTTCACAGTTTTTTTTTTACCTTCGCCCACCGCGGAGACCCCCGAAAGCAGGACATTGAATGATCGACATTAATTCCGTTATGTCCGTTCAAATTTCCGTTGAAGGCGGATACAAAATTATCCGCTTTCGTATTAAGACCACCACTGAAAGCAATGCAGCCTCGAGTCTCAGAAACACGCAGACTCATCAAATCAACCCTGTTAGGTACTCTCTCATCTCCGAAGACACTTACAGTATCGGGCCTCCAAACACCGCGGCCGAGCTACTTTAAATGTACGGTGTTAATCAACTCCTGAGGCCCTAGTGTGCCTCGCGAAGATTTCACCAGTAATGAGTAGTAATCCGGGACTATTTGACCATGCCACATGCGAAGGCAGACCCTACTGATTGTACTTTAACTCAATTACGATGATAGTTATATGATCATGACGCCATGTATCGACTGAGGTATATAAAAGCTTTTTAAAACCACTGACATTCTAGTCTAGGCCCTTCGGCCAAAGCAGGTTCTTCAAGGATATATGGAAATCCCGATCATAGCACTGGGAAGTATAAAGATGCATGTTACGGTGCCTGGGCCCCTGTCGGCAGCGCTGGCTGCACACAAGTTTACCTCAACATCGTGTGGCTCGCAGGAACGGCAATATGAAGGTGAAGCTTAACTCCAAGAGTTCGAAAAGAAATATACCAGAGTTCTTCCGCTGAGAGTAGGCTACAGACGGTGTAAAATACAGCGATGAAGTGGCACATATAGACTATAGTTCATAGATCGAATTCTCCGCCTAGCGCGAGGAAATTTCTCATCACCGGCAGAATAGCCGCCGTGCATGATACTACATAAAAGCAAGTATATTCTACATGATAGCAAATTTGGTTGGAAGACTGGTGTTGTTAACTGAAGCGTATCCATTGCAAATATGTTTGAGGATGCAAGTTATCAGGAATACGCATGTAGCATGTCAATCTGTCCAGCATCAAGCATACTTTACATGCGATTGTATAGGACTCCAAGTAAAAGACCTCATAAGAAGAGAAGCAAAAGTGGATGCAGGGTAATGCACATATGAGTCAAGCTACTCACTTGCAATGATCGCATCACCCTATGCAAATGTCAAGCTGGTTGTCGTTGCCTAACGCCGCATTCTATATACTTTACCCAAGACGTGGATTGTCCCTTTGCCATTGAAAAGTTTCCCGAGAAAGGTAGGCAAACAGCAATCTCCGGTTCAACAGAGGTACCTGGCAAGATGGAAGGCACGGTTTTCCGAGATCGTCGGAAACCTAACGTACCTCGACTATCATTTCACTAGTTCAAATCCATAAGATATTTTCATCACGGTAAAGACTCCAGTATGGTGAAGGTATCGCTTTCTGTAGCATTGCCCTTCCCCCGGAATTCCCGGATGAAGGTAAGTCGGGCTCGGAGAGGGCGGCTATTTCTGGCCTCAGGCTCTGCCAGTGCCAACTTGTATCTATAAATAGCATTTCCCGTGATTAACGTAAATGAAATTCAGTACCGTAAAATCAAGACGAGAAGCAAGGAGCTCACAGTGTAATGAACTAGCAAGTAAACACGCTACAAGTATATGTAATTTGAGAAACCGAGAATATCAAGGCAGCAGACACGTTCATGCCTCGTCCTCCTCGACAACCCCCCCAAACACTCCATAACGCAGAATCATCCTTGCATAAATGTCAAGGTAGGTATCAGCCACTGGTACTATACAGTGCACATCAAGTGTATCTGTATATAGAATGTTTTGTAGATATGGAATTTGGCGTGTAATGATTTGATAAATAGTGAAGTATGCACGCACATAGAAATAGAATCAAGACTTCAAAACCAAATGATGTCAGTGATCCAGACCAGAGGCACGACTATCAGCATAGCAAATTTGAAACGCAATTAGCCTGATCGTGAGTACAAATACCAATGAGTCAAGTGTGAGAGAACAAAGCGCATGAAATCACGCTATTAGAAATTTGGATCAAGGTGTCTGTGATCGGACGTCAAAGAGGAGAGCAAGACAAATAAGGCAAATTGCGCAGAAGCAAATGTGGGTATCCCTGGAGGAGCCTTCTAACATTAATCATGAGAATGGCAGGAAAATCATGATGAATGGGATACCGTGCCTGGTTTGGACATCTGAACCTTCTGTTCAACCATCTTCCAAGCCTTGTATGTGACATTGCACCTGAGAACCACAAGTGTACTCTCAGCACTAGCTATAAGCAAGACGCATCTTACCATAAGCCGGAGGAATGTAAAAGTGTAGCCGCTGAGTCGGGAGTCGGGACCACTGGCACGCCACAACACAGGAATTTGCGGTGCCTTTTAGTTATTTTCGCATTGGCAATGATTCGCGGACCTGCAACCGGTCGCCAACGTTTCTTGCGGCTGTTGTGAAGTTTAACTCCAAAGGAATGGTGAGCTACAATTCTAACAGAGATCGTTCGGAAGACAAGCCTGTGCCCACATTCCAAACGCTGTTGTTTGTAGAGTCAGCGTAAGCTTTTTTTTTTTGATAAACCGTACTGAATTAGACTTACATTTATCATGAGAAGCGTTTGCTGCTAAACTTTGAATTAAGCATCAGACAAGCACAGGCCCAAATCCAATTCGCTTACAAGGTTTTATATGAAATTTGCTACTGACCGGGATACAACTAGGTTGTAGCTCGGACCAGTGTTCATTTAGCTCCGAATTCAGCCGCCACCGGTAAAAAGTCTGGTTTCTTCGAGCATAATGCATGTTAGTGCACCTGTGGAAAAAAGCTTGTAAGACAGAACCCATAAAAGTTAGTGGAGGAAAGTCAAACCAATGCAATCGGCGAACGTCGTTTCATATTGGGTGCGGATGCAAATATACTGAGTCATTCAAAACCTGCAGATCATCCTTCAGTGATGAGTGATGGACCAAGCAGACACCAAATAGCCTTTTGCTTCCACGGCTGCAGTAATGTCGTTGCGTAGCAACCTAGCCTCCCAGTAGTAATTGAAGCATGGAATCAGATCTATTTGCTACCAGTATAAGTGGCTGTATCGCCAGAGTTTGTCACTTACTATAAGGCGTAGAGTGATATATAGAATGTTTCGCAACCGAGTAGTTAAAAGCGGTTTTCAGGAGATCGATGCCGGGATGACATATTCAAGACAAAGGGAGAAGCTATGTAAGCAAACCAAAATCAGTTGTATTGGTCGAGGGCTTGTCTCCGAAGCGAGGCGTTCCGACTATCGGCCATTTGCGCTGGTTCGAAGTTACAATCGAAGATGATCATTGCCTACACGTTCCTGATCCTCTCAGATTTGAAGCGCGCGTGCGCTCACGGCGAGCTCGGGGGTTGTTGCTGCAGCGCCAATAAGAGTCTCCTGCAGCTCTTTGATGGCTATTGTCCACGCAGAACGCGACAAGGAGTTGCTTGAAATTACTGCCACTGGACGCTTAAGGAATCAGTCCAATGCAGTGTTCTGGGCGTTGCGTAGACCACTGTTGGCTTGCTGAATGCTCAGCCACGCCGAGCCCCTAGACATCCATAGAAATCAATGGACTAAATGAACCATTCCCCGATAGAGTGGCATATGCAAATAAAGGGAAATCCGAATGCGTATTCCAGATAAAGCGTCGATCGCTCGACAATTGCGCATCGACGGCAAAGCCAGGTGGGAAATGTATAAGAAACATAATGATTCGTCTGGTAAAGTGGCACGCTTCGGAAATGAAGTCGGTTCCACGTCGTATATCGGTGGCCAAGTCAAGTATACGAAATTCCTGGTCATGTGTAGATGCTACGCACTTGCAAAAGTAGAAGTATAATCGAGCAAAATAGCATCGAGTTGTTCATCGATCCGAGCCTCAGCACGTTGCTATATCGACTTGTGCGCAAAGGCGAAGACTTGCCAAAAACGATGCACAGTATGCATTTTCTCCTTCCCAAGAAAAGAAAGCGAGGAAGCGGATTAGTGACAAGAAAGCAAATACTTTATCAGACTTACCGGGACCGCCCAATAGTTCGGACCTGACTCACAAAGCGTGAGTGTCTATAATACTCGCAGTACACCGAACTGCTACATTTAGATCGTTTCAGCGAGTTTCCGTGAGTTCGAAGCTTGTCGGTGTCTTCCTGCGTTGTAAATTACAGAGTCGCCGGGGGATTATACGAGTCCATTTCTAAGTTGCTAGCATGTGCCGGTTAGGGACTAGTTCTTCATCTATCAAGTCCATTCCACCGGTGACTTCGCTCGATACGTTCAAGTGCGTGTAGGACCGAGGACCGGAGTCCCCAAACTCATAGTAACTTACACCAGAGGAAGTATTAGATTAACGAAGTCGAGTCGTTACCGGCCACCCGAATATGTATGCAGCGAAGCAGCGCGGGTGGTACTAAGCGATGCACCCGCCGTGTGTCTTCATATCGCCTCAGTTAAGAAAAAAGTCGACCATCTCTATTGCGCGAAAGGACCTTCGGCCACCATTTCGGACCGGGCCGGTAACGTTCGCGACAATGGTAGCAGATACTTGCTGGACAGATGTGCGATATTCCGCGGAAGAGAGCATTTTCTGAGGTACGCTATCACCCAAAGTCGTTGTTGCAGAGCAGTCCATCATCTATAAGCAAGCAATCAGTAGGTTCGGCAAGCCTGAGGTCGAAATGCGCGGCCCGGTTCGACACTCCAAAACCGGTAATTTTAACTTCAAGTTTACTGCCACTGGCGCCCATATCCTCGCATTCAAGAGAGACTGCAACGCTCACGCTATGCACCACAAGATGCTCGATGCTCCGAACGAAATGGCCTCTTAAGATGGGATGGTCAAGTATTGGATAATTGAAGACGATTGGACTGTCGTACCGGCTATAGACCACGAGGACTCAGCTATCTCCGAGTCAGTCGCACAGCCTCTTGCTGCGTTCCCGCTTGAGGAGGAGATAAGGACATAAACTACCGGGCGATAGAGAGCAGATCGTGATCGCAGCGGCCACTCGGTGAAGGCACCGAGGTGATGAAACGCACTTGAGTACAACAAGGAGAAAATAGTTGAAGCTAATGGGAGTAGGAATAAGCTCACGACTGGTGCCACAATCTTTTAAAACGATGATCATGATGATGTGCACAGCCCGGCTGATGTCCAATGGACGCTTTGGCTTGCCCATCAAAACACTACAAGATGTACACACATTGCATTGGAGCACTATTTCTGGCGTGAAGCGTGGCTGAAGGATTTCCTGCAGCACGGTAGATAGCGACGTCCGTGTTCCGACAGGTCTTATGAAGGAACCTTCGATAGTTAATAAAATTGTACACGGAGAAACTCGGGATGTAGTACTATTTGTGAACAGGGACGTGTATCTTGCCTTCAACGAACAACATTATCAAATACAAATGAAAAAGCATGAGGGTAAGACGTACACAGTAAACGGCCTGGATCTTCAAAGCTCTCTCGCAGTTTAGTGGTTCTTCCGACTCCGTCGTAATCGTCGTCGTCACAGCGAACGAAGCTTTAGTACCCCCGGACGGATCTCCTCGACATCTCCAATCTCAATATTCGCAGAAAATGGGATGGAAAATGATAAAGGGGCCGGCGGCATTGACTCGGCCGGTACGGATCATTCCATTGCAGAGTCTCCGGGGTCCCTTTGATGACGTAAATTGAGAAGAATTCTGTACGGTCAAGTTGCAGTGCTTCGCCTTGTCAGTGTCAGCCAGAGATCTCACTGGTGAAACCATGATGGCACCCAGGCTCCGTTCCCCGAGTCCAAGCTATCTAGGATCCTATAAGTAGCTGTCATAGACAACCATTCGAGTCAGCCACCTCCTCAGGACTTTCTTAGCTTCATCGCCTCTCACCAGCTATCCATAGCTCTGCAACTATTGCCTTCAGCGTCCTCCCTTTCTATAACACCTTCGACGCCTTCCAGGACATACGTTCCACCAATCGTCTTCTGTGTTCATGGCAATCCAATCTACTGAACCCCACCGTTACGTCGAGCCTATCGTTACTAGCTCCGTGAGCACCAACGGGATCGCTTCGCCTGTATCCCAACGCTCGCTTTTGCTAAAGCGCACCGGCTCGAGCCCAACGGGTGTTCCAGTATACTCCGTCGAAATACCTGAGGCTGCGGTTGAGGAGGACCTATCGGAACGTAATGACCTCCTTCGCGACTTCGTGAACGCGCACAAGGAGCTCGAGTCTTACAAGTGAGTATTGTCACCCCTTCGTTTTTGTTGCGGATATTCTATGGGTGCGGCATTCGTTCAAGTACTGTGATATCTACCGTCTAGCTTGAATGCGAAGGGTGTTGAAAGATGAGGGACGTTGTGGTTGGTTATTAGGATTTACGGATGACTGCTGCAGATCCGTAAATTTGAACTCCGATAAAGCCTGTTTTGATGTTGATACGCCTTGTCTGAGTGGAAAAGAGCTTCATCTCTTTTATTTTATGACATTCAGTCGTGTCGGATCTTGTTCACAAACTTGCCTTACTTTATTTCTCCCTGTTTACTGACATAACCTTCATCTTGAAAGGTCTGGGAGTAAATTGCTTTCTGTCTCTGGCACTACGCTTTCTCTACCTCTCATCAATTTCGCCGCTCGCTTCCCCGAGCTTGCCGCGCCTTCTTTGGTTGCTTCAGCAGACAACTATGCCATCGACACTTCCCCAGCCAACGTTGAAAAGATTCAACGATCTCGCAAAATCATTGACGACAAGCTTGAGAACCACAAGAGCATATATGGCGTGAGCACCGGCTTTGGTGGCTCTGCGGATACGCGTACAGACGCATACTCGAACCTCGGTTTGGCTCTCTTGCAGCATCAACATGCAGGTGTACTTCCTACAGACCTTTGGAAGTCGACCGAGGAGAAGACCAAGGAGTCTGTCCCTCTCCCGCTCAGCACTCCCCTTTCGACGCTCTCGATGCCCATTCCCTGGGTTCGTGCTGCCCTCCTTGTGCGCCTTAACTCCCTCGTCCGCGGTCACTCTGCAATCTCGCTGCCCCTGCTGAAGGCCATGTCGTCGCTTCTTGCGGCAAACATCACCCCTGTCGTCCCATTGCGCTCTTCCATATCCGCGTCTGGCGATTTGTCGCCACTTTCGTACATCGCCGGTACGCTCATCGGCGAGCCAGGCATCTTCGTGTACTCCCCCGACCCGTCCACTCAGGTCAAGCGCATTGTGCCCGCACCCCAGGCGCTCAAAGAACATGGCCTTCAGGCTGTTGAGCTCAAGCCCAAGGAGCATCTTGGCATCTTGAACGGAACTGCCTTCAGCTGTGGACTTGCTGCACTCTGCGTCGAGCAGGCTCGCGAGATGATGCTTTGGAGCGTTGCCTGCACTGCGCTCGGAGTCGAGGCCATGCGCGGGACAAGTGGATCCTTTGACGAGTTCATTCACCGTATTCGCCCACACCCTGGACAGCGCGAGTCAGCACGTCTGCTCATGCACGTCCTCGAACCATCGCGTCTCGCGACTCACGCACACGAAGACGAAGGCTCTATCGAAGACGACGCGGGTGTGCTCCGTCAGGATCGCTATCCCCTACGCACGGCCCCGCAGTGGCTCGGCCCCCAGATGGAAGCGCTCCAGGCTGCTTCGAAGAGTGTGACCATCGAGGCGAACTCGACCACAGATAACCCTCTCATTGATCCGGAGACTGGACGTGTCCATCACGGTGGCAACTTCCAGGCTATGTCTGTGACGATGGCGATGGAGAATCTTCGTCTTTCGCTTGTACACATCGGCAAGCTCCTCTTCTCACAAGCCACAGAGCTGCAGAACCCGCTGATGAACGGAGGCCTCACTGGCAACCTCGCTTCGACTGATCCGAGCGTGAACTTCTTTGGCAAGGGTTTAGACATTGCTATGGCTAGCTATGTGGGCGAACTCTGTTTCCTCGGAAACCCGGTCAGCACTGGTGTCCAGAGCGCAGAGATGCATAATCAGGCCGTCAAGTGAGTAATATATTCTCCAGTTTTCCACTTTAGGGGAATGGTACTAATAAAGTTTGACTTTGCAGCTCTCTTGCATTCATCTCCGCGCGCTATACACAGCAGGCCCTGGATATCCTCCAGATCCTCACCGCCTCTTACCTCTACCTTCTGTGCCAAGCCGTCGACTTGCGCGCCTTCCAAATCAAGTTCCAAGCCACAGTCTCTTCCGCTGTCTCCAGCACCATCAAACAGTACTACCCTCACCTTACGACCGCCGAGAAGGAGAGACTTGCAAAGGAAGTGAATCGCGCAGTTTGGGCCGCATATGACGGCTCACCGAATATGGACGCTGCGCCGCGCATGGAAAAGACTGCGCGCGCGAGCACTCAACCCCTTGTCGACTTCTTCCTCCCCACCCCCGAACAACTCTCGGCATTGCCGAAGTTCCAGGCAACTCTCTCTGAGAAGCTTCTCGAGAGGCATCAGGAGATGACCGCGGCGTTCCTCAAACCCACGGACAAGGATGTCGAGTTCGAGCTCCCCGCCGCCGGTTTGCTCGGTCGCACATCAGCCATCTACACTTACATCCGCCGCAATCTTGGCGTGCGCATGCACGGCGCTGAGAACTTCAGCCGCTTCGAAGGCGGCCTTGGCGCCCCTGAGACCACCGCTGAGAATGGGCGCACTATTGGCCATAATGTGAGCACGATTTACGAGGCTATCCGCGATGGCAAAATGACGAACATCCTGGTCGGCATGTTCGAGGGCGTCGTTGGCGCTTGATTACTTCCCAGGGATGACTGGCGAGTTTTAAAACATAAATTATGTCTGACTTGATAAATAGAGTACTGCATATGGGTCAATTGAACTTTACATCTACTTCCATACATTCTTCCATTGTTATATTCTTTATCATCATTCTGACCATTCGTGTCATATTTCGACTTTTTATGCAATTCATGGCTATGTAGCTCCATACTATGTCTCATACAATTCCGGATACTGTAGAGGATGCTGTACAAATGCAATATCATCATTACACGATATATAATGTTTTCGTTGTGCAACGACTATCGACAAATGTCTGTCTCTCTTCCCTTTAAAGATTTATATATATATTAAATCTAAAGCAGATTATACTATTTTGATCACCAACAGTGCTTAAGTGAGGAAAGCTCAAGCTTCCGAAGGTGGGAGCTCGTCTCTGTGCATTTCCATACCCGTATTTACCCTCAGACACTAAAGGAATTGCATCGCGTAGGTCAGGAGAGCCCTACACAGCCAGCAAATTGCATCAAGCACGCCTCCGAAAGACAAAACCTCTATAAATTGCCGTCTATTTACCACGCAACAGAATATCAAGGGTTATCCATAGAAGCTCGCGAGGATCATTTATCATGGACAGAGAACCACACTTAGCATGGAGAATCACGATTCGGAATAGGTAGTGGGAACCAGAGAAGCTATCATGAAGTAAAACGTGAGCATTCGTCTTCTTGAAATGCACCGTGCACAGTATCTAGGCACTTGTGGTCTTCCCCATCGCTATTCAGCTCTGCTAGGCAATCGAGATCAGAAATCAGAAATAGTCACCGTGGAATTAAGAACAACAAGAATACCGCTCACAATGTTCAGGAGGCGAATAGGGAAACCGCATGTATTGATGGATGGCCCATAAGAAATAATCTCATGCGTGACGCTAGGGCGGAACGATAGTAAATCAATCATCAATCAAAAGCCGAATAGATACTAATAACAGGGGACGCAAAAGTTTAGATAGAGCGACAAGCTCGTTCATATATGTAGTGTTGAGATACATACATACATATATTGCCATACAAAAGACGGCGGTTCAGATTTCGGACCTCTTTGTTCCGTCAACCAAAACCATTATTTGAAAGGGAGTAATTCCGAACATTTCGCAATATATTGGACCAGTTATTAATCCAGGAAGACTGCTATCAGTGATTCGAAAGAACTGGAAGCGGATGGTTGCATACCGTTTAATAGAACACATCAACCGGACCCCAATCCCTGACACTGTCCGCTGCCGGATTATTGACTTGCACGAGCAATATCAGCATCGTAATTCAGCTTCAAAACCAGTCACGTATAGTGATAGTTCTCGAAGAGTATGATCTCGGGATCTATGAAGGTGCGAAAGTGAACGACCAATGCCACACTTTCAAGTGATTTCTTGCGTCGTTTTAGCACTATTACACAGTGCATCTATACCCATAATATGCGGATTTTTGAGAGTAATGCAATCATCTCTTCCAAATATGTATCAGAGAAGATTTAAGACATGCAGACAGTCTTCCGGCGAGAATTGTTAAAAACAAAAGTAATTGCAGTGGTTAAGAATGTCGGAGGGGTGAACGTTCAAGTCGGACATTCAGGTTGATGACTCAGCACTGGCAGAGTTTCTCGTCTGAACACGCTTCTTCCACAGTCGCTGCATAACATCCGTCCAATGGCAAGTTCTGCTATCCACAGCTTATATTTCCGAGTGCTAAATCTCTTGACAGGGTAAAGCAAAGAAGACACGGAAATTTGCTCAAGTAAAGCGTATTTTGAGTCCGAATGACGCAAGATTGTTCGTTGTTCACTTTCAAAACGGTTCGAAAAATTTCAAAGCCGAAGCTGACCATATTCTTGGGTGTTGTGTAGGAAAGAAAACCAGCTCAAACAGAAGAAAAAGGAGGAAGAAGAAAGGGAGAACGCGGTTCGGAGATTGTACGTCTTCAAAATGCAGTTCGAAACAGCTACACAGACTGATCCATACTTTCTCTCGACCAGACCGCAGATAGCGTCTTCACTCTTTCTACAACATAACACCGCTCTCGCCCCTCCATATCGAGTTCTTATTGATACCAACTTCATCAACTTCAGTTTACAGAATAAATTGGAGCTCATCAGCGGGATGATGGATTGTCTCTATGCCAAATGTATGTCATGCATGATAAACTGTGCCCACATTTTTCGGACTGACAAGACATCGTGATTCCTTTGTTCTTCTTATAGGTATTCCCTGTGTGACAGACTGTGTTCTGGCTGAACTGGAAAAACTCGGACACCGTTACCGTATCGCCCTTCGTGTAGCACGCGACCCGCGATTTGAACGCTTAACCTGCTCGCACCAGGGAACGTATGCTGATGACTGTCTTGTGCAGCGTGTAACTGCAAGCCGCTGTTATATCGTGGCGACATGCGATAGAGAATTGAGAAGGAGAATACGGAAGATCCCCGGTGTTCCCTTGATGTATATTGTGCGGCGGAGATATGCCATCGAGCGGTTACCTGACCAGGGCGCACCGAGCTGAGGCTTGTATGTTGATTGTATGTTTAGTATAGATTGTGAGTTTTCTTCCTTGTCGTAAATTGTTTACAAGTTGAGTAATTTTAGAGGCTAGCTTTATTTCCATATTATGACACTTCTGTCCCTTCGATCAACTCTCAGTAGAATAAATTCTTCTGAGTTGCTACCGAAACACGCCGCCTTGTGGAGATCCGATATGTGAAAATTAAGCAACTCAGCCCGCTACTCAGATACCCATATCCCTATGGATGTAGTCGATTGAGCTAGTGTAGTGCATGACTCTCTTTCGAAGACACTATCGCCCTTCAACGCCTGTGACTTTTTGGATGTACTCGCATTCCATGGTAATGCTTACCTTCTACCTCATTATCTGACAGACTTTCCAATCTGCGCTTCCCTCCACTAAAACTCTCAATAATCCGCTACAATCCGCTGCTAAGGAACGGCCCTCTCTTCTCTCTTTTCTCATGCCACTGGAGTTGGCTAGGGTGACCTAGTCTTGTTATTCTGGGTCACAATGTTTCGTTGCCTTTGTGTTACTCGGAAATCTCAGGGAGGCCAGTATAATGGTGCACCGCTGCCATTCTACTGGTGCTTCCGGAGTCCGGACGGAACTTGGCTGACAAAAATATGCACCAAGCGGAGTGGCTAGAGCAGGGTGACCAGCGGTGACGATGATAGCGCTAGGAATCTGCCGCTTCTCTTCGAGAAGTAGGACACATCCGATAAGGTAGTTGTGAGTGTATTCGCATCTTGGGGAGGTCGAAATCATCCATAACGATTGTCGTTTACAGAGCAATTTGGTCCCGTCTTTTTCTGAGATGAGACATTCGTCGGGATGGATCAGTTTTCTTCCCATACTCGGAAGCTTCCGCCGTAATTCAGAAGCCGCGAAGGTTCAAGGGGAAATGATAAGATAAGTCCACCTACAGGCATTCATTCAACAAACGGTCTAGCTCCCTGTAGAAATCAATCTCACATATACTTGTC
Organism: Trichaptum abietinum; assembly: GCA_910574555.1. NCBI lineage: Eukaryota > Fungi > Basidiomycota > Agaricomycetes > Hymenochaetales > Trichaptaceae > Trichaptum > Trichaptum abietinum. The sequence goes on along the minus strand of CAJTBE010000011.1, from coordinate 2,535,445 downwards.
GGAGAAGTCGCGAAGCTTGAGCTGACGTCAAAATATCCTTGTAACTTCTCCGCATGGAACGAGATCGGCCCATTCCATCCCTTATCTTCCGGCAATACATGGATATGGCGTACATGTAAACCCCAGAACATTTCAAATATCGCCAAATTTGAGACAGAATGTACGTCTTTTTATTGATTTTTTTTCTTATCTGACCTCGCTCCGTGAAGGTGTACGTCGGGGGTCTTGCTCCATTCTATCAACCGTACCAATAGTTTGTCAGACATCATAACGACACACTCATCCCGACGAATCGAGTCTGAGACCGTTAGATCCGTCCGAGGAACTAGATTGGGGAGATTGGCCACAATTGCACAGTGGCTCCAACGGAAACGTATATGTCTGTAGGCCTACACCTGTGATTCGTCATCTTTCTATCTGCGTCCCTTACGGTTTTCCTACAACTGGCCGCCGCTCTTATCAGCAATATACATTACAAGCAGGAATGCATCTATCTGTCGATACCTCAACCTTCATTCTCATTGATCCACCATTCTCTGTCTGGAATAATTTTAACCTGCACTACCCGTCCGGCGTCGGGCGCGTGTTTGGCGCCCTCCGTGGCGCTGGCGGGTTCTCCCTCACTAGTCGACTCAGCTGAGAAGAGGCCACATGCATCCGCGAGCTGCATGTATATGTGAGAATCAGAGAATCGGGTAGTCAGGAAGCACTCTACGGAGCATACCCATCCCCGGGACGAAAATGCGAGGGTGTTAATACTACACAGGAAGATTGTTTGTGCGGGATAACATTGCTCAAATAGTAAATGCCTTTCACCACCAGAGTAAATGGTCCGCAAAATATTCAAGCTGCTGGCATGTTGCGCAATTCCTATCCAATTATCTTCAACGGGGATCTGTTTGACAAGGCTAATATATGATTTAACGCTGAACATTCTCTAGCATTTAAAAGACACTTGGGTTACACGCAGTAGAAAGAAGATCCGGACGAACGGCGCACTCGCATTATAAGCCTATTGATACGCCAAATTCTCATGATCGTATCCGGTTTGCATTTAAGCTGAAATCCATGTCGAATTCAAGATATTCTTGAATGTGGAAACCGGAGCGTAATTTAGCGAATAAGTGAGGATATGGAGACAGATGTCGGATTATAGCGGAGATGGATCATGACTGTGCCAATAAGTATACTGTCTTCATTACCCCAACCTCTTAAGCACTGCATCAGCCGCTTTGGTATAGACTAGGAGTTGAAATTCCGATAGGATACCCGGGTCATACGTGGAAGCAACGACGAGGTATTTTCCGGGGGCGACGTTAACTTGAGGGGTCACTGCACCAGAAGTGTTATCTGTGTAAGGTCCGGAAGTCGCTATTTGTCGCCCTAGATTTCTTCCGTCTTGTGCCGCGAAGACTGTTACATTCAGCGCGATCGCAGGAGATGGCTTCAGTAACTGTACCCGTATTCTAGACAAAAAAGGTTTGGTTAGCAGCATAAGAAGGAGGCGGACGAGAGAAATTGGATTAACTTCATGGAGGTGGCCGAACGTAGATCCAGCTCGAATGTGGGGTTCGTGTGGTAATTTCCGAAGCTTGGACTGCCACCAGCCGAGCCTGATCTCCTACAGTATGGACGGCATTTTACATTAGAAAAACATATTAACAACACGGGCGCTTACCATGCTTCTTTAATTGACTTGCAGAACATACCAGCCCCTTCCGTCGGAATGGGCTCCAAATCTAAACGAGTCGTGCTTTCTATGCGCAAAGTGAAAGCGCCCCGATGTCGAGGTTCATAAGCCGACACGATGATGCAATAAGAGCCAGCTACCCAGACCTATCAGGAATTCGATATCAACAGATACGATACCATAGACGTACGCTTCAGAGAGGTTGAGAGCTGCGCTATCCCATAGCTATAGGCACCGGAATCAGCAATAACATCGCCCAACTTCAGCCTGAATGAGTTTCTTCAATCACTCATTTCGACAGGTGATAGATAATAAACGTACTGTATAATCCTTTCACCGTTGCTCCATACCAGCATTACGTTTAGAGGCATGCTTCTTGGCCCTTCAACAATAACTCGAACCATGGTGTCTGGTGCCACATTTGCGGTTTTCGACGCATTGTGTGGGGGTATACGCAAAAGGTATTGTGGATTGTTCATGAACATAGGATATAGACTGTTCCCCCCGGCGTTCTTGGTCGTAAACTTTGCCTCAATCTGTATACAGAGATATCATTAGAGTCGTTGAGAAATGATAAACAACGAGACTATTCGGGGGACTATAATCTTACATTTTGAGAGTACATTGGTCGGCTTGGTGCAGTAACCCATTTCACCTCGTCACGCGAATAGACTTGTAGAGTGAATGGAACATCTTCGTAGTCTCCATCGTACGATGCGACAATAGAAACTCTGGTGATGTGATCATGAAGAATTACCCGAGCCTGCAAGGAGCTATTAGTAGCTTGAACAATGTTGCCATATACTAAATTTGTTCTTGACTCACGAGTGTGTGTGTACTGCTCGTATAAGATCCCTAACCCAGATGAGAATCTTACAATATGAAAAAGCATAGGATCTTAAGTACCTTCAACGAATATTCTCTAGTGGCTGGATTGTCGGAATCGTGAGAGACGTCATCCTCCTGTGTATGGATAGATATATACTCGTCCGTGCGATTCTTGTCAACAAAATGCCGGTTTAGTAGAACCCAAATTTCATTGCCTGGCTTCGCGGACCCAACATCGAGACTCAAGTGGTAATGGATGCCTATAATATCTTAATTAGACTGAAAGTCATTAAATGACATAAGATGCTTACAATGTGAATTATTCCCGTCCACTTTACCCTTCCATATTCTACAGAGATCCTAGCCGTTAGAATAAGCGGGTATGCTTTGGATGGAAAGTATACCCATGGAATTCTATGTTTTGCCGGAAAACTTCTGGATTCCAGCTAAGATATAGTCCATCGAAAGCAAGGCAAAGGTCCTGCCAACTGACGTCAAAGAGGTCTAGTACTAATTATGAGTATAGGTGACATTTATCGTTAATCGAACAAATCCTACCGCGCTGCTTTTGAATAGTCAAGTTCTGGACCTGTTCGTGCAACTCATTAGAAGACGACCCGTCATTTCCGTCCCATGGGTTTAACACTGTAACTACTCGATCCTCGCCCTCCTCTCGGATATCTTGTATTAAAAGTAAAAAAAATTGCGTAATCAATATGGCGAGGAAAGATGCATACCAAGAACGGCGTAAGAATGAGTGGGAAGTAATTGTACATCCCCCAATCTCAAGAGAGCAGCGTCCCGGCGGCCAGTACCGACGGTCATCATACACAGGCCTGTCATTGCATTAGGACCATCTCAGGCAAGATGATTGTATTACTTCATACCTTGTTTATAATTCTGGCTAATTCGCATCCATAGCTTCTCGCTCTCAAACGATGCACTATGGTCGGAGTAGTTTAGTTCCCGAACAATGAAAAAGAAGTTCGTGTCCACCCACCTGTTGATTTCAACATGCTCCGGGATCCAGGCTGTTAATATCCTATGATACTGTATCAGCGCGCCGCAGTGTGCAGAAATCATTCACTGACTGTATATCTGTGCTCGAGTTTCTGAGAAGAGATAATTAATATACGATGGATATAGTTGAAGCGAAGGCTGTCGACGCACGATCCAGGAAAGTCATATCCACCCATGAGTTTCATATACTAGATTGTATGAGAGAATAAAGACTGCAAACAGGACAAATACTCACAGCTTTCTCTATTATGCTCGGCCAGAGGTCATAGTTAGGAAATGTGGAGACTGACATCGGTCTACCGTCTGGATAGAAGGGTAACAAGTCATCTATGGCTGTAGAGTTTCAAAGTATTAGAGCCTATCCGTCACAGTTCCACGTCTACGACTGACATAGCTGAACCAAGCAGCCGTATCAGATATAGATACTCATTGGCTGGTAGGATAAACATACTTTACGACACATGCCGTTGATATAGAGCCTTAAGCTGTATCTCCCGCTCTCAGATACTTGCGGAAGGCCTTCAGATGTTTGTGGGTATACACAGGAAAGTCCTAACTGAATGACGCTATGTCACGCCAATAAGATGAGTCTCAGCAATACACGTACCTTGGAGTTAAACAAACGGTGGTGTCGGAGACACACTGCTATCGAACTGCAGACGGAGCAATCCGTCACTATGTTTTGAACGATATGATGTGGTTCAAGCGAAGGCGAGGCCATCATTATTCTTGACTCAGCATAAACCTCCCGTGGTCGTCGCCAAATAGGACCTTTATCCGAAAGTGTCTTTCCAAGCGGCGGTTGATCATAGCTGAATGATCGAAACCAAATACGTATCAGTACACAGTTATATCAGTTATCCTTTGGTCACTCTTACAATTCATCAGCAACAGCTTCAAGACTGTAATCCCACTTGCGATATCGCGCACCATGTATCTTTTCGGACTTGTTCAACGCGAAAAGTTGTTCTTCTGCAGTGATTGGGAAGTAAAGAAAACAATGAGTAACATATTTTAACTTGAGTGCAATATGAGTGGATTTACCACGAGAGAACGGATCCTTAACCAATGGTCTCAATTCTTTCTTCGATCTCTTGATCAGCTCCGCCCGATCAAGACACTTTTTCGCCTCTTGTTTGCATCGCTCTCTCGTCCTCGCATTCGGGTCGTTCTTCGCCCAGTGCAGATACGATTGCGCGGAGCGAACATAGAGTGCAAAAGCATCGTCATAAGATTGCTCAAGTTCTAAGCGAGCAGCTTTGCTATAGAGAACCTAAGTGGAATGGGTATCAAGGTCGAATGTTAGTTTATAATGCAGATAAAAATGCGAGGTGCTGACATCTGTTTCCACTATTGATGTATGAGTGCTTGAAGACATTAATATGATCTATTATATCTTTTTAAACGTCGTTGATGTTCAAGTTAGTCAAGTTTAGCAAGCAGGATCAAGGAAGAAGTGTAGCAGATACTAGTCCATAAACAGAAATCTAGTTCTATTTCTCTCGTTGACCTTCTGCTAAGAGTATTTTGATCAAAAGATGCGTTTAAGAATCATTAGCTGACATGAAGCTTGAAATCTGAGAATGGTTGCTGATGGTTCCAAACTTTAGAGCAAGACACAGCGCTTGATGCCTTCAAGCTTATGGCCCAAACAAGCATAAGCAAATGACTCATCTACATATTAAATATATATACGCCCCTCAAGAGCAGGACAGATTCAGATTTGGACACATATGTTTATTGCGCGTGCATATATATTCTATGCAAGTTCCAGAGCAGCTATTGTTACAATGACGACATGTAGTATAATGGATGGGTCAAGAAATACGGAATAGACGACACAAAGGCGTGAATCGCCGATGACAGCATCGTTGCTCACAGATTGGCCCAGAATTCATCATCGAGCCAGCTCTTGCCAGATGCATCCGTCGCGTTGTTGAATATCAACAGGTTCGGAGTTCCGGAAGGAAGGTCTTGACCAACGAGCCTGTCTTCCGAAGCGAGGGCAATTAAAGCTTTCTTGAGCTTCGCCGGGGTCAAAATCGCCGGGATGGGAGCAACAGATTCTTCCTGGGACTCGAAGATCGCTGGCGAGGGCAAAACACGGGTCAAAAAGCTTGGAAGCGCATCGTATGCTGCTGAGTATGCGGAGGCGAGGATAGACTCGACGTGCGTCGCCGTGCTATCGAGGGCGGGTGGCAGGAGGTCATTGCCGAACGCCGGGTCGAAAGTTGCATGCGGGTAGATGGAGAGAAGGTACGCAAGGAGACCAGCGGTGTGAGGCGAAGCCATGCTCGTCCCAGAAATGGTGTTTACTGCATTCGGGCCGGAGTTCCAGGTCGAGAGGATGTTTAGACCGGGGGCAAAGACATCAACACATTTGCCATAGTTGCTGAAATACGCGCGTTCATCACCCAGAGTGCTGGCACCGACTGTGACTGCGAGGTCAGCGCCTGCTGGGGAGTAATCGCAAGCATCACGGTTGTCGTTACCGGCAGCAACTGCGAAGTGAAGACCGGCCTTCACGGCACTGTTGACAATATCATCGAGGGCCTTAGACTTGCCACCGCCAAGCGACATGTTGGCAACTGATCCCTTATGCTTCGTCTTGCCAGTTGCCTTAAGTTCAGCTGCGGCTTCCTTAGCGAGGCGTTTCGCATCCGTAGCCGCCCAGTCAACACCCGCAACTACGTCGCTCATAGTACCGGAACCATTCGTGCCGAGGACCTTCACAGCAGTGATATTTGCAGCCTTTGCGACGCCGAAGCGACGAGAAGCGATTGTACCCGCGCAATGAGTACCGTGACCATTACCATCAATATCAAGGTCGTTCTTCGGGATAGTCTTACCCCACGTAGCACGACCTTCGAATTCCTCGTGGTCAATGTAGACACCGGTATCGATGACGTACGCCATAACGCCCTCACCACCGCTCTTAGCGTATTCGTAACGAGTGAAAGTCGCAAAAGAGAGCTTGGGGCGATGCGAGATACGTGCTAAACCCTGAATTGACATAGTGTGTGAGAAACTACCATAGCACTGCAACATATCAACATACCCAAGGGGCGCCCTTCTGCGTCTCAAGCGCATACACCATCTGGTCATGCTCAACGTAGTCAACCTCGGGCTGACGACGAATCATCTCGACAACATCCTTTGAGAATTTGCCTGCGTAGCCTTTCGCTACATGACTATCGTACACATGTACAAGGCCGTCCTCGCTGCCTTGAAGTGGGTTCGCGTCGTTCGCGTACTCAAGGAAGTTGAGGTGAGATGCAAAGACAGAGGGCTGAACGCCCTCTTTGAACATTACGATGTACGAGTCATTAAGGAGGTTGTGCGAGGCTACCTGAGGGATGTTCAGGGGTGCGATATTGAACGAAGGAGGGTATCGCTGTCTGGGGACGTCAGGATTTGTTGATAGTGGTGAAGCGAGTGATAAGGACGCGCCGACAAGCAGCGCCAATGAGTAAAACGTTGGGGACATCGTGATCATTGTCGCCGTCGGTGGAAGCATGTTGAATGGTACGCGCGGCGTATTATAGCGATAGCGCAGTCTGTTTGCTTTTGTTTACGTGTGGCGGAGTCAACCGTTATCAGACCGAAAGCTTCCGTTTGCAGTCTCCTCCCCTGTGAGTGCTTGCGATATCACCACCTGGACACCCCAGCTCGTGCTCGGCTTTGATTCTGATGCAACAGTATCAAGAAAATAGGGCAACAATAGGGTGATCAATGCTATAAATGGTTGTCCGTTGGGCCGCGTAGTCCTTTTTCCATCACATGCACGTCAGGCATGTCAGTGGTGCTCAATACTTTGTGGTGATTGCAGAGCCAGTGCAATCTGCTCCGAACCTCAGGCTATGGTTCCGGGAGGCCGAATTAATAGTACCCGGTATACTTAGCCTTTAAATCTTCTTATCCAATCAGTCCTCAAACGAGATGATTTTATTTGACATCGACGTCGTGAGTCATATATGGAACTCGCGCACTGTACATGGGGTGCCTCACTCAATTGTCGAGGAACTTTTCTATGTCAAATACATAAATATAATGTGAAATGATAAATCATCTCCGAGTCTGCCACGATGAAATGGTCCGCGGAGCGAACTTGGCATAATGCTAAGTATGACTTGAAGTATATTATGTAACTTAATGGGATGGCCAAAAGCGTCGGTGTTTTAATTTATTTCTATGAAATCCATCGAATTATGTATGGTCACTTTGTCCTCGACGACCATCTGCCTGTCTTGCTATCCAATCACCTCTTCGTAAAGCATCTTTATTGCTCCATTGATATTCACATCTTGCGCTTCGGGAATTCTTATCCTCTACACTCGCTGAATAGTATTCACTCTCATGGACTCATACTTTTCTGGCAAGGGACCTTCAATCTTCCCTGCTTTGTCAATCGATCATGACTATCAGAATGACTATTCAGTTCTTTTGAATCTGGAACGCAAGGATATAGAGCATGATGCTTTCATACAGATCCGCAAATCCAGTATGGATCCATATAACCGATTACATTCAATCGCTGAGGATGCAAACTTTGTCCGTGTCGTACACGAACATTACAGTCCTCAACAATATCCGCTACTAGGCTAGTGACCCATGCTCATTTAAGGGCGCATCCTTTCCGCATGCATGCCTGTACTCACATGTCCCTCTTCTCTAGCTAACCTACGATGCGGTGCCTGGTATGCTGATCCGTCGTACGTGAGTACTATCTTAACGATACGATAAGAAGACTTGTCTTTAACATGAATCCTATTCTATAGGCTAGCAAGTCGACGGCATATTTTAAATCGAGTGACGGGCATTACAGCGGTTGGAGCTTCAACCTTCGCCGTCCGAATCTACACATTTTGCCACTGATCGAGGCGCACTATGGGTAAGTCGGTATCAAGACAACTATAACCATTATTCTAATCGATCGTTTGACCGACAATCATTTTTTTTATTATCATCATCAATAATCTCCTTCGTTAGAATCATGCTCGTGGACTCTACCCGAGCTGGAAAACGTATGCCGGACTCCTTCTCCAAGACAGTCCCTATCTGGTGTGCAGTTATAAATCGAGCTCTCAAATTGAAGGGCCATGTTCCCACTGGTAATGACATATGGGACACTGATCTGCACACCGCCCCGCAAAGTGTTAGCAAACAGGAGCATAGTCAAATTGAAGAAAGACTGGAAGCCTGGGCGAAGGCACTAGCAGTAAGTCGTAGCTTCGCTTGGATTAACTTAAGGAACAACTTATAGCTCACATGTTTAATAGGACTCTTCTTATGTTCTGCCGCTGTTATCCAAACCTTTGCGTCCCATATGGATCACACCTGCATCATCATCGTTTCCGGAGCTCGGCAAGGAACTCCCCTTCTATCCTATTGTATGCATATCAGCGTCAAAGCTACTTGAAGAGGGACTCGATCGGCGTCGAGAAGGTTATTCCTATGTTCAGGGATCTGGTGATGATCATGAGCACTGGAGCTTTGTAAGGCGCTATGTGCTTTGCTCTCTGCCGTATGTTGAAAAATCTAAAAAAGGGATTAATCTCAGGGCCTTACGCCGACACTTTTTTGGGAGCACAAGGATGAACTACTGTCTGTACCTCAAGAAGAGATGTCCGGTGTTATCGATCGCATCGTATCGGAGGCTCAAACCGATGCCCACACAACTGACAGTGAATGGATGGACACACCTACTGGTGTCAAGCGAATAGGCGATAAATTATTGTTGTGCTGTTTGGCCGAAATACCAACACGTGTCCTCGAGGGCAAAGATCGCCCTCCATTCCCCTGCATCCTCCTTCGAACCGGAAATTCGCAAAACCCCTCCGAGTCCATACAGATAAACACTGACTTCTTCTGTGTCCCCATTTCAATGGACAAGAAAGTGGCCGAACGCGCATTCAAGTCATCTTTATCGCCTTGTCTGGACTTCGCTGAGCGGCATCTTCAAAGAGGACAGCAGGTCTGTGTCGCTTGTGAAACGGGGAACGACCTCAGTGTGGGAGTCGCAGTGGCGGCTCTGCAGGCGTTTTTCGATGACGATGGGAATCTTGATATACAAAGGCGATCGCGGAATGGCTTTGTTGGTACGTTTTGGAAGTTTACGCTTGATTGCTGCGCTAAAATTCGTTGCCAATCCGGTATGCAGTCAACAAAAATACCTTAAGAACAAGGTTACAATGGATAATAGCAAGCAAGTCCGATGCGAACCCGTCAAGGGCTACCTTGAAGCGAGTGAACGAACTCTTCATGTCTTCTCCATACAAGTCTTGAGGCAATATACCATTCGGAGATGCCAACAAAAGTGAGAGCTGTATCACCTCGAATCAAACACACTATATTTCATTGCTAAGAGTACTTAGTTCACAAATCAGTAAAGGCCCTAAAAGAAATTCTGCCCATATAAACCCAAAATTCAAATAGGAGTATCGATAATTTTCCGAATCTAGTTCAGCAAACACTGAACAATCGACTGGTCTACCCAAGTAGTTCCTGAGTTAACAGGGCTTTCGTTAAGTGCATAGGTAGAATCGTAGTTTCCAGCGGCCCATCCGAGATACCCAAGATAGACTAAGATAAGGTATACACGGTCAGTGCCACGTTTTGAAAGATGAGGAGAGATCACTTACCATCGTTGTTTGCTTTAATGTACGCAGTTTCCGCGCAGAGGTATGTCAAGCAAGATTTGGTATTTCCGCCGCCGGTCTCGGTAATGATTGCCTGGCGTTTGTTGCAGCGCAACCACTGAGCGAGCGGGAACAGCGCACTGGCGATGCCGTCTTCAACACAGTCGGGCAACGTGCCGTTGATAGGCTTGTCGAGGAACTTCTGCACGTCAAAGAGGAGTAAGTCGGTGCCGCCTGTGTAATCGGTTATCACGCTGAGCGCCGTCGCTGAGCCACTCGAGACAAAGGTATCTGCATGCGCGAAATCTGTTCCTGGAAGGAGGATGAACTGTGATGTGGCGCCGACACCGCGGATAACCGTCACCGCTTGCTGAAGTGTGTTCGCCCAAGCGGAAAGATTCGGGATATCATGTGGAGCATGCATCCTAATATTACGAATGTTAGTTGCAGATTATAAACCAAAATAGTACACTTACAGGCCGAACATGACTTGAGGAATACCAGCCCAAGTAGAAGCCATCTGTTTCCAGAACGTTACGAAGTCGCCGTCTGTCGGCCCACCTTGACCAACAATCTTAACGTTGTCATAATGTCAGAGTGTTATCACTGAGAAGGCTTAGTTAACTTACACCACCATAGAAATATGCATAGTTGTGGATCGATGATACAATAAGCACCAGTGCTCAAGCACGATTTGACAAGGGCAGTGTACTCGGCGAAGTTCGTAGGGTCGAATGTTCCTCCGGGGGTACCTCCTGTGAGGAACTGCCATGATACTGGTAAGCGGAAGATGTTGAACCCATCGTCCTTGACGAAGTGTTGCATCTGGCCGAGGCCGTCTGCCCCTCCGTATGCTGTCAACGGTGGGATAGCCAGAGCCGGGTCGTAGTTGCCATACTCGTCAATGCTGAAGTCGATGCCAGCGATGTTGATACCCGCGAACTTGACCTTGGTCCCAGTCGTCGGTGCGGGAAGGTCACAGTAGACAGAGGTCGAGGATGTCTGTGTAGGCGAGACAGTACTAGAAGAATTGGTGAAAGTACTGGTGCTAGTTATGGTTGACGTCGTGTTCGTGTAGGTTGTGAACGTAGAGGTCGACAAAGTGGTAGACGTAGGGGCTACGGTGGTGGACGCCTTCGTCGTCGCAGAGACTGAAGTGGCGGCGGCGGCGGCGTATGCGATGTTCAGCGACAACAGCACTAGAGAATGCAAAGACCTCATGGTCAAAGAGAAGGAGTGAGCTGTTTCTCTGAACCTTTCTAGCTGAACGTTAAGACATTTTATAGCTCTTGAGGACCGCATGGAACGAATTGCATCACACGACCAGCAGAATTCGAATGACGGGCCAGCGCCAGTCCAGAGCATCCAGGTACCAAAGAATAATCTGGAGAAGGGAAAATTCATACGTCTGAATAAGAATCGACCATCCAGGACAACAACGGGTTCAGATGAACACGAAAACCAGTGAAACGAGGCGAAGGGTGAACGTCTCGGGCCCGAGATCAGTCCGTTCCCGTCGCCCTGGGCCTGAGCGACCGTCGCGTCAGGTTAACCATAGCGTGAACAAGGGTTCATTCTCTCCGAACGTCATAGAAGGGGGCATTATAACAGTGTCGATCACTCACCTATTTATGGTTAGAAGAAATGATATTTGTGGAGCACGCCGATCCAAGTTGTAAAGGTTCGTCCACATGGTCGCATGTTATGCATGGCATCAAACGAAGAGACTGCTGATTACAAGTTGCAGTTATTTACACTTGCATTTGTCGCACATTGCTAATGAAGCGGTGGCGGTTATAGGTCGCAAGGTAATCGGATACAACTGCCTCGGATGCGCACGATCTATATCCCAGCTCAGATTTGTTGAAAGACTGGATTCTTGTAGAACCTGTCAAGGCAAACTGATGACCCGGAATAATTGAATATAATGGGCTCGCCAAGGCCAATGTGACTTGAGCGTTGAAGGGGATGAGAAGAAAAGGAACGTCCAGGCACGTATCAATAGAAAAGTTTTTGTCAATGAGTCCAAGACGTGGCATTGGGGGGTGACGATGCATGCTGCACGAAAGAAATGCTGAATGGCGTAGACCGAGAAGGGAAGAGTGCGAGTGATCGGCGGTAGAAACGGACTCAAACGCATAAAGCCCACTGGAAAGCATGGGTGGAGTAAATGGTCCGGGTGAACATAGTAGAGTCAGCTCGACAATGTCCCATAAACGATAGGCACAGTGCATACCTTGCCCCGTCCCTTCCGATGATTACAGAATTGCGATTTGAAGACATGCATGCCATCAACTTGGAGCCTAGATATGTCGATCGTAAGTGGAAGAAGTTCACAAAAATACATGTTCAATGCCAACCTACGAGTAATATAGATATATTCCTGGTACTTAATGTTAAACTCACTTTATTATTATTTTAAGCAACGATGGTCGTTCCCATTTGACTCCCATAGTTTCGTTGGATTATCCCAGATAGGAAGAGAGTTGTTGACCTTTGGCCGACGCAAGCTTGTATGACGGTGAACCACACCGTCATTCAATCAACGAATCAGCTGGGCGAAGAGAAGGCTGTCCTGTCATAGAGCACCTGGCTAACACAAGATGGTAGATCCTTTGACCTTCAGCGCGTTGGCTGTGTTGCCCGGGCCCCGTGTAACGTTGACTCGGATGTGGCAATTAGTGTGGGCGTCCGAGCAAGTGAAGATGTGGTGGGTTCGGCAAGAAGCCCGCATAACAGCAGTTGATGGCTTATTGGAGATCTGAGAACTGTGTGTACCACGTAGAACAAGAAGCAGTAACGTGCACAACTTAAAAGTCAAGAGCAAGATGCAGAACGCGGCACAGTGACTTTCAAATGGTGGCACGCGCGCGACGCGACAATGGCGGACTCTTCCACAGCCGTCAACAGTGGAATCAACACAATTGGGTTTCCGTCAGTTGACAAACGTACACGGACATCAATCTGTAAATATAAATGCAGTGGTACGATGAGTTTCTGAACTATAGATTCAGTTTGCTTTGTAACTTACACTTGAGCATTGTCTTTGTAGCGCACATTCGAGTCTACCATACCTACTTCCTAGTACGATGCCGCCACGTCCCATGACACGAAAGATCAAAGCCCAACCGTTGCCGACTTTAAAGGTGAAGATGAGTGCTGCCACGTATTTGGATTTGGATGTTAGTAGGATGTCTCCGAGCGCGGAGTCGTTATGTTCAAGAACAGCGATTTGGAGTCCATCCATCTGATCGCAGCTACATTACTGATATCGCTTCCTCCATCAACTCCGGATCTGTGTCATCCGCAGTTGGACAACTTACCGAGTCCAGAATGATCAAGTTTACGCTCACTGCGGCTCACACACCATTGGGCCCTGAGCATGGTTGTATGATTGCTGATAAGCTTCTCTCATAAACGGCTCAACTCTTTTGACAAGTCCTACACCCGATGACTGCGCTCACTACAGAATACGAAAATCTTGTGCATGGTGCTCGGTTGGCGGCGGTATGTTTTGCCTCACTTCACCAATATTTTATCTATATGACTGATATCTTTAAAGGGTGTACATGGTAACTTGACCTTACGCCCTCCATGCAAAGACCCTGTTACTGAATTCCGGATTAAGTTGCTTCATTCACTCTACTAGTGAGCTCGTCGTACTTCATCCACTGGCTCTTGTGAGAGATCGTAACCGTCTTGACACTTTATCACAGGTTCTTGACTGCTTCATTACATTTCCTGATGAGGTCCTGGTACATCTCATTAGTTGATTCATTACGTATAGCTAATATACTAGTGATATGTCTAGGTTCGGTACATCTGGAGCTCACGATGGAGCGTCGTGAAAATCCTATATCTTGTTGCTCGATATATGGCGTTTATCGATGGAATAATTGGACTGATATGTTCGTGGATATCTCAAACATATACAACTACATGTATATGGATCTGATGGCCCTCTAGATGACTTTTACCCAAGGTTAAATCCTGAAGTAAGTTCCTTCTGTCGATTACCCCGTATGTATATTAGATGTTCCTTTCTCTGACACCTACTATACGTCCTAAAGCTGTGTCATCGACTAGACGAGTCTCAGTCATGTATGTATTCCCTTTTGAGCCAAATATGAGCATAGCTGATGATCCTAATTCTAGGGTTGATTCTGCTGGGGCTAGCTATATCTGAAAGTATAAATCTTGTTTGGGCTCCTCTCAGTCGCCATTCTCACAGCTTCTCCGATAGCAATCATGGCATTCCGCACCTACGCACTTTTCCAGAGAGATTCACGCCTGACACGATTTCTGTTGCTCTCCGTAGGACCCGTAAGTGGTATTCGTTTTCAATAAGAAATGAATATTGCACTGACGAAGGCTACATATCACCGTTCACTGCAGGCCGCTTCTGTAAGTGTTGTCGTTGTAAGAGCCGTAAAGAATGTTGGTAACTCCGGGTGTGCGTACCCAATCATTATCCTCACTTACTTCTAGTGACATGTGTCATACAGTTGTCCAACCACTCGACCCGAGGTTTACGCCCTGCATGTCGACAGAGGGTGAAAGGGAAGACTGGATTGGGCTTCTTCTGCTTGCCTCATTTGAAGCAAGTAAGTATGTACATCAAATTTGGTCGAGATTTTTTGTAATGACGCTGTTAGTCACACTGCTCCTTACAGTATTGAAAATGGGAGCTCGAGGTTGGTTATGCTTCCTCTTCTCGAATAGTCAGCGTTCTAAGCAATCTCCACCTACCCAACCTCAAGTTCCTAGGGCATCGCTACTCTATGTATTCTATAGAGACGGTGAGTTATCGAAGGCAAAAAGTATCTATCTTCAATAGTTCTTATAAAAGTAGGACTCGTATACTTCCTAGTCTCTATCAGTGAGCTTAACTCGTCCTCCATTAATTTACTCATATCTTGACTATCAGTGAAGCTAGTTCAGTCGTGAACATTATTTTCTTACTGCGGAACTCGGTACGTCACTCTCAGCTACATATATGTTATAGCCTTCTGGTTAAACGTATCCGCAGATCAACATCATCACGTATGACGAAGAATTATCTTTCGTTAAAAATCCGCTAATCAGTTAAACTTACAGCCTACAACGCGTTCTCCACTCCAATCTCTCGGCCCGGATCATCCTACATCTACGTGCATCTGATGCAAGCACGGACATCCAGTCAGGCCATCAATTGAGCTCTATGAGATATGCAGAGCAAAGGAGCCCATATCGTAGTTTGGTTTCGAACGAGGCGTATTCAATAGAAAGCAGTAATATAAGCTAAAGGAAACGAAGTATACGTTATTTACCATTACCCGACAGCACCATATAATAGCTTCAGATGACACGTATCAAACCTAAAGGACGGTTCATCTTATATGACTCATTCGAATAAAATGGACTTCACTCACTCTGGTGTACTTCAGTTTATCCAACAGATACGTATATGACCATGGCAGTGTTGGCACCTATCCCCTCGGTCCACACTGGGTGGTCAGCAACTCACACAATAAACCGCAGATACCTAGCGCATCTTTATGATCTATCGCAAGTGAAAATGTTCAGTAAAGCTCACGAAGAGCTCAAAGGAGCGAAAAATTGGGTGCCCATCCAGTCAAAACTGCTGAGTAGCCTGATCCGTGCGATGATCCCAATCGCACAGATCGCATTTCAAGAACACGCGCGTCAACCACACCAAACATCTCGTCTCATGCTCTACTCGTACCGTCCAGGAACTCGACCACTGACACATTCAATATCCGCATTAGGATCACCCTAGGGTCTATCTTCAAATGCAAAGGATTTTCAATCCGTCTGCCCCAGGGCGTCATCTCTTTTCTGATCCATGGTCTGACAGACCTAACCATGGGGCCAACTGTTGCGGTAGGCCACGCTCTCCCCCTGATCCGTGCACCGTCTCAACAGCTAGGGTCTGTTCGGACGGGCTATGAGATGACTGCCCCCTGGTATATGCGCCGTACGGATTCATGGTCATAGTTCCCAAGAGGAGCCGGCGCTGTGCTCCCCCTTCAAACCGTTTCCGACCCCAAACGAGGTTAACGTAAGGGGCGGCACCAAACAGCAAAGGAGCTCCCATAACTACGAACACCCAACGTTTCCGCTGGATGAACACAGACATAGAAGAGCCCACGGTGAGCTGCGTGCCCGCTTCCGGGAAGCGAAGGCAGGCGGACGGCGATACAGAGCAGAGAACGAGAGAAGGTGTGGTAGACGTACCGTGTTCCCCCTCCAGTCTATGAACCAGCTAAGGGTTCAATCGTGGAGGAAAGAAAGCATCCAGGCTTGAGATGAAGCTTGCGTTCCATCGACCCAGCAGAGAAGATGAGGATATAAGAAGGGCGGCGCCGCGTCTTCTACTCTGACGAGTAGGAGAAAGTTGGCTGAGATGGGGAAGGAAAGGCATGAAATCACTCGCTTTTATATGCGTGCCCGAACCACATATTACCACCTGTGGTTTTAGCTCTTGGGTACGCCTGACCTCTTTGACCTAGCTTTGGTGTCATATATCAATCCAAAGCGTTGCAACCACAGACCACGCAGCAAGGCCAAAGCTGTTGCCACCGATTCCTTAAAGGGTATCACAAGTAACCATAACAGGAAAGAATTACATAACCTAGTAAAACGGCACCTCGGCGTTTCTTCAACATTCTTAATGTATATACATTCTTGTTATGAGCTCAGAGAACTACTCAAGTCTCCTTCATATGTATAAATAATGATGCACTTTCATAGCTCGTACAACACGATGTAGTACTAGTAGGAAGTAAATATTCTAAAGTGTATGCAGATGAGACTGCTTCACTATAACCGTCCTTTAAAAGGCAATATTACTTCCCTTACAAGGTGGACGGCTTGAAGTCGGCGCGAGTTCGGCACCACACTTACCTTTCACCGGCTGACAACTTTCTAGGATAAAAGCTGAGGCCTAACATTAAAAATTTGAGACAAGATATTATATTTGCTTCTCGTTATGACTATTAACCACCTGAATAAGCTGTAAGGGAATATTATGCCGCCCTCCGTTGCTGCTATTGACCGTGATCTCAGTGACTTGAGGTCCTTCAAGTTCCCCCGTATAAAAAGGATGAACTTGAAGCTTAACAGTATTAGCACAAATGTTTTGATGTTTCTCGAATCAATATGTGCCGTTCCTTCGATATACACACATAAGATCTTCACATACAGTACTATATTCACAGGAATTAGGTGAAAGAGAGTCACCTGCAAACAACTCGAATACTAGTAGCACAGAGAAATCAAATATCTCATGTTGATGGTCAACACTATAGGAGCTAGCAAAATCCCCGCATTTATTAAAAGATAGTGGCTGCGCAAAGAGGTCGGGCGAGGTCATAGGCTACAAGTATCCGGACTTTGGGCTACATAAATAGGCCCAAAGATCTAGAAATCAGCGTTAGTTCGAGTCTCCTCTTTGAAGTGGGTCTGCAAGCCGTTTGTACATCAGATTATCCTTGAACCCATGAGCAGGGATATGCGATGCTGGTTTCAGGGCAGTGTGCTGATCCTGCATATTGATCTCGGCTGAGGGCAAGTCAGAGTCACCATGCGCAAAGTGAAGGAGTGATAGGCGGACAAGTAAGCCATGAGATACCAAGTGCCACGCCGACCAGCTGACACAATTATTAGCGCCAATCATAGTTGAAAGGAATGAAATCTTACCAGTTGGCAGAGAGAAAGGTCTGAATTGTCAAACTTGCAAGAGCATTGACACGATCTCCGTGAGCGCTCCAGAATTCCGTGAGTTTCGGAAAACCCACTGATGCAAGAATACTGCAAGCTTAATCATTACTTTTAAGAGGCAAACAGAATGATGGGCATTCAAAAAATAGAATCACACTCCTCATGCGAAGGACTTTGCACCAACACCATCAATGACTCACAAATAAGCATCAACGGGAGAATCGATATGCGCATGGCAGCCAGGTGCCTCGAATCCGCCTTTGACGCCAATCTGGACCCACAAAGTACAGCCAAAGCGTCACATGCCACGGACCTACATTCAAGGGGTATCCGACAGAGTAAGCAATGAGTATGCACTTCGTTTTGAAAATCTTTCGCGAAAGATCTTCGACCACATGGCTAAGTTCCGAAAGGCAAGGTTTAGCTCACGAAAGGCTTCGGGCCTCGTTGAGGGAAGTTTCAAGACTTTTCCAGGTCGGATATCGAGCCACTTCACGAATAATGCATGAGCTCCACCTATAATCATCGTCACCGAAAGGTCGATAACGAAGCGAGGCCAAGTCCGGTTATCGTTCCAACATACGAGTTGCCTAAGCTGAGACGGTCCACAAGCCCAAGAGCTCACAGCTCTTTTCGAGCGACCGGAAGTTAAACCCGAATGGGAACCATGACTGCGGCCGCACCACCTTAAGACTTGAAATAGAGGTTAAAGTTGAGGACCTGAGTGGATAGGTTCGGATCGAACAACCGATTCAGCGACTTGGTATTGTAATGCGATGCAGCATCAGGTTCTGTGAGGAGGAGCTGAAGAAGTTTTCCGGGAACCTGAGAGCTTGCAGTAGATTACCAGCCCGATTTCCGGTCCGGCCGGTCAATGCGCAAGCACCGGGACCTCAGGATACTATAGATGGGAAAACATAGCAGTCTGAAGAGGGTCTTTTAAGGTTATCCGGTCTGAAGTGGATAGCACCTCGGACCACCGGCGAGGATAGACCGAGACCAGGTGTCGAGACTGCGGAGGCAATCTTCGATCAGATTTGAGATGTGGAACGAGGCAACATAATTTCCGGCGCCAAGAATTTGCCATGTAAACTGTCGTGTCGTGCAGTTTCGTTCTTGGGGCCGCATAATTTGTCTGACTGCTTGTATCATCGTCGTCGCACATCGTAAGGCTATCAGCCAAAAACCATAAAATACGCTGGTGGAGGCTGCTATACCAGGTACGGAGTTGTGCTGTTGATTTTGGGGAGGGACGGAAGGAGGCGAGGCTCAGGTGTAGATGAGGACTGGATGGTGATGGTGGCTCGGTGCACGCAAAATTCCGAACACGAAGTACTCAGTATCGCCAGCAGTCACGGTAAGCTTTGCCTGATGTCTAAACATCCTATGCATTCAGGTCAGGTACAAAGCGCAACGCGATCGATACAGCTGGACGAAACAGATGTCCATAAAATGATGTTGAACTTGAAAGGGACAGGTTGGACGGGTCTCGCAAGGAAAAGATCGCCTTGTAGATGCGCTGTGAAAATCACTTCCTTGATTGACGTCCATCTTGATTCTTCAACTCGCACATATTTTTTCACTGTCAAATGCCATGACAAGGTAGGTAGCGACAGCATAAGGGAGGCTGAGGTGAAGTGAACGATCACAGCTACCGCTTCACGATTCAGATCTGTGCGGTCGGAATAAAATGCTGCATGACCCTAAAGGAGAAGTAAAGTAAACTATCAGCTCCATGTGTACGGATGATTGATAAACCTAGCGCTGGAATACATTTGTGTAAGAGTCAAGGTCTCCTATGTCAGTTGCATTTCTCCCGACGTGAGCCCCCTTCCCCAAGGTCAGATTTATCCAATTATCCGGACTGGTGGGGAGTAAATCCGCATGTTGACGCGTCTCTGTTCGATTTCTGTGCCCCTGAAACGACCGAACCTCGCCGTGCGCGGATGAATGATATCTCTATAACAACATCATATAGCTGAGATATAGTCCTACAAAGCACTGTGAAAGCTGGGGCTTAAACATTGAATGTAGTCTGCCGTATTAGAGGTTCGCGAGCTACGCAAAGTGTTGCAAGCTTTGCATTGTGACTGTCAAGACGTTGGCTTTGTGAGGAGCCCTAGAGTCTCGAAATGACGTCGACGTCCCATGGATGAATATTAATGTGCTGTGCGGAGATGATGCAAGTAAGAATATGTAACCAAGTCAAAGCGTCGCTTACCTATCATTCAACCGAATCGCGCGTACGGTATTGTAGTGAATAGTAGATACATACCAGTCCAAGGAATACTGGGGATCCGACCATACAGTCATACTAGAAACTTGTTGCAAGATGCAGTAGTCGCTGCAAAATATAATGTATACTAGTAATCAAGATAAGATAATTGGTGGAGCATCACATAGAAACTGCTCGAGAGCCACGCAATTTTTTTGCACTGATTAGACAGTAGGTGTAGTTTAATAGTATGGAGGTATCTTCGAGACCTATAGAGGTCTCTTTCATAACCTATCGCCAGTGACTTTTCTGAGTGGTGTATAGAGAGACGACAAAAGAAGCAAGGCCGTTAAAATTGTACCTTCTTCCACTTCCGGCGGAGCCGATCTGAGTTTAAACTCAATCCCACATATACTTGTTGTTCTTTTAACCTTAGTCCCTCCAACACATTGACCCAAGTCATAGCAAAATAGCTAAACTATCCCCTTATGCTAAAGATTGACTCTTCTCTACTTTAGTGTTATCTCGCTGTAAATGATAGACTTCATCACGAGCTTAAATATATGAATCGGTGACTTGGAAAGACCATTGGACCGCAACTACTAGTACACAGAAACGTTGGTCGAGAAGCAATATTCATGTAGCTCATACATAATACACCCTTCAACTAATTGTCTCAATTTGAATGTTTTAATGAGCCGACTTACTTTTGCCACTGGTTTTACTTGGCGGCCAGGCCCCGTAAGTCCGACCGACACGCAAGGCCGTGCTCACATCTTCCGGAAAATTATTTGAATATTCCGTCGAACGTCCGTGAAGGACGCTACATCAGACACACCGTTCTTCTTTTTACTGAGTATGTGCATATAGCAGACACTACAGCAAGATTGAGTGCGAAATGAAAAGCAAGATTGTTTATGAATGCTCCCGGTAATCACGGTATCACGATCACTTTGTTCACGAGCGAAGAACAGAAGCTACAGCATCAATAGGATATTGCAATTATATGATATGAGGCATGTTGAACGACCTTTTTATCCTTTGGTGGTTTCATCCGTGCACATACATACATATATGTAGTACATTTAACTTACTGTAGTCATTGAGCGGATCATGGACCGAAACGATTATCATGAGGCCGATAGTGTCGCAGACCTGTTGTAATGGTGGTTCTTACCGTTCACGCTTTGTCCAAGACGCCGCATTGTCATCAAAAGCGGATTCCTCTCCGGAATGAGGGCCGAGCCTGACCGCCCATAGTCGGTTATAAACACTGAGTCAGACTTCGAATCAAATGCAAACCTGCCAGGGTAAACGGACGTTACCTGTTGGCATGTTCGCAGTGAAGTCTGTGCTGCTCATATAGCAGCAGACACGGTGATTCCGAAAAGTGCTCCTTTTATTTTAGAATTCCCTGTGGGTATGTAAGTTTCTAAGATACTGATTAGTAACTCCGAGACTGAAGGTAAAGTGAAAGCTCCAGGATACTCCACGGGAAGGACCCTATACATAAGTGCCTTTCGTCACCATCAAGCATCTTGCCGCGAAGGTTCTCGAGTCCATACATCAGAGCCCAAGGCTACGGAGACCGAATTTTGATATCAGCCCTCGAAAGTATGTTGTATCGCAGCGCCGACTGTCAGATATCTGACGCTGCCCGGGTACACCCAGTTCGTCATGCAGGCCAAGCAAAGTGCTCGATGTAGTTCTTTAAATAGCTTCCCGAGAGCGATGTGAGCATGCCATCGATTGAATGGGCATCAACCCTGAGAAGTTAATCTTCGCTCTTGAGCGGTCGCAGTGCAATCGATACAATGATCCGAGTGCTCTGAGTACAAAGTGCAATCCAACGAAGCACGTGCTATAGGCAGCGATAAGAAGGGAAGAAGTTAGCTAACTCCTGAGCTCTCTATTGAAGGAGCACTACACCGCAGGGATTTGTAATACCTTTCTTACCGTCGAGATATGGACGTGGCATTGGCGAAGCACCGCTCTGCCATTGTAGGAAGTCTCCTGGAATGATCCGGATACCTATTCGAATCGTCCAGCCAATTGCAGCCATATGTGCTTCTTCCTTTGTCCTTTGTACATTTCCTTGAAAGAGCGCGGAGCTCAGCTGGTCTTAGTGCCGAATTCAGTACGTGGGGCACTAGAAGCAGGCGAAGGACAAGGCGTGATTAATGCGTGACCTTTTCCATTTTCATGTGTCTGAGAGCAGGAGACATCAGCGGGAGTGCGCGTTTGAGGGTGTATCTTCACAATCAACAATGTCTCGGCGCACCAACACGAATAACCACACGAGCATTTGCGCTCGTAGTAAACTAAGAGTTCGTGAAAATTAGTGTTGAGCCGGAAAAAGTGTAAGGCGTGTGATACCGCGGATGTCCGACGCAACAGGGTTCAGCAGCTGTGAGCTGTCGCGATGCCGAATCCAAGGAGAATCGACGAAGACACATGAATTCAGCGTGGTAGTATCGGCTATATCCTCTGAGAAAGTGACCAAGGTCAGCAGGTAGGCAATCATGGAATTCAAGTAGCGTGTTAAGCCAGTTCATCAGATCAAGTCCCATGGCATGAGACATGAGGCAATGAAGCTAGTGAAGACTAGAAAGAGCATTGCATCAAAGATATTGCGTTGCACAGATATGCATGGAGGCTTCATTGCCTGTGGAGAAGCAGTTACCTTCAAATGTTTGAAGGAGGGTTACTTGAACATTAGAACGGGAAAAGCCTAATAGACAGGAGTAGAAGAAGTCAGAATGCCAGTGGTCGACCTTAGGAGAGACCCAGGGTTACTTACTTGTAGAGGAGAATACTAGTCTCGTCCGGCGAGAAAAACAGGTCACAAAATGTCTGATGTTCAAGTTATAGGGTCGGATAGAAACTGTGTCTGACTCACTGATATTTGATGAATAACAAGGAACTATCAGAAGGACTCGAGTGCATTTGTAGGCTGAGAATATCCCAGACAGTCAGTGAGAATTTGTTCGAAGCTGGCAGGGCCGTGCAGGGATGAAGAGACAAGAGACAACACCTGAGAATTTGAGCCTGAATTGCACGTGCCTGACTCACACTGGCAGTGCCAGGCCAGGTGGCACGCGTCGCGACGCGTCAACCTTTTTTCGACTCAAACCCCTTCATCGGCTTCCTTTTCACACAACCTGCAGCCTCAAGGAGACTACCAAGCCGGCGTAGCCGACATATTTCGAAGAGATTTCATGAGGTCAAGACAGTGGAATAGCCAAGTGGAGATTCGTTGCATGGCAGAAATTGTGGCATCGGGCACACATCGTAAGTATGCGAATTCATGATTCATGTTCTATCGATCTCATTGGTTTGAATGCTATACTATCTAAAGGTGTGGCAAAGATGCTACTCTAATTGTCTCGCAGCATCGCTGCCATGGCACCAAGATGAGATGCCTTGCTCCCACATACCAAGCCTAATCAAGTTAACCAAAATCCCCAAAGCATTCCTTTTCTATACCAAACGCCCATAATATCGTAAGAGGGCTTTATGCATGATGCCCATTAAGCATCTAGTAGTGCAAATGATGTACACCACTCACAGAATTTGGATTTGGTGTGAGTTTGCACATTTTTTCAGGCTATTTCAATTTCTTATCTGCGCATTATCTGCGCATTAGGTCTTCACAAAGTCAAGAGAGACTCCTGCCCTACAGTGTTAAACGGCAGTTCTGCTCCATGTGATTGGAGAATAGAGATCGATCCGGGGGAAGATCACAGGAATCAGGCTGAAGGACGGGATTTAACTCCAGCATGGGAAAGCACGGTGTGACTCAGTCTGCCCCGAACGCGAGGCAGTTGAACTCATGTAAACCCACAGACTATTGACATGAAGATTCGGGGACGTCGACGGCAGCATTAACAGCAGTATCACCGCGGGTATACGCGCCACAAACCCTACATCATGATGCGCATACCCGACAAACATTGTATTTCACGACTCTACAGGCGACATTGTCTTTAGCAGGCAGTAGTGGCCCAACGACTCGATGTCCGCGCTTTTATTATTAGCGTGTCATCCCGAGAACACCGGTTATTTACAAAGGTATTGTTTCTGTGATGATCACAATGTATGATGCTTAACAACCTCTGCTTATCACAGTACAAGTTGTGCAAGGAAAAAGGAGCATTGTCCCAGATTGATACCAACATCAGTTTCCGACGCTCATCTCAAACCGCGGATTATAAACTGATTGCGTGCGGCCCTTTCTACATGCTTTGTTGATACTACCAACAGAACATTCTGCGGAAGTACAAGATGAGGAGCTTGTAATGGGTGGTCTTCACTCTAATTATAGACACCGTGCGTCTGCGCCGATCGTTGCACAGCGACCCAGTCGACAGCGTCACCAACAACGGGCGATTTCCTACTATGGATCGCCACATCGACAGAGCAGATGAAATCATCACAAAATCTAGCCGTGGCATGTGCTTGAACTCTAGCAATCTGACTGAGGCCCACGTCCAAATTTTCATCACGGACCACCTTTCGGAAGACTTCGATGAACGTGTGGGCAACACGGCGTTACTCGTTATCTTGTAGGGTTGAGCGGTGATCGAAGGACCTCGTTGTTCCTACTAAGGCGGTTGAGGACCGGAGAGCTGCCTACTTCCGAAAAGAAGCGAGGATGGTAGGAACAGGGCGCTCGTCCGGTATTGCTCGCGACGGCTTCGAAGGGGTGCATGGCCTGGATTGTACGAATAGTCGACTCGGCAGGACAGCGTTGCGAAGCGCGAGCGAGCGAAGCCTTAAGTCGAGCTTGAACCTGCATTAGACTCGTTGGCTGATGCGGGGTGTAGGCGGATGCGAAGATGCTGAACGTTTAGACACACTTGTCTCGATCGAGCTTCCACAACATATTACGGGCGCGAGGCTTAATGGATTGTCGACTCAGAACTGGACCATCGGCGGGCAACGGGGCTATACCCGCGAAAGGCATCAACCCATCATCCTTTTGAAGTCACAATCCACCACAGTAGTACGTCCCGGATCCGATTTTCTCACCTCACGGCGAAGGGCACACGCCGTGTACTTTTTGGTGCCTTTGACATACGTTGGTGAACGCCCGGGACATTTTCGAACTCCCAGGCAAAACCGACCAATACGATACGGCGGTTCCTGGAGCAAAGCTACCTCCGAAGGTTTGTTTGGCAAATGCCGCTTCCGGCGTAAGTGTCAGTGTTCTGCGAAGCTTGCTCGCTTTCAAGCTGGAAATCTTATGAACATTGGCTCTGACGACAGTTCTTTCGAACAAACCTCGGAAGTCGGCGAAGGCTGAATTCAACATTTTGTCTTTGCGCCTGTTCAGCGGCAAAACAAGCGCTTAGACCCAGTCTTTTAGATCTCTTAGACCATAGGCGCAGCCACTGATGGCTACCGCCAAGGCCACGGTGCCAGTGTTCGGGAATTCCCTCTTTTGCGCATGTCGTCCGATCGGCAACTGCATAAGTCATTACTAGCCTCGGCGAGCCCGCTTTTAACACCTGTGAGGTATATTTCGAAACATATGCAGAATGGAGGACAAGCCAGAAGAGACTTCGGGAAGAGAACAACCATCGTTCGTCACGCTGCGCACTGCTCTGCGTACCTCCAGGGAGATGATCGGCGACTCGGGTACGCAAGCTTCACATTCCTTTTTGAAGCAAGGAACAAGAGCAGAACTAAAGGGGCTATAAGCGAGGCTAGAACAGTTGCGGTCATTATATGATTTGCAGATTGAGCTACCATCTCTATGCGTCTGATTTCCTGTAGGATCAGTCTTCTGTAGCTCACTTCGTGATGCATCTCAGAAAGATTGCTCTGATGTATTGCGCTTATATATTCGATATCTTCCTGATCGGTGAGGTAATGGCCAGCTCAAACAACTTCAAGTACTAATCGATATTGTATGTTGCAGTGACTAAAGGTCTTACGCTATACAACTTTCGACGCTTTACGCAAATATACGCAGGCGAACTCTGGATAATCGCAAGAGCGACGTTGATGGCCGATGATAGCCTTATCAATAAGCTGTCTTAGACCCACCAGGGTCGCTCGATCATTCGTCAATCACTGGCAGTCACTGGCACTGGCAAGGGCGTACTCAAATAATTTCAGCGCTATTATAGGAATGATATTGCTCTAAAAACGACTTCGTTCACTTGTGCTTGGGTGTCCGCACTGGCATTCAATCGGCTGACAGTCCATCACCAGGACCTGTAGATGCAACCAAGCCATGCCACTCAACCCTTGCTGTGATTGGCAGACCTCAGGCAATCGAATAACACGACCCAGACAGCCTCACGCTACTCAAGTCCGAACGCCCAATCACGGCTATCTCCTCGACCCGTCGACTCAAAAGCATCCCTAACGGCTGGTGTACCATGAGCGCCATGATCTGATTCTTTGCTGTGCCTCAGTCTGTTGCGCTCGAGGACTACTATAGATACCTGTTCCCGCAACGGGCTCAAAGGGCTCCGGGTAGCTCAAATATCAACCGTGGTCAGTGGCCAATTAAGCTACACTTAAGCTGCTACTTGAAGCAGGTTTACGTATCTCAGACAGATTGGTAGCATTATCATTATGATGCGAAATCGTCTCATGGGCACTAGTTCTGAAATCGGAACGAGGAATTGGGCTCATCTAGGATTCAGAACAAAAGTAATCCAGACGTTTCGAATAAGCATGCGTGATACAAGCGATCGACGCCGACGTCAGACCTCAACGCCACGTACATTTTCAAATTACATTTAAGTCCATTCCAGGAGTTGAACTAGCTACATGCTTGCCATCAAAAGGACGAGGAAGGTATATAGTTCCGAATTTCCTTGTTCTTTGAGGCTCAGGCTTACTATTCATTGTGTCCTTGGCTCTTGTACTCGTTTATCGCCCGTTTGTCTACAATTCGGATCCAGCAAGATCTCAATCAATTTGAATTTGACCGAGAACGCAGATCGTCCGTTGCGCCCAAGTACAGGTGCCTAGCCGACTATGTACTATGAAAATGAATAGGAGCGCTCGAGACGAAGACGACTGGCATGCTGTGCCGGGGATACGAATAATGTAGCCTGCTACTCGAGGCTCATAAGATCACAGGTCCCCAAAAGATATCGTCATGATGCCATTTTTTTCCCAGTGGCTTGATGCACTGATCTCTTATTTGATGCAGGAGCTTTATATGAGGCTGCGGCTATGGACAAGTGGTACAGAAGGAATTGAGGCGGTATACTGAATGAAGCGGCCCGTGATGTTTTGTGTACGCTTCTCGGGCACAGACGCCTGATCGCAGCGTTGAGTATATATATTGTCAACTAAACCGGATGAGATTGCAGAGCCACCAGATATAAGGGCGCAAATATCGAAGCTGATGCTGATGGTCGCAGTCAGTGGCGCCAATGACGCTCAGGCGATGTCGTAGAGTGGAAGAGACCCAAAAGCGGGCGGTGTAGTCGTCGTGCTATAGCACTAATATAAAGCCAGTTCCATTGTGTAGTTCTCCTCATGCTTTGTTCTCCCCGTATAGATATGCATGTGAGATGAGGCCGGTCATCGCCGATCCTATGATTGATTAGTCAGCGAATTAGGAGAGCTGACGGTTTCTTCAAGTTCAGCGGCGCCTTCGCCCTGGTTTATTGCTACTCTTCGTTTACACAACGACTTCAAGTTCGGCGCCTATCTTCAAGTGCGATAGAGACAAAGAGAAAAGCGCACGTCGAAGCAATCACTAACACCATCTTGATGAAAGAAATATCAGCGCTTTCTCCGAGCGCTGGCAGTTTAATGTACCCGCAGTGGCTCTGCCAGTGCTCAGCGCTTACTATGTAGAGGCTCAAGACGCTACTACGGCCGACTTTAAGCGCACAGACTCTAACACTACAGTATGTATCATGCGCGATGAAACAGGCGCCGAGCAAGCGCCCGATAGTCGAACTTCAGTGCAACTCCTGTAGACTCGGGCGTCTATTCATCCGCCGCAACGCTGATATTTCGAATTTCTTTCTCGTTACGAATATACTACGGACGGGCCTACCCGTGGTCACGGTCATATTAGTGGTTGATGGAGTTGGGGAACGAATATTCCTGTCAATGGAAGAGGAAGGAAGAGTCAAAGGAACGCCACGAAAACTTTCCAGGTGATGTAAACGAATAACAATAGTAACCCAATTCCACCCTACTGGCATGCCTGTGCTCTTCTGTTCTAACTTTCTATGAAAGGTCTTTGTTTGCGTGTTTGAAGAGCGCCTTTACAGTCGTCTCCTATTCGTTATCGTTCCTTGGACACGAGCTCCTATCAAACTCCAGCACAGCGTAACATGCATGCGTGCGGGACAGCATTACTCTGAGTCTGAGCTTACCGTGACTAGGAAAGGAGGGACGAGTTTATCTACGAGACGACTCAAAGTGACGCACAAGCCATCATGGCTCCTGTCTCCGTTGAAGGACTTCCCAGAAACCCTTGACTCCTTTTTCCAAAATTGTGTGCACCCGAGCCCGAACTCGTGTGTGTCGTGCGGGCCAAGCTCGGACTCAGAAAGTAAAACTCACCCAACTCTCACATCCATTCACTCGCTCGGCATCCTACGGCTCCTCTAAGCCACATCGCGGGCCATCTTTATGCCACTGGTTTTCAGCGGAAGTCTATCGCGCGAAGGTTCGGCGGGGAGAGAACTCTCTCGAATGAAGAACATTATCGTGACGCACAGTCGCCGTTGGAGCTTGATATAGTCAATCTACTGTATGATGAAGTGATCTCCACCGGAAAAAGATCTTCACAGCCTCACCCAAAGAAGAACCCAGTCAATGCGACGCACATTAAGGGGTCCATCACTCAACCGT
The DNA here is from genome assembly GCA_910574555.1 of Trichaptum abietinum. Classification (NCBI taxonomy): domain Eukaryota; kingdom Fungi; phylum Basidiomycota; class Agaricomycetes; order Hymenochaetales; family Trichaptaceae; genus Trichaptum; species Trichaptum abietinum. Next base: position 2,506,491 of record CAJTBE010000011.1, on the reverse strand, counting down.
CCTTTGAACACAGATAACCTCTACGGCCACATAATGCGCGTGCGCAAGCTCTTCAAATGAATAGGGCACCTTTGCCTATTACGAACCGGCTGTGTACAGCCCCTCCAAGCATTAACTGCTAGTGAATTGCACTCTCTCCCCAATGCCGCACAAACGGACTCTCAGAAGTGCTGCAGGATCAGCCTGGATCGGTACTGCACCAACGTGTGCAAGCTTAAATCGGTATGTGCGGCTACACACACTGACATATCAGCACCATCCGGAGTCGATAGATAGATCCGAGCGAGTAGACGTCCCGAACGCTCGAAGAAGCATCTGGCCTCACCTGGTCATGATCACGGGTATATATGGCCCCCCCATCTATAACCGTTACTTTGTTGCTCACCAATCATGCGAAGCTACTGCGTATCCGATTAACTGACAGCTGAGAGGGATGGAATCGCTTTACGATCCTCGTATTGTGGTACGTACAACACACTGGCAACCATTCGTACATGAAACTGACAAGGCATTTCGGCGAAAAAATGTAGAGTTCTGCTGCGCCTGGGATGGATACATATGTCTCTGCTGCCTACCGTGACTGAGAACAAATACGCGGGCTGGGTTATCGGCAGAACTGAGAATAGCTGCTCTGTGGAGCACGTGTGTGTTTATGATACATATACATATACATTAATCAGAAGATGGAGAAGATCGGCAGATATGAACTCCAAGTGACTAGAATAGGATACAGCTTGCAGTCTATTAGCGCCTGAAAGCTTGAGCCCAGGTGGGAGTGTGCATCGTGCTGGATCGAGTTTCAAGCCAGACTCGCGATAAGTACGAGATAGATCGATTGTCTACTGCAATGCCAGAGACGTCGTCAACGTCCACGTTCAAGCCGTCCCGATCACACACAGCGGCTGGCATTTCAAAAAACTCATTTCACATAACGTTAAAAAAGCCACTGACGTATTTCAATAACAAACATTACAAACATACAGGAGGACTTACCGGCCGGTCGTAACCATCAACCCCAGAGAGTGGCACTCTGTTTCGACCGTGACGTACGTGCATGAAACGATGAAACGCGCATTGGCATTTTCCCGTTCCCGGAAGGTCGCAGGTCAAAAGGTGTTCAATTGACGTCAACGTCAACGAGCCGGGTCAGTCACTGGCACGGTGGCTGCGACTGGCATGGTACCGCCGGGACTGATAGCTCCGATTACTTATTTGACTCCGGCCGGGACCTGGAATTTGTTCATCTCCATGTCGTAGATATGGAGTCGGTCGATCTTCAAGTGCCAAGCTTGTTTTGTCAAGACTTCTGTCAATTCAGGAGATCTCTAAAACATCTCTACATTTCAATCCACTCACACAAGAGGAAGAGGAGGGAGAGCGCATGTTGCTTTGAAGAAGACCTTCATTTTATTCAATCTTTTGGGTGCTCCGCTACACTGAGAAACTGGAAAGCGCTAATATATACGAATGATTTTAGTTAGTTACAAAATCCGCGAGTAAGATATAAAAGTACGTATTGTGACAAGAATGACAATGGAGAGATGGAGAGACAAGAAGAAAAAAATTAGGAAAAAAAGGAGATGGAAAAGTGAGAAAGCAGCGATCCGGGCTGGATATATAGCTAGAGATACGTTGTCATCAAAAGCGAGAGCAGAGAGGATGCGGTGAGGTGAGGTGATGGGAAGTAATGCAAGAGGATGAAATGCATGATGTATGTATGATGGTGTAAAGGGTAAGAAGGCATATCGTTGGAGAGAGAATCGCGGATATCGGTTAAAGGATATGAAGAGGCATTGCAAATAATCGAGAGATAGGCAAAGGGAAAGAAAAAAACGATGTCCATGTTAAAAAAAAAAATAGAAAGAAAAAAGAGAAGGCAAGATTTTTTATACGTTATACACCAAAGAAAAAGGAGAGGCCTCACGGACGGGTGGAAACCAAGCCAGCAGACATCACTTCGAATTCCATACGGAAGAAAACGTAAACGCGCTAGCACAATCGGAAGCGCTAAGACCAACAAAACGACCCGAAAGCCCGCAATATGTACGACCCAATGGAAGAGAAAAAAAACACCCGTCCCGCACGCACCACCACCACCACCACCACACCTCATACCGCACACAAGCACACAACACGTTTTTTTTGAATAAGAGAAAAAGAGTTGGAGAGGAGAAAAAAAGGGGAAAGGGGGAGGAAAGAGTGCATAAACGGGGGGGGGAGCATAATGAGCATAATTCGTCGGCTGGCTGACTTTGACATGATTTGGCATAAAGCGGAGGGGCAATCAATCGCGAAGAAAGGAGGAGGGAGAGAGAGATCGATATCGTTCAGGATTCATGAAAATGCATCGTGTATGTGTGAGTGCGAGGCAGGAAAGACATATTACATGATTGCGATTGTGTGTGTGTATGTGCGGTGTGTGCGTGCGAGATGTATATAAGGTAAGGTTTATGTATACGGTTGAAGGGGGGAAAAGAAAAAGCAATGCGAGGTGAGGGGGATAAGGGTGGTGGTGAGTGCATGCAACAAATAAGTGCCAGGGTGAATGGTCAACAAATAATCACAGAATATAAGGAGGAAAGAAAAGTACAGGAAGCAAATATAATGCAACAAATTGTGATGCGAAAACTTTTTGGTACAGATGTAGGTGTTATGTGCATGGTATGTTTGCGTGTCGGTTGATAAGTAGGTGTAGGTTCGGGAGGTCGGAGTAGAGGTTGTCGCAAATATATAATCCGCTGTAATCGTCGCTGAGAAGATCGCAATAAAGAAGTCGCATCCGCAGGCGCATGAAATTGAGCCGCCATACGTTTCATCGCATAATAAGTAGAGTGGCCATAACACTTCACGCTGCGCGGACGGCCCATCGACCTCTTCTCTCTCCTTGTCGGAAGGTAAGTCAGGCCACCGAATGCATCCTAGCGAAGGCAGGCGTGGGAAATTAAAAGGACCTGGATATATGCGCTTTATTTTCCCTGGCGCATCGAGGTCATCCCACATCGCGGCCCATTTCTTGTCGAGGGCGGCGCGCCCTCCGCCTCGCTGGCGGGGTCGGAGCAATGTTACAGTTCAGCATACAACGCACACGCGCGTGGCCAGCACAGGCAAGAAAGTGCCTGGATCAGCCAGCGCGAGGGCCCAAGCTTGGATTACCAAACGCATGGCACGGTGAACGTCCTGAGGGCTTTGCTCCTCTCGCCAGTCCTGGCGCCGGAGTTGCTGTCCTTCTTCTGCTGCGCGGAACTACTCATCGTGCGCTCGTTCCATTCCATCCTCTCGCGCTGCTGCTGCTGCTGATGTCTACTGCGTTCCTCACCCTGACCTTGTCTCATGCTCATATTCAAATCCTCCTCCGACGATTCCCTCTTCACTGACACACCCTGACGCTGATGCTGCATCGCGCCCAAATCCAAGTCTTCTTGACTCGCATTCGCGCTGCTCATCCCAGATGCACCGCCTGCGAAGGACGGCACAGCGATGGCGGACGCACTTTGGCTGCGCGTCGGCATAGAATGCACCTGTGTGTGCTGGCTCCCGTGCTGCTGCGACACAGGCGGAATGGTCACCATGTTCACCATAATGGGTATCTGCTGTCCCAAGAAACCCTGCTGGCTGCCGAATTGCGACCCGTAGTTGACTGCTGCGAATTGGTGCGCCTGATGTGCTGCCGGGAGCGAGTAGCTCTTGACGAGCTGGCCGGCGGAGTTCATCATCCGGTTCATGTACGCGTTGGTCGTCATGCCTGGAGCTGAGTTGGGCGGCGTCTCAAGGACGCTGCTCTCCGTCGAGCTCGGGCTGGGGCTCGCCTCCTTGTCACCCTGAGACGAGTTCGACGACGTGGAAGACGAGGGCGGCGGCGTTCCGGGAGGAGTGGGGTACGTGCCCTCCGTCGCATTACTGGAACTGCGGACCGGCACCGGTGCGGGAATCATGTTGTACGAAGGCGCGCCCGACGTGATCGCCGTGTTGAGCGGAGGAAGGACAGGCTTGTTGATACCATTATGCACGGGCGAAGTGTCCATTGGCACACCCGCCGAGATCGGCTTGACACCCTGCGCGAACGGCATCTGCGCACCGTAGTCCGTGGGCGTCGGGAGCTGCTGGTTTCCGACCGTTCCTTCTTCCTGCTTGATGTGCACGGGCGAGGGCGACGTCGACGAAGATGCGGGAATCGCCAGTGGGCTGGGACTCGCGGCCGACTGCTGCGCATTCGACAAGGGTGTCGGAGGTGTGAGCAGCGGCTGCCCACCCACGCCAAAGGCCAGCTGCATCTGCACGCCGTGGAGATACGGGCCCGGTCTCGAGTATATCCGCCTCACCTCGCCTTCAAATCTCCGCAAATCGTCCCCGGGTACGTTGAGCTGCCACTCCAAGTACGCACACATCTCGCGCTCCATCTGGTTGATCTCGCGGAGGGCGAACATCGCCTGGCCGACAACGGCCCAGGACTTGTTGCTGTACGTGTCGTCGCACACGACCTTGCTCGCGATCATGAACGCGGAGAGGAACAGGCGGTGCCCTGAGGAGCCACGCGCGGCGGGAAAGCGGGTCTTGAGGCGGTGGAGGAGGGCGAGTGCGGTGAAGGTGACGGACGGGTGTAAGCGCGTGCGGTGGAGGGCGTAGGCGACGAAGTGCGCGAGGGTGAGCGGGATATTCGGGTGCGAGGTGGATGAACCTGAGGACGCGGCGGCCGGTGCGGGAAGCGTCTCGGGACAGTTGAACGTGTGCGCGACAAATCGGGCGCAAAGCTTCGCGGTCTCCTCGTGGCCGTAATACGTTTCCGAGCCATGATGCTGGTGGGTTGCGGCTGCCTGGCTTGCACTACTCGAGCCGTGCCCGTTAGAACTCGTACTCTGCTGCTGCTGTTGTTGCTGCGAAGCCTGTGGAACGACGGCAAGTAAAGGCGATTGGTGAACAAACAATGGGGGAAGGCTCTGAAGGGGCTACTTACGGAAGACTTGTGCGGTACGGGCGGTCCCTGCTGCTGTTGCTGCTGGTTTGCACTCTGCGCTTGCGCCAGCGCCTGCTGTTGTGCCTGAGCCTGAGCCTGAGCCTGCTGCTGCTGCTGCTGCACTCGATAGGCTTTGCGAAAGGGCGAATGGGAGTGCGACACGGAGACGGACGAGGTGGATGCTGCGGAGTGATGGCGAGGGATCTGGGGACCGTATACGGAGGCCATAGTCGTTGCAAGTCGTGGTGTCGTCGCTGTATATCGCGTGGGAAGATAGTGTTGGTATTAGTGCTCACGAAGGCTGTCGAAGCGCGCTCTTGCGATGGCGCTGGGCGATGGCGGGTCTGACGCTGACGAAGGCGTAGACACCGGGGGACGACGGGCGGACGAGGGCGGCGGCGGTGGGAGGGGATGGGAGGGCGTAGGGCGGAGGGATAACTGGGAGCGTTGAGCTGTGGGGATGGAGAAGTGGTGAGTGTAAGGCCCTATATAGACTGGAACCCATGCCCGTAGTATGAAAACAGAATTCGATTTCGAAAACTGGACCCTGGCTGTGCGCATACACGATGCACTGCAGAACGCGCGTGCCGTCCACATATGGCTTCCGGTCTCGGGGCCCCCATATCCGACACCCAAACATCCCGGACACCCGATACAAACAAAGATGAGGTAAGCAACCAGTGGGATGTCATCCATCAGAAACACTTTGAGCCACAGGAACTCCAACTCGGCTGTTCGGCGCCGACGACGAAAGAAAGAGCAAGAGGAAGAAAATGGTTCCGCTTACGCACCTTTCGAGTCCGTATGCAACGTTCGGGGGTGGCCTCGTCGTTAAAGTACACTTCCTTCGTCGTCGTCCTCCAACGTGCCTTAATATTCTCCCGCACAATCGAAAACAATGCTTGATAGGCTCAGATCAACGCCTTTGCACTAAGCCTGACGTGTCCTTCTCCTTCTCCTGTCCTCCGTCTATCCTTCTTCCTTTGTTTGTCTTGCGCCTCTTATCACCGGAAAGAGCTATCGCCTTGTCTTTCAACAATTGCTGGATGAAAGAGTAGAGTTGAGCGATGTGGGTTCGAGATGAGTTACCGGCTGCATCTTGCGCTTCTTATATATGTTCGTCCTTATTTACGCGTGCGGCCCTGTATCTATCAACATCCATCGTGACTCGAACGTGCGGTAATCTTTTCTCTTCTTTCTCCACAATAACCGGATGCAGAGCTTAGCTAACTCTCGCTAAGCCGTTTCGTTGTTGCATAAAGTTGGAACGATCATGATGGATTGCCGCTCAAAGGAAAAATGATCCAGCTTAACCGGACAGTTGCAGCGGACGCGTCGTGTGCGCGTCACATAACATGCATCCGAGGCGGTCTCTGTCTCTTCGAGTTCGATCTAAGCGGACGCAGTGACGGTGCAGATCACATTTATGTCTCGTATATGCGTTGCGAACTCTGATATCACGCAATCTCGTAGCCAACAATTCCGAAGCGAGCGAACCGCCCGGGAAACAAGACACGGCGGGCGACGGTGTGGATGCTCGGCGATATATGCGTGCCACTATAACATTTACTTTACAGCGCTACACTTGTTGTATGTACTCAGCGAGACCGAGCGAGACCGGCCGCAGCTCTCGATTCAACGCATTGTCCTCCACGCTCCGACTGATCTGATTCTCCCGCCCACCCTAATCCTAATCTATCTCCGGACGCGGTCGGGCTCAATCAGTATCACCTTTAACGCGTCCGTGTTCGGTGGACCCATCTCCGAACCCCTTCTCTCCCTCCTCCTGCCCTTCCCCGCACACGAACCCGCACCCGCTTTCACCGCCGCAACTCTAACTACTCAACTGCTCCTACACGCACACCGGCATCCACTTTAATCCTCAGCGTTCCCGTTAACTAAACATTAAACACCGAGCACCAGACGTCCGCAACTCGAATCCTCCGTAAGTCAACACTTAATAGCACCAAAAGTGATTGCCGTACCCAACAACATCACTCCCGGGCCGTGAACTCCAGCTCGACTTCACGTTCAGCAACGCATTCCGTCCTACATAGCGTAGGATGCAACTTGAACTACTTTGATCAGGACCGGGTCCGGGTTGGGGCGAAACATGGAAGTAATCATAGTACTCCGTCCGGAATCTACGTACTTCACAGCCATTACCCTGCCCCTTGCACCTTCATAAGTGCACTGACGTGTGCGAGACCAAGCCATTAAGACTATTAGCTATTAGGATACCTAGCTACAAGATAGCCCATCATCTGCACAGTAAGCGATGCATGCTTGCGAGAGCTCCGTGCGCGCGCAGCCTCAGATCGAGCCGGGTTCCACAAACCTCCTCTCCCAGTGAGTAAGCAAGTACATAGTCGACGACGGACAGCCCGATCGTACGATGCATACGTCCACGATGCAGGATATATACGTGGCATTTGGCATTTAGGCAAGAAGGCAGAGGCGCGACAATACACGTAAAAATCCTTGTTCTTTACATACTGATCCCACGTCGGGTGCATGCATGCATATATGTACTCACTGACAGTATTCAGAGCTTCGACCAGTCCCTCTATTTTTTAAGTAAGCTTATTACCCCGCTCGACTCCAGCTTCATTCAACTCATGCGCTGTTGAAGTAGGTAAAGAGAAGAAGTCGAATGTAATCTCTAACACCTCCTTTGCCGACCGACCGGGTGGATCCTTCTCTTGACGAGCAGCCGAGCCAGTCGATGTCCTGGAAAACAACTGCAATGCCCATCACACGTGTCCGTTCTCTCACAGCGCCGCTGCGGCTGGTGAATGGACGAATGGCGAACTGAGGGAACGAAAAAAAAGAAGCTGGTGGATAGGACTCAGACAGTACATTTCATGGGGCCCGCGAGGGAAAAGCGAAAGCAAAATGGCATTAGAAGATTTTCATTTCATTTCCGAGTCGCTGATCGTGAGCTAGCTGGAGGGAACGTACATATATTACTAGTACTAGTAACCGTGTCCCCCCTCTGTTTTGGAGCCCACAGAAGATTCATTTTGTGGTGTGATACTTACTCCCTGCGTGTGCTCAGGCTGCCGATCGTCCTCATGCGGCGGCTTTGCAAACTTGAAGCGCGGCGCACTGCTCGAATTTCGAACTATACGCGCTCGGAGTCGGAGTCGGAATATCGTTTCATCACCTTCAGGATTTCCAACCACTGCGGTTGAACATGGTTAAGCTTAAGCTGCCCCCAGTGTCCTATCTCTATCGCTGTAAGTTTAACCGAAAGGTTGTTACAATTGTATTTGATTCCGTCCCCGCGTGCTCGAATTCAACGATGAGTGTGGTTCAGGTTCACTTATGCCGCATGAGAGCGCACCGGGCTAACTAGCTCAGGCTGATCCCCCAGGTCCCAGGTCCTCGTGCCAGTGTGTCCGTGAGTGAATCAAGAAGAAATCCGCGCTCGTGCCCACACACTATGATCGCATATCCTCGCACTGCAAGGCCTCCGGACTCCGAGTCGACACTGACAGCTCACTGGCACGCACACCCCCTAGGGCCTTCCGACGAGCTTGAGAGCTTCTTCACGCTCAGCACTGGATCATGGAAGGAAGGGCCTTGAACTCTGTTCGGCAACGCAGCCGACAAAGGCCTGAGTGACAGACAAACAACCGGATTTGGGCCCTGAACACGAGTTGTACCGGGGGCTCCGAATAGTATATGTGAATGCAGGGTTGCCGAGAACTGGTATGTATCCTGATTGAAAGAGCATGCATAGGGGCGACCGACGACCGACGACCGGTGAAGTGATAGACAATGCAACGCAAAGCAAACGCGAGGTAGGGGGAGAAAGAAAGAAGGAGGGAATCGGAATTGATCACCGTCAGGTGAATGGAAGCATTGAGCATTGCTCTGCATAATAGCTCTAATAGCTCTAATACTCTAGTTCTGTGCTACCGGAGACCCTCGAAAATATGCCAGGATGGGGGTGATCGTCCCTTTGGTTCTTCGCCATTCCCGCCCAACGCTATCCGGACCCAAGCTCAGACGCGAAGTTGCTGTGTTGGATTTCGGATTGTGGGTGACACAAATTCTGATCATGAAGAAGAGGCCCAACCAGGGGCCCACGCGAAGTAGACTACGGAAGACCACAGCGCTGGCCCACACTCAGGCTAGCAGTAGCGCATCAATCACCAAAGAACTCGGGAAGCCACCTCGAGTTTGGGCCGCCATCGGCTTGATGTTCAAATTCGATGGCCTGGGGCCCGGCGGCGCCGCCCACTCGTAGGCCCGGGAAGGGAGGAATTTCATTCGGCTACGGTGCGCCCCCTCCTCCCCTCCCCTCAGGCCTATTCTCTCGGTGGTTCTCTGCGAGGGACCTGGCCTGAGTGTACATACGATCTGATCCTGTCAGTTTGGTCTTCGCACATCAAGGATTCGAAGCCTGCTGCCTCAACTTACATAGGGCAGGTTTGGAAAGAAGAAGAAAAAGAAGTGACTTGTCAGGTTCAAGTCGTTGCATCAAGGCCAGACTGGACCGCACGACACGACACGACGTTTGGGACTTGCATTTCAAGCAAAAAAAGTTAACCTGAGTTTGATGTTCAGGTGAGGTTCGTGTTCTGCTGGCCAGGGATGATCAGCGATCAAACGATCAGAGATCACACCTAAACTCGCTCACTTCAGGGCAGGTTTCTTGCAGAATCAAAAAATTAATCAACGTGAGGCAAGGGATCGTCGTATAATGAATCCTTATTCCACATCGCCTAACATATGCACCGTCCTACACGAGGACCTGAGGCCCATTCGCCTTGAATCATATGTCTTCTGAGTCGATCTACTGCGCTGGTCTCTGACAGCTCTACTCATACAGCATAATTGCGGCCTATGCGCATGATGCACACGCCATCAGCATCGACATACCATGATAAGTCTCAGGAGGTTCGATTTGGGAGAGAGTTTGATACCGCTTGCACTGTTTGGGTGTTACTACAAGTACGGTGCGCGCTAGTTGCGGTACACTGGTCTGCTGAGCTTTTCCACCTGTGCGGACTATCGACATGAAATCGCGCAGTGAGTGGCACCACACCGTATTTGTGTCGCTTCCTATTTCCACCCCCCCCCTCTGGCGCTCGCCGATTACTTGTATGTGTATTGATAGTTGACCTACAGCGGTTTACGCAGTAGCATATTGCGATGATATGGACTGTACATGTTGCATGGATTGCCTGAGGACTCACGGAAGCCGTGCCCGGCCAGTCTAGAAACGACGCGCATGCAATGTTGTACCCGAAACCGACCGCGCACCCGTATATCAGCTATACATATTGTCGCATAATCATAAAGGAGGACTCTCAGGGCACCCGAATTCCCCGGTCGCACCGGCATATGCATCTGATTGAGACCGCCATGGTATTGATGCGCACATAGGGTCTCTACCGACTACACCGCCTCTCCGCCTTCACATCAAAACAACAGAAAAAAACTCAAGTATGTATCGTATGTCATGTCCAGATCGAAAATGCAATTCTAGCCGAAAACAAATCTCTCAGGAACTCTCGAGTCAGATCTCCAAATCCCGGTCCCACCGGTATACATACACATATATCTTGTTGAACCTGAACCAAACATTGATAGCAAGTTCGTTCCCGTTCACCACTTTGGCAAATGACCCGTATTCTATCTTCCTGAAACGGCCAAGCGACGTCAACGAATGGGTTTGATATCAGACATCTGCAGAGTTTTAGCGCAGATTTGTTGATAGGTACTTATATATGATGATTTCCAGGCACCGAGGGCCATGTAGTCTGCGAGACCCGATCTGTCAACTCGAAGTAGTTGTACCCGCCGGCAGCTTTATCTATCCGGACGACACGGTTGCAACGAGATACGGGTCGATGGCGACGAGCGGTTTCCCGGTCAACAACTAAGCCTCGGGGCGAGTACAAGCGCAAGACGGCGGAACGACAATCAGATTAAACAGCAGGCGCCCGGTGTGCCAGTGACGTCGAGTAAGCGCGTACTACGAGCGCCGCCGCTGCTGCAGGAACATGCGGGGTGGCACAGCCGGAAACACAGATAGATGCTCGGGAAGGACATGGATATCCGGGTTTCTGTCTCAGGCTATGTGCGTATTAGGATTGCAAGGACGCTCGATCAGTGTTCCTATGCACAATTCCTGCACGTGCGTGTATAACTAATCCAAATCGTATAGCATCTGTGTACTTTTTCTATGATAAATCAACGTTCATAACGCACTCCGGACTGATGAGGGACTTCATCGCGAGATCCCCGGCGCCGCACATCTAGCCACCCGAACACCGTGGCACGAGGCTCGCAACAGCAGCAGAGGACAACACGACAGCGCCAAGAGTCCATAAAACACTGTTCCGTCATGACTCAGTTGCTCTATTTTTATAGTGAACCTCTGTTTTGGAGACTAAGAGACCAATGCGCGCTGGCTGTGCTTGGGCCGTTGCAGCTATCGCATCGCTCAGGTTCATTTCCCTGCGGTGTTAGAAGCTTGTATGAGAGCTGATGCACAGATGGTGGGATATAACGTGTTGAGTCATCGATCACGCTCGAGCTTCGAACGGACTTGTACACAGCAATCTGATAGCAACTTCGACTGAGCTCGAGTCGCCGGTACATAAGCTCTCAGTTAGTACTTCTACCGGGTAAGTGAAACTTCATTTTAAAAACAAAGCCAAGGCTTCTACTCACAGCCCGCAGTATATTACCTACTATACATTCATAGGTCAGCTGATAAACATGCGGTGTTTCTGTAGTTTGTTCTAACGAACAAAGTATCGTAAGAGAGATGGTGCATCGATTCTATACTACTGTAAGGGAAGTTGAATGAGCACAAAGGTGATAGATATAAATAACAAAGACCCAGAGACCAGAGACTTGATCTACGGAGGCCCTCCGACCTTAAACTAGGCAGACTCAAACTCAAACTCATACTTTGACATTGAAGATATTGGGCCTTCCACAAAACCTTCATTGTCTCCTGGAACTTCAAGCTAGCCAGGGCAATCGTATCATGATGCATCGCTCTCGTTCGAACTTCCTATGAGTAGTAGAGTCATAACTCCATTCGTTATACCTCTTTCTTCCGCAAGACACTTCTTCCATGCATCGCTTTGTACAATTCATTTTTCCACCCGCCGCCGCACTTCCACCATAGGTGCTGGCGGCGTTTGGCAGAATGCTACAAGCGCCTTCGGAATCCATACCCGGAGTCCATTAATCACAACCATACTAGCCTCTTAACAATGCATGCGATTGCTTCCGATATACCGAAGGCGAAGCCGATCCAAAATCGTAAATCGAAGCCGGGCGAGCAACTGAAGCACGTAGTCACTGATCTTCGTTTTTTTCTCTCTCTTCAAGTTATATTCCGTTTCACATCCATCAAGCTGACACTTCAGACTCGACATGCGTGGCGAGCTAGTATACGCTTTGACGTACGGCCGTACGCGAATCATTTTGGGAGTAACGTTCAAGCCTCGTATCTTCCAGGCCGGGGAAGCGGCTCTAGACATATGGGTTCCCAGTGATACGTCCAGATCCGACGGAAGTGCCTAAAGATACGCACTTCGTAGTGGATGCGTGTGTGCGCTGTACCTGATGCTTCAAACTATTAGCGTAATGCGGAACGGGCCGGCGTCTTGAGAATCGAGCGTCGGTTTAGTACTTACAGTAGAGCGCGGAGAGCTGGCAGTCCGAGATGTTCCTGCGGGAGCGGGAGATTCATTTTGAGCCCCCAAAACCCCGAGGATCGCTGACCGGGAGGCTGAAGCTGCATGGAAAAGACCCGGAATCGAGTTGCAATGAACGATGAGCCTGCGCCCTTGAAGGATTGATGCTTTCTCGTCGGAATTTTTCAAAAATGCTTCGATGATGTCGGACCGGATAGTGTGATTGTGCCCATAGCGCTAGAGGAGCACATCGTAGGCATGCCCCTGGAAGTTATCCATGCATAGTGTTCGGGCACGCCTGCTTTAATGAATGAGCCCGAGGAGCCGTGATGTCCGGAAGACGATGAAGCACACTCGATGGGAAGAAACGCCGAGGAGAGATCTATCATACAGCAAGCTGCAGTAAAGTATAAGCAAACATGCCACTTCTTACTTCTTGCTCAATCAGCTCGGAGCTACGGTACCTAGGCAGAAGAATTGAAACGGGTCAAAGATTTGCTCGCAAAGCGTGCTAAGACGTGCCATGGACTGTGCGCAGGCTCTTGGAGACCGTCGACCGTCGGCCGGACCTCGTCCAGGTCGCTTCCAGGCCATCGCCAAATAACAAATGAGTTGGATCCATAGTCTGGACGTTAATCCTCTGAATGAATGAAGAGGAGTGTCTTGCCGTCGGAGCTGCAGCACAGCGTCCAAGCGTCTAAGTTCTCCGAGATCTTCTTGGAGTGGTGTTGACATCGGCCGGTGGCTCGGCCGGACGCCACGAACCTGTGCTCGGCTCGGGTTTCTCCGCCAAGCTTGCCAGGCCCAGTGGCCTGTTCACTTTCACAATGCATCGTCATCCGATTTTGCACTTAGTGCATGCATACCACTCACACTATGACCTGCATTTGATTCAACCGAGGCCCGAGTAACCTCGAGGTCGACGATTGCGGAGGCCAGCATGCCACGTTGATTGCCTACAATAGAGGTTAGTTGGTCATGATGCTAGCTTGGTTGCTCGCACACGTCAGGTAAGTGTACATAACTGAAATTCCATGCTATGCGTGTCCTGTCGACACCGACTCGGATTTTTTGTCATGCGAAATGTTTATGCTCCCTGCGGATGTTTTCCTGTCCCGACGGGTAAAAATCCTGGAGTCGTTCGATCTCCAGATGGGAAATTTATCTCTGAATCTGGTCAGCATGTTCAGTTTCTACAATTTTTGTTTCATATGATTTGCTTTGACTCGCCGTGTATGAGCTGTACGATCACAACTACTAATAGATTGAGCGTTCAAGTGAATAATAACTTAAAGGGCGGGGACAACAAATTCATTCAAACTTGAAGTTGAACAGAAACTCCGACACCAAAAAAGGCAAGTTGAGTCAGAACTTGGGTTACGCGTCGCCTTTCTTGCACTGACTCGAAACTCCTCGCCGAACCGATCGTTCTTCATTATTTCTTACGGGCTACAAGCTTCTTCTCAATGAAGACTCAAGCTCCTCTGTAGCCATAAATTGCGGGAGAAATACCCAAGTTGTCTGAAGGCTCAACTTGACTTGATTTGCTTCCGCGGATGTCTCTGGTTTGGTATCACTTCAATTGTCTGCAATTGAAAGGTGCTCAGGCCCTCTTGTGGCTCTGAAGATCGATCGAAGCTATTGACAATGGTCTTTGGTCTAAGGCCTACGCACTGATCGGTATTAGAGACGATATTTGCATTCTGCTTCCGCGAAGGCTGCCAGTTCCGCATGATGTCTCACTTGCTAAGGCCATATGGCCACCGTGACCGTCCGACCAACTGGCCCACACATATTTCTGAAAAAAAAGTTTAGAAATCCCGTGCCTGGGCCTTCCTTGCGCAAAACGAAGAGTCGAAACGACTCAAAGCCCCACACTTTCGATCACACACAGCAACCGTAACAGGTGTCGGGCTCACGACTCGGAGATCTTTGTCTGACGACGGGCGGCACTGCCACCACCACTCACCCCCGCACTCCGCACGTCGGGCCTCCCCCCTTTCGGTCACTCGTAGGCCCAGCCTCCGCTGTCTCCCCTATTTGTTCAACGACTGCGCATTTTTTGGCGCATGGGTCTTCCTGCTGCCAATGTCTGTCTGTCGCACAGGTGAGGCTGGAGGCTGGGCCACCCCCTCGGTCGCACACCACCGGCCTCGATGTCGGGTGAATCACACCTTTGGCCGTCGCTGACTTAGATACAGCAAAGATGGCTGTATAGCTTTCAAGGTCCCGAGTCCAGGACTAAGAGCCCATGTCGAGTCAATCGGTCTCAGATGAAGCATTATTAACACCACCACCACCACTACCACCGCTCCATCCATCCATTCTCGAGGAAACCTGTGCAAACATCTTCCTGATGACCGACGTGAAACCGCGTTCTCGTATTTTCGGAAATGCTTACGCGTCTTCTTGGCCGCTGCTGATTCAAGTGGAATCATTTTGTGTTCGTTTGTGACTAGATGGCCTGCTGCGGAGTGCAGTGAGGCCCATCGCGTCCGCGTCGTCCTTGGCCCACACAGAGCGAAGTTTTTCACCTGCAGGATCACCATTGGCTCTTCAGAAAAGCATAGCACTGCACAAGAGGGGTCCCCCCGTATGGGTGAGTATCTTGTGTTATTTCCAAGAGAAAGCCATCTCTAATATTCGTGCTGTGGTTCGCCATATTTCCTTTCTCGTATTTCACCCACTTATAACTACATGTCTTCTCTCCCTCGATATGATCATTGCATTGTGACTTTTTCCGTTGCTTTCTGTCGTTGGTCATGATGAGCTTGGTTTTCCCCAAGTCATCTCAATTCATTACCACTCATTGCAGTGTCGGTGGCCGGTTAAGCCTGAGGGAGACACCCATCGCCTAGCAACAGACTAACAGCCCCATGGTCTAGGACTAGAACTCGTATCTGTTATATGCTATATCTAGCATGTGCCAGTGATGCGCAGCAGGATGGGCCCAGTTATAACGACTTCCGTCTTCTCGCATCTTCCTAGGTTGATAGAAGGCGAGAAAAAGAGTGAACGCCAAGTGTTTCTACTTTCACTGCAGTGCAGTGCTTTGCGTTCTTCAGTACCCCACACACTAACTCTCTCGCTTCCTTTAGAACTCTCAGCTCGGCCTGATATCTAGTCTACTGCGCAATATCTTATTCTGTCTGCCGATCCTAGCTTCTCCTGCATATGAAATCACGTGACCCAAGGCTATGTACTTCTTTTACTGCGCCGTCACCAAGAGAATCACGGCCCGGAACCTACATCTTACTTATGTATGCAGGCGATATGCAGGTGCGGAGATTGTGTTGGCTCTCTGCTCCCTGGTGCCGCGAAAGATCGCTTTAATGCGGTGCAAGTAGGAATATAGGAATGGACATCAAACTCAAGTTACACTACCGCTCTTGCAAGCTGAGCGTCAATACCGGAAACAGCGAGGCATATGACAACTTCAATCCTACGACATATGGAGACGGTGGGCCGATGCTGCAAGAAATCTTGTTGGTCAAAGTTGCTATTATCCGTGCTCATTTCGGAGAGTTAATCATAACTATTCGCATCGTTACCTGAATGTGTGTATAGCAAGTCCCCGTACTAGAAACTTACTGAACACTCTACAGATTACGAGCAGAGGAATTCTAAGCAAGCATATTTGAAAACCCATGCTAGTATCATCGGACAGACTAATCAGAAGAGCATAAGCAGTCATCTCGGGATCTCTGGCAGACTTAAGCGCCTCGCAATGCATTAAGATGCGCCTGTTACATGGAACCGTTTTCAGCTTCACAGCTTTTATCCGGCTTGGCGACCTGAAGGCGTTACGGTTTAAAGTGACCATTTCCATACGCATGCAGACCTGCTGAACGTTGACTGTCTCAGGTCCGTGTGCTTCGTTTTCCCAAGAGTCGATGAATCATGCATAACCATACAAGCCACACTCACATCTAGGGTCGGCTTAGAAATTGGAACACTTTCAATGTTCTTTTATTACTCACGGATTCCGCGATGTTCAATTGCCTCGCCTCAGGCTACCGCTTCGCATCATACTCTCTCTGACAAGTATTGGACTTAGACAAGACGGGAGCTAATCTGGTTCATTCTCAGGCTAGTACCTCTTCATATTCACTTCTAGCGATTTATACCCGCTTCTCAGTACTACATCGCTCAATAGACGGTGTTGCCTTGATCGGGGGCCATGCTTTTCGTATTACGGATGTAGAACGGATCATGTCGCCTTACCCATCTTGCTCCTCGCCTTCTAATGTGAAAGCCGCATTCTTGCAGAATTGAAGTTTATATTTTAACACCGTTGTCTGCGCACAACTGCAAATGTGCCGACGAGCCCGCACTTCCGTGCATAGTAGACTGCGGCCGCTCTCTCGTCGAGAGCCACACGAAGGTTTATGCGGAGACAGACGCTTTACTTGTTACTTCACCATCACGTTATCTTCTTCGGCATGATCGCAAACAAAATCCGCAAACCCCGAATATTCGTACTCGACCGCGGCAATCCACCCCCAAGCTCTTTGATGAGCTCTGATTTTCTCGTTTTGACTGAATGTAATCCTCGTCAATGATGTGGCGAGATGTCCTTCGATTGGCTTCCAAGACGCACCACCCATCTCTGAACGCGCGTCATCGGAGCCCCGCAGGAATTCCGGCTCGAAAATGCTATGATCAAACATTATCAACTCAAGGCGTGTACGTAGAAAAGCCGCAATGTAGACATACAGCGTACACGCATGCCAGGTGAGAGTTAGCTTACGGATGAGTGAGCCTGAACTGCGGAATGCCTAATCCCACGAGGCTCCATTGGTTCGCGGAATAATCTGGCATGCTCGCCGTGAGATGAGCGTCTTCGCATAGGTTAACATCATGAGTTTGAAGATGGCTGCAAGGACTGCCCTGTGATAGCCAAGCTTGGGAAGCCACGGACTTTCTTATTTGAATACTCGACCTTTAGATGTCCCTTAACAGTGTGCGACAGACGTAATTGATCAGCACGACATGAGTTTGCTAGACCAAGCCTCATTGGCAGCGCTAGCCAGGCGAACTCTTGATCTGGAGAACTTTCTCGTACCCACAGCGATATGGGGTAATAGCACAGACACAACGGGTGCGGATCAGACGACAGACACATCATGTCTAGATCCGGCCTAGTCGAGCAGAGCAGTGGTAAACTGCCAGTGGGGAGCAATCACAGGCTCCTTTCGTTTGAACCATTGTACATGACGTCAAGAGAGTATATTGATTGCTTTAAGCAGATCAGAATGCTCGGGGAGGGCAGAAACAGTGAAGAGGACACCCATTAGGGCAACTGATAGCGCTATCCAGCACATCTTTAGGACACGGAACAACGCCTCAAGAAACTGCATGTTAGCTTGCTTGACTTGGGCGAAGTAAGGTCACAGGGGAAGCGTCGACGTCAGAAAGGGGCGAAAGGAGGCACAACGGTTTCGATAACAGCTAGAATAGTCGTGCTTCGGTGCTTAGACGAAGCGCACATCAGAGACTGATCAATGGTGGCAGACCGAGGTCATGGCAGCGTTTCTTTGCATGGTATCTGGAATTAGATAAATAAATATCTAAAATAATCGCTGCTGTGTGGAGATGAGAAGTGGTGCACGCAGGACCTAACCAATCACTGACGTAGTCAATTCATCTACAACAAATCAATCTGCCAGCGAAATCGATCAGAAGAGGAGGGTAGAGCGAACCCGTCATCGATTAATGTTGCGACTGAGCCACTCGGAGAGAAGAGGACGGTTTTTCGATAAAAGGATGATCCGGAGAATGGGGCTGAGCGAATAAATGATCACAGAAGGTCACAACCTACTTATACTGTACGTGGACATTTTAACCTGTAGATGTGCAATTAAAGCTTTGGAGCTTCGAAAGCCAGGAGACTGTTGGGCCCTCAGAGCCAGTCCACGATCGACGAAGCTTAGTAAAGGTATTGCATGACACAGTGGATATTTTACAATTTCCGCGAGCAAGCGAGCTCGACGTTGAACTCGGAAAAGAAGAGTGAGGGGAGCCTGAGAGACTCAGATCTTAGTTTTCTTAAGTGGTGAGCTTAGGGCCGGCAGATACAAATTGAAGCGGCTATTCTTAGCTTCAAGTGACTTGAGTTGCCTTTCGCTATGTACTTTAGCATCGATCTGCATATTGAATGGGGCCTGAGCTGCATAACTGAGACTTTCTTTGCATGCCTTCAATGAGTCCCTTATGCAAGCACTTATCGGTCACGACAAACCGTACTTACTACCGTGCCTTCCCTACCAGCGCCAATCATGGCAGATTTTCACCTCAACCTCATGGTAAGTGCGAGCATCGACCTCGTTCTTCTCTGACCTGGGCCAGTGCATTAATAAAGAACGATATACCTGCAGGATTCGATGCGCCCATCATATAGTATTGCCGATATCGAAAAAATGCCGCGAGCGTCTATCTTCCAGTAGTACTGTCAGAGACAGAGGTTGGTACAAAACCTCGCGAAAGTTATGCCCACAATTGCATCGCTAGCGTCTCTCTGGGTCAATGCTGGAGGCAGAAAAAAGGCGCAGTCGCTGACCGAACCAAGCCATGTCTCCTCTGCTCGATCTGTGCTTAGTTACGAAGCCTCCTCGAGTACCAAACATCTTGATATCTAGGCGCCCTTGTGATCGATCACTCCCATCTTTGCTCGTTAATCAGAATCAACAAAGTGGACTTCGTCGTCTCTGCACAGTGATGTACAATATCCATAGGACCGGATCGTATGGTCCATGGTGGCTAAAGAAGACTAGGCAGCTTTACACGAGCAACAATGCGAATGGCAGGAACCAAGTCATTAGGCTTGGTTCTTTCAATGCGGCGAAAATGATTGTCAAACATGACGAAAATCGGCAGGATGGTGGAAAGAGAACATTCGCTTCGCTCAACTTACTTGGATTAACAATGATGCCAACTGGCCTTCAGACCGCTGAGGTTAAGTGCAATGTTCTTCTTGCTGCTGCTATGGAACCTTTGTTTGGGCTGTTAATGGGTTCGTTGCTCCATGCTCTCATTTACCAAAACAAATTCCCAATCTGACAGCGCAATGATGGAGGATAGTGTGTGTTGGAGGCACCGCTTATGCCATTTGGTATAGAGGAAATGTAATTAGAAAGGTGCGTAATTTATCTCGAACTTCGGACGTATCTTATTGGTATTCGTTTCAGATGAAAAAGGCATTCAAGCCAAGATATGAGCCAGCACTCCTTGACCGCAGGAGCAAGGCGCGCGAACGAGAGCTGCAGCATCCTCATAGAGAACAGCAATCTTTAGTCAATCAAATCATTTCAGGAGAACGGTCTGGGCAGTACTGGATGTTACTCGGGCCCAAGGTACGTTGTATCCACACCAAAGATCCAGCCACTTACAGAATGATCTATTTCAGGGAGCAGGCAAATCAACCATGGTCCTAGATGCGATGAGTAAATTCGATGCAGAAGGGCTGGCATATGTCGAGGCGCACCCCGATCTCGAGGTTTTCCGCAGCCGCATTGGCGAGGCCTTGAACTTCAAATTTAACGAGGATTCACAAGCCCTCTCGTTTAAGCGAAAAGACCCCCGAGAAGGTTCGTATGTATGTCTTTTACCTGAAGCAACAGACTAAAGAAAGTACGATCCAGGGGGACCCGCTCTTGACATTGAACGCGGTGCGTTCTATGCCCCTGTGATGGCAGTTCAGACCCTGACACACTACAAAAGCATTGAGCAAGTTGGAGCGAGTGGCCATGGCACTCTCCCGATCTCGGAAGAGGCCTCTTGTATTTGTTTTCAATAACGTGCACCATTTCAAGCATTCGGACGAGGGGCGTAATATTCTCCTGCAACTTCAGCAACGTGCAGAAACATGGGCCGATAACAGTAAGTCTCGTTATTCAACTCATTCTTTCCGTGCGGTGCTTGATGTCTCTACAGGAATCATGACGATGGTGTTCGTTTCGTGAGTTGCACTTACTTGGACTTTCTGCAAGACCGCGCTCTGACAACGTCATACTATAGGGACGATTTTTGGCCATATGCGGTCTTGAGTGAGCTATATTATGTGTACCTATCTGTAGCTTAATTTCATACCGAACACCTAGACAAAAACGCATGCGCTGGTCTCATGCAGTCAATCACTGTCAATGATTTAAACCGAAGAGAGTCAATACACTTTGCTCACCATTTTCTGCAAAGAAATCGCAGAACTCCTATATCTTCTCTGAGTGAAGAGAAAGAGCAGATTCTGCGCGAAGCTCTTGCAATAACCGGTGGCCGTCTATCGTTCGTCAGGAAGTTGTGCAACGATCCGGCAAAGAGTCCAGAATCACTCTTGAAAGACGCCAAGCACATTTTAGAACGGGAGAAGGCTTGGCTGCTGAGTCGCATTGGCCTCATCCCTCGGCTCGAAGGCCAGGTGACGAATGAGGTGAGCTTGCTATCATGGCGCACTTGGCCGGATGTATGTACTGTTGTAGTTTCGACTGACATAGAGGCATGGTAGCAAACTCTGAGCGTCAAGTCCTGGCTCCTTCTTCGCAAGCTGCTGGAGAAATACGACAAACAAATGGCGTTATTGAGTCCTAAGGAGCGCGCAGAGAAGGAGAGCTTTGAATTGCCCTCACTTCCATTTGTGAGCACGTTATGTACTTTAGACGCCGTCACCTACCTAACCTTCTTTAAACCTTTAGAATGAAGTGAGAGAAATTGTGACTGGATCAGAGTCGATTTATGGTACGAACCTTCATATGACTTTAAAAAACAAAAACTGTGTTTCTTATATGTCTTGCTTCCATTGAAGAGTTGGATCACGATAATATAATCGCGATTGACGTGAGCGTTCCTTACGGTCGTTGTTCCAATTAAACTAAACCAATTCGACAGGTCGACCATAACATCAGGCCAGACTCCAACCTTGTCCTCCTTGCTGCTCGTGAAGTCATCCGAGAAATCGACTTTGACGAGCGCCTAAAGAAGGCGAAGAATCAGATTGAGGAAACGATGAAGAAAGCTCGGATATAATGTGACAACTAGCCTTGCAGAAGGCACAGTCCTTTTGCACCGGTTAGAGCGCTCATATTTTCAATTATGGTCTTTAATTTCTCATCGGTACATCAAGCAGTTTTAGATTTGCTAGCACTTTCTTGACGCTAAGAGATTCCAAGCCTTTATTACGAAATTTAACGACTTGGGCGATGAACGAAATAATAAAATCTTTTCAACCTGTTCCCATACTCAGTCTTCACAGAGTATACAGAATGATGGGATGAACTATTACTGACCAGCAAGTACTACCTGCACGTTCTGGTTCATAGACAAAACGAGGAGCGAGGTTCTGATAGTTGATCCGAATAATAGCATGAAGATCATGAAGAATAAGTGCAGACATCACCTATCTGGTTTTGTAGGGAATGCACACAGAATACGAGTATTCTTACTTGCTTGCGGACTAGACTGAAATAGAGTTTATGAAACTGGTGTGTTCATACCCGAATAAATGACAAGATGATACATAAGTACAGAAAAATACTTCAAGGGCCCTTCCAGTCTTTTGGCTACGCGAAGCACGCAATATATCAGTATACAAACATTAAAAAGTTTTAAGGAAGAGTAACTCACCTTCAACTCCGGACCAACATCACGAATGAACACGCTCGGGCGCTCTGCATGTTTAGCGCCCTCCGCGCCTTCATCCCAATTGTAGCTGACACCAACCGCGAGTTTCGTCCCATCACAATTGAATGAAATAGATGGGACAGCGGAATGGAATTTGGTGAATTGACGCAGCCGTTTCTTGGACTTATGGTCCCATACGGAGACGGTGCCGTCTGAGC
Source organism: Trichaptum abietinum (assembly GCA_910574555.1). Lineage (NCBI taxonomy): Eukaryota > Fungi > Basidiomycota > Agaricomycetes > Hymenochaetales > Trichaptaceae > Trichaptum > Trichaptum abietinum. Next base: position 2,484,040 of record CAJTBE010000011.1, on the reverse strand, counting down.
CAGCGGACGCGAAGGTGTTGTATCTGGAAGATGTAGTAGACGGTGGTGAAATTTTGAAGAGGTTAATAAGAAAAAGAACGTACATTGGGTGGAAGTCAAGAGCATTAACGGGCCATACTTGATCCTCGCCGTTTGCAGACACGCGATGGCATTTGTAGGCATATTTTTGTTCCTGGATTTCAGGCTTAGGGTCGAAGTATTCGACGGCTATTCGCCCTTCCACTGAGGCAGTTGCATATCCTGTTCACAAGATTCTAAGTTAAATATGACATCAGTTGTAGAGAGCTCAACACGCACCTTGGCCATCAACCATACATGCCAATGCCCTCGTCAGGAACTTCAGACTGCTCTCGCGCTCTTGTGCAGGCATGTCCATCTTCCGTATATCATAGATATGGAAGAGACGGCTTGCCATTGCAACAACAAGTAGATTACCCGTCGTATCCATATTGTAAACTCGCTCGGGCAGGTTATGTGATAACTGTTGAGCATTTGCAGCGCGGGGGTCCCATAAGCGAAGAGTGCGGTCCCAGGAACCAGTTATTAGGATATCTGAGGAGACAAAAATTATGTAAATGATATGCATGAAGAAGAGGCACGCGTACTGGAATCTTTAGCATATGTTACCCGCGATATAGGCTCAGCGTGTTGTCCAAAATGACGAGATGTCTCAGTTTCAAGGTCGAACCTAATAATCGCGTAGTATTAGCATCATCAAAGAGAAGCATGTATACGGAAACATACTCTCGAACAAGAGTGTCCAATCCTCCACTGTAGCCACGTCTCCCATCTGGTGAGAAGCAACAATCCAAAACAGCTGCACGGTGATCAAATTTGCATCTCTGTTCATTCGCTTTCGTGTCGTAGAATCGGACGGTCTGTTGTTTCGCATCATGTCAAACATCAGTATGAGCGACTGTGAAAGAAAGGTACAAGACCTACCGTATCCCATGATGAGACTAGCAGGTGGGATGGATTGTTTGGCGAGAATTTTACGGTCGAAATACCGTCGAATGGAGGCGATTGCAGCTCGAATTGTGACTCTATTATGTCTCTTAACGATGTAAAGAAGTTTCCGGACGGGTACATAGCCAACCTTTGCCTTTCTCTGCCATATTTTTGCACCAAGAGGAGTTTAATGTATCGAGAAAACTAGCCAACTTTCGCAAGGTTTTGGAGTTCGATAGAGTTGTTCAAGGTGGACGTCGATACCACTGACAAGCGCGCTACACAGAATTCCCTACATATTTGTTGAAGTTGAGGGTGTTAGTCACGTGATTTAATTTTATTGGAAAAATACTGGAAAATAAAACATAAAAATAAAAATACAGAAACAAGCATGGATTTTGTCAGAAGAATGAAATTCAGCAGAGTATATCGGTGTATCTACTTAGAGCTGCATCGTAAAGTGTTCTTGGTCTGGTCTTATGCTTAAAGTTGCTGCTGCTATAAATAGTTTAGCCCTGAGATCTGCCTTTCTAATTTTGGATTCAACTTACAGTCACGACGTCAACTTGAACTTCATCTCCTATTCCCCCACAACTCCTGACTCAGTAGCCTTGCAACATCTATAAAATGAAGTTCTTGCCGCTTTATAAAGGTATTATCCCATTCCACAGAAAATCAGCCTGATCTGGACTGATCAATAAGAAAACCTTGCGCGTTCGAATTAAAGAGGCTTGCAAGTGGTTCGCAATCTCCCCACCGTTCGTATGCCTCGTAACTCTCGTGGTTGATGCACCGTTCGGGCGCTTTGCCTTGGACGACAAGGCGTGGCTGCAACTGGATGGTAACTACTTTTACTTGCTCTCAAAAACCACAACCGCAGTAACATATGTACTAGCAATCAAGTCGTGGATGGCCATGGAGATTATTTCGCCTGCCGCTTTCCTTTACTCATTTTCATCTGCGCCGCTAGGGAGTCCTCACAATCTCAACGAACCCTCCATCATACTGGCAGCTCTCTACCTCATCCACTACATGAACCGGGCGATAATCAATCCTCTGCGAACTCCGTCCCGATCCAAAATGCACATCAGCGTTCTCCTTTCTGCTGTCGTCTTCAATTCCATCAACGGCTCGCTTATGGGCGCATATCTTTCATCCAGTGCAGCACAGAGATACCTCTCGAGCGCATTTGAAAGTCCGCATTTCTGGGCTGGTGTAGCAGCGTGGTTCATAGGATTCGCTGGCAATGTGTACCACGACGAAATTCTACTTAATATCCGCCGAAAAGCTCAAGACAAGAAGAAGACGGAGGACGGAAAACAACACTATGCTATTCCTTATGGAGGGTTATACAAATTCGTCTCATATCCGAACTATTTCTCTGAATGGGTGGAATGGACCGGGTATGCAGTCGCTGCAGCGCCGGTACCAGCTCTCTTATCCGGCGGATTCACTCTGATGTCCCCGCCGTGGTTGTTTGTCTGGAGCGAGGTTCTACTTATGGCGCCTAGAGCATGGAGAGGACATAAATGGTATCACAACAGATTCCCGGACTACCCGAAGGAAAGAAAAGCTGTCGTACCGCTAATCTTGTAATACGATGTTTACTAGATTAAAACTTTGGGCTCCGAAAAGTTCTCGTAGGAAACGTTTGTAAACTCAGATAGCATTATAATAGTCTAGTAGCTGTAAAACAATATAGGGGAGAACATTCGACATTTCAAACGCGCTAACACATCCATTTGGAAGTCCATTTTGAAACGGTCAAATGGCACGAGCATTTCCGTATCGAGTTTTCCGTCCGAAGTCGAAAGGGATATATTTGTACTTGATCATGTGTCTAACATGAAAGTTCCTCGTTAGTTTCGGAAGAAGGGAAAAGGTATAGGAAACGCACTGAATTTGCCTCCGCATTGTAAGTGCGAACAAGATGCAGAAGTATAGGACAAGGATAGGCCAGTATACAGGCACATCGAACGCTGCAAACAGAGAGCAGACAATTGCAATGGAGATCGCGCGTGTCGAAGAAAGCCAGAAGTTCCATTCGGGTAGACGCCTTACAAATGGCCTGAATTCGTCGTCTTTTTGCGAGGGTAAACTGGGAATTTCGTCAAGCCCTTCCTCTATTTCGTCGGCCTGTAGATCCGCTTCGAGAGAAGGGTCAAATTTGGGCTGGAGGAAGGCCAGAAGGAGGTTGAGGAGGTAGATTCCGAGAGCGTCTAAGAGGAGGTGTAAGTCAGAGAGAAGCGGAATGAGAGCGGTCGATGCGTTGTTGGCTAAACCGACTTACAGCAAACTGCGAGTGAAACAGTCAGTCAGTCGGTTATTACAGTGTAAGAGTGAGTAACATACCAATATACCACTTTAAAAAGATGGCAGTAGCTTCATGAGCACCAATCCTGACAATCTAGCTCGGAAAGCAGAACTCACTCCTTGCGCAACCAATATCCTTAACATGAACAGTGCCATCAATCCTGCAGTCCCCAACCACCTATACAGCAAATGAGGAGCTGCACGGTCGAGAATTTGCCGGTACTGTCTCGAGAGTCGAGTGTAGTGGGCTTTTAGAGGCTGCAAGGGTCCGAGGTTGAGCGAACTAGGAGGCTCGGAGTTCATCATCTTGTCGTGTCGTGTCGAACTTTTTTGTGGAGTGATATGTCGTTAGAAGTTTGCGCTACAAGATCTCCATTCGTAAGAGTTTCAAAGAGATCCCGAAGAAGAAGTTTCTTACAGTCCTCTTGTCTTGACTCGAACCTTCAAGTGGTGTGCGGCGTGCCAGTCAGTGGAAGAGCTGAGGACAGCGTCTTCGTACGTGTTTCCCTCCCGTTCTGTTGTCCGAATAAGGCATGTTTATTGCATGCTTATATAATAAATTCTTAAAGTTTGCTGTGCCATTTTCTTTCAACTTGAAGTTGACTCTTGCTCTCTTGACCCAACTTATATGATCGCGCATGAAGAGACACGGCTTGACCATAGAATCCGCTTGGTCGCTACAGAGATAAGTCACATGAATCTCATCTGACTTTGCTAGGTGTTGGACGAATGCGAGTCGGAAATCAAAAGAGCTCAGTTTATCTCATGCGCAAACCTTACTACCGTGAGTCCGTGACCATGTTCTTGTCTTTTCTTGAACGAAAGATGGGCCTGCTTTGACAGTCCTATAGAACTGCTCGATTCTATGTCAAAGGTGTACTGGCAGTTTCAGTCTCGGGCTGTACTCGATGCTAAAAATAGCACCGAAACGGACCGGATTTTATAGGCGCAAGCTTTACTATGAAGATTTGCATTTTATCTCACAATACACCGAGTGCGGCCGACGAGCTCATCGAGGGTGCAGGGACGACTTGGAGAGCATGTGGCTCCTGGGACTTACAGACTAGGTTCAGAAGTAATCCATCAAAGAATTTAAATCAAATCGTGTCCTTGGTGGGGCAAAGCGGCGAAGCGCAGAATGGCGTTATCTTGCCTCATGTTGGTGTATTACACTTGAGAAGCGCTGATATGGAAACGCGGCGGGCTCAAGAAGGCGGGTGTTGAGCTTCTCTTGGGTAACTTGAAGATAGCCTCTCGGTTCTTCTGTGGGTCTTGATCTTGGCTCCGTACCACCAGGATGTCTATTTTCTCGAAACTCCTGCCGTCCAAAGGTTCTAGGAATGATAATACGACCGGTGCTGCCTCTGTATCTGCAAACTATCCGGACTCACCCAATACTCCTGCCAACTTTAACGAGAAGGAAAAGCGGGATAGTGATGTGCTGTCGACTACGGGATCAGCTCCTGAAGAGCTTACTACCGTTAAGGACCCAAGCTTGAATCCTGGAGTTCTAACTTTCGAAGAAGGTTGGCGAGTGTTATTTCAAATCTCATCCACTTGGTTCTGAATAATCCGCAAGATGCCAAAGGAGGCATGGGACGTCATCTTGGTGTCTTCAGCTGTACTTTGCTAATGTAAGTTGCCGGTCTAGCCCAATCTACCGAAAGCAAATCCTCACGCTCCTGCAGAGTCGGACGTATCATCGGCACGGGCATCTTTTCCACCCCCTCTTCGATCCTCGGCTCCGTCCATTCCGTTGGAGCATCCTTGATGCTCTGGACACTTGGATTCGTGCTATCCTTCTGTGGGCTTTTCGTCTGGCTCGAGTATGGCACGATGTTTCCCCGGTCCGGAGGCGAAAAGGTATACCTGGAGGCGGTATACAGGAAGCCTAAGGCTCTTGCGACGTTCATCTTCGCGAGTAATGCCATTTTACTTGGGTTTACGGCGAGCGGTTGCATTGTATTTGCAAGCAAGTAAGTAATTGAGTTCGCATATTTCGATGTAAATGGAAGATCTGATTACAAGATCTTAGCATCCTTGTTTCAGCGGGCAAGGAAGCGACACGATGGTCCGAGCGAGGAATAGCTATTGGAGGTTGGTGTCTTGATTCAAACATATAAGCTGCTAATAATTCGATCTTCATAGTTATCGTTTTCGTGACTCTTGTCCATGGATTGACACCTCGCTTCGGAATTTGGCTTATGAATGTTGGTGTTCTCATAGTACTTATGCTCCGTGTGATTAACCACTTCCGTTATATTCAGGCTTTAAGTGTTTTCAAGATCGTCATCTTGCTCTTTGTTATTGTAACAGGTAAATTTCCTTCTTTCATCAAACGGAAACAGCTTCGATAATCCCAATTATTCTGACAGGATGGGTCGTACTGGGTGGAAACACTCACATAAAAGATCCACATGCCAACTTCCGTAATGCCTTTGCTGGTAGTTCGCATAGTGGTGGAGACGTACGTCACAGAGTACAAGTATCTCCATTTTGTGCATATTAATGTGCTACGCGTAGTATGCGACAGCCACATTCAAAGTGCTCAATGCCTATGCTGGATGGTCGAATATCAACTACGTACTTAACGAGGTACGTGACCCGGTGCGGACGCTCAAAATCGCCGGGCCACTAGGCTTAGGAATCTGCGCAATATTATATATGTTTGCAAATATTGCTTATTTTGCGTGAGCACCCTCTTTACCATCTTTCATCTGTCACTAATGTGCATGTGACTGAATCTGTTGTCATCTCATGTCGTTAGTGCCGCAACCAAAAGCGAAATTCAACACACCGGCGTTACAGTTGCGTCGCTGTTCTTCAAGAATGTTTTCGGCACCGAAGCGCAGAGGGCCCTCACTGTCTTCGTTGCTTTAAGGTTGGCGGTGCTACAACTGTGTTCTTTACAACTGTCTACTAATCAGTATGTATGTCATTGCAGTGCTCTAGGGTGAGCTTTCCATCATCTTCATTCTATACTCTTACCGATAGGTGGTTAACTCTGAATAATTTACTAAAGGGTAAGTTGCTACCTCTTATTCATTGCATAAAGAGCTAATAGATTCTGCAACTGGGCAGAATGTGTTAACGGTGGTATGTATTTTATACACTCAGCCTAGAGTCCACATTTAACAACGCGTCAGACATTTGCTCAATCAAGAGTAAACCAAGGTTAGTTCACTCCGCACAACACCTCCCATACCTGTTGTCAATACTTCTCATAATGTAGAGCTTGCAAAGGAAGGACTCCCTCTGCCCTTCGGGAACAAATTCTGGGCCTCTAACTGGCCAACGGGCAAATCTCCTCTTCCGGGGTTGATTATTCATTTCATTCCGTCTGTAAGCTCACTCACTTCAGCCCACTGCTTTAAAGCTTACCACGTTTATGATGCATTCTTAATGGTAGATCATCGTCATTATTGCACCTCCACCGTCTGTTGCCTACCCGTTCATTCTTGATGTCGAAGGCTATCCGGGACAGATTATAAATCTCTTCATCGTCATTGTCAGTGAAGGCTCCGAACATTGCTGTTATTTCCAAGAAGTCTGAAACATCTGATTAGGGCCTATTTTATCTTCGCTGGAAGAATCCCAATGCAGTGCGACCTTTCAAAGGTAAATATGAAATTCATCTATGTGGGTGATCAATTTGTGACACCTAAGCTCATCGTAATAGTGTGGTGGCCTTTTGCTGCATTTTTCTTTGCTGCTGCCGTCTTCCGTGAGTATATGGTCTATCCCTTCATCTCCTCGATGCTCGACACTGACCCGTCGAAGTTCTTGTTGTTCCATTCCTTCGCCCCTCAAACAAGGTCGGCGACACACCGCCTCTTCCATACTATCTGTACGTCCACTCGACTGAAGCTTTACTCATACTGTAGCACGCTTACACAGTTCTCACTAGATATTGCCTTGTGGGTATCGGAGTAATGGCGTTTGGTATATTCTACTGGGCTGTTTGGAGAGTCATCCTTCCAAGAGTCTTCAAATACGAGCCTGTGCCCGTGAAAGAGACATTGTCGGATGGTACAGTGGTTACAGTGGTATGGATACTTTGCCCTTCGCACTCGATCTGCAGTTTGAAACTAACCCTAAATTGTAGTTCCAAAGGAAGAAAACCCAGTGACCGTACATCTGCACTTAGTCGGTTGGTGTCTTGGCCATGAACTAATGCCATGCATCTCAATTTATGGATTAACCATGATATGAAAAATCAAATTTGTGAATGTCATGTGCAACTTTTTATGACATGGTTCAATGCGCATGTTTGGAATTTTTATCTTGAGGATGAAGAAGAAGACGATGTGGAAGTAATGGTCAATTGGTTCTACTCCTTCAAAACGCGGTACATACATACCTTCCTGTTATTTGTAACTGGAAACACCCTTGATATTATTCCGTGAGTATTCTGGAGCTAACGACGAAGTTGAAAATGTTTGTCTCTGTCCTACGCACGTATGCTCGTGATGATAGTGTTTCGGTTATTTGATCAGTGTGGCCGCCAAGTAGTAGGTTCACATGACTTGCTTGAGCCCAATAGTACCAAGAGGGCCATGTTGAACATCTGGAGGGATGTCTGCAGGTCCGGAACTGTTTACACACGGAGCTGATACAGGTTATCCAGCACTACTAGCCTATGCCAGTGGCTACGGCCATTATACGAACAATTCTTAAGCAAAAATTTTGCACTGCACTATAAGATGCGCAAAGGAACTGCAACACTGCCCGCTTTTAGGTGCCTTTCACTGTGAGGCATGCCCAAAAGTCATCACCAAATATCAGCGGCATGCATTAGCGTTCACGCCCTTGTATCCAGTGGCTTTGCTAGTTGCCTTCTGGTACGATCTATGTGCATTTGCCATCAAATTCTCTACGCTGTGCATTTGAGCGCAATCGAAGGCAGCTTTGCTCCAGGAGCTTCGTATTGGTCTACTCTGTCTGGAAGCTCGACGAAAGTCTTCCCATCAGGATACAGAAAGGCACTAGAGAACGGGCCGAGCTTCGCCGGCAGATCCCTTACTCCCCATTCGATGAGAAAGTGAAAGTATCGTGATGAAGAACACTTGCCAGTGAGTGCCCTTAACTCTTTACTCTCGAATCCAGACTCATGGGAAGCCCAAGGCTTCCTTATCTCTTGTTTTAATCATTCAATCTACAGAGAGAGATAATCACCCTGAGCCTTCGAGAATATCCTCCTAGTAAATATTGCTGCGGCAACTCTATTTCATGTTGCGAATAAGGCTTTGCGAAGTTCGTACATGAAGGTGAAACTGAAAGCCTTGATTTGTTTTAGCGGCAGCTTCGCTCTTGTTCAATACTCTCTTCCGTTTATTTGGATACTCAAATCAGTTTAAAGATGACAGACATGGTGCTCGTTGCTATAACACTGGTCGACGACTGCACTTAAGCTGAGGGCGGGAAGTGTAGTAAAGATATTCAACAACTCGGACTCGTTAGCAAGCTTCGGTGTTAATGAGTGTTTCAAAATTTGATGCCAGTGCTTTCGGAGTGTTGACATAGTTTCGCAGGCTTTTGACTGCGGTGCGTTCCGCTCGGGTCAATGTCTGTGGAACTCAGTCTCTCTTGCGTGGAGGCTGACTGCAAATGCTTTCCGGTGCACCGCGGGGGCAATGCTGATTCACTTACTGGTTACTTGCGCAAACCCAACTTGCGACAACACCCTGTATTTTGCTCTATTACCACACCCACATGATTGATATGCGCCATCCTGAGCCTCCTCTCGAGAAAGCCCAGTCTATTGAAGTAGTGCTTCCTATCAATCAGGAGTTGGGAAGTGACGGCCAGTTTTTTCTTCTTGTGAACATCTGGTTTGCTCAAAGTGAGTGATCGGGTGTGGACAGTGATGGCTCTCCCTTCATAATAACTGTTCTGATTATGATACCCTGTAAATGCATCACACAGCGGCATTGTCACGGTGAGCGTCGTTTACGAATAGACGGAGAATTTGTAGGCACTGTACGAATTGGACTATCGGAAGTAAATAGAAGACAACGTAGTACATCGCAACCTGATCAAGAGTTGACGGAACATAATGTTTGCCTGGTTAAAATCGAACTGTGTTACACACTTCTGTCTTTGGTGTCACTGCCAGCTTCTGGTGAGTCGGACCTCCCTCTCGAATTGGATTTGAGGCTGGACAGACACATAGGTGGCAAGCACCGGCGATTATCCGTTCTCCTCCGACCTGGATATGCACTGCACCACACCCGTCCAGAACAAAATAACAAGCCCAAAGTGTCTGTTTGTTCGCCACAAATTCAGATGGTATAAAGGAGTCGATGGCTGGGTGTCGAAGCACCACCTCCTCTTGGCCTCCTACCTCTACCACCGTCAACTTCTTCCGCCAGCATGCCTTCGACGGATAGTCGTTCCACAGAGTCTCACCACCACTCTCGACATCGGTGTGTTCGTACTCTCCCCGGGGCCTGTCCATAACACCTCCTGGGTACTTCAGCCATCGTGCACGTCATGCCTGTACGCCGTCATGGTCGCAGCAATGCCACTTCTTGGCTTCCCCCCATCGTCGACTTCCAGCCACCGACTCCAGCATCCAGCATGTCGGTACTCGTCCTTCAGCGTCCTTCCACCAAAAGCCCTGCCAACAGGTAGTCGAGCCACCGAGTCATACCACCACGCTCGACATCGGTGTGCTCGTATTTTCCTTGCTAGCCTGCCCACAGTATATCCTGTGTACTTCAGCCACCGTGCACGTCATGCCTGTACGCCGTCATGGTCGCAGCAATGCTACCCTCTGCACCGCGGAAAGCGTGATGGAAGACGGCCGTCGGTCACCATGCGGGGCAACACACACCCGCGACCGGCGGCCACCCCGTACTCCCAAGCCGCGTCTGCATGCCCGGTTTTCGTGGAAGTGCAGAGTGCTGAACCTCCTGGGGGAGGCGGTCTCTGTGGCGAGAAACATGCGTGTAGAATTAGGTCTTCGGACGGCCGCTGGGACGACGAGTTCAGCGGCCACCTCGTATGCCCAGGCCGCGTTTGCATGCCCGGTTCTGCGGTAATGCACTGACTGGCTGTACCTTCAACGGGCAGCCGGCCTGTGCGGCGGGGAAACATGCGTAGAGTTGAGTCAGAATTAGGATTCTGGATGGTGGTGGAGCGAGTCAAATCCTCGCTACCGGGAGTTTTTTTGCGAGCAGCAAGATCCAAACGGGTCTAAACTTGGGTGCTGGTTATCCCCCCAAGGCTGGCGCACTTTTTATCCCCATCCTCCCTTAAGTGGGCGAGAAATGTTTTTTTTTTTTTGCGGGAGTAACGATCATCACCCACACCCGCAACCTCATTTGCGTGCCCCTAAGAGATTCTAAGAAAGGCTGAGTAACATACGTGTGAATAATGCAGTTCTAAACGCACCCTACGTGTATTCACTCGCGCTGAACTTGACTCTATTTGTCACGTCCCCATTGATCGAGAGAGCTGCTGCACTCAAGTTTAACCAAAGGGTGGTGCTTAATAGGAAGCACGAATACACCTTATATGTTCTGCACGTCATTGTAGAGATTCTATCTTCAAGCTACTGTCACTTGGAATGTGTCTTCCGTTTGGGCTGACGTATATTAACCTCGACGCTTGGACGGCATAAGAAGAGAACTGACTCACAAAGCTATGGAAAAGGTAAAAAGAGAATAGGCCGAGCTTCGCCGGCAAATCCCTTACTCCCACATTCGGAGATATTGACATAAGCAAAGGTAAGCGGAGCAACCTCGGCGAAAGGTGGCAGAACGTCCCACACAATTCAGAGGCTACAGTGCCCTTTACTCCCAACGGGAGTAAGGGAAGTTGGGAGTAAAGGAACCAAGAAGCTCAAAAGTATGCACTTCGCCATGTTGTGAGAAATTCGGATCCGGGGCGTACTTGCTTGGTGAATTGTGACTTTCTTAGAATGATGAGTTGATGCATGATCTCGCGGGCACAGTCTCGTTTCCCGTCGGCGATCCAGCTGGACCAACAATTACGACTTTCGATAGACACCTTGAAAGCTTGAGAAAGCACGTTCCAGACATGTGTGTCTCAACGTACAAGTACCCTCGCATCCGCTCACACCCCGCATTAGCTGACATGTCTAATGCAGGTCCATGCTTGAACTACGACTTCGTTCGCGAGGGTTTCGAGCCGCCGTTCTGCCGAGTCGCCCCTTCGTACTATCCAGGCCATGCACCCTCGCAGCCTCGCGAATAACACTCGATGAGCGCCTTGTTCCTGATGGCCTTGCTTCCTTTAGGAAATAGACAGGTCTCTGGTCCTCAACCTCCTGAGAAGGTGTAATGTAGTCCTTCGATCACCGCTCGCTTCTACGATGTAGCGAGCAACGCTAGTCAGCAGAGCTGGCGCCGGCGTGGTCGCTTTGCAACGTCCGTCGTACACGATCGGTCGGAACGATCGGCCTCTGTAATCCGAGCCACATCGTGCACCATACCCTTCTCATCTTCTATCATCACTCGCAGATTGTTCTGTTGACAATATTACTGAAGCATGTACTGACTCGTTCACGCAGGGTCTTAAAGTCCGAGGTCCGAGATGGGCGTCAGAAACTGATGAACAATTAACTTCGAAGTTGATATCATCTGACAACGCTCTTTTCCCCGGGGCTTGTAGAAATTTCTAACTGTGAGGATATTGTTGAGCGTCGATCATTGTGAACATCGCAGCAAAGAATACCTTCGTAAATCACCGGTGCTCCTATGAGCCGCCCAGTATGAGCGAAAACGCGTGTCGTTTCTGCGCTGTACTAAGGTATGATGTGTACCACGCACGTGTAGGGCGTGTGGTCCATAAGCCTGTATTGTAGCCAATGATGCAATTACTAACGATGTCGTCGATGTCTTAAATCTTCTCAAATGTCATAGGCCGTGCGCCCTGAAGCTTGAAAGACGCTCGGTTGCTTTTGACTGACGGAGTTAGACCACACCATTCAGCCTGTCTCTTTTAATGTGCAACGAGATCGATCTTCGAATCCCGAATCCCGATCATAAACGCACAATCACCGTAAACTACAGTGGGAAGGTGGAAGGCAAGTCAGGACTTGTCTCCATCGGTGATAGGGCATAATGCGAAGACAATGCGCAAAGCGTGGTTACAAGAAAATAAATAGCCAGTATAGACATAAGAACTCACACTAGTCTTTGCCTCGTGGTGCTTTAGAAGCGTAATGAACATCGTATGCAAAGCCAGTCGCTCGTTATTCATTAGCAAAAACCTCGAGTTCTTATAGGAAGACAAGAGTCCATGGATGCTTCACTGATTCCGGTAAACTTGACTAGGCTTAGTCGTGGTACCATGGGATCCGAGTCGCCGACCGTAGGCAGCCAAGTTAGAATCTTGTTCGGTCCTGAATGAGATCGATAACTTGAAAGCATACTTATGCATCGAATAAACTCACTTCCTTACGAGTTGTAGAACCTAATGCTCAATTTGTAAGATACATCATTATCTTGACCTCCTGAACAACCATCGTATGACCATATCCGCAAGGTAGTCACCTTCATGTTGCAGCTCCGCTTCGATATAATATCATGAACGACAGAACGGTAATGGAGTTTCAGAGAAAAATGTTGATTCGATGCGTCAAGAACTGACTTGCTGCCAGGCCTCAGGCTGGCGCTGCCAGTGGCAGTTCAGGGCCGGGCATTATCTTTACCTCAGGCTCTTCCAGTTACCTTCACTCAACTGAGACTTGTACTTCTTCTCACCGCCTGTCTAGCTTGTTCATGTGCTTGAGCCTTTCTGATAGTTCCTTGTCTCTCATCAAGTATCATTGACTTCAAAATAGCTTCTATCCGACCCTATGATGCCAGGGAAAGTTTTAGGTCCTGTTTTACTTCAGTGCTGAAGGTCTAGTATTCTTTACTAGTAACCCGTGGTCCCTCCTGCTCAGTCAATTCGTCTGCTGATTTTTACATGGTTCAGGTTCTCCCACACCAACTGCTGGAGAAAGATTCATCAACTTTGAAGTAAATACATACGTAACTTCTCCAAAGGGAATGAAGCTTTCAAATCCATGCAAAGCAAAATTTTGACAATGCTTATGATCAAGCTAATCTTTATTGTCGTTCCTACTATTATGGCATGTGTCTCGATCTACTTCCTTGACACGACATAAGCCCAGTCACTCACCAATCTTTCTTCCTAGAGACTATAGCCAATGGATCGCCTAATGACTTCCACGCTATGATCATGTGTATACAATCTTTGGATTCGGCATTGCGAAAAGCTCCTTGCACATCGGGCATCTGCGGCATCAGTTGCCTTAATGCTCACACCAATTGAACACTGGCTGAGCTGAAATTCTCGTTTAGTTCACATACAAAGACTTGCGAAGCTACTCGTATGGCTTCGCCGAGGGAGGTGTCATAACGAAGGTAGGCACGTACAAGGCCCTCGAGTACTCATACCCGCAAAGCCTCCCTTTCTGGGTGATGCAAAAAATATTAAAGGCTACGCAAAATACATGCTTTATTCTACTGCTTCCAGTGCTCCACGAACCACATTCTCCCGCAGTCGGCAGATGGACCAGCCGGCCGGCACCTTCGAAAATATTGCACAAAAGATCTGGCATGACGAACCAGATAGGTATTCCGGATCAATTGGGGAGAACTCTACAAGGGCAAACGGTGTGTTGTTCGTACGCGGTCGGAGGCTCTCAATGTTTGGATAGGTACCCAGGACTCCTGTTGTACTTGAAGCCCAGAGGAGAACTCGTAGCTTGCTGTCTTCTGTCCTTCTTTTCGTCCTCTCGCAGTTTAGGGATGTGCTGTACATGCGTTCAGATTTGCTTGGATCATTCCACTGTTTCTCTGCGGCGGCTCGAATGCAAGTAACATCCTATTAGGGATGGATCCCATTTAATCGACTCGGACAGCGCGCTCAAATCGCTCCGAGGACGCTGTATCGAGCGCCTTGCCTTACTTGCATATTTGGCCGGCGGTTGAAGGGCTGCGCGTTATGTCTTTGGCAGCCGGCGCTGCGCTGCTACCACGGGTTAACGGACTGCAAGCCAGAGCCGGGCTCCTTGGCCTCTGGCTATGGTACATTGAAGTCATGTCTGATGGACTTCAAACCTTCGCGGCAAGATTCTTTACCAATGTGATCAAGGCGCCTATATATAAAACATTTCCCATGAAGTAAGTATGTACCCAACCCTTACTTCCGGAAGCACGCCAACAGACCATCATTTCGAGTCTTGCCATTCGGTATCTCATTTTGACGAGGTTAGAGCAATCAATGAAAACTAGTACCGTGACTAAATCACATTTAGATAGCACAATGTGCAAGCGTCAGGTATTCTCCGATATTCTGGCAAGCATCGGGCGTTGCCAGTGATGCATCGCAGGTGCATCAGACATTCTCGAGCTTAGTGAATGTCCAGACCCGCGTCCGCTGGGCAGTGCGTCTTTGCTACGATAAGGGTCCCTTTACTCCGCAATAACTTGACTGAGTGCCCGTGCCTGCACTAGATGCAAATAGATGCAGATTAAAGTTGAGAGATTTGAGTCGACAACGCGTTGTAGGCTGCAAGTGACAGAGCGCTATCAAATATAAAAATAAGTAACGTACCGAAGCATACGTTTAGTTTTCAGCACTTTTTGGCCAGCCAAGGGAAAGACGGGAACCCAGATCTCGTATCGCTCTGTCAATGTAGTCGGAAGCAGATGAGATGCGAAGACCAACAATAGTGATCCCCACCTGATCAAATTGTTGAGTTCTTTATGCGGGGAAAGTGGTAATGACGGGACGAGGCGAACAGTTGATCGGGAACAATTTGTATACTTTCAAGATGCGTGAATCTGCTTTGTAGTGCTAAGGACTTATTTAGTAGCAAAGTCATTACGAGTCGGAAATCACAACTCACTCGAATTCAGCCCTCACACTGATAGTCGTTGATTCGCCTGAAGTAGCCAAGCATAGCGTCCAAGCTTAGCTTGCAGATTACTCCGATTACGGCGGCAAAGAAAATCGACAGCCGGGATGATTACTCCATAGGAACTCCTATTACGACCAAAATTTGAACATTGTCGCCTTCGGGTGATTTGTGACGAAGCTGCAAGCTGAGAGACACCATACGAGAGATTCCAGAAAAAGTTTACAGTTGAAGAAACAAAACTTGGAATCCGCTAGAGTGACCCTCCTTGAGTCCACCATTATTTCCTGAGGTTGGACTCGAGTAAGTGAAAGTTTGTGATGCGATGGAGTGACGGACATGAGGAAGCTGAGGGCTTGTCGTTGAACTCGAGGTCACTGTTAACTGGCACTCCGAACACCGCTTTCAGGGAAATTCTTCAAGTTGCCAAGCTAAATTT
The DNA here is from genome assembly GCA_910574555.1 of Trichaptum abietinum. Classification (NCBI taxonomy): domain Eukaryota; kingdom Fungi; phylum Basidiomycota; class Agaricomycetes; order Hymenochaetales; family Trichaptaceae; genus Trichaptum; species Trichaptum abietinum. The sequence continues at coordinate 2,468,441 of CAJTBE010000011.1, read as the reverse complement.
ATATTACTAATTACATAAGATACTCTATTTCATCCAACAAACTCAAGTTCGCTTTGCCCCATTTTTTCCTCTTTCTTCCTCCTACTGTCAGAGCTGGATCTATGAAACCCGTCGTAGATGCTTTCCATGCCCGTTTGTTCAGTCGACCTCTAAGAAACTGTTCAACCTTCTTCAAGTTTGACAACCATCTTGGTCAACGATGTTTACATAACGTAATCCGCGTTAGGAGAATAAGCGCCGGAAGCACATCTTGCGGAGAACGGCTCGTATGGTGCCCCGCTCCCGCCTTCACGCGTCCGCTCACAAGCCAGGCAAATCCTGGTCCTGGTCCTTCGTACTCGCAGAATGCAAAGCCTAAAGGGCATACGGTACCAGACGCACTACACGGTCCGCTGAGAAACAGGCAACCCCGAATCGCAGCCGTGAAGAAGGAGGGCACAGAAGATGACCCGGCGTACTATCAGGAGTTGACTGTACCAGTGTCGTTTCCCGGTGCGCCAGGCGGAGGTGCAGGAGGACCAGGAGGCGCAGGACTATTTTCTATCACGAGATCTCCGCTTTTTGATGCTGCATTGACGACATTTATTGGTCTGACCATGGGTTCGTCCGAAATGGCTTACATCCGTTTACAAAGTGACTGATTTAGTTTTCTAGTATTTCTCGGAGGTGTGGCTTATGTTGCCTGGTACAAGAAAAACGTTATGTGGAAGGTGAGAAACGTCAATGGATAGCCAACGTATCAATCTTAAAATTTGAATTTAGATGGAGAAAGCCTTCGCGCCAGGATATGACCCCGCTCTCGAAATAGCGGCACACTCCAAGACACGACATGTGCATGGCTATGCGAGTGAGGAAGAGGAACACCAGCTGGCCCATACGCGGCGAAAGGAGCAAGATCTCATCGATCGTATCGTGGAAGGAAAAGAAGTCGGACACTACTACTTGCTTCTTGGACCAAAGGTATTGTCCAATTTTCGTGGGCTTTGCGTTATCGGAGTTCACCGGAATGTACTGTACAGGGGACAGGAAAAACTACTATGATTTACGATGCCATGGGCAAGAATAGCGCAGATGGAGTCGCAGTCGTCGAGGCGCATCCAGACATGGAAGTATTCCGTCTTCGGTTAGGCAAGGCACTGAATTATGAGTACTACGAGGACTCTCAGACGGGTTTATTCCAGAGGCGAGATCCTCGAGAAGGTACGGATGGCCTTTTCTATATGCTAAAGATTCATCTTAAATAATTATGTTCTCGAAGGTGGTGCCGCTTTGGACATTGAACGCGGTAAAGCGAATTACTGGCAGATTATCTGCATGAAGAATTCTGATAACTTAATGTTAAAGCGATGAGCAAACTCGAAAAGGTCGCTTTAAAGTTGGCACGCACGAAGGGTCGACCTCTTGTCTTAGTATTCAACAACATCCATTTCTTCCAGCACACTGACGAAGGCAGAAATATGCTCCTGTTGCTGCAACAAAGAGCGGAGGCTTGGGCCGAGAGTGGTGAGTTGAAAGTGCGACAAGCGAATGGAGCGATCGTACTCAAAATATCTCTTTAAATGCCAGGTATCATGACCTGTGTCTTTAGCTCGTAAGTTTCATTCCTGTCTTATTGCCACATTCGCTCAAATCCTTTATAGGGATGATTACTGGCCGTTTTCGGTACTACGTACGTTCCTACTCTCACAAAGAAACAGAAGCCTTACATACTGCCAATAGGCAAAAGTGCAAGTCGGATGATCCCTCTGTCGATTTACGACCTCAACGCGCCCGAGGCACTGGCTGCCGCTCGCAGATTCCGGCGATCCTTTTTGCATCCGTTGGGTTTGCATAATACACAACATCCCTCAGAGATTATCGAAGGAGACGATGTATTGAGAGATGCGTTGAAGCTGGTAGGGGGCCGGTTGTCGCATGTCAACAAGATGTGCAAAGCCAGTCCGGAAGTTCCGGATGGATTAGTCGGCTTTGCGAAGGGTCTGGTGGATAAGGAGAAAGGCTGGTTGCTATCGCTAATCGGCTTGATATCTGACCACGATGACGATGTTATGGATGAGGTATGCTACCAACTGGGAGAGATATCTTTCTTGTCCAATCGTCGGCTGATTGATTTTTTATTTCTTTCAATGTGCTAGCAAAAATGGAGTTCATGTTCTTGGCTGCTTCTTCGGGAATTCGTTAAAAGGTATAAAGAGTACGAGGAAGAACACAAGGACGATGAGCACTCGAGCTTCTACCTTCCTGTCATATCTTATGTGAGTGACTTATTTGCTACCTTAAAGCAATTGTATAAATACTGAGAGTTACGCTGGTCAGTATGAAGCGAGGCAAATTATGACTCGGACAGATTTTATTGACGGTAATCTAATCCATTCGTCGTTCTCCGCTATTATAATGCTTATCGCTTCACGCGTAGACCTTGACAGGAACAATATCATCGCTATTGACGTTAGTATCTTCTATGTCATCTTCAAAGTTTATGTCATATTAATACTCACCATCCCTCCAGCTTGATCACAACATTCGCCCCGACTCAATGCTCATCCTGCAAGCCGCCAGGCAAGTAGTGGAGGAGGAAGGCTTTGATCAACTTCTTGATGACGTTCGTGAACGTGTTGACGAGATTGAGAGCCTGCATCGCACTAGGGAGTTGACCGTAAGTCGTTCACGACTGCCCTTTTCTTCAGGATACCTAGTAAACCCTTTATCGCACATAGTTTAAGGACGTGTCGAGCGGTGACCGGATAAGGCTTGTCGTCGACAAGGGTGGTGCACTTCTGGTGGACGAGTAAGGCGCAGGGATAGTGCATCTACGTGACCTTAAACGTCCGATTTTTCGAAACAGACCGAGTTCTATACCAAGACAAGTTTTATTATGTATATACTATCCATCCATACAATTGTGAGTCGAAGTCACTCTTTCTTCTGAGTAGAATTTTAGCGTCATGTGGCATTGCTGGAAGGCTTTGGATGTCCGGAAGTATTTATATGTAAGTATTCCAAACTTCTACGGAGTACTTTAAGCTTTAAGCTTCTTGACATCTCTGAAGAGTGGGATAGTTCAAGTCGACTCTGGTGATAGTGTCACGGTTCATGTATAGACAGTTTCTTATTCGATGATATACACTTACGGTGCATTCAAGGAGCAGCGCAGGCTTCTGCATAAGCGGTACTACCCCAGATGCAGCTGACATTGTAGCTTACCCCAATCTTTCCAGGGACTTTGAGGAAGATACTATAGACGTCTTTACTAGATCCACCCCTTTTCTCTTGAAAGATGACGAGCTTTGAAAACCAAAAAAGGGCAGTACCACGCCGATGCACACAACTGCGGATGCCCGTAGATATGAGCTTGGCTTGAAATTTGCTTTTAAATTATCTACAAGGACATTCGCACCATCCAGCAGCCTGAGCATTGAGTTCTACTGTACGAATGCCGCCGGTCCCTCGGGTCGGCCGTACTACTGAAGTAAGAAATATGTACCGCACCTTCCCCGAAATTGCCATTTGGTGTATACCTTGCTGGACTCGGCCGGACTCGATGAAGGTGCTTGATATTAGCATGGGAGTTAGTGCTGAACATAGTCGTTCCATACCTTAGGATTGTTCCTTGTTTCCGACTTTCACCTCTTACCGTCATCACCTCAAATTACATCCAATCATCCGCTGAACCCCATTTGACACAGCTGTGCTCTCAACCAGTACTACCGAAATTTTCAGATTGCGGAGCTGCGAAACATCCGACCGTCAACGTCGTGTAATAATCAAGCGGTCCCACAGCGCATTGTGTGGCCGCCTTTTGTGTGCAACATAGTTTGGCCGTGCTTGGCGCGTTGAGACCGCATTCGTGCCTTTTGTATTTCGAAAAGGCACGCATTGAAGAAACAAAGCCGTGCTCCGCTCGACGACGCATTGATTAGTCTCCTTTCTCAACGTCCACCTCATCACTCTTTGCCCGCCTAGCGTTGGCCGGCACTGGCTTCTCTCGTCCTTCCTTCACTTCGCCATTTTTCGACCCAGCCAGCAGACAGGATCCGCGTTGCAGTTTTGCATTTCATACTTTATAAGGCCAATTAGTGTGGCCTGTTCCAACTTTCTTTACGATACGCCAAGGCCAAGTCGGCATTGAAGACTTCAAAACCTGTTAGATGGGTGACGCAGTAGGAGATTTCGTGGACGAGAATGTAGCTTCCCGGACGCTGGCGCCCGCGGCTGTTGGTTCACAGGTGTTGCTGATGTCTGGAGTATCGGTGCGTCTATCTCGTATCTGTGTTTGGGGCTCCAGTATGCTTATAGATTTCCTCCCTTCAGTTGATCACTATCATCGCTTTCAATGTCCTACGTCCTAGAAACAAGATTGTATACGAACCAAAAGTCAAGTATCATGTCGGTAAAGCGCCACCCAGAATATCAGACGGAGCATTTGGTTGGTTACCACCAGTCCTGCATACAAAAGAACCAGAATTATTGGACAAGATTGGCCTGGACGCTGTCACTTTCCTTCGCTTCTTGCGCATGCTCCGCTGGCTTTTCGGCGCAGTCGCAGTGCTTACTTGCGGAGTTCTCCTCCCTATCAACATTGTTTACAATCTTCGAAATGTGGACAGCAAAGCCCGCGATATCCTTTCTATGATGACAGTACGCGATGTCTCAGGACCGACCTTATTCGTACACGTCGCCGCTACATACGTGATTACCTTCATAGTGATGACGTTTGTCTGGTTCAATTGGAAGAAAATGGTGGAGCTGCGCACTATGTGGTTCCGGTCGCCGGAGTACATAGACTCATTCTACTCACGCACATTGATGGTCCAGAGGGTTCCGAAGAAATTTCAAAGTGACGAGGGTATTCGGAGTATCCTAGAAACAGTACAAGTCCCGTATCCCGCAACGAGCGTACATATCGGACGACGCGTAGGGCGGTTGCCTGAGCTTATCGAATTTCACAACAATGCGGTGCGCGAACTGGAGCAAGTTTTGGTTCGATATTTGAAGAGAGGTAGCATTGGCGCAAAGCGACCTTTGCTGAACATTGGTGGTTTCATGGGCATGTGCGGGCGGAAGGTTGACGCGATAGACTTTTACACGTATGTCATTTCCAGATTATACATGAGAAGGCGCACTCACAATTTCCGTAGAAACAAAGTCAAGCGCGCCGAAGTCGCCATCAACGAATACCGGAACGAAATTGACACACGCAGACCAGAGAAGTATGGGTTCGCGTCGATGGCCGCGGTACCATACGCACACATAGTTGCACATATGCTACGCAATAAGAAACCCAAAGGCACAATTGTCTCTCTCGCTCCCAATCCAAAAGACATCATCTGGGAGAACTTGAATCTTTCGGATAGCGCGATCGCGCGAAAGCGTATGATGGGCTGGGTTTTCCTCGCCGTCGTCTGCTTTTTCAATACTATCCCTCTCCTCGCAGTTTCGTTCTTAGCAAACTTCGCTTCTCTCACCGCGTATGTCGGTTTCTTGGAAACCTGGTCTAATGATTCCCATGCAACATTCACTATTGTCTCTGGTATCCTTCCTCCTGCCGTTGGTGCATTCTTCGGATGGTGCTTGCCAGTTATTATGCGTTGGCTCTCGCGTTATCAAGGCGCGATTACCCGTTCGAGACTTGATCGAGCTGTCGTTGCGCGCTACTTTTTCTTCTTAGTCGTCTCCCAGCTATTCATCTTCACCTTAATTGGTGTCATCTTCAGTACGTTTCTTGCGCTTTCAGGGCTATCTCAACGCTAACTTCTTGTTATGAATTGTTTTTAGAGTCTGTGACCGAAATTGTCGCACAAATTGGGCAGCACAAGAGCGCCAGTGAGATACTTCAAAATCTGGACAGTATGTATATGTTATCCAGAGTGCTAAAGGTGCTAACACAAATCCAGAACTTCCTGGTACCATCAACCGGACGTACATTGACCAGGCGAACTATTGGCTCACTTTTTTCCCGTCAGTCGATGTCTCCTTTTTTTGTCACCTACTTCATATTCACATTTTCCCGCCCTTGTTTATAGACTTCGCGGATTCTTAGCGGTTTTCGACCTCGCGCAGATCATCAATTTGGTGTGGATTTGGATTAAGACTAGACTGTTCGGTCGCACGCCTCGTGATATTCGGGAGTGGACTCAGCCTCCTGACTTCGAGTATGCCATCTATTAGTATGTTCCTACCTTTCATGACATTTGGAAGATCCTGACGGAATAAATTTACGTAGTTCCAACATTTTGTTCATGGTGGCTGTTGGACTAGTCTTTGCACCCTTAGCGCCTTTGGTGGCCGCTGCAGCCGCTGTCGTCTTCTTTATCAGCTCATTTGTGTACAAATATCAGCTGATGTTCGTATATGTCTCTAAGGTGGAGAGTGGAGGGGTGAGCAGACACAGTTTTTACGTGTGAGGGAAAATCCTGTCACTAATCCTTTTTCACAGCGCCTATGGAACGTTGTCGTAAACCGACTTCTATGGACTGTGGTGTACATGCAGGCACTGATGGTTCTAAGTAAGTTGAGGTTAATCTTACATATGTATATCCGATTCTCACTCCTGAACTTTATAGCCGTCGGTCTTCAGGAGGGCTGGAAGTCCTTCCAATGGGTGTCAACTCTTCCTCCGATTCTCTTCATATTCATTTTCAAGGTTTACATCAACCGGACGTTCGTCGCTAAGTTTAATTGGTATATCCCCACCGATGAAGAGTTGCGTATGGCTAAGGTACATTCCGAGCGCTCCGATAACCGTGGGGGGAAGCTCGAGAAACGTTTCGGGCATCCGGCACTACATGCGGAGTTATTTACGCCTATGCTGCATGCGAAGATGATGCATCTTCTACCTGAAGTGTATCATGGCCGTATAAAGAACGAATCCGCAACAATGGAGGAGTATGGCGGCCAGAAAATGGAAGCCTCTGTCCTTCCAGGAGGTATTAAGATTGCCGCTGTGCATCAGGTGAGCATTCTCACCATACGTTACATATTTCCGCATATAAATTCCGTGTTGGTTGTGATTCTGACGCCCATGATTGTAGAGCGAACTCGAATACGATCCTGCACTCTATCAGCGTGACCGCGGAGAATTGGATTGGGACCAACGTTCAATTGGTTCAACGGCGGTGTTAACGATGAACGATGGCGCCTCTCTCCAACACGCAAAATCACAATTCTACGCTAATGCTACGCCAGCGCGGCCAGCAGGATATGACAAGTACATCTCTCAAGGACCGACACATGAAATCGAGATGTCGCGCATGGGTAGGAGCGGCGACCAGCTTCCGTTGCTCGCCGATCCGGGTGCCACAAGCATTTATGACCAGTATTCAAATCCAGCAACGATGAGCCAAACAACGCTTGTTCCCCCGTATAATCAGCACAATGGTTACAATGGTGGGGGGTACGACATGAACCTAACACAAACAAGGACACCATCACCGGGCGGCGGCTACGCCGGCCAGCCCCTTTACCCTCCAGGTGTTCCTCGCCCACAGTATCCTCAGCAGGTGCAACAGGGACTATATGGGGAACGGGAAGCAACTCTCCATCGCCCGTCACCCCCATCCCGGAGTCCCAGTTCCTTTGGCGAAAATGGCTCAATGAACGGCTCTAGCACGAATTTGGCCGGCAGAGGGGCACATCAGCGACCTTACTGAACATAAAACCTTTAACGGACTCGCATACGTATTGTTTTTCTCATCATCACCATAGACTGAACTGAAGTACTTTTATTGATCTATTACTGCTATCTTTGCCACCTACGCGTACTCTATTACCTCCTGTTTCATGCATCATACTGTTTTTGTTCTTCGCGATGTTGATGGTTGTTGAGGGCTATTGGGACGAGATACGGACACCTTGCTTTAGCTCGCAAACACACTCATTTGTAACATGTTTAACAGTACACAATCTCGCTTTCTCTCTTCTCTTACTCAAGCTTTGACTCATTGATAAATGAACGTACAAAAATTGTCATAATCGAGAGTGGCCTTTTCCTGAAATGTCAAACCGGGAACTCGGGTTTCCAATGATCAAGCCAATCAAGCCTGCCAGTGGGTGAAATTTATTATAGCGGCGCTTGGAGCGCTTGCTGCCTTCTATTTCGCTCCCAAGCTGTTCTTAAAACCATCAGGATCGTTGACCAGCAACCAGGACAACCTAGAATCAATTCCGCGAACAGTGTTCCCCGTGTATGTACCTTGTTCAACACTGACCACCACCACCTCCCATGTATCCACCCATACAACACCTTCAGCTAATGTACTTCCTTATGACAGAGACTTCAGCCCCATTGCAACAGAGTGTGCCTGAGCGGCTCGACTCGGGCGCACTCGATGCAACGAGGGGAGAAGCGCGCAATGCCACCTGATGGCAATCCGGATGACAGCGCTGCGAGTCCCACCGCGCATGCATCGAAGAAAGCCAAACTGCCCGACTTCGACTGGAGTGCGAACAACTACGAGCTAACATGGCGACTGGTAAACGAGCTAGTGAAGCCGGAGAACAAGCCTGTATTGTTTCCTGAGATAGAGGGTATGAGGGCAAGTGGTGTTTAGCGCTCTTTCCGTACGCCGCTTATTTTATTCAACTTTCAGTCAGTCACTGGAGAAACAAAAGAGGATGTCTACCGTCGCATAGCCAAGGTTGTTCACCCCGAGGCATACGCGCAAGACCCCCATACCGCTGGCTCCAGAATGAAGAACAAGAATATGTCGTCAGTTCCACTTTCTCTACTGGCGAAAGCCTTATGTTTATAAATATCACTAACACTCCTTTTCATGGAAATAGAATGTGGAAGGAATACTCTGGCTATTGTCGAAAGCTACACGATCTCTGTAGTGCTCATCGTACCTCTATTCCCTCAACTGGTCCAGATGCATCTTGTCCCCCAATTATCCAAGAAGAATGGAGTAAGTGCTTTTTATAAAATGAATGCTTCTTGATCTCAGACTTTCATTTTGCGGCTAAACAGGGAGAATCATGATTTCAATGCCGGCATTTGCGAAGTTATACACGTTCATGCCAATTCGTACGGAGGATAAGCCAAAGACGTCTACGCACATGAAACCGCCGTCTCTGCGTTCTACGCCGGTGTTCAGTCTACATACTCCGATGGATGAGGATCATATTATGGATCGAGGATTAGAACACCACTCTGCCTCAGCTTGCAATTCTCCCGCGTTTGTCACTAGCCCCCGCGACGTTCCTTTGGTCAAACCACATGCAGTCAACGGCAAGCTGCCGACTCCTAATGGGATCATGAATGCGCAAGGCTCGCATGAAAGGAGCCTTCGCACACCCACTACGAGCTCACATCAGGCTACGTAAGTATGTTCACAACATTCGACCTTCATGAAGGATAATCTCATTTCCCATCAGATCACATTCGTTCCAAAACTTGCTTGATTTGTATAAACTATATCAAGAGGACCTCCGCCTGGGCATCTTTGATACCCACGAAACTAGAAGGAGAATTGAAGAATGGGAAAAGAAATGGGAACGTTTGGCTAAGTAATGTCTAGTCTTAGCGACGTGTACAACCGAAATGATATTGAACTTCCTATCTTCTTTTCATATTCACATAGTTCACAAGAGCATCGCATAACGCCGCATGTCGCCCCACTTCCGTCCCACGCCGGGCCGCTGCTCGTCCACAACCATCTTCAAACCAATGGAGTCTATCCTCTGCGTAGCCCTTCACCAGAGTCCGAACAGCAATATAACGATAAGGCCACGATGCTCGGATTTTGTCGGCCAAGTGCGCCGCATCCACTCGCTGACCTTTCTTCCCGAGACCGTTTCAAAGCAATTCTTGACCATGCGGCCGATTGCAAACTTCCGGAATGTCAGCTCGATAACAGTACGTTTCTGTCAGCTTTGTTACTTTGTCATTCGCTGATTCATCTTACCTTGAAACATTTGACTTTCTCTCGATTTAGGGAAGCGCACCCCGCGTCTCATTTTCACTGCGAATCCTCATGAGCGAGGACACGTTCAGATTGCCATCTCTACTCTGAATGGTCCAGAGCCACTCGTAAACCATGCCCCAGCGGCTTGTGCACGTTTTATGTCAAGGAATACCATAACTATCATGAATGTGACCCTCGTCATTCACAAGAGCGCAGGATGGGATACGACTTTATGGGATCATGCCAATGCTGTAGTTGGGACGTTAGTACTTTCTACATTTCTGTCTTTACTTTCACTCAATTTCTTCTTTCATAGCGCCTCTAATCGTAGGTTGAGCCTGGAAGAGATAAAGACGATTCAATCGAATATGCATCTTATATCTGATTTTAATGTTCGCAAGAAACTTGAATATCTAAATGAAAACTCTTCAACCCTGTTTGACGTCCTGCGTACAGGGTATGTCACGTTAAATGCACTTACTCTTTTAATGATTAGTACTTACATGCACGATAGTCAACTTCAAGGGAACTCCTGGGAACCCTTGGCCACTACGGAGGACGGTACCCTCTTACAGCATTGAGGAAAAAAAAATTGACTGCAAAAAAAAACGAGAAAAAATGAAAGCTGTTTAAAATATCCATACTCTTCATTCATATGTCCCCTTGTTTTGACTGTCCGCTTTTCCTATCACTTGTAAATGCTTGTTTTGCTATCTTGAATATCTCCTTCAAACAAACTGTTGTCTTCCACTTACTACCTTCCTCCCGTTCATTCATTCTCACTTTCCCCCCCCTCTATGCTGTCCTTTCATATCGCTGGCCTAACACTGTCGAAGGTCAGCTTCTCTGAACATTTATTCCGTTGCGGCTACATGGTTATCCTGCGTCGTCGTTCGGTTGTGCGATTACGGAGGGTGGCCGGCAGCCACTAGACCCTGACGTTCTCCTGCAGCAGTCGTATGTGTTGCATCCCGAATGTCCTATCACCTTGACATTCGAGAGCCACCCTTGTTCTCGCATAACCAATCCTTGGGGGAGGAACCCTGGATCAGCATTGTGTTAAACCTAACGGGAGAATGAGCTTGTTTTGAGCTGCGTTGGGATTTAACCTCTGTTGTTTTCCAGTTCTTCGAGGATCTGTAGTCTCTGTCAATGTCGAGGCACAGACGATGATCAGGTGTGTACTTTACCTTTTCTGATGCGAACACTATCATTGGAATTAGTCGACCTAGCGTCCCCCTTTTCCTTCCGTCCCAAAGATAAAACTCATAGATGCGTATTGAGAAAGTTATCCTCTATCCAGGATACATACATGTCGTTTGGTTAATGAAAGAAGTATCGCACACATTATACTGAATATTCGAGGTTCTGAGGGTAGGGGGGATGAAGTGTGCTTCTTTTTCGCAACACTCCTCATAAGATTTTGATATCCCCACTATGAGTCTACACTATGTGACGACAATTCTTTATGATGAGAAATCAGGGAGTAAAAACAAGACAATGATACAGAATTCAGGAGTGAGGAAGAGCGAGAAAAACACATGAAGAGCGGACGATTTATTCAGTCCATAGGAAAGTAGATAGATAATACTAGGCAGCAGTAGAAAAGGATTTTGCGAGAAATGAGAGGTAAACAATATAATAAATGCAAAAGGAATGGAACCAGGGGTGGCCGATTTAAAAAAGAGGATGTCGGAGGTGTTGCTTTCAATTGATTATCATGCGGCCGCTTCCAAAGTCTCGGAATTTTGAACCTTATTATCGTCTTCGGTCTTCTTCGCCATAGGTTTGTTAAACACCACGCTTTTGTTATAGCTCTGAGCACCCATTGAGCCCGTCTCCGGAGCTCGAACAGTCACGGTCGGCGCATTAGGATCAAGACCCCTATGAAACGTTGTCGGTAAGACACGTCCTGGAGGGTGTTGAAATGGACATGCAGCGCGTGTGCAAGATGCACCAAATCTGCATTGCTGGTTGAAATGATTTGCAGCTGCAGATGCTGCCACAGCCTTAGGGGGATGCGAAAATGGACAGCCCGAGTTGATCTTCATGCAGCTGGCACCATACCGACAGGGTATCTGAGGGGTAGTAGGGACATTTTGTGCAGCGGGAAGTTTGTGTACAGGTACTAATAAAGGAGCTATTAGAGATGAAGTTAGTGAGGTGATGCTAGAAGATTACACACCTGAAACACTTGTAACACCAACAGCTGCCGGGCTCACATGAGACTTTATGCAGTCCTTGTCTTTGCAATTTTTTCCTGCTTCGCAGGCATCGGTCGAAAGGACAACGCCACTTTCAGGTGTGGCAACTGGCGAAGGATGTGCATAACGGCATAGAGCATTCGAACACTTAAGGCCGAATTTACACAAAGTCGGAGACTGAGGACGTGATGGTGGGGTGAAACCGGGTCGGGAACCATTAGCGGCAGTTGGAACGGGAGAAGCAATTGAGGGAGCTGCAGGAGCTGAAGTCCTAGGTGAAACTGTTGAAGGTGTAGAGGGAGCAAGCGATGTGGCGTTCTGATGATTCCCGGCGTGAGGGGAAACCCATTGAGCACCGTTTGAAGTCCCATGGCCGCCACGTCGAGAGGCACCGCCTCCTCTCCGCTGCTGCGCATTGTTGCCTTGCTGTTGGGCACCATTCGACTGCTGACCTTGAACCTGCGGCAAAATACCCATAGTTGTCGCCATCTGAGCCATGAGCGCCATCTGGTTCATCATCATCTCCTGGAGTGCCATCGGGTTCGCCATTCCACCCATGTTCATCCCGTTCATAACAGCTTGCATGTTCATCGCATTCATGTCCGGCATCATTCCCATTGCACCTCCGGGGAACCCTCCATTCATCGCCATCTGCGCCAACATCTCTTGATTGACTCCGGTTTGACCTTGAGCAGTCACAGCGTCAATACGGGCCTGAATTTCGTCCCGATTACCAGGTCCACCACCACGCGGCCGACTGCCCATCCTTTCCAATAGACTTCTTGAACCTGCCCCACCACTCCCATCTCGGCTATGCATTGCTCGGGGCCCAGTGGGCAACGGTCCGTCCATTCGCCTCGATTTATTGGAACTATTCATGTTCGGTGACGGGGACCTCGCAGATGCCGTACGCTTCTGACCAGATCCTGAAGGAAGGGCCTGGTTTAGTGCTTGGTTAAAGACAGGGATAGCTTGTGCGCGAGGGCGGGAGGTCTGTGGAGGCGAATCGTGCTTGATTTGGGTACTGAGAGGGGCAGAAGAAGCAGACGTGGCGACAGGCTGCGCCTGGGTAGCAGCCGGTGGCTCAGAGGTAAGTTGAGGCGCGGAGATTCGAGCAGCCTCGGCGAAGAGCCAATCCGTAAAGCTGGCATCTGCCGATTGAACAGTCAGGATCAGAGTCAGTCCTTTACGCACGGGCTCAGAGGATGACTCGTTTTCACGCACCGTATTCACTTGCACCAATCACTTTCAGCACATGAAACTTTCTTAGTTACTCGATACATTATAAGAAGTAAAAAAGAGGCTTACGATCTTCAAGTTCCGCAGTGATTTGTTCTGACAGCAAATGTTGGAGTCAGCTATAAATCGGTCCCGACACAAAAGCCACACACCTGCAGTCTTATTGTTGATCAGCATGATAGTGATATATTCCGCCATTACGGGGTCTAAAAATTGGACCAAGAAATCAGTAAATTCTCGCAGCAGTGGCAAAACAAAACACAAACCCTCTTCAGGACTGTATCCTCGTTTCATAAGCTCGTCCTGGATGACATTCTGAAAGATACAGTTTAAATTGATGCTCCTCAAATAAAGGCCCTTTGACATACTTGTAGACTTTGTGCACGTTCTGTGCCAATTGTAATATCGAAGGTCGTCATAACGTCGAGGTCGGCGACAAGAAGAGTTGAGCGCTGGGTATCGAAATTGGCGGGTTCAAGTTACACAGCTTAGTCATTTCCTACTTTGTGGTTAAATGCTTGGTCATCACCTTTGCTGCCACGACCTCGGGCCCGGAAGCATCCGACATGAAGCACCGGCACGGCCCGAGCTTACTCTATACGATGAGAGGCTATTAAGTGTGGCATACATATGTTATGGCAAGCAGGTCATTATTTGGTTTTCTGAATAATTCTTGATGATATCGGTTCACTTCCAGGCACTCCCCTTTAGTTGTCCTAATCAAATATGCAACCCGATCGTTGGCGAGCTTTGAGTAATCAGAGGAAAGTAGTATTTAAACTCGGATTCAACGCAGACTACAGTAGTACATTGTTATGATCGGTTCAGACTTATTCATCATTTCCTGGGCAGCTTCTCTCATCAATTTCTCGTCATCTCGTGGTGCATTAGTTGCAGGAGCATGCCTTCGACTGGGAGGCACATGCACAGCCCTGACCGGACCCCCCGCAGCTGCACTGTGTATATCAACGTTGAAAATGAGCTCGGGTATACTGCGACAGAGAAAGACGCGTGACTTACCGCCTTAGAGTGGGCCTTATTCGTGCAGGATGAGCAGACGCACTCGTTCTTCGCGCAGCTACAGCCTGTAGCACCAGCGGCGCAAGAGCTGATGATTTATCAATTTATTTCATAGCTAGTGCAGGTGCCACACATGGCATGCACTTACGAGCAGTTCTGTGCACAAGAGCAAGCCATTACGGTGTTGAGATGGATGGTTCGGTTTAGTGGTTGGTATGAGTAGGCAGAAACCTGGGGCTTCAGGAGCTCAGTGCCCGCTCCTTTTATGCCTCGCGAGACATCTGATGGAGCACCAAAAATGCATCAAGATGAGTACATATTGAGTCTCAATTTGCTGGTGCCCAGTGCCTCTTGTGGGATAATGGCCCCAATTCACCATGTGTTGATTCGAATCGGAATTTGCATCGAAAAGGGTGACAATGAAATGGGTCTAGCACGTCGGGATGGAACATAAGAAGTGTAAATATCTTCGACGTTCGATATCGCGTAAGATAGTTTTCAAAGCAGGTAGTTCAAGTGCCTGAGAAATGTACGCGGTAGCATATAACTAAGTGTCGGTGCTTGGGCGTACATGAGTTTCTTTGCAAATACTCAGAGGAGTAAGGGACTAACTTGGTTGAGTAAGGATACTAGTAACACGTAGCCCGATTGTTACGTTTGTTCATCGATAGCACGCTTTACGGAACGAGAGTTATTCCACATAAGAAGTTCCCTTCTTATTTCCACACGGGAGACGATGGCAACCTCTCTGGTTATTTGTCAATGAGAAATCTTGTGAACCAGAATGTAGAAGACTCACTCCCATACTATACGTTGCCTGCTTGAGTCTTGTGAGCTCCAAAGAACCCGATCATGAGGGTGAGGAAGTGTTTCTTCATACAATCGTGTTGGGATACCGCCAGATAATAATAGTGAGAACCGATGTGGGAGGACTAGATACTAGATTAAAAACGCTTCTCGAAGCTCGAAATTTTCAGCTCACTCTTCAGAGCAGTGCCTTCAATTTCTCCAGCCAACTGCGTTACTCGGGTCTTGGCAATCCAAGGCGGCTTCATACGGAGTCTGTCCCATAGTCGCCATTACAGGAGTCTGGAGGTTACAACCGATGTTGCACACGTCTAAGATTAGACAAGTGTTAAGTGCGTGATGGTCAAAGGATCTGGGCCCGATAGCAAAGGCGGAAGGTGAAGTACGCACTTTGGCTCTGAGAACCATCGTATATAGATAGCTCAAATCTTAGAGACAGATGAGCGGGTGCTATGCGACGGAATGTCAAGTCGACTACATAGTAAAGAGTGTCGCAAGCTTGAAATATCGTATGATTCCAACACGGTCTATCCCAGCTCGTATGCTTTTAGATCATCCATTCCAATGCGGAATGCGAGAGTCCTGCAGAGTTCCGTTCTACGCTTCGTATCGAAGGGTTTGTAGGTTATTGACGGCCGAACTCTACCAGTGCATCTTTACCACTCATCACCTCTCTAACATGGAATAATGCATACTCGAACCATAAACTCACATGGTTAAGGAATCAGTACGTGTCCAGGTGTCAATACCGAAATATTGCGCGAGTACTTCGTGGTAGATTCTGTGCCGCGCGCTGGCAGGCCTCGATCCACAGAGACGATCTCGAGATTCAGCGGAAGGTAACATCAAAGCGCGACTATGAATGGCACTAAGGCTTCTTGGCTCTCAGGATCTATTACAGAGTTCCTGAGACCTCCAGGAGTTATCGTTGTCGAGGTCCGGCATAATTCAGAGAGGTAGTAAATCAATCGCAAACAGCGACGAAATGTTCAAAGTCGCGTCCTTCAGTACATATCTGTTGAGTTTCAAGCGGAGTTTCAATTCGACTGAACAACGTCGACGCGTTAGTATCATCGGACTTCTTCAAGAACATTTTTTCATAGCTTTACTATTTCCGCATGCACCTTTGAACTCAGATTTAGCGAAGCTCTATCTATACTGAAAGATCATAAAGCACAGGGAGAGGGGTGGAGTGAAGAAAATAGCTCACCCAGCTAGGCTCCCAATTCACTGACGACCCTGGAGGCTCTCCACGTATACATGGGCATAAATATTGATATCTTTCAATAAAGCATATGCGAAGACAGAGCGAAACATACATATTCTGATCTTCGTCTCAGAACAGTGCTGTACAATTCGTCGAGTCCCCCTAGAACGGAAGGTTAATGATCTTTGAATGTGGTATATTGCTTATCGTCATCATATTGGTAAATACATGCTAATGCCCTCCTTCAATGGCCTTCACTTGCTCAGCCTGAAAGACATTGAATTCAGAAAAAGAAGGAAGGTAATTGTAATAAAAGAGAGAAAAAAAGGATGGTAAACGGCCCGACTGACGTGCCATTTCATCGGCGCGTCAAAAGGCGGCGGCCGGCGCCTCTGGTTGAGTCTTCGGCTGCAGTTCGAAATAATGCACAGCTTCCCCCCACTCTCACTTTCAACTTGTCGTCATTGACAACCACAAGCTCGCTCTTGGCGTATGAGCTTGAATGGCATCTGCCATCTCTAGAGGCCTCTATGTATCTGATCTATGAGGGAATGTAAGCCACCAATTGTGAGGAGACTCTTGCCTCATGTCGCACTGTCTCAGGAAGAAACCTCGAATCTCGCTTGCGAAAGCGAAAGGCCTGATGCGGCTTGCAGGGAACAGTATCCAGATTTCTGATCGCACTCCGCATAGTCAAATGTTACCATCGTCGTGGTTAGGGCGCAAAAATAACAAATTGTTTCGCTTCCGAAATGCCAAGGCTGCCCAGCCACTACCGGTCGTCATGTCCTTTGTGCGCAAACATGTATACCACCTTCGTTCGGTGAGGTGGCCACAAGCCCACTTGCCTTTAGACTTCGACGCCCTCGTTCTTGTACATCCAGTTCCTTGGGTCGCCCATCTTCAGAGCTGGCTCTCCTTGCACAATCCCTTTACTTTTCGTTCTTTTCCCCTTGCTTAAGCTTGGACTTTCTTAACGTCAATCGGCTGGACCGTGGATCGTCTCTTCCCGAAACATGAGGGTCAAGAATATCGTCAATAACCTCCCTTTCACGGAGAAGATCAAGCTCGTGGTGCGTTTACACACTCTTACTCTTCATTATATCCTGCGTTGCTCACGAAGCCTGTCTGCTAGTACGAGAGAATCACACTCACTCCTTGTACCAAATCGTACTTTTTCCTGGCTCTATTGCATTGCATTACACAAGTCATCTTACAGTCAATCACCTTCTCGTCCAATAAGACCGCTTCGAATACAATCCACAAGATCTTCAACGCAGCCGACATTCAGCCTACTTTTGCTTTCGTGCAGAATGATATTCTTAGGGTCTGTGAAGGTGTCCCGCTGCAAGGAACCAATGATCCCTGTTGGCCGATTGCTGGTCCTGGCTTGCAGTTCAACCACTCCATTTCCGCCCAACTCGCATCTCGTGATTTCGCAGAGGATGAACCAAACCTCTTCGAACGTGACGGCGGCGAGTCAGATGATGACGATGACGATAATGATTCAGTTGCATCCGATGATTCTGACGACGATGATCTTGACGATAAGGAGGATAAGCAGAACCCGGCAAAAGAGGAGCAAAACAAACAACCGCAGAATGATGGAAAGAAGGATCAAACCAAGGACGACGGGCATGATGATGACTCAGACGACGATGATGACGATGATATAGCTTACAAGAAGAGCGATGATCTCTCTGGCAAGTTAACAGACGTCAGTATATCCGACTTCCTGGCTGGAACCAATGCGGGGAACAACACGAAGCTGAGCACTAGATGTGTGCGGGCTATGTCTTGGCCGGAAATAGTGTAAGTTATCTAAACTGCAATGAGTCTACTTCTGCTTATACGCGCTATTTGTTTGTAGTCTGCATGATGCGAAAAGGGAGGACTTTGTCTTCTTAGCCTTTCAGATTTGGCTCTTTGGTATTTCCATAGTGACGGTAAGCAGAGCAATTGGCGAGCTTTACTGCTACGACTTGCTAATATTATCTTGTCTTCTTAAGATTTTGAACGAATCTATCCCGCATCTGTAAGTTATGTTACCCAACTTGTAAAAAGGATGCTTACCGAGATGCATTTAGCTTCTCTGCTCTCTTCACGCATGCGCTTTCGAGTGGATGGAGTGCTTTCTCCGTCTATCGCACTCACCGCTACAACGACGTCTACCGCAGCCTCGTCGTCGAAGATGCTTGTGAAGGTGTCGACCTTCTACCCACGTTTTGGACACACAGGTTAAAGGTGCAGGTAAGCCATATCCTGAATTTCCTCCTAATCTCTGTCACTAAAATATTCTTTCAACAGATTTCTCTCCTGGTCTTCAACTTCGTCGTCCTGGCGTGTGTCATCGCAGTATCGTTCTCTCTTTTCAAGGTATAGTAAATTTGCTAGTCGAACATGGTGATCCTATACTAAGATATCTCTTCTCCTCTTAGGTCTTCTCCAGTCGAACATTTAAACGTGTTGGAGCATCATTGAAGATGAGCCACTTGTACAAGGTTAGCTACTTGTTCATAACTGTTTCGCTTATGCAAAGCTAATCGGTGTTTATGTACAGCTTGTCCTGATCTTCTCCGCCTTTCTGCAAATGTCAGCCTTCTTCACCATCGCTTCCTCTGGGCTATGGATAGATACCATCTGTACGTCGACTATTGCTCGCTTTGCAAGTCATAGAGTTGCCTACAAGGCAATCTTCATCATTACCTGTATTGTACGTGTCATGACGTTTCTGACGGTCACTGAAAACTAACATTCACGATCGCAGTTCGAGCTTCCCTGGCTTGTGATCGTACGTATTGCTATTCATGGCATCCCGCACATCTCACTTGACACTTTTAATAGGGCTGGACTGCTGTTAGACGGGAGAATCGAATACTCACAATAGTATTCTTCGTACTCGGTCTCATCATTACTGCAGCATGGGCTTCTATGTTCGCAAGCTTGCTCTACAGATGGACTTTCCAGAACTTCCCCTTCTTCGCTACCATGACCATCACTTCCTTTGGATTCCTGATCTCGACCATGGCCCTCGCTGTCGCCTGCCGGATTAACTTCGGAAAAGGTTTACCACAGTACTGTACGTTTATATGTTATCCATCGGTTTGGTAATGGAGTTGCAGTGCTGACCAAGTATATCCTCCCCCTTGACATGCTATTATAGTGAAAAATGAGGACACCTTCGATTTTTCCAGCTTTGTTCCGGTTTTCCTTCCCCGTAGGTCTAAGGACGAAAGGAACGGGTCTCGAGCGGTCTCTGTTGTCTTCCCCGATCGTCCTCCCCGCGAAAGTATGGAAGAGAAGTTCTCGGATCCCTTCAAGGTTGATAGGAAAGTGGAACCTGATGTTATCGATATCAGGGCTGGGGAAATCATTACAATTCCTGAGCTGGAAAGCCAACTCCGATCTGAATCGACGGATAACGTTCTTGCTCCCCCGCCTCGAGCTAGTCGTCGCTCTATGTTCAGGCCCAGCCTCACCAGAGCCAGACAGTCGTTCATGACGATGTTATCCACAAGCACGTATGTACCGCAGACTCCTGCGCCTCTTCCGGAGGTTGCGAACCGCTTCCAAGTGCCTGAGATCAACATCATCCCGTCCTCCACCCGTTTGTCCAGCCAGCTGACTGGCAAGAGTGATGACGCGGCATCTTATCGAACGTTCGGAAGCCAAGATGACAGACTTGCAGCTGGAAGGGCGAGCCGGGGCCGTTCTGTTGGCCTTCCTTCGAACCCGAGGCCCAATCGAACGTAGATCGTTTAGCCCACACTTACTCCGCGTTTCTCACTCATTTGATTTTGGAACTTTCCATGGCACTGTTTCTCTCTTTGAAATCCTCCTTCGTAGATCTATATCGTTGTATAGTTGTCTTCCGTTGACATTTGTGCAGTAGAACTGTGCACCCCACCATGTCTCATTGTTGTACAATGAGTCTGTTCGACTTAAATTAAATTAAAGATAAAAATTGTATATTCACAAGTGAAATTGCAAAGGAGTGTATTTACTGCAACGCGAAACTCTATGTGCACTATATTATCAACTTAAAGTTCTTGCCCCTTTTTCAACTTAGGCATGGAGTTCCACGCGTTGTCGCGCTCTGCATTATTCAGGTCAATAACATACGTGTGCTTTTCAATGTCACCGTTTGGTTTGTGTTCGAAAACCTCCGGTTCAAAGTCCACGCCCGTCAGCATGCCGTCGACGTAGACTAGGAAATATCATTAGATCCCATGGACAACAGGAAAGACGTGAAGCACTTACAATACTGGGCTAGACCTTTGTGGAAATTTCTCCAGCACATTATGCCAAGAACAATGCTCGCGATGAGCACGACTTGTGAGATAATAACGAAACATGCGAAGAATGGCCACTGAAGCCATGTCCAGCGGAAGACCTCGGAGTAGTACATGACAGACCAGCACGTCAGCCCTGCGAAGCCCACAAAGAGGAACGCAATCATAGTCTTCTTCATCTCTCGCCTTACTGAGTACCAGCCCTGTAGCAAAGGGTAGAGCAATGAGTACAGTACTAACCACTCATAAAGAACAAAGTCTACCATTGATATCCACGGTAACAGACCCTACAGTTTACTGTTAGTTTACGACAAGGCTTTCGGGGGCCAAGATGGACTCACAACTAGAGTGAAAACAAATAGGCCGATATAGACAGTTGTATGGCTCGAGATTTTTGCGATCGCGCCGTTTATCAGCTGGTCGACCCACAAGGCCGTCGGCATGATAAGAACATAAACGGAAAGCTGCAGACAAATAAGCACCCCGAGGAATGGCTGCCAAACTTTGTCAGGAATTGCATGGATAAGAGTTCAGAACGTTGATACATACCCCATAGAGCTTAATAACGTGGTCAGGGGCGCCAACACGCTTGAACATGCACGTTGCATAGGCCTTCACCAAGTGCCAAACCAAATAGCACGAGGCAGCGAGGGCGACAACGTTAAGGGCCAAATCCGCGATCTGAATTGCACCTCGTAGTCGGAAGTAGCTGGGAAATAAATCGACTTGACAAGGACCGTCCGTAATGAGGGTTTGAAACCGTTCGTGTATATCCTTCGTCCGCCAGATGGAGTAGGCTGACCAGCCGGTTGAGAGGATTCGCATAGTCAACCCAGCAAGCCTAATATGACGATCAACATAAGTCGGTGGTGCAGAGCTACAAAGCAATTGTCGACTCCAATACTCACAAATGTGGAATAGAGTCATGCATGATCTATTCGTTCGTAACATTATTAAACTTGAGAAAAGAGTGACATAGGGAAGTCGAGCTTACTGCGAACAAAGAGATGCCGAGCAACCAAAATTCAGATCCAATCAAGGCAAGTTCCTCACGCTTGGAGTTCTTCAATCTACGTAGAGTTTCAGCCGTCGCATCTCCGAACATCGCCGATAGAAGTAACTAACACCTGATCGGCGTAGACAAGTACCCGAGTGCATTGCTGGTTGAGGAACACTTCGTGGCCTCCGTCAATGTTGACGAGCGAGACGTTAACTCCAATAACTCCAGCAGGGCTAGTTACAGGATCCACGAACGCCTCCGTTCCTGATCTTAAATCACTGGATAGATCGACCACGGAAGATTTTGACGTCTCCGAGTCTCCTTGATAATCTTCCTATATTTGAAAAAAAAAAAAGAAGGAAATTTGATGAGAAATTTGCAAGTCCAACGATTCGCGTTTCCATACAATTACCGTAGCTGATCTCTTCCTGAAGCCCTGGGGGATAGGTAGGGATTCTGTATCGGATTGGAATATTACGACACATGGGTCTTCCTTGTTTCCGACGGGAACGGCACTACAGAGCTTGAGCGTAAAATTCCCATGATGGCGCGTGAGCCAAGCGAGGTGGTTATCGGGCACATCCGCCTCTCGAAGAATGCTCTCTATCGGTGCGTCGGCATTCTGGTCGAACGAGAAGAGAACTGATTGAACGATTCCGTGGATGAAACAGTGTGCAAAGGAAAAGAGGAAGAAAATGGAAGTTATTTTCGAGATTGTTATACGAAGATACTATAAATGAGATAAAGGTGAATAATAAGTAGAGAATAACATATCATATTTATTAGACGAACCATAGTTTTCACCCAAACCCACACTCGAAATGCGATGTCTGACTGCATTTTGTCCTTGGACTTTATCTTGAATATGCCGATATTTTGGACTTCGAGCAAACCCTTTCAAGAGCTAACAGAAGAAGAGCAGGGCCCCAGGCCACAGATCCAGAAAGCAAAATTGGTCCAGCCAGACGAAAAGCTAGGTAGGAGAACGAAGGAAAGGGAGCGACCAGGAAAGGCGGGGCAAGCGCGAACTCGAGTAAAGGGAGATAATATAGGCCGCCATCATGAGAAAGCCGCAATGTAGATAAAAGAGGCCTGTCCTGCGCCGCACTGAAATCGTTCCTCTCCGAAGCGGTGGGAGGCAACACGAAGAACTCTAGAAATTGCAATGTGTCATCCCGACCAGAAGCTCTTAAGTGAGACCCTCGACACTCCTATACTGTATTTATAGCAACTTATTGATGTCTGTACGTCTGTACTAAGTACTGTTTGATAATCATTTAGTAAGAACATAATGCAATGAGCCTCACTAAGCTAATTTGAGCTATGGCTTAGTATTTTGCCGCATGAAGATAATACAATAGACTAAGTACGGTGTCATTGGTCTTACTATATTCAAAAAGGTTATCTCAGGCTCGCTTGTTGGTCTACGCGAGTTAGCCCACTTGGGACTTTGAGATTTCATACCCTCACCGCCGGCATGGCGACCTACGCAGGTCATCACGTCTTGAATCAGACACGCCTTTCACCTGTATGAAGACCGTCATGCGTGCGGCTTGCTATCTTCGACCTTCGTCTCAAAAGTATCGCCTGTGCCTGTTACCAGTAGGCCTCGAGTAGTACGGGAGGTTCCCGGGCCTTTGCTACGTCTTCGCATCCATCTCATGTTGAAAGGATTTCTCGTTTCATACCTGTCGACGCTTGACTAGCTTGATTGATGGTAGGCCGAGCTATCTTTATAATGTGGTCTGTACAGCCAATTACATCTCTTATATCTGAACTGCTCAAACAGCGCTTGACGTTGCGCCGTTGTCTACAGATGATCAGCATTCAGCGTGCAAAGCTCACAACTGTGCACAGCCCGCCGGCAGCAATACTATGCCAGATATCTGTGATGATCGGCCATTGCGGCCATAGCTCAGCTCTCTCCTTACCCCTTTGACTTCCATTGACCGGTGGACAATGATCAGCGGGTTTGATTTGATATCGCTCATCAAGAACAGTTACATAGCGGGCGTTTGGTTCGAACATCACTACCAAAACTTTAAACTTTCCGCCCAGAATGCCTGGTGCGGAATGGGATGGTGAGAAACTTCGCTACTTTCTCTCGTGAATGCTGATTGCATCAATAGGCACTGGCTCCCTCTTCAACGTAGGCCACTCGGAAATGAAATCAGGAAGCTCGGGAGACCCAGTACATCACCGATCATACTCAGTGAAGGCTGAGATTTCGTGAGCAATGCTCGACTCTTATGCCTTGTGGTCACTGCCAGTGTGGTACCGCGATCAAATTATAGTCGAGGCTTGCAGCAGCATGTCATCGTCATCACGCTCTGACCAACTTCTTCGTCAAGCCATTGCTAATGGCCGGATATGGATCGAGAGTATATACTCATGTTGTATCACACGTGAACAGTGGTCAACAAGAATGCGCTGTTTGTGTGTCATTCTTTGGTTCGCTCTTCTATATATTTTGTTATTTGTTATAGCTAACTAGAGTATAAAATAAGAGGATATGAAGGGCGTGCTTATTTTTGAATCGCATTCTCATTCTCTCCGATTGATAAAACAAACATGAGTGCAAAGAGAATTCCGTTTTCAGGCATCCATTTGTGATGATGACGTAAAATATATCGCACTATTCCTTTTCTGTCTGTTCCTTCAACCCAGAAAGGATCGACGCGTCCGAGAGCGCGTCGCGAAAAATCGAACCCTGCGACTGGTTGGTTATATAGGCGGTTGCTTTGATGGCGAACGGAGCACCTGCTTTCCCCCTCACCACAACCTCCTCGCCTGCCCAGCGTCTACGACTCTTTATTGAGCCTTCCGTTCTTTACGCCTACCAAGACTCGGAACTCTTACAACTTCATTACCTACACGGAATATCCACGCGTTTTCGTGCCCAACGACATCGAGGAATTACTTACGCCATCTTCAAAACTCTCGGTCATGTTCTGTAGAACTGAGATCATCGCTCTCTTTACCTTCATCTGCTCTTTGTTGTCTCTCGGTGAGCTCATTGCATTATCTTCTCGAAGTTGCGTTTGCTGAAGCGCATATTAGCTCTAGCAGCACCTATTGACTCAAAGACCGCCCATGCATTCGCCCAATCGAGAAACATGGGATGCGGTCGTCTATGTGGCTCGGTATGTCTATGTTCTTCATCTGATCCTACCACCACTCACTCTTTGTTTTTATTTCACAGCAACCCCAAACACACAGTGTAACGCTCGATTCCAACTCATTCAACATCTTATTACCCGATGTCACGGCAGGGCATCTCGTAGTCATCCCCGTCGCAGCAATTGGCGTCGTATTTTATCATCTATTTAAAAGCCGAAAATCAGAACAGGTCGCATAATCGTTGAGCGTCGGTCTATCTTTCGGTCGTACCCTGGTGATTCGGCCCTGCCTTGCAATTTATAATGTGTATTTGTGTTGAGTTGTACGTGGATTGTACCAAATTTATAATTGTAGAGATCCTCCAAAACTACATGTCATCTGGGAACTAGAAACAATACCTTTCTCGAGTCCTTTCATGTCCGCTCCTCTGATATCAGTGTGCCTAAAGCTCCAGATTTGTGTTCTGCCTTCCACATAGATTTGCTTACTAACTTTGAACCATCGCGATATCCATGAAGTTCTACAATCAGATGAAAACCCGTCTCTTTCCATTGTTGTTATGATAGTACATAGTACGATAGATGACAAGGCCCATCGCTGTTTTTTGGAGAGTGCTCGGAGCGGCTATCGTGTGGTTATATTATTATTCACTTGTGCGAAACTCTTTCCAAAATGGGTCCGGTTTCCACAAACCTTGTTTACGAAATAGGAAGGACTTATTCTCAACCTCGCTCTTCGCTGACCTCCGCCTTGTACTTCTCTTGGTACTCTGACAGTCTAGCTGAGCGCCCCCTACTGTCTCACACGACCTAGCACAAGAAAATATAACTAATGCATTTTGCCGATGACAAGGTTTCGAGTTAAATGAAACTGTACAAGGTTGTGCTCATCGAATGTAACAAACAGTTGAAGACAACTCTCTAAGCCCCTCAGTGCCTATAAAGAGGAGGAAATGCGGTCCACTAAACCCAAGGCTGTCGTTGATCGAGTCCCTCGAGTTCTGGTGCTCTCATTTTAACTTCTTCACGATTTCTCTTCCCCAACACTGGTCACTACTCGGGTTCAATTCCAAGCACTAAGTCTTTAAAGAACCAATCGACATTTCCTCATCCATTCATCCTTGCAACCGTACGATCGTCATGAACGCTCGATCTCTCCTTTATGTACTCTGCGCGCTTGCTGTTACTGGTATGTCCAATTCGTGCCTCACTTTCCGTATAGACGGCCTGACATTCATTCATTTCATACTTCAGCTTCTGCCGTCCCAAGCCCCATTGACCCTAACACCGCCCATGTCATTGCAGTGAATAACAATTTGGCGTGCTCTTCTGGGAAATGCGCGGTCAACAACGCCTCTGTCAGTCACACCGTTCAAATTACATTAAAAAGTTTTTCTGACATTTTGAAATATTCGTCCAGGTCCTAGAATCCAAAAACGCCACAGACTCCGGATACTCAGCATCGTCCTCGAGTGATGCACCTAAGAGCTCTTTGTCTCCTTTGGCATTCCTCGCAGTTGGAGGGCTGGCTCTCTCCATGCTGTAAATACTGTATTAGGTTTTGTTTCGCGCTGCTTTGCTGTTTTCCATTCCATCATACCCACCAACACACTCCTTGCGATTTCTGTGCTTTCTTCACGCTGTCATGAATTATAACCTATAATTATGTATTTCCTTAAATTCCATTCTTACTAGCTACTGGAGTCACTACAAATTAGTATCATACACTACGCTATATGTGCTATGAGCTTTTCTTAACTGCAAGGGATTCGGAGAAGGGGATGTATATAAGGGGAGTTCGGGAAAGGATGAATAAGTATACAGAAGTTGGAGAACCCAAGTAAGCACGCAAGCCCAGACGAAAAGAGTAGGACAAAGGATGGTAAAATGAACGCAATTGGATACGTGAGTGGCGAATCCGAGGGAGAGTATATACACTGTAATATGTTACATAACGAGAGATCGACAAATCGAAAACGGATCATAGCGAATAATATCTTCAGCCGGTGATGCGAAAGCTGTCTGCGGTCGAACGCGGTTTATTTAGATCGGGAGACATCCAAGGAAGGGCGCTTCTCCTTCTCGAAATCGGAATATTCGTCTCCACTACCCTTATCGCTGCCGCCGCAGCCGTGCAGGTTCAGATCGGCAATGATCTCGCCGTCGTCTCGGGTGATCGTCTGTTCGACGTCGATTTGAACCTGATTAAACGGAGTAGGGGGGGAGTTGATCATAAAGGGGGGAGAAGATGGGGGATAACAATGGGGATCAAATGGGATAGAGTTGGAAGTGAGAGTAGAAGAAGGGGACATAGGGGGAGAATATTTGTCTTGTTTTAAGTATTCCATCGGACTCTCGGTGATAATGCTTGAGGAAAACGTGTCCCACTTCGGACGTACCTTCATGTTTTCGTTGAGGGACGCAGCGGGATTTATGGAGTAACTTGATAAGCCATTGAATGGCCTGCTTCCTCCGGATCGAGTTTGATCTTTTGATGACGAAGGAGAATGCCGGCTCTAAAAAAGGTGTCAGATAACGGCAGCAAATATCAGACTACGATACTAACCACTTGACGACGGGAGTAACGTGGCTGAGATGTTGGTCCATCAACAGTAATGTGAACTGCCATAGGTAGTTCGTTCTTATCCCGGAGAGCGTCGCGAGAGTTCAACGTTGCAAGAAGGGAATTAATGTAGCCTAGTGAACGAGAAGGTGCGCTGATTGTCAGAGTGCCTTTAATTACTATGGACTGATCTGCACTCACACTTGGCTACTATAAAATGTAATGAAAGAAATAAGAAATTATTCGGCATGGATGCAGCCTGTTTAAAGTGGTGAGCATGGCATCAGGAGGCAAAGGAGGGTGCCCACTCACGCAGATCATATCCAAAATAGAGGCAAACCCTGTCAAAAGGCCGTTGTTGATAGTGTATAGCAATAGTCTGTGGATAACATCATCGATACTACAGCAATTCTTAGCCAAAGTTACGCGGGAGCCATAAGTATCTTTGCCCACCTAGAGTAGCCGGTCCGGTTTCCTTGTAAGTAGTAGCAGAGGGAACCGGTTATAATAACATCAATGATGCATGAAAGGGCAAGTCCAAGAGTGAACAACCACTATACGCAAATGGTAAGGTCAATGATGAATAGTAGGCGGCTGGAACCTACTCGGAAATCGTGGATGAACGTAGAGAAATGTTTCAATCGGAGCCTAGCGTTTTTGGCTCAATATGTTAAGAATGCACACGAAGAAAGAGAAGGACTAACATTTGAGCCGTTGTTGCTGAAATACATGTCAGAAGGTAGTTACGTATCTCATATACAGTAAACTTACTTAAAGCAGATGCCAATCGAACGATGGCTAGCACACACTGCATATACGAAGAAATAATGAGTAATTTGGATGTATCGTATTTGGTTTCAAGTAATCACTTACGATCAGTGCCGTCAGCCATATGTTCCGCCTGCTCACTGCATTTCCGGCGACATAAGCTATGTTAATCCGCTTCTTAAAAGATTAAGACTTACATTGCCACACTCGATTTGCAAAGAAAGCATGGACGACAATGGTCAAGAGTCCAGTGATAGCGATGCTCATCTGAACAATGTGTAAGTAAATACTCTCTCCAGGTTCTATATGCAGAAGTGGTACATACTGCAACGGTCCTGATGATAGAGGATGTATAAGATAGAAATAGAGGGATATATTGACTTAATAACAACATACCAGGTCAAATGATCCAGTTCCTCTTTGTCCCCCCAGCTTAGTACCAAGTAGTGCCATATTCCCTGACAGATGAATATCGTATGTATGAGGTCCAATATCCTGTCCGATTTATTAGCCATGGAAAGTGTAACGAGTGTTGGATAACGTTCGCACCACACTGATGTAACCTGGGTGGCATAAAGGGATGTTGAGTCATGATTGTGCACAAAGCATAACCGAAGAACAGCAGCGAAGAATTAAATGGCTCACAGTTGCCCTTAATCTCTTGGAGTCCCTATGCCGGTACTGTCGAAAGTAGAGATATGCTTGAAGAGCTGCTATTCCAGAAAATCTGTTTTCGGCGCAGAATCCAAGTGAAGTGTGTAATCGCAGTGAGATCATTGCGGAAAACATTGGGGATATTAAGGCGTTAAATGGAACGAGAAAACAAACGGTTAGAGTTTTCGCGACTATTAATGAGCTTGGACAACGCACGATACTGAGATTACACATCCAATGAACATAGCCCCGAATGAGAGACGCAGGTCTGCAGTCGGTGCCATCTTGTCGTACGGGTTGAATCAAGAGAGAGAGAAGGACAGAGAGGGAAGGAAGAAAAGGAGGAAAGGGAGAGGCAGTCGGAGGAGATGGTGGAGGTATAGAAGGCGTTTGAGTGGCACGAGCCTGAGGGAGGTTGGCAAGATTTTCAATTAGACGGGCACGAGCTTCGAAGCACAGAAGTTCTGAAGCGACGTCAGTCTTACAAGGACGTTCAGTCTCGGCGGAGTGAGCGGTCGCCTCAACTTGAAGTCCCGACTCCAAAATGCAAGAGTCTTATGTACACAAACATGTTTCTAGAGCGCCCGCCTGGCCGAAGAATGCCTGAAGCTTGTATGAGGTTAGCGGGCTCCGGTGACTGGTGATCCACCGAAAGCAACTCGGGTCGCTAACGTGGAAACTGAGTTTCTTAGATCCATTTTTCAGATCGGCGACCCTTCGCATTCCAGAACGAGCTCAGAGAAGTATCCATACTAGACAACGCCGGGCAGAGGCACCCGAAATCCGTTTGTTGACAATCAGTCACTTGTGCCTTTTAAATAGCGCTGGACCATGTTATGATACAATTTGTTATCTTGGTCGTCCAACTTACTGAACAGATATCGAACAAGTTAGGTGTCTTTTAAAGAGCATTGCGAGGGACTGGACTCACTGGACTCATCCTTGGGAACTTTTTTCAACACACGGCGACCGTACACCCGGTACATTCACGACCAAAGGGAACACCTTAATCCGCTCGACCAATGAGATAAACAAGCCTGAGTCGGTCCCGTCGTCTAGAAGAAGTTATGTAGGCCATACCAAGGCCCTTGATGGTGGTGGTTTCATTTGTATACTACACTCAAGCCTTGAATACATCCGTGTCCAGCCGGAGGTTGCCGTACGTATGTTTCCAAGTTCACACCGTGACTGCCATATGTTCGGTGGGGGCGGAACAAAAACAAAAAACATCACCAAGTTCCCAACTTGAAATTGCATAAAACCTCTTGTGAGGCTATTCTAGCATGAAGCTCATGTGCACTCAGGCAAACGAAATTGTCTGAAAGCGGATGTCGGCCATATTAGCAGTTATATACATTACAAAGTTTGAAAAAAAAATCGTCCACTAGACCACCAACAGATGAATTAATAGTTATTCGGCATCCTGACTGCTTATTTGCTTTGTATAGGTGAAAGAAAACTTATTTCATGTAGCACGATCTCTTTAAGAAAGCTTGACCCGAGTTGCAGTCCTCAAAACACTCGAGTTACATCAGTATGTTCGCTGATACCCTCTCACCTTAGCCTGAGGATAGCCTGCACAGGAGATTTCGAGGAAGAGAATCGATATTCTGTCTGCCTTTCGCGAAGTGGAAAATTTGTATCTGCACCGGTATACTTTACCAAAATTACTTAGAGCCATTTTGCAACCCCGCAGTTGCTCGCTTAGCATTAAATTGAGTCTAGTGTACTGCATAAAAGATCCGATAATATCGGTTCCAGAGCGGCCTATGTTTATTTTCTTCTCCTTCAAAGCAGAATTATGTATGTACAATTGTATAGCTTCTCGCGGTCTTCTTCCTTGCCGCTGAGCATGAGCTGCAGGATCAATGAGAGCGTTGTAATTTTAAAGAGAGGCTGGGCTTGCCAAATCTTGGTAGAAAGAAAATCAGACTACACAAATACCATCTCCCAGTCCCGTCCAGCTAGGAGTACGGCGTCTGAACCCGCCGCTTTTCGCCCATAACATGTACATAGGGCTGCGAGCTCGTGAGATCATAGATAGCCGGTAACCCCTTACTCATCCGCGAGTTTGCCGCTCATGACCGCTTTTGTCAAGTGGGACACAATTCCGATCATGGGGGAGAGAGCTATACCGCCTGAAGCTGGTAATTGTCCGCGCTCATCAGCGACCCATACTCTCTGAATAGTGCTATGCTTTCACCACGAACACCGGGAACACCATCGCCATCACTCCATCCATAGACCATGCTGCATACGTCGAATACTTCGTTCCGGGGCGGACATAAGGCGCGCGCTGATGAAGGTGGCAAAAGAGCAGTCCTGTATTGACTTGGGAAGCATTTTTGAGTTCGGAGGATCA
The DNA here is from genome assembly GCA_910574555.1 of Trichaptum abietinum. Lineage (NCBI taxonomy): Eukaryota > Fungi > Basidiomycota > Agaricomycetes > Hymenochaetales > Trichaptaceae > Trichaptum > Trichaptum abietinum. Next base: position 2,437,304 of record CAJTBE010000011.1, on the reverse strand, counting down.
AGTGAGAGGGAGGGAAGAACGATTTCAGTGATGAAGCCGACGAAACAGTTTACGGTCGAGTGGGAGAAGCCCTTGCATGAACATATGCGGACGGCGGATCCAAAGATTTTTCGACCTGATCTGCCTTAGGCTGTTTGGACCTTGATCGTGATGTGGGGAAGACAGCCTTCATAAAACAGCCACATACTTGATCCGTCCATATAGGAAACTCTGTTCTGAGCGCGTGCATCTCAGACGTCTGGTAAATGTAGCAAAGGCTGGACAGTCGGCCTTTACAGAAGTACGAAAGGCAATTCCAGCGCGAGTGAAGGAGTTTCGCGCCAAAGAAGAGGGACATCAGTCGACCTTGCCGAGTTTATGATGAGTGGGCACGATAATGCTGTTTGCACTCTTCAAAGTAGGTCTAGATCGCCAGAGTAATATAGAACAGATAACATCGTCGATATCGCGGCCGTTATCAACGCGATGGAGTGATTGGAGCCGAATGTGTTTTGGCCCCACAAGATACGCGAGCAGTCCTTTGATATGTACGCATATCACCGACTGAAAGTCATGGGTTTCGGGTCTCGCGAGTAGAATTAAGTCAAAGCGCCATGGGCTTAGCAGTACAGAGAAGTTGCCGAACGTACTCCAGGAACAGGGGAGGTTATTTCTCTTATCTAGAATGCCGGTGAGCAGTACTAAATAAGTTGATAAAGATCTTCGTCGAATGGAAGAGCTGCGATGCTGAGATCCGATGCGAATTGGATGATGAAGATGTTATCGAGAACTAAAGTTCTGTCCACTCTGCGTATGAGCTATACCTGCGGTATCCTTTATTCGTCGAGGGTGAGCATAGATAGGTTTGATGAAAGCCAATAACGAATACCAATAGCCTCGGAATCAAGCGAGCCAGAGGGAAAGAGGTGCTTGAAGCATCAAATGGATCGAACAGGCATCGGAGCTGAGGCCGTCCGATTTTAAGAGCATTGTGGCTAGTCTATAGCAGACTTTCATCGTGCGCATTCACTCTGCCAGTGTAGTAAGATGCGCTTCGTAGCTGCGTTAAGATAGTCCTTTTGCGTCGAAGCAATTATTACTGGGAGGTAATAAGCTAAGGATAAGGTGTGCTGGAGTAGAGGCTCGAGCGGCAGAGGGGGAACGGAAAAGGGCCAAAGTCGAACAGCAGAATATCCCGCGCTAAACTAGCCAGCTCAGCGGATACTAGTAGGGAGAGTGGAGGCCAGAAAGGTGGTCATTCCTCTGCCCTAGAAGCCTCGAAAATACACATGCTTCTCGACGGAGCCGAATAGAGTTTTCGACGGGCCATTGTTATCCGCAATCTACGAAGCGCGGCATAATACTATTCAGACTCAAGCCATGAGCGGACACTCTGAAGCGAGCTGAACGCAAAAGTCGGCCTAATGAGAACGCGCAGATGTACTCAGCCTTGTCGCCTGTATGGCAAAATCTGTGCGCACGAGTATCTCACGCATCGGATATATAGGGCGTCAATTGAAGGCTCGAAATAACGAAGTGCGACGTCCAACAGTTCAAACTACACGTTGTTCGCCAAAAATCGAAATCAGTTTGATAGGGACAGAAAGGAAACATCAAAGAGACAGACCTCTCTCCTCCGCTTGATGTTAGATGAAACAAGTGGACAAACGCCATTAGGGATCACAGGGTAGTTCAAGGGCGTCTTGAAAACATGCCCAAGAAAGTTATCCCCAAATCATCGGATAGTGCGGCGTTCAACTGACGAGAGACAAAATGTAGCTGTAAGGTTCATCATTGGCGTATGGCCTTCGCCGGTGTTCATTGGAAGCGTAAGCACTCAAAACTCGACCGTCATGCCCTAAGATGTTAAGGGGGTTAGTTCCTAAAACCAAGAAAGATCCCATAGGTTGAGTAACAGAAACGCTCGGGTACTAGACTCACCTCATAGTCGCTCGTTGATAGCATGTGCCTAGACTCTAGAGTGGATGAAGCTAGCATCTAGGAAGAACTTCTTGCTGGCGTTAGACTGCAGTTCCCCAGTATATTACTCCACTCCTGGGCTCTTCTTGTGGTGTCCTCCCTTGATACCCTTGTCAGTGTGCAGGCTCTGCCTCAGATTTTGATGACGATAACTCGCATTGACATACATGTTCCCTTCTGCGTTCCTCTTAGCTTCCGGTAGCATTCTAACATATTTTGTCGTCCACGTTGAGGTAATCCTAGAAGGTTAGGATCCTACGACAGTTAAAGACCAATATAGCAAGCAACCTCTCGATTCAAGTTGCTAATCGAGTGTTGGAAATGATTCAATCTGTTGAACTTGAAGAGCGCCACTGGCCCCCGCTGCCAGTGGCGGTGGCCTGCATCGAGCCTGAGGTTGACTAAGCGAACAACTCTCCCTTCAAGTCCAAGAAGTTCCCGTTTGAGACGTTACCTCCAACTGCCTTCATCCTGTCAATTACTAGTATACCTCGCCTGACGGTATGGCGTTGATCGAAGTACGTGGACTCCTGCTCTGAGACGCATAATGGATGAATAACTTGCTCTCTTCGGAACAACAGGTCATTGCGAACGATCGTCTGGGTCGCAAAGGTATGTTTGACATATGCGCTTCAAGCGATTTTCGAAGATCGGATGTCTGAACATCGATTTCTCGATCTATGCAGTGCGCGTAAAGTGTAGCCCAGATGATACAGTTGGCGACCTGAAGAAGCTCATCGCCGCGCAAACAGGTACAGATGCCTCCAAAATCCAGCTTAAGAAATGGTGAGTCATGGGTAGTCCAGTGCTAGTCCAGTGCTAACCCGCACGTCGTTTCTTTACTTATCATTCATAGGTACACGATATACAAAGACCACATTACGCTAGGTGACTATGAGATCCACGATGGAATGAGCTTGGAGATGTATTGATGGATGGAATGTGGCGTTTGTTATCTGTACTGTTCACTCCTCGCACACTTGTACTAAATATCATGTGGCAATATAGCAATGAGGTTATGTTATACAAAATAGTGTTGAATAAGGCCACTACCGTTCGCTATCACATAATCCGACATCAGACAGGAAAATGCGTGCTTATCGTGATTATCATGGACAAAGCGTCGTCATAGGTCGTGAATGTCGTTAGTTGCAAAGTCGCAAGGTTATTGATTAGCCTCCTTCATCTCTTCTGGAATATCGTATCTAAGCGATATGAGAAAGGTTTTTGGAAGTACGAAAGTCTTCGCGTACCTGATCCACAGACCGCGCGAGACACCGCAACAACCACAGATAATTGCGGAAAATAGGACCACGACTAACCACAGGAGGATCGTCGCAGACAAAGTCATCCAAGGGGCATTTCCCCAGAGAATCTCAAACTGGAACTCTGTAATCGCATCCACTTCATTCTTGGCGACGGCGACGATCGAAATATCGATGGCACATGACACGGAAGTGACAAGTGCCGTTATTATAGTCAGAATGAGCGTCAACACTGCGCATCCGTGTATCCGCGAAAAGAAGGAAATAACGGCCGAAATAAAGCACAGCACAGCGCATATCGGATGAAGGACCAGGATAAACGTAAGAGCTTCGAGGCCTATGTCCAGTAGCTGTGGTTCCCCGACTAAGCTCAGCACGGAGTCATCAACCACGTATCCGAGGCGAGGCGAGGTACACTCTCCTGGATTCGTGAGTAATGTCGGCGGGTTTAAGATACTGCAGATCGCTCAGGTCTTTCTGCGGCATGCTTGCAACCGAAACTGCTCACCTTGTCGCACAATAACCCCATACTCCGAAGCGTACCTCCGTCCCGATGCTCGTTGGCAGCAGGTCTTCCGCATCTTTCGCTTGTAGGGTAAACAGGTATACAGCCTTGACGATAGGCAGGGATATGGATACCAAAAGCAGGAGGACGAAGGCTATCACAAGCAGAGCGATCGCCGTCGCTACGATTCCGGTATGCTGCCTCCTCTTTTTGGGATGTACTCGCTTGCGACGGCTATCCTGAACGAACTGTGCGATACGCGCCATCGAAAAAGTAATGACGACAAAAAGTGTCAGTAACCAGACGACTCTTGCTTCGCCAGCGGATGCAACGGTGTTGGTGACGGACTTGAATCACTAGCAATCCCCTCCCGCGAAGACGTGGGGTAACCCAGCAGCCGAACACACGTTCGACGGAAGCTCGCCAGAGCCAGTGCCAGCATGTGTGAATAGAATCACAGGTGGAATAGGGGTTAAAGGAGTCTATAGAGACGATAAACCGATGTCAACGAGGCACCTACCTTTGCTACAGGCCCAGTGTGCTAGCATCATTTAGAGGTTTAGACAAAAGCTGAGCTTCAAGTTCAGGTAACAAATGTGCAGCGTTTTAGCCCCTCACTACACAGGAGACTGGGTAGGAGTTGGGCAATTGGCAATCAATGAAAACAACCTGAACTTGAAGGCTACCCTAAATGAGCCTCGAAAAAGGAAGGTACACGTGATCGTACTTAGTATCGTGACAATTGCGCGTCGCTTGGAACCGTGACCTTACATGTGCACCACCATCAACGTAGTAAACGCTTGCAGAACCGACAAATAACTCAAGGTAATTATTTTAAACCAATTATCTTTGTATTCAGCATTTATACGCTCCAGTGTCACCCACATTATCGAGCGAGACTCGGACTTGGTAGCTGCGGAATCGTGCAGCATCTGCACACGAAAGCCTCTCTTCGATCAAGTCAATCTACGAAGTACATGCCGAGGACCTTTATTTAACTATCTCCAGATAGCGCAGTGATTACTTCGCGTACTTCCTGGTAAGTCTTGCATTCGATGGACAGCACGATCCGTTCCCATAACTTTAGCTTAAATTCTATCACCAAAGAATAGCATTATCATAAATAAGCTCAACGACTCAACTTAGTATCAAGACTGTTCAACAACATTAAACGGCTCGAAACTG